>OZ010648.1:25824225-27063693 GCA_963932195.1 Empis livida
GGGTTTTCATTTTTTTGCTACAAATTCTGATGTTTTGTATTGAACCTAATTAAATTTCCATATTTTCCCGATTTCTCGGGCAATTTTGAATATTTTTCGAAAAGGTCTTCGGAAATGCGCTAGAAATTAAATTCCCTACACGGAAATACTAAATATGTGAGGATTGCTTTCAATTTTAAGGGTTTTCATTGTTTTGCTACAAATTCTGATGTTTTGTATTGAATCTCATTAAATTTCCATATTTTCCTGATTTCTCCGGCAATTTTGAATATATTTCGAAAAGGTCTTCGAAAATGCGCTAGAAATTATATTCCCTACACGGAAATACCAAATATGTGGGGATTGCTTTCAGTTTTAACGGTTTTCATTTTTTTGATACAAATTCTGATGTTTTGTATTGAATCTCATTAAATTTCCATATTTTCCCGATTTCTCCGGCAATTTTGAATATTTTTCGAAAACGTCTTCGGAAATGCGCTAGAAATTAAATTCCCTACCCGGAAATACCAAATATGTGGGGATTGCTTTCAGTTTTAAGGGTTTCCATTTTTTTGCTACGAATTCTGATGTTTTGTATTGAATCTCATTAAGTTTCCATATCTTTCCGATTTCTCGGCAAATTTTGAATATTTTCCGAAATGGTCTTTGGAAATGCGCTAGAAATTAAATTCCCTACACGGAAATACGAAATATATGGGGATTGCTTTCAATTTTAAGGGTTTTCATTTTTTTGCTACAAATTCTGATGTTTTGTATTGAATATAATTAAATTTCCATATATTCCCGATTTCTCGGGCAATTTTGAATATTTTTCGAAAAGGTCTTCAGAAATGCGCTAGAAATTAAATTCCCTACACGGAAATACCAAATATGTGGGGATTGCTTTCAGATTTAGATGTTTTCATTTTTTTGCTACAAATTCTGATGTTTTGTATTGAATATAATTAAATTTCCATATATTCCCGATTTCTCGGGCAATTTTGAATATTTTTCGAAAAGGTCTTCAGAAATGCGCTAGAAATTAAATTCCCTACACGGAAATACCAAATATGTGGGGATTGCTTTCAGATTTAGATGTTTTCATTTTTTTGCTACAAATTCTGATGTTTTGTATTGAATCTCATTAAATTTCCATATTTTCCAGATCTCTCGGGCAATTTTGAATATTTTTCGAAAAGGTCTGCGAAAATGCGCTAAAAATTAAATTCCCTACACGGAAATATCAAATATATGGGGATTGCTTTCAGTTTTAAGGGTTTTCATTTTTTTGCTACAATTTTGTATTGAATGTCATTAAATTTCCATATTTTCCCGATTTCTCTGGTAATTTTGAATATTTTTGGAAAAGGTCTTCGGAAATGCGCTAGAAATTAAATTCCCTACACGAAAATACCAAATATGTGGGGATTGCTTTCAGTTTTAAGGGTTTTCAATTTTTTGCTACAAATTCTGATGTTTTGTATTGAATCTCATTAAACTTCCATATTTTCCCGATTTCTCGGGCAATTTTGATTATTTTTCGAAAAGGTCATCGGAAATGCGCTAGAAATTAAATTCCCTACGCGGAAATACCAAATATGTGGGGATTGCTTTCAGTTTTAAGTGTTTCCAATTTTTTTGCTACAAATTCTGATGTTTTGTATTGAATCTCATTAAATTTCCATATTTTCCCGATTTCTCGGGCAATTTTGAATATTTTTCGGAAATGCGCTAGAAATTAAATTCCCTACATACGGAAATACCAAATATGTGGGGATTGCTTTCAGTTTTAAGGGTTTTCAATTTTTTGCTACAAATTCTGATGTTTTGTATTGAATCTCATTAAATTTCCATATTTTCCCGATTTCTCGGGCAATTTTGAATATTTTTCGAAAAGGTCATCGGAAATGCGCTAGAAATTAAATTCCCTACACGGGAATACTAAATATATGGGGATTGCTTTCAGTTTTAAGTGTTTCCAATTTTTTTGCTACAAATTCTGATGTTTTGTATTGAATATCATTAAATTTCCATATTTTCCCGATTGCTCGGGCAATTTTGAATATTTTTCGAAAAGGTCTTCGGAAATGCGCTAGAAATTAAATTCCCTACACGGAAATACCAAATATGTGGGGATTGCTTTCAGTTTTAACGGCTTTCATTTGTTTGCTACAAATTCTGATGTTTTGTATTGAATCTCATTAAATTTCCATATTTTCCTCTATTCGCGGGCAATTTTGAATATTTTTCGAAAAGGTCTGCGAAAATGCGCTAAAAATTAAATTCCGCAGACGGAAATATCAAATATGTGGGGATTGCTTTCAGTTTTAAGGGTTTTTATTTTTTTGCTACAAATTATGATGTTTTGAATTGAATCTCATTAAATTTCCATATTTTACCGATTTCTCGGGCAATTTTGAATATTTTTCGAAAACGTCTTCGGAAATGCGCTAGAAACTAAATTCCCTACACGTAAATACCAAATATGTGGGGATTGCTTTCAGTTTTAACGGCTTTCATTTTTTTGCTACAAATTCTGATGTTTTGTACTGAATCTCATTAAATTCCATATTTTCCCCTATTCGCGGGCAATTTTGAATATTTTTCGAAAACGTCTTCGGAAATGCGCTAGAAACTAAATTCCCTACACGTAAATACCAAATATGTGGGGATTGCTTTCAGTTTTAACGGCTTTCATTTTTTTGCTACAAATTCTGATGTTTTGTATTGAATCTCATTAAATTTCCATATTTTCCCCTATTCGCGGGCAATTTTGAATATTTTTCGAAAAGGTCTGCGAAAATGCGCTAAAAATTAAATTGCGCACACGGAAATATCAAATATTTGGGAATTGCTTTCAGTTTTCATTTTTTTGCTACAAATTCTGATGGTTTGTATTGAATCTCATTAAATTTCCATATTTTCCCGATTTCTCGGACAATTTTGAATATTTTTCGAAAAGGTCTTCGGAAATACGCTAGAAACTAAATTCCCTACACGGAAATACCAAATATGTGGGGATTGCTTTCAGTTTTAAGGGTTTTCATTTTTTTGCTACAAATTCTGATGTTTTGTATTGAATCTCATTAAATTTCCATATTTTCCTGATTTCTCCGGCAATTTTGAATATATTTCGAAAAGGTCTTCGGAAATGCGCTAGAAATTATATTCCCTACAAGGAAATACCAAATGTGTGGGGATTGCTTTCAGTTTTAACGGTTTTCATTTTTTTGATACAAATTCTGATGTTTTGTATTGAATCTCATTAAATTTCCATATTTTCCCGATTTCTCCGGCAATTTTGAATATTTTTCGAAAACGTCTTCGGAAATGGGCTAGAAATTAAATTCCCTACCCGGATATACCAAATATGTGGGGATTGCTTTCAGTTTTAACGGTTTTCATTTTTTTGCTACAAATTCTGAATTTTTGTATTGAATCTCATTAAATTTCCATATTTTCCTCTATTCGCGGGCAATTCTGAATATTTTTCGAAAAGGTCTTCGGAAATACGCTAGAAATTAAATTCCCTACACGGAAATACCAAATATGTGGGGATTGCTTTCAGATTTAGGTGTTTTAATTTTTTTGCTACAAATTCTGATGTTTTGTATTGAATCTCATTAAATTTCCATATTTTCCTCTATTCGCGGGCAATTTTGAATATTTTTCGAAAAGGTCTCATTAAATTTCCATATTTTACCGATTTCTCGGGCAATTTTGAATATTTTTCGAAAACGTCTTCGGAAATGCGCTAGAAACTAAATTCCCTACACGTAAATACCAAATATGTGGGGATTGCTTTCATTTTTAACGGCTTTCATTTTTTTGCTACAAATTCTGATGTTTTGTATTGAATCTCATTAAATTTCCATATTTTGCTCTATTCTCGGGCAATTTTGAATATTTTTCGAAAAGGTCTTCGAAAATGCGCTAGAATTTAAATTCCCTACACTGAAATACCAAATATGTGGGGATTGCTTTCAGTTTTAACGGTTTTCATTTTTTTGCTACAAATTCTGAATTTTTGTATTGAATCTCATTAAATTTCCATATTTTCCCCTATTCGCGGACAATTTTGAATATTTTTCGAAAAGGTCTGCGAAAATGCGCTAAAAATTAAATTGCGCACACGGAAATATCAAATATTTGGGAATTGCTTTCAGTTTTCATTTTTTTGCTACAAATTCTGATGGTTTGTATTGAATCTCATTAAATTTCCATATTTTCCCGATTTCTCGGGCAATTTTGAATATTTTTCGAAAAGGTCTTCGGAAATACGCTAAAAACTAAATTCCATACACGGAAATACCAAATATGTGGGGATTGCTTTCAGTTTTAAGGGTTTTCATTTTTTTGCTACAAATTCTGATGTTTTGTATTGAATCTCCTTAAATTTCCATATTTTCCCGATTTCTCGGGCAATTTTGAATATTTTTCGAAAACGTCTTCGGAAATGCGCTAGAAACTAAATTCCCTACACGTAAATACCAAATGTGTGGGGATTGCTTTCAGTTTTAACGGCTTTCATTTTTTTGCTACAAATTCTGATGTTTTGTATTGAATCTCATTAAATTTCCATATTTTCCCCTATTCGCGGGCAATTTTGAATATTTTTCGAAAAGGTCTGCGAAAATGCGCTAAAAATTAAATTGCGCACACGGAAATATCAAATATTTGCGAATTGCTTTCAGTTTTCATTTTTTTGCTACAAATTCTGATGTTTTGTATTGAATCTCCTTAAATTTCCATATTTTCCCCTATTCGCGGGCAATTTTGAATATTTTTCGAAAAGGTCTTCGGAAATGCGCTAGAAATTAAATTCCGCACACGGAAATATCAAATATGTGGGGATTGCTTTCAGTTTTAAGCGTTTTCATTTTTTTGCTACAAATTCTGATGTTTTGTATTGAATCTCCTTAAATCTCCATATTTTCCCGATTTCTCGGGCAATTTTGAATATTTTTCGAAAACGTCTTCGGAAATGCGCTAGAAACTAAATTCCCTACACGTAAATACCAAATGTGTGGGGATTGCTTTCAGTTTTAACGGCTTTCATTTTTTTGCTACAAATTCTGATGTTTTGTATTGAATCTCATTAAATTTCCATATTTTCCCCTATTCGCGGGCAATTTTGAATATTTTTCGAAAAGGTCTTCGAAAATGCGCTAGAAATTAAATTCCCTACCCGGAAATACCAAATATGTGGGGATTGCTTTCAGTTTTAAGGGTTTCCATTTTTTTGCTACAAATTCTGATGTTTTGTATTGAATCTCATTAAATTTCCATATTTTCCCGATTTCTCGGGAAATTTTGAATATTGTTCGAAATGGTCTTCGGAAATGCGCTAGAAATTAAATTCCCTACACGAAAATACCAAATTTGTGGGGATTGCTTTCAGTTTTAAGGGTTTCCATTTTTTTGCTACAAATTCTGATGTTTTGTATTGAATCTCATTAAATTTCCATATTTTCCTGATTTCTCCGGCAATTTTGAATATATTTCGAAAAGGTCTTCGGAAATCCGCTAGAAATTATATTCCCTACACGGATATACCAAATATGTGGGGATTGCTTTCAGTTTTAACGGTTTTCATTTTTTTGATACAAATTCTGATGTTTTGTATTGAATCTCATTAAATTTCCATATTTTCCCGATTTCTCCGGCAATTTTGAATATTTTTCGAAAACGTCTTCGGAAATGCGCTAGAAATTAAATTCCCTACCCGGAAATACCAAATATGTGGGGATTGCTTTCAGTTTTAAGCGTTTCTATTTTTTTGCTACAAATTCTGATGTTTCGTATTGAATCTCATTAAATTTCCATATTTTCCTGATTTTTCCGGCAATTTTGAATATATTTCGAAAAGGTCTTCGGAAATGCGCTAGAAATTATATTCCCTACACGGAAATACCAAATATGTGGGGATTGCTTTCAGTTTTAACGGTTTTTATTTTTTTGATACAAATTCTGATGTTTTGTATTGAATCTCATTAAATTTCCATATTTTCCCGATTTCTCCGGCAATTTTGAATATTTGTCGAAAACGTCTTCGGAAATGCGCTAGAAATTAAATTCCCTACCCGGAAATACCAAATATGTGGGGATTGCTTTCAGTTTTAAGGGTTTTCATTTTTTGCTACAAATTCTGATGTTTTGTATTGAATCTGCTTAAATTTCCATATTTTCCCGATTTCTCGGGCAATATTGAATATTTTTCGAAAAGGTCTTCGGAAATGCGCTAGAAATTAAATTCCCTACACGGAAATACTAATATGTGAGGATTGCCTTCAATTTTAAGGGTTTTCATTTTTTTGCTACAAATTCTGATGTTTTGTATTGAATCTCATTAAATTTCCATATTTTCCTGATTTCTCCGGCAATTTTGAATATATTTCGAAAAGGTCTTCGGAAATGCGCTAGAAATTATATTCCCTACATGGAAATACCAAATATGTGGGGATTGCTTTCAGTTTTAACGGTTTTCATTTTTTTGATACAAATTCTGATGTTTTGTATTGAATCTCATTAAATTTCCAAATTTTCCCGATTTCTCCGACAATTTTGAATATTTTTCGAAAACATCTTCGGAAATGCGCTAGAAATTACATTCCCTACCCGGAAATATCAAATATGTGGGGATTGCTTTCAGTTTTAAGGGTTTTCATTTTTTTGCTATAAATTCTGATGTTTTGTATTGAATGTCATTAAATTTCCATATTTTCCCGATTTCTCTGGTAATTTTGAATATTTTTGGAAAAGGTCTTCGGAAATGCGCTAGAAATTAAATTCCCTACACGACAATACAAAATATGTGGGGATTGCTTTCAGTTTTAAGGGTTTTCAATTTTTTGCTACAAATTCTGATGTTTTGTATTGAATCTCATTAAATTTCCATATTTTGCTCTATTCTCGGGCAATTTTGAATATTTTTCGAAAAGGTCTTCGAAAATGCGCTAGAAATTAAATTCCCTACACTGAAATACCAAATATGTGGGGATTGCTTTCAGTTTTAAAGGTTTTCATTTTTTTGCTACAAATTCTGAATTTTTGTATTGAATCTCATTAAATTTCCATACTTTCCCGATTTCTCGGGCAATTTTGAATATTTTTCGAAAAGGTCTTCGGAAATGCGCTAGAAACTAAATTCCCTACACGGAAATACCAAATATGTGGGGATTGCTTTCAGTTTTAAGGTTTTTCATTTTTTTGCTACAAATTCTGATGTTTTGTATTGAATCTAATTAAATTTCCATATTTTCTCCTATTCGCGGGCAATTTTGAATATTTTTCAAAAAGGTCTGCGAAAATGCGCTAAAAATTAAATTCCGCACACGGAAATATCAAATATTTGGGGATTGCTTTTAGTTTTCATTTTTTTGCTACAAATTCTGATGGTTTGTATTGAATCTCATTAAATTTCCATATTTTCCCGATTTCTCGGGCAATTTTGAATATTTTTCGAAAAGGTCTTCGGAAATGCGCTAGAAACTAAATTCCCTACACGGAAATACCAAATATGTGGGGATTGCTTTCAGTTTTAAGGGTTTTCATTTTTTTGCTACAAATTCTGATGTTTTGTATTGAATCTCCTTAAATTTCCATATTTTCCCGATTTCTCGGGCAATTTTGAATATATTTCGAAAAGGTCTTCGGAAATGCGCTAGAAATTATATTCCCTACACGGAAATACTAAATATGTGGGGATTGCTTTCAGTTTTAACTGTTTTAATTTTTTTGATACAAATTCTGATGTTTTGTATTGAATCTCATTAAATTTCCATATTTTCCCGATTTCTCGGGAAATTTTGAATATTTTTCGAAAAGGTCTGCGAAAACGCGCTAAAAATTAAATTCCGCAGACGGAAATATCAAATATGTGGGGATTGCTTTCATTTTTAAGGGTTTTTATTTTTTGCTACAAATTCTGATGTTTTGTATTGAATCTCATTAAATTTCCATATTTTACCGATTTCTCGGGCAATTTTGAATATTTTTCGAAAAGGTCTTCGGTAATGCGCTAGAAACTAAATTCACTACACGTAAATACCAAATATGTGGGGATTGCTTTCAGTTTTAACGGCTTTCATTTTTTTGCTGCAAATTTTGATGTTTTGCATTGAATCTCATTAAATTTCCATATTTTCCCCTATTCTCGGGCAATTTTGAATATTTTTCGAAAAGGTCTTAGAAAATGCGCTAGAAATTAAATTCCCCACACGGAAATATCAAATATGTGGGGATTGCTTTCAGTTTTAAGGGTTTCCATTTTTTTGCTACAAATTCTGATGTTTTGTATTGATTCTCATTAAATTTCCATATTTTCCCGATTTCTCCGGCAATTTTGAATATTTTTCGAAAAGGTCTTCGGAAATGCGCTAGAAATTAAATTCCCTACACGGAAATATCAAATATGTGGGGATTGCTTTCAGTTTTAAAGGTTTTCAATTTTTTGCTGCAAATTTTGATGTTTTGTATTGAATCTCATTAAATTTCCATATTTTCCCCTATTCTCGGGCAATTTTGAATATTTTTCGAAAAGGTCTTAGAAAATGCGCTAGAAATTAAATTCCCCACACGGAAATATCAAATATGTGGGGATTGCTTTCAGTTTTAAGGGTTTTCATTTTTTTGCTACAAATTCTGATGTTTTGTATTGATTCTCATTAAATTTCCATATTTTTCCGATTTCTCGGGCAATTTTGAATATTTTTCGAAACGGTCTTCGGAAATGCGCTACAAATTAAATTCCCTACACGGAAATACATAATATGGGGATTGCTTTGAGTTTTAACGGTTTTCATTTTTTTGCTACAAATTCTGATGTTTTCTATTGAAACTGATTAAATTTCCATATTTTCCCGATATCTCCGGCAATTTTAAATATTTTTCGAAAACGTCTTCGGAAATGCGATAGAAATTAAATTCCGCACACGGAAATATCAAATATGTGGGGAAATACACGGAAATATCAAATATGTGGGGATTGCTTTCAGTTTTAAGGGTTTTCATTTTTTGCTACAAATTCTGATGTGTTGAATTGAATCTCATTAAATTTCCATATTTTCCCGATTTCTTGGGCAATTTTGAATATTTTTCGAAAAGGTCTTCGGAAATGCGCTAGAAATTAAATTCCCTACACGGAAATACGAAATATATGGGGATTGCTTTCAGTTTTAACGGTTTTCATTTTTTTGCTACAAATTCTGATGTTTTCTATTGAAACTGATTAAATTTCCATATTTTCCCGATATCTCCGGCAATTTTAAATATTTTTCGAAAACGTCTTCGGAAATGCGATAGAAATTAAATTCCGCACACGGAAATATCAAATATGTGGGGAAATACACGGAAATATCAAATATGTGGGGATTGCTTTCAGTTTTAAGGGTTTTCATTTTTTGCTACAAATTCTGATGTTTTGAATTGAATCTCATTAAATTTCCATATTTTCCCGATTTCTCGGGCAATTTTGAATATTTTAAGGGTTTTCATTTTTTTGCTACAAATTCTGATGTTTTGTATTGAATCTCATTAAATTTCCATATTTTCCCCTATTCTCGGGCAATTTTGAATATTTTTCGAAAAGGTCTTCGGAAATGCGCTAGAAATTAAATTCCCTTCACGGAAATACCAAATATGTGGGGATTGCTTTCAGTTTTAATTGTTTTCATTTTTTTGCTACAAATTCTGATGTTTTGTATTGAATCTCATTAAATTTCCATATTTTCCCCTATTCTCGGGCAATTTTGTATATTTTTCGAAAAGATCTTCGAAAATGCGCTAGAAATTAAATTCTCCACACGGAAATATTTAATATATGGGGATTGCTTTCAATTTTAAGGGTTTTCATTTTTTTGCTACAAATTCTAATGTTTTGTATTGAATATCATTAAATTTCCATATTTTCTCGATTTCTCGGGCAATTTTGAATATTTTTCGAAAAGGTCTTCGGAAATGCGCTAGAAATTAAATTCCATACACGGAAATACGAAATATGTGGGGATGGCTTTCAGATTTAGGTGTTTTAATTTTTTTGCTACAAATTCTGATGTTTCCATATTTTCCCCTATTCGCGGGCAATTTTGAATATTTTTCGAAAAGGTCTGCGAAAATACGCTAAAACTTAAGTTCCGCAGACGGAAATATCAAATATGTGGGGATTGCTTTCAGTTTTAAGGGTTTTCATTTTTTTCCTACAAATTCTGATGTTTTGTATTGAATCTCATTAAATTTCCATATTTTCCCGATTTCTCGGGCAATTTTGAATATTTTTCGAAAACGTCTTCGGAAATGCGCTAGAAATTAAATTCCCTACACGGAAATACCAAATATGTGGGGATTGCTTTCAGTTTTAACGGAAATACCAAATATGTGGGGATTGCTTTCAGTTTTAAATTCCCCACACGGAAATATCAAATATGTGGGGATTGCTTTCAGTTTTAACGGTTTTCATTTTTTTGCTACAAATTCTGATGTTTTGTATTGAATCTCATTAAATTTCCATATTTTTCCGATTTCTCGGGCAATTTTGAATATTTTTCGAAAAGGTCTTCGGAAATGCGCTAGAAATTAAATTTCCTGCACGGAAATAGCAAATATATGGGGATTGCTTTCAGTTTTAAGGGTTTTCATTTTTTTGCTACAAATTCTGATGTTTTGTATGGAAACTCATTAAATTTCCATATTTTCCCGATTTCGCCGGCAATTTTAAATATTTTTCGAAAAGGTCTTCGGAAATGCGCTGAAAATTAAATTCCCTACACGGAAATACCAAATATGTGGGGATTGCTTTCAGTTTTAAGGTTTTTCAATTTTTTGCTACAAATTCTGATGTTTTGTATTGAATCTCATTAAATTTCCATATTTTCACGATTGCTCGGGCAATTTTGAATATTTTTCGTAAAGGTCTTCGGAAATGCGCTAGAAATTAAAATCCCTACACGGAAATACTAAATATGTGGGGATTGCTTTCAGTTTTAAGTGTTTTCATTTTTTTGCTACAAATTCTGATGTTTTGTATGGAAACTCATTAAATTTCCATATTTTCCCGATTTCGCCGGCAATTTTAAATATTTTTCGAAAAGGTCTTCGGAAATGCGCTAAAAATTAAATTCCCTACACGGAAATACCAAATATGTGGGGATTGCTTTCAGTTTTAAGGGTTTTCAATTTTTTGCTACAAATTCTGATGTTTTGTATTGAATCTCATTAAATTTCCATATTTTCACGATTGCTCGGGCAATTTTGAATATTTTTCGAAAAGGTCTTCGGAAATGCGCTAGAAATTAAAATCCCTACACGGAAATACTAAATATGTGGGGATTGCTTTCAGTTTTAAGTGTTTTCATTTTTTTGCTACAAATTCTGATGTTTTGTATTGAATTTCATTAAATTTCCATATTTTCCCCTATTCTCGGGCAATTTTGAATATTTTTCGAATAGGTCTTCGAAAATGCGCTAGAAATTAAATTCCCCACACGGAAATACATAATATGTGGGGATTGCTTTCAGTTTTAACGGTTTTCATTTTTTTGCTACAAATTCTGATGTTTTGTATTGAATCTCATTAAATTTCCATATTTTCCCGATTTCTCGGGCAATTTTGAATATTTTTCGAAAAGGTCTTCGGAAATGCGCTAGAAATTAAATTTCCTGCACGAAAATACCAAATATATGGGGATTTCTTTCAGTTTTAAGGGTTTTCATTTTTTTGCTACAAATTCTGATGTTTTGTATTGAATCTCATTAAATTTCCGTATTTTCCCCTATTCTCGGGCAATTTTGAATATTTTTCGAAAAGGTCTGCGAAAATGCGCTAAAAATTAAATTCCGCAGACGGAAATATCGAATATGTGGGGATTGCTTTCAGTTTTAAGAGTTTTCATTTTTTGCTACTAATTCTGATGTTTTGTATTGAATCTCATTAAATTTCTATATTTTCCCAATTTCTCGGGCAATTTTGAATATTTTTCGAAAAGGTCTTCGGAAATGCGCTAGAAATTAAATTCCCCACACGGAAATATCAAATATGTGGGGATTGCTTTCAGTTTTAACGGTTTTCATTTTTTTGCTACAAATTCTGATGTTTTGTATTGAATCTCATTAAATTTCCATATTTTCACGATTGCTCGGGCAATTTTGAATATTTTTCGTAAAGGTCTTCGGAAATGCGCTAGAAATTAAAATCCCTACACGGAAATACTAAATATGTGGGGATTGCTTTCAGTTTTAAGTGTTTTCATTTTTTTGCTACAAATTCTGATGTTTTGTATGGAAACTCATTAAATTTCCATATTTTCCCGATTTCGCCGGCAATTTTAAATATTTTTCGAAATGGTCTTCGGAAATGCGCTAAAAATTAAATTCCCTACACGGAAATACCAAATATGTGGGGATTGCTTTCAGTTTTGAGGGTTTTCAATTTTTTGCTACAAATTCTGATGTTTTGTATTGAATCTCATTAAATTTCCATATTTTCCCGATTGCTCGGGCAGTTTTGAATATTTTTCGAAAAGGTCTTCGGAAATGCGCTAGAAATTAAAATCCCTACACGGAAATACTAAATATGTGGGGATTGCTGTCAGTTTTAAGTGTTTTCATTTTTTTGCTACAAATTCTGATGTTTTGTATTGAATTTCATTAAATTTCCATATTTTCCCCTATTCTCGGGCAATTTTAAATATTTTTCGAATAGGTCTTCGAAAATGCGCTAGAAATTAAATTCCCCACACGGAAATATTTAATATATGGGGATTGCTTTAAATTTTAAGGGTTTTCATTTTTTTGCTACAAATTCTGATGTTTTGTATTGAATATCATTAAATTTCCATATTTTCCCGATTTCTCGGGCAATTTTGAATATTTTTCGAAAAGGTCTTCGAAAATGCGTTAGAAATTAAATTCCCTACACGGAAATACCAAATATGTGGGGATTGCTTTCAGATTTAGGTGTTTTAATTTTTTTGCTACAAATTCTGATGTTTTGTATTGAATCTCATTAAATTTCCATATTTTGCCCTATTCGCGGGCAATTTTGAATATTTTTCGAAAAGGTCTGCGAAAATGCGCTAAAAATTAAGTTCCGCAGACGGAAATATCAAATATGTGGGGATTGCCTTCAGTTTTAAGGGTTTTCATTTTTTTCCTACAAATTCTGATGTTTTGCATTGAATCTCATTAAATTTCCATATTTTTCCGATTTCTCGGGCAATTTTGAATATTTTTCCCTACACGGAAATACCAAATATGTGGGGATTGCTTTCAGTTTTAACGGTTTTCATTTTTTTGCTACAAATTCTGATGTTTTGTATTGAAACTCATTAAATTTCCACATTTTCCCGATTTCTCCGGCAATTTTAAATATTATTCGAAAAGGTCTTCGGAAATGCGCTAGAAATTAAATTACCTACACGGAAATACCAAATATGTGGGGATTGCTTTCAGTTTTAACGGTTTTCATTTTTTTGCTACAAATTCTGATGTTTTGTATTGAAACTCATTAAATTTCCATATTTTCCCGTTTTCGCCGGCAATTTTAAATATTTTTCGAAAAGGTCTTCGGAAATGCGCTAGAAATTAAATTCCCTACACGGAAATACTAAATATGTGGAGATTGCTTTCAGTTTTAAGTGTTTTCATTTTTTTGCTACAAATTCTGATGTTTTGTATTGAATCTCATTAAAAATTTCCAATATTCTCGGGCAATTTTGAATATTTTTCGAAAAGGTCTTCGAAAATGCGCTGGAAATTAAACTCCCCACACGGAAATATTTAATATATGGGGATTGCTTTCAATTTTAAGGGTTTTCATTTTGTTTGCTACAAATTCTGATGTTTTGTATTGAATATCATTAAATATCCATATTTTCCCGATTTCTCGGGCAATTTTGAATATTTTTCGAAAAGGTCTTCGGAAATGCGCTAGAAATTAAATTCCCTACACGGAAATACCAAATATGTGGGGATTGCTTTCAGATTTAGGTGTTTTAATTTTATTTGCTACAAATTCTGATGTTTTGTATTGAATCTCATTAAATTTCCATATTTTCCCCTATTTGCGGGCAATTTTGAATATTTTTCGAAAAGGTCTTCGGAAATGCGCTAGAAATTAAATTCCCTACACGGAAATACCAAATATGTGCGGATTGCTTTCAGTTTTAAGTGTTTTCATTTTTTTGCTACAAATTCTGATGTTTTGTATTGAATCTCATTAAATTTCCATATTTTCCCCTATTCTCGGGCAATTTTGAATATTTTTCGAAAAGGTCTTCGAAAATGCGCTAGAAATTAAATTCACCACACGGAGATATTTAATATATGGGGATTGCTTTCAATTTTAAGGGTTTTCATTTTTTTGCTACAAATTCTGATGTTTTGTATTGAATCTCATTAAAATTTTCCAATTTTCTCGGACAATTTTGAATATTTTTCGAAAAGGTCTTCGAAAATGCGCTGGAAATTAAACTCCCCACACGGAAATATTTAATATATGGGGATTGCTTTCAGTTTTAAGGGTTTTCAATTTTTTGATACAAATTCTGATGTTTTGTATTGAATCTCATTAAATTTCCATATTTTCCCGATTTCTCGGGTAATTTTGAATATTTTTCGAAAAGGTCTTCGAAAATGCGCTGGAAATTAAACTCCCCACACGGAAATATTTAATATATGGGGATTGCTTTCAATTTTAAGGGTTTTCATTTTTTTGCTACAAATTCTGATGTTTTGTATTGAATCTCATTAAATTTCCATATTTTCCCCTATTCGCGTGCAATTTTGAATATTTTTCGAAAATGCGCTAAAAATTAAGTTGCGCAGACGGAAATACCAAATATGTGGGGATTGCTTCAGTTTTAACGGTTTTCATTTTTTTGCTACAAATTCTGATGTTTTGTATTGAATCTCATTAAATTTCCATATTTTCCCGATTTCTCGGGCAATTTTGAATATTTTTCGAAAAGGTCTTCGGAAATGCGCTAGAAATTAAATTCCCTACACGGAAATACCAAATATGTGGGGATTGCTTTCAGTTTTAACGGTTTTCATTTTTTTGCTACAAATTTTGATGTTTTGTATTGAAAGTCATTAAATTTCCATATTTTCCCGATTTCGCCGGCAATTTTAAATATTTTTCGAAAAGGTCTTCGGAAATGCGCTAGAAATTAAATTCCCTACACGGAAATACTAAATATGTGGAGATTGCTTTCAGTTTTAAGTGTTTTCATTTTTTTGCTACAAATTCTGATGTTTTGTATTGAATCTCATTAAAATTTTCCAATATTCTCGGGCAATTTTGAATATTTTTCGAAAAGGTCTTCGAAAATGCGCTGGAAATTAAACTCCCCACACGGAAATATTTAATATATGGGGATTGCTTTCAGTTTTAAGGGTTTTCAATTTTTTCATACAAATTCTGATGTTTTGTATTGAATCTCATTAAATTTCCATATTTTCCCGATTTCTCGGGTAATTTTGAATATTTTTCGAAAAGGTCTTCGGAAATGCGCTAGAAATTAAATTCCCTACACGGAAATACCAAATATGTGGGGTTTTCTTTCAGTTTTAAGTGTTTTCATTTTTTTGCTACAAATTCTGATGTTTTGTATTGAATCTCATTAAATTTCCATATTTTCCCCTATTCTCGGGCAATTTTGAATATTTTTCGAAAAGGTCTTCGAAAATGCGCTAGAAATTAAATTCACCACACGGAGATATTTAATATATGGGGATTGCTTTCAATTTTAAGGGTTTTCATTTTTTTGCTACAAATTCTGATGTTTTGTATTGAATCTCATTAAATTTCCATATTTCCCCTATTCGCGGGCAATTTTGAATATTTTTCGAAAACGTCTTCGGAAATGCGCTAGAAATTAAATTCCCTACACGGAAATACCAAATATGTGGGGATTGCTCTCAGTTTTAACGGAAATGAGATTCAATACAAAACATCATTGCTGCAAATTCTGATGTTTTGTATTGAATCTCATTAAATTTCCATATTGTCTTCGGAAATGCGCTAGAAATTAAATTCCCTACACGCAAATACCAAATATATGGGGATTGCTTTCAGTGTTAAGGGTTTTCATTTTTTTGCTACAAATGCTGATGTTTTGTATTGAATCTCATTAAATTTCCATATTTTCCCCTATTCTCGGGCAATTTAGAATATTTTTCGAAAAGGTCTGCGAAAATGCGCTAAAAATTAAATTCCGCAGACGGAAATATCGAATATGTGGGGATTGCTTTCAGTTTTAAGGGTTTTCATTTTTTTGCTACAAATTCTGATGTTTTGTATTGAATCTCATTAAATTTCCATATTTTACCGATTTCTCGGGCAATTTTGAATATTTTTCGAAAACGTCTTCGGAAATGCGCTAGAAATTAAATTCCCTACACGGAAATACCAAATATGTGGGGATTGCTCTCAGTTTTAACGGAAATGAGATTCAATACAAAACATCATTGCTGCAAATTCTGATGTTTTGTATTGAATCTCATTAAATTTCCATATTGTCTTCGGAAATGCGCTAGAAATTAAATTCCCTTCACGCAAATACCAAATATATGGGGATTGCTTTCAGTGTTAAGGGTTTTCATTTTTTTGCTACAAATGCTGATGTTTTGTATTGAATCTCATTAAATTTCCATATTTTCCCCTATTCTCGGGCAATTTAGAATATTTTTCGAAAAGGTCTGCGAAAATGCGCTACAAATTAAATTCCGCAGACGGAAATATCGAATATGTGGGGATTGCTTTCAGTTTTAAGGGTTTTCATTTTTTTGCTACAAATTCTGATGTTTTGTATTGAATCTCATTAAATTTCCATATTTTACCGATTTCTCGGGCAATTTTGAATATTTTTCGAAAAGGTCTTCGGAAATGCGCTAGAAATTAAATTACCTACACGGAAAAACCAAATATGTGGGGATTGCTTTCAGTTTTAACGGTTTTCATTTTTTTGCTACAAATGCTGATGTTTTGTATTGAATCTCATTAAATTTCCATATTTTCCCCTATTCTCGGGCAATTTAGAATATTTTTCGAAAAGGTCTGCGAAAATGCGCTAAAAATTAAATTCCGCAGACGGAAATATCGAATATGTGGGGATTGCTTTCAGTTTTAAGGGTTTTCATTTTTTTGCTACAAATTCTGATGTTTTGTATTGAATCTCATTAAATTTCCATATTTTACCGATTTCTCGGGCAATTTTGAATATTTTTCGAAAAGGTCTTCGGAAATGCGCTAGAAATTAAATTACCTACACGGAAAAACCAAATATGTGGGGATTGCTTTCAGTTTTAACGGTTTTCATTTTTTTTGCTACAAATTCTGATGTTTTGTATTGAATCTCATTAAATTTCCATATTTTACCGATTTCTCGGGTAATTTTGAATATTTTTCGAAAAGGTCTTCGGAAATGCGCTAGAAATTAAATTCCCTAAACAGAAATACCAAATATATGGGGATTGCTTTCAGTGTTAAGGGTTTTCATTTTTTTGCTACAAATTCTGATGTTTTGTATTGAATCTCATTAAATTTCCATATTTTCCCCTATTCTCGGGCAATTTTGAATATTTTTCGAAAAGGTCTTCGGAAATGGGTTAGAAATTAAATTCCCTACAGTGTAGGGCCTACACGGAAATACCAAATATGTGGGGATTGCTTTCAGATTTAGGTGTTTTAATTTTTTTGCTACAAATTCTGATGTTTTGTATTGAATCTTATTAAATTTCCATATTTTCCCCTATTCGCGGGCAATTTTGAATATTTTTCGAAAAGGTCTTCGGAAATGCGCTAGAAATTAAATTACCTACACGGAAATACCAAATATGTGGGGATTGCTTTCAGTTTTAACAGTTTTCATTTTTTTGCTACAAATTCTGATGTTTTGTATTGAAACTCATTAAATTTCCATATTTTCTCAATTTCTCCGGCAATTTTAAATATTTTTCGAAAAGGTCTTCGGAAATGCGCTAGAAATTAAATTACCTACACGGAAATACCAAATATGTGGGGATTGCTTTCAGTTTTAACGGTTTTCATTTTTTTGCTACAAATTCTGATGTTTTGTATTGAAACTCATTAAATTTCCATATTTTCCCGATTTCGCCGGCAATTTTAAATATTTTTCGAAAAGGTCTTCGGAAATGCGCTAGAAATTAATTCCCTACACGGAAATACCAAATATGTGGGGATTGCTTTCAGTTTTAAGGCTTTTCAATTTTTTGCTACAAATTCTGATGTTTTGTATTGAATCTCATTAAATTTCCATATTTTCCCGATTTCTCGGGGAATTTTGAATATTTTTCGAAAAGGTCTTCGGAAATGCGCTAGAAATTTAATTCCCTACACAGAAATACTAAATATGTGGAGATGGCTTTCAGTTTTAAGTGTTTTCATTTTTTTGCTACAAATTCTGATGTTTTGTATTGAATCTCATTAAAATTTTCCCCTATTCTCGGGCAATTTTGAATATTTTTCGAAAAGGTCTTCGGAAATGCGCTAGAAATTAAATTACCTACACGGAAATACCAAATATGTGGGGATTGCTTTCAGTTTTAACGGTTTTCATTTTTTTGCTACAAATTCTGATGTTTTGTATTGAAACTCATTAAATTTCCATCTTTTCCGATTTCTCCGGCAATTTTAAATATTTTTCGAAAAGGTCTTCGGAAATGCGCTAGAAATTAAATTACCTACACGGAAATACCAAAAATGGGGGGATTGCTTTCAGTTTTAAGGGTTTTCATTTTTTTGCTACAAATTCTGATGTTTTGTATTGAATCTCATTAAAATTTTCCCCTATTCTCGGGCAATTTTGAATATTTTTCGAAAAGGTCTTCGAAAATGCGCTGGAAATTAAACTCCCCACACGGAAATATTTAATATATGGGGATTGCTTTCAATTTTAAGGGTTTTCATTTTTTTGCTACAAATTCTGATGTTTTGTATTGAATATCATTAAATTTCCATATTTTCCCGATTTCTCGGGCAATTTTGAATATTTTTCGAAAAGGTCTTCGGAAATGCGCTAGAAATTAAATTCCCTACACGGAAATACCAAATATGTGGGGATTGCTTTCAGATTTAGGTGTTTTAATTTTTTTGCTACAAATTCTAATGTTTTGTATTGAATCTCATTAAATTTCCATATTTTCCCCTATTCGCGGGCAATTTTGAATATTTTTCGAAAAGGTCTTCGGAAATGCGCTAGAAATTAAATTCCCTACACAGAAATACCAAATATATGGGGATTGCTTTCAGTGTTAAGGGTTTTCATTTTTTTGCTACAAATTCTGATGTTTTGTATTGAATCTCATTAAATTTCCATATTTTCCCCTATTCTCGGGCAATTTTGAATATTTTTCGAAAAGGTCTTCGGAATGCGCTAGAAATTAAATTACCTACACGGAAATACCAAATATGTGGGGATTGCTTTCAGTTTTAACGGTTTTCATTTTTTTGCTACAAATTCTGATGTTTTGTATTGAAACTCATTAAATTTCCATATTTTCCCGATTTCTCCGGCAATTTTAAATATTTTTCGAAAAGGTCTTCGGAAATGCGCTAGAAATTAAATTACCTACACGGAAATACAAAATATGTGGGGATTGCTTTCACTTTTAAGGGTTTTCATTTTTTTGCTACAAATTCTGATGTTTTGTATTGAATCTCATTAAAATTTTCCCCTATTCTCGGGCAATTTTGAATATTTTTCGAAAAGGTCTTCGAAAATGCGCTGGAAATTAAACTCCCCACACGGAAATATTTAATATATGGGGATTGCTTTCAATTTTAAGGGTTTTCATTTTTTTGCTACAAATTCTGATGTTTTGTATTGAATATCATTAAATTTCCATATTTTCCCCTATTCTCGGGCAATTTTGAATATTTTTCGAAAAGGTCTTCGGAAATGCGCTAGAAATTAAATTCCCTACACGGAAATACCAAATATGTGGGGATTGCTTTCAGATTTAGGTGTTTTAATTTTTTTGCTACAAATTCTAATGTTTTGTATTGAATCTCATTAAATTTCCATATTTTCCCCTATTCGCGGGCAATTTTGAATATTTTTCGAAAAGGTCTTCGGAAATGCGCTAGAAATTAAATTCCCTACACAGAAATACCAAATATATGGGGATTGCTTTCAGTGTTAAGGGTTTTCATTTTTTTGCTACAAATTCTGATGTTTTGTATTGAATCTCATTAAATTTCCATATTTTCCCCTATTCTCGGGCAATTTTGAATATTTTTCGAAAAGGTCTTCGGAATGCGCTAGAAATTAAATTACCTACACGGAAATACCAAATATGTGGGGATTGCTTTCAGTTTTAACGGTTTTCATTTTTTTGCTACAAATTCTGATGTTTTGTATTGAAACTCATTAAATTTCCATATTTTCCCGATTTCTCCGGCAATTTTAAATATTTTTCGAAAAGGTCTTCGGAAATGCGCTAGAAATTAAATTACCTACACGGAAATACAAAATATGTGGGGATTGCTTTCACTTTTAAGGGTTTTCATTTTTTTGCTACAAATTCTGATGTTTTGTATTGAATCTCATTAAAATTTTCCCCTATTCTCGGGCAATTTTGAATATTTTTCGAAAAGGTCTTCGAAAATGCGCTGGAAATTAAACTCCCCACACGGAAATATTTAATATATGGGGATTGCTTTCAATTTTAAGGGTTTTCATTTTTTTGCTACAAATTCTGATGTTTTGTATTGAATATCATTAAATTTCCACATTTTCCCGATTTCTCGGGCAATTTTGAATATTTTTGGAAAAGGTCTTCGGAAATGCGCTAGAAATTAAATTCCCTACACGGAAATACCAAATATGTGGGGATTGCTTTCAGATTTAGGTGTTTTAATTTTTTTGCTACAAATTCTGATGTTTTGTATTGAATCTCATTAAATTTCCATATTTTCCCCTATTCGCGGGCAATTTTGAATATTTTTCGAAAAGGTCTTCGGAAATGCGCTAGAAAATAAATTCCCTACACGGAAATACCAAATATGTGGGGATTGCTTTCAGTTTTAAGGGTTTTCAATTTTTTGATACAAATTCTAATGTTTTGTATTGAATCTCATTAAATTTCCATATTTTCCCGATTTCTCGGGCAATTTTGAATATTTTTCGGAAAGGTCTTCGGAAATGCGCTAGAAATTCAATTCCCTACACGGAAATACCAAATATGTGCGGATTGCTTTCAGTTTTAAGTGTTTTCATTTTTTTTGCTACAAATTCTGATGTTTTGTATTGAATCTCATTAAATTTCCAAATTTTCCCCTATTCTCGGGCAATTTTGAATATTTTTCGAAAAGGTCTTCGAAAATGCGCTAGAAATTAAATTCACCACACGGAAATATTTAATATATGGTGATTGCTTTCAATTTTAAGGGTTTTCATTTTTTTGCTACAAATTCGGATGTTTTGTATTGAATCTCATTAAATTTCCATATTTTCCCGATTTCTCGGGCAATTTTAAATATTTTTCGAAAAGGTCTTCGGAAATGCGCTACAAATTAAATGCCCTACACGGAAATACATAATATGTGCGGATTGCTTTCAGTTTTAACGGTTTTCATTTTTTTGCTACAAATTCTGATGTTTTGTATTGAATCTCATTATATTTCCATATTTTCCCGATTTCTCGAGCAATTTTGAATATTTTTTGAAAAGGTCTTCGGAAATGCGCTAGAAATTAAATTCCCTACACGGAAATACCAAATATATTGGGATTGCTTTCAGTTTTAAGGGTTTTCATTTTTTTGCTACAAATTCTGATGTTTTGTATTGAATATCATTAAGTTTCCATATTTTCCGGATTTATCGGGCAATTTTGAATATTTTTCGAAAAGGTCTTCGGAAATGCGCTAGAAATTAAATTCCCTACACGGAAATACCAAATATATGGGGATTGCTTTCAGTGTTAAGGGTTTTCATTTTTTTGCTACAAATTCTGATGTTTTGTATTGAATCTCATTAAATTTCCATATTTTCCCCTATTCTCGGGTAATTTTGAATATTTTTCGAAAAGGTCTGCGAAAATGCGCTAAAAATTAAATTCCGCAGACGGAAATATCGAATATGTGGGGATTGCTTTCAGTTTTAAGGGTTTTAATTTTTGCTACAAATTCTGATGTTTTGTATTGAATCTCATTAAATTTCCATATTTTCCCGATTTCTCGGGCAATTTTGAATATTTTTCGAAAAGGTTTTCGGAAATGCGCTAGAAATTAAATTACCTACACGGAAATACCAAATATGTGGGGATTGCTTTCAGTTTTAACGGTTTTCATTTTTTGCTACAAATTCTGATGTTTTGTATTGAAACTCTTTAAATTTCCAAATTTTCCCGATTTTTCGGGCAATTTAGAATATTTTTCGAAAAGGTCTTCGGAAATGCGCTAGAAATTAAATTCCCTACACGGAAATACCAAATATGTGGGGATTGCTTTCAGATTTAAGTGTTTTAATTTTTTTGCTACAAATTCTGATGTTTTGTATTGAATCTCATTAAATTTCCATATTTTCCCCTATTCGCGGGCAATTTTGAATATTTTTCGAAAATGCGCTAAAAATTAAGTTCCGCAGACGGAAATACCAAATATGTGGGGATTGCTTTCAGTTTTAACGGTTTTCATTTTTTTGCTACAAATTCTGATGTTTTGTATTGAATCTCATTAAATTTCCATATTTTCCCGATTTCTCGGGCAATTTTGAATATTTTTCGAAAACGTCTTCGGAAATGCGCTAGAAATTAAATTCCCTACACGGAAATACCAAATATGTGGGTATTGCTTTCAGCTTTAAGGGTTTTCAATTTTTTGCTGCAAATTCTGATGTTTTGTATTGAATCTCATTAAATTTCCATATTTTACCGATTTCTCGGGTAATTTTGAATATTTTTCGAAAAGGTCTTCGGAAATGCGCTAGAAATTAAATTCCCTAAACAAAAATACCAAATATATGGGGATTGCTTTCAGTGTTAAGGGTTTTCATTTTTTTGCTACAAATTCTGATGTTTTGTATTGAATCTCATTAAATTTCCATATTTTCCCCTATTCTCGGGCAATTTTGAATATTTTTCGAAAAGGTCTTCGGAAATGCGCTAGAAATTAAATTACCTACACGGAAATACCAAATATGTGGGGATTGCTTTCAGTTTTAACGGTTTTCATTTTTTTGCTACAAATTCTGATGTTTTGTATTGAAACTCATTAAATTTCCATATTTTCCCGATTTATCCGGCAATTTTAAATATTTTTCGAAAAGGTCTTCGGAAATGCGCTAGAAATTAAATTCCCTACACGGAAATACCAAATATGTGCGGATTGCTTTCAGTTTTAAGTGTTTTCATTTTTTTGCTACAAATTCTGATGTTTTGTATTGAATCTCATTAAATTTCCATATTTTCCCCTATTCTCGGGCAATTTTGAATATTTTGCGAAAAGGTCTTCGAAAATGCGCTAGAAATTAAATTCACCACACGGAAATATTTAATATATGGGGATTGCTTTCAATTTTAAAGGTTTTCATTTTTTTGCTACAAATTCTGATGTTTTGTATTGAATATCATTAAATTTCCATATTTTCCCGATTTTTCGGGCAATTTAGAATATTTTTCGAAAAGGTCTTCGGAAATGCGTTAGAAATTGAATTCCCTATACGGAAATACCAAATATGTGGGGATTGCTTTCAGATTTAGGTGTTTTAATTTTTTTGCTACAAATTCTGATGTTTTGTATTGAATCTCATTAAATTTCCATATTTTCCCCTATTCGCGGGCAATTTTGAATATTTTTCGAAAAGGTCTTCGGAAATGCGCTAGAAATTAAATTACCTACACGGAAATACCAAATATATGGGGATTGCTTTCAGTGTTAAGGGTTTTCATTTTTTTGCTACAAATTCAGATGTTTTGTATTGAATCTCATTAAATTTCCATATTTTACCGATTTCTCGGGTAATTTTGAATATTTTCGAAAAGGTCTTCGGAAATCCGCTAGAAATTAAATTCCCTACACAGAAATACCAAATATATGGGGATTGCTTTCAGTGTTAAGGGTTTTCATTTTTTTGCTACAAATTCTGATGTTTTGTATTGAATCTCATTAAATTTCCATATTTTCCCGATTTCTCCGGCAATTTTAAATATTTTTCGAAAAGGTCTTCGGAAATGCGCTAGAAATTAAATTACCTACACGGAAATACCAAATATGTGGGGATTGCTTTCAGTTTTAACGGTTTTCATTTTTTTGCTACAAATTCTGATGTTTTGTATTGAAACTCATTAAATTTCCATATTTTCCCGATTTCGCCGGCAATTTTAAATATTTTTCGAAAAGGTCTTCGGAAATGCGCTAGAAATTAAATTCCCTACACGGAAATACCAAATATGTGGGGATTGCTTTCAGTTTTAAGGGTTTTCAATTTTTTGCTACAAATTCTGATGTTTTGTATTGAATCTCATTAAATTTCCATATTTTCCCGATTTCTCGGGGAATTTTGAATATATTTCGAAAAGGTCTTCGGAAATGCGCTAGAAATTAAATTCCCTAAACAAAAATACCAAATATATGGGGATTGCTTTCAGTGTTAAGGGTTTTCATTTTTTTGCTACAAATTCTGATGTTTTGTATTGAATCTTATTAAATTTCCATATTTTCCCCTATTCTCGGGCAATTTTGAATATTTTTCGAAAAGGTCTTCGGAAATGCGCTAGAAA
The DNA here is from genome assembly GCA_963932195.1 of Empis livida. Classification (NCBI taxonomy): domain Eukaryota; kingdom Metazoa; phylum Arthropoda; class Insecta; order Diptera; family Empididae; genus Empis; species Empis livida. The sequence continues at coordinate 25,848,943 of OZ010648.1, forward strand.
TTAAATTACCTACACGGAAATACCAAATATGTGGGGATTGCTTTCAGTTTTAACGGTTTTCATTTTTTTGCTACAAATTCTGATGTTTTGTATTGAAACTCATTAAATTTCCATATTTTCCCGATTTATCCGGCAATTTTAAATATTTTTCGAAAAGGTCTTCGGAAATGCGCTAGAAATTAAATTCCCTACACGGAAATACCAAATATGTGCGGATTGCTTTCAGTTTTAAGTGTTTTCATTTTTTTGCTACAAATTCTGATGTTTTGTATTGAATCTCATTAAATTTCCATATTTTCCCCTATTCTCGGGCAATTTTGAATATTTTGCGAAAAGGTCTTCGAAAATGCGCTAGAAATTAAATTCACCACACGGAAATATTTAATATATGGGGATTGCTTTCAATTTTAAAGGTTTTCATTTTTTTGCTACAAATTCTGATGTTTTGTATTGAATCTCATTAAATTTCCATATTTTCCCCTATTCTCGGGCAATTTTGAATATTTTTCGAAAAGGTCTTCGGAAATGCGCTAGAAAATAAATTCCCTACACGGAAATACCAAATATGTGGGGATTGCTTTCAGTTTTAAGGGTTTTCAATTTTTTGATACAAATTCTAATGTTTTGTATTGAATCTCATTAAATTTCCATATTTTCCCGATTTCTCGGGCAATTTTGAATATTTTTCGGAAAGGTCTTCGGAAATGCGCTAGAAATTCAATTCCCTACACGGAAATACCAAATATGTGCGGATTGCTTTCAATTTTAAGTGTTTTCATTTTTTTGCTACAAATTCTGATGTTTTGTATTGAATCTCATTAAATTTCCAAATTTTCCCCTATTCTCGGGCAATTTTGAATATTTTTCGAAAAGGTCTTCGAAAATGCGCTAGAAATTAAATTCACCACACGGAAATATTTAATATATGGTGATTGCTTTCAATTTTAAGGGTTTTCATTTTTTTGCTACAAATTCGGATGTTTTGTATTGAATCTCATTAAATTTCCATATTTTCCCGATTTCTCGGGCAATTTTAAATATTTTTCGAAAAGGTCTTCGGAAATGCGCTACAAATTAAATTCCCTACACGGAAATACATAATATGTGCGGATTGCTTTCAGTTTTAACGGTTTTCATTTTTTTGCTACAAATTCTGATGTTTTGTATTGAATCTCATTATATTTCCATATTTTCCCGATTTCTCGAGCAATTTTGAATATTTTTTGAAAAGGTCTTCGGAAATGCGCTAGAAATTAAATTCCCTACACGGAAATACCAAATATATTGGGATTGCTGTCAGTTTTAAGGGTTTTCATTTTTTTGCTACAAATTCTGATGTTTTGTATTGAATATCATTAAATTTCCATATTTTCCGGATTTATCGGGCAATTTTGAATATTTTTCGAAAAGGTCTTCGGAAATGCGCTAGAAATTAAATTCCCTACACGGAAATACCAAATATATGGGGATTGCTTTCAGTGTTAAGGGTTTTCATTTTTTTGCTACAAATTCTGATGTTTTGTATTGAATCTCATTAAATTTCCATATTTTCCCCTATTCTCGGGTAATTTTGAATATTTTTCGAAAAGGTCTGCGAAAATGCGCTAAAAATTAAATTCCGCAGACGGAAATATCGAATATGTGGGGATTGCTTTCAGTTTTAAGGGTTTTAATTTTTGCTACAAATTCTGATGTTTTGTATTGAATCTCATTAAATTTCCATATTTTCCCGATTTCTCGGGCAATTTTGAATATTTTTCGAAAAGGTTTTCGGAAATGCGCTAGAAATTAAATTACCTACACGGAAATACCAAATATGTGGGGATTGCTTTCAGTTTTAACGGTTTTCATTTTTTGCTACAAATTCTGATGTTTTGTATTGAAACTCTTTAAATTTCCAAATTTTCCCGATTTTTCGGGCAATTTAGAATATTTTTCGAAAAGGTCTTCGGAAATGCGCTAGAAATTAAATTCCCTACACGGAAATACCAAATATGTGGGGATTGCTTTCAGATTTAAGTGTTTTAATTTTTTTGCTACAAATTCTGATGTTTTGTATTGAATCTCATTAAATTTCCATATTTTCCCCTATTCGCGGGCAATTTTGAATATTTTTCGAAAATGCGCTAAAAATTAAGTTCCGCAGACGGAAATACCAAATATGTGGGGATTGCTTTCAGTTTTAACGGTTTTCATTTTTTTGCTACAAATTCTGATGTTTTGTATTGAATCTCATTAAATTTCCATATTTTCCCGATTTCTCGGGCAATTTTGAATATTTTTCGAAAACGTCTTCGGAAATGCGCTAGAAATTAAATTCCCTACACGGAAATACCAAATATGTGGGTATTGCTTTCAGCTTTAAGGGTTTTCAATTTTTTGCTGCAAATTCTGATGTTTTGTATTGAATCTCATTAAATTTCCATATTTTACCGATTTCTCGGGTAATTTTGAATATTTTTCGAAAAGGTCTTCGGAAATGCGCTAGAAATTAAATTCCCTAAACAAAAATACCAAATATATGGGGATTGCTTTCAGTGTTAAGGGTTTTCATTTTTTTGCTACAAATTCTGATGTTTTGTATTGAATCTCATTAAATTTCCATATTTTCCCCTATTCTCGGGCAATTTTGAATATTTTTCGAAAAGGTCTTCGGAAATGCGCTAGAAATTAAATTACCTACACGGAAATACCAAATATGTGGGGATTGCTTTCAGTTTTAACGGTTTTCATTTTTTTGCTACAAATTCTGATGTTTTGTATTGAAACTCATTAAATTTCCATATTTTCCCGATTTATCCGGCAATTTTAAATATTTTTCGAAAAGGTCTTCGGAAATGCGCTAGAAATTAAATTCCCTACACGGAAATACCAAATATGTGCGGATTGCTTTCAGTTTTAAGTGTTTTCATTTTTTTGCTACAAATTCTGATGTTTTGTATTGAAACTCATTAAATTTCCATATTTTCCCCTATTCTCGGGCAATTTTGAATATTTTGCGAAAAGGTCTTCGAAAATGCGCTAGAAATTAAATTCACCACACGGAAATATTTAATATATGGGGATTGCTTTCAATTTTAAAGGTTTTCATTTTTTTGCTACAAATTCTGATGTTTTGTATTGAATATCATTAAATTTCCATATTTTCCCGATTTTTCGGGCAATTTAGAATATTTTTCGAAAAGGTCTTCGGAAATGCGTTAGAAATTGAATTCCCTATACGGAAATACCAAATATGTGGGGATTGCTTTCAGATTTAGGTGTTTTAATTTTTTTGCTACAAATTCTGATGTTTTGTATTGAATCTCATTAAATTTCCATATTTTCCCCTATTCGCGGGCAATTTTGAATATTTTTCGAAAAGGTCTTCGGAAATGCGCTAGAAATTAAATTACCTACACGGAAATACCAAATATATGGGGATTGCTTTCAGTGTTAAGGGTTTTCATTTTTTTGCTACAAATTCAGATGTTTTGTATTGAATCTCATTAAATTTCCATATTTTACCGATTTCTCGGGTAATTTTGAATATTTTCGAAAAGGTCTTCGGAAATGCGCTAGAAATTAAATTCCCTACACAGAAATACCAAATATATGGGGATTGCTTTCAGTGTTAAGGGTTTTCATTTTTTTGCTACAAATTCTGATGTTTTGTATTGAATCTCATTAAATTTCCATATTTTGCCCTATTCTCGGGCAATTTTGAATATTTTTCGAAAAGGTCTTCGGAAATGCGCTAGAAATTAAATTACCTACACGGAAATACCAAATATGTGGGGATTGCTTTCAGTTTTAACGGTTTTCATTTTTTTGCTACAAATTCTGATGTTTTGTATTGAAACTCATTAAATTTCCATATTTTCCCGATTTCTCCGGCAATTTTAAATATTTTTCGAAAAGGTCTTCGGAAATGCGCTAGAAATTAAATTACCTACACGGAAATACCAAATATGTGGGGATTGCTTTCAGTTTTAACGGTTTTCATTTTTTTGCTACAAATTCTGATGTTTTGTATTGAAACTCATTAAATTTCCATATTTTCCCGATTTCGCCGGCAATTTTAAATATTTTTCGAAAAGGTCTTCGGAAATGCGCTAGAAATTAAATTCCCTACACGGAAATACCAAATATGTGGGGATTGCTTTCAGTTTTAAGGGTTTTCAATTTTTTGCTACAAATTCTGATGTTTTGTATTGAATCTCATTAAATTTCCATATTTTCCCGATTTCTCGGGGAATTTTGAATATATTTCGAAAAGGTCTTCGGAAATGCGCTAGAAATTAAATTCCCTAAACAAAAATACCAAATATATGGGGATTGCTTTCAGTGTTAAGGGTTTTCATTTTTTTGCTACAAATTCTGATGTTTTGTATTGAATCTCATTAAATTTCCATATTTTCCCCTATTCTCGGGCAATTTTGAATATTTTTCGAAAAGGTCTTCGGAAATGCGCTAGAAATTAAATTACCTACACGGAAATACCAAATATGTGGGGATTGCTTTCAGTTTTAACGGTTTTCATTTTTTTGCTACAAATTCTGATGTTTTGTATTGAAACTCATTAAATTTCCATATTTTCCCGATTTATCCGGCAATTTTAAATATTTTTCGAAAAGGTCTTCGGAAATGCGCTAGAAATTAAATTCCCTACACGGAAATACCAAATATGTGCGGATTGCTTTCAGTTTTTAGTGTTTTCATTTTTTTGCTACAAATTCTGATGTTTTGTATTGAATCTCATTAAATTTCCATATTTTCCCCTATTCTCGGGCAATTTTGAATATTTTGCGAAAAGGTCTTCGAAAATGCGCTAGAAATTAAATTCACCACACGGAAATATTTAATATATGGGGATTGCTTTCAATTTTAAAGGTTTTCATTTTTTTGCTACAAATTCTGATGTTTTGTATTGAATATCATTAAATTTCCATATTTTCCCGATTTTTCGGGCAATTTAGAATATTTTTCGAAAAGGTCTTCGGAAATGCGTTAGAAATTGAATTCCCTATACGGAAATACCAAATATGTGGGGATTGCTTTCAGATTTAGGTGTTTTAATTTTTTTGCTACAAATTCTGATGTTTTGTATTGAATCTCATTAAATTTCCATATTTTCCCCTATTCGCGGGCAATTTTGAATATTTTTCGAAAAGGTCTTCGGAAATGCGCTAGAAATTAAATTACCTACACGGAAATACCAAATATATGGGGATTGCTTTCAGTGTTAAGGGTTTTCATTTTTTTGCTACAAATTCAGATGTTTTGTATTGAATCTCATTAAATTTCCATATTTTACCGATTTCTCGGGTAATTTTGAATATTTTCGAAAAGGTCTTCGGAAATGCGCTAGAAATTAAATTCCCTACACAGAAATACCAAATATATGGGGATTGCTTTCAGTGTTAAGGGTTTTCATTTTTTTGCTACAAATTCTGATGTTTTGTATTGAATCTCATTAAATTTCCATATTTTGCCCTATTCTCGGGCAATTTTGAATATTTTTCGAAAAGGTCTTCGGAAATACGCTAGAAATTAAATTACCTACACGGAAATACCAAATATGTGGGGATTGCTTTCAGTTTTAACGGTTTTCATTTTTTTGCTACAAATTCTGATGTTTTGTATTGAAACTCATTAAATTTCCATATTTTCCCGATTTCTCCGGCAATTTTAAATATTTTTCGAAAAGGTCTTCGGAAATGCGCTAGAAATTAAATTACCTACACGGAAATACCAAATATGTGGGGATTGCTTTCAGTTTTAACGGTTTTCATTTTTTTGCTACAAATTCTGATGTTTTGTATTGAAACTCATTAAATTTCCATATTTTCCCGATTTCGCCGGCAATTTTAAATATTTTTCGAAAAGGTCTTCGGAAATGCGCTAGAAATTAAATTCCCTACACGGAAATACCAAATATGTGGGGATTGCTTTCAGTTTTAAGGGTTTTCAATTTTTTGCTACAAATTCTGATGTTTTGTATTGAATCTCATTAAATTTCCATATTTTCCCGATTTCTCGGGGAATTTTGAATATATTTCGAAAAGGTCTTCGGAAATGCGCTAGAAATTTAATTCCCTACACGGAAATACTAAATATGTGGAGATTGCTTTCAGTTTTAAGTGTTTTAATTTTTTTGCTACAAATTCTGCTGTTTTGTATTGAATCTCATTAAAATTTTCCCCTATTCTCGGGCAATTTTGAATATTTTTCGAAAAGGTCTTCGAAAATGCGCTGGAAATTAAACTCCCCACATGGAAATATTTAATATATGGGGATTGCTTTCAATTTTAAGGGTTTTCATTTTTTTGCTACAAATTCTGATGTTTTGTATTGAATATCATTAAATTTCCATATTTTCCCGATTTCGCCGGCAATTTTAAATATTTTTCGAAAAGGTCTTCGGAAATGCGCTAGAAATTAAATTCCCTACACGGAAATACCAAATATGTGGGTATTGCTTTCAGTTTTAAGGGTTTTCAATTTTTTGCTGCAAATTCTGATGTTTTGTATTGAATCTAGGGTTTCTGGACTCGACTCGACTCGACTCGGACTCGTCGAGTATTTGGGTAGTTTCGCGGACTCGGGACTCGACTCTAATACTCGACGAGTCCCGAGTCCAAATTTTTAAAATTGAAAAAAAAAAAAGGTCAATCGATTTACCTCCAGCATAATTAATTCAGAAGAATTTTTTTTAAATTTTATTTTTGTTGTGTAAATTATTTTTAATTGTTAATTTTAAAAAAAACATAATAAAAATAAACAAAATCTCATACCTCCCTAACACATTAGTATACCTCAGCAAGGTAGAAACCCAGGCCTATATTAATATTCATTCTACAATGTTGGTTTAGCGAGAAATTTCTTTGTACGAATTCGCAGAACAATGGCACTTTTATTATTCAACGTAAAAAAAAAACGATCAGAAGACTGTAAAACTCAATAATGAATGAAATTAAAAATCAATACACATTAGTATACCTCACCAAGGGAAAAACCCTTGGTGAGGTATACTAATGTGTTTTGATTTTGAAATGAAAAAACGTTTTCAATTAGTGGCAACTTCTGCACTAAAATCAGATCAAGACTTGACAAATCTCTCAATTCATTAGTTTTTTTGAAATATTTGTACGTTAAACCAAAAAATGAAAAAAGTAATTAAAAACAATTATATAGTTTGAAAGTTTATTAAGTTTTGAAAATAAATTAATTAATTGATAAATTTGAGTACATTTCTTTTGAACATATAATATTATTTTATCAGATTCTTGTAATATTTTTTGTTAAAGACACCGGACTCGGACTCGACTCGGACTCGACGAGTTTTTTTAATTTTGGACTCGGACTCGTCGAGTCTTAAAAACCAGAGTTTTCAGAAACCCTAATTGAATCTCATTAAATTTCCATATTTTACCGATTTCTCGGGTAATTTTGAATATTTTTCGAAAAGGTCTTCGGAAATGCGCTAGAAATTAAATTCCCTACACAGAAATACCAAATATATGGGGATTGCTTTAAGTGTTAAGGGTTTTCATTTTTTTGCTACAAATTCTGATGTTTTGTATTGAATCTCATTAAATTTCCATATTTTCCCCTATTCTCGGGTAATTTTGAATATTTTTCGAAAAGGTCTTCGGAAATGCGCTAGAAATTAAATTACCTACACGGAAACACCAAATATGTGGGGATTGCTTTCAGTTTTAACGGTTTTCATTTTTTTGCTACAAATTCTGATGTTTTGTATTGAAACTCATTAAATTTCCATATTTTCCCGATTTCTCCGGAAATTTTAAATATTTTTCGAAAAGGTCTTCGGAAATGCGCTAGAAATTAAATTACCTACACGGAAATACCAAATATGTGGGGATTGCTTTCAGTTTTAACGGTTTTCATTTTTTTGCTACAAATTCTGATGTTTTGTATTGAAAGTGATTAAATTTCCATATTTTCCCGATTTCGCCGGCAATTTTAATTATTTTTCGAAAAGGTCTTCGGAAATGCGCTAGAAATTAAATTCCCTACACGGAAATACCAAATATGTGGGGATTGCTTTCAGTTTTAAGGGTTTTCATTTTTTTGCTACAAATTCTGATGTTTTGTATTGAATCTCATTAAAATTTTCCCCTATTCTCGGGCAATTTTGAATATTTTTCGAAAAGGTCTTCGAAAATGCGCTGGAAATTAAACTCTCCACACGGAAATACCAAATATGTGGGTATTGCTTTCAGTTTTAAGGGTTTTCAATTTTTTGCTGCAAATTCTGATGTTTTGTATTGAATATCATTAAATTTCCATATTTTCCCGATTTCTCGGGCAATTTTGAATATTTTTCGAAAAGGTCTTCGGAAATGCGCTAGAAATTAAATTTTCTACACAGAAATACCAAATATATGGGGATTGCTTTCAGTGTTAAGGGTTTTCATTTTTTTGCTACAAATTCTGATGTTTTGTATTGAATCTCATTAAATTTCCATATTTTCCCCTATTCTCGGGCAATTTTGAATATTTTTCGAAAAGGTCTTCGGAAATGCGCTAGAAATTAAATTACCTACACGGAAATACCAAATATGTGGGGATTGCTTTCAGTTTTAACGATTTTCATTTTTTTGCTACAAATTCTGATGTTTTGTATTGAAACTCATTAAATTTCCATATTTTCCCGATTTCTCCGGCAATTTTAAATATTTTTCGAAAAGGTCTTCGGAAATGCGCTAGAAATTAAATTCCCTACACGGAAATACCAAATATGTGGGGATTGCTTTCAGTTTTAACGGTTTTCATTTTTTTGCTACAAATTTTGATGTTTTGTATTGAAAGTCATTAAATTTCCATATTTTCCCGATTTCGCCGGCAATTTTAAATATTTTTCGAAAAGGTCTTCGGAAATGCGCTAGAAATTAAATTCCCTACACGGAAATACCAAATATGTGGGGATTGCTTTCAGTTTTAAGGGTTTTCATTTTTTTTGCTACAAATTCTGATGTTTTGTATTGAATCTCATTAAAATTTTCCAATATTCTCGGGCAATTTTGAATATTTTTCGAAAAGGTCTTCGAAAATGCGCTGGAAATTAAACTCCCCACACGGAAATATTTAATATATGGGGATTGCTTTCAATTTTAAGGGTTTTCATTTTTTTGCTACAAATTCTGATGTTTTGTATTGAATCTCATTAAATTTCCATATTTTCCCCTATTCGCGGGCAATTTTGAATATTTTTCGAAAAGGTCTTCGGAAATGCGCTAGAAATTAAATTCCGTACACGGAAATACCAAATATGTGGGGATTGCTTTCAGTTTTAAGGGTTTTCAATTTTTTGATACAAATTCTGATGTTTTGTATTGAATCTCATTAAATTTCCATATTTTCCCGATTTCTCGGGCAATTTTGAATATTTTTCGGAAAGGTCTTCGGAAATGCGCTAGAAATTAAATTCCCTACACGGAAATACCAAATATGTGCGGATTGCTTTCAGTTTTAAGTGTTTTCATTTTTTTGCTACAAATTCTGATGTTTTGTATTGAATCTCATTAAATTTCCATATTTTCCCCTATTCTCGGGCAATTTTGAATATTTTTCGAAAAGGTCTTCGAAAATGCGCTAGAAATTAAATTCACCACACGGAAATATTTAATATATGGGGATTGCTTTCAATTTTAAGGGTTTTCATTTTTTTGCTACAAATTCTGATGTTTTGTATTGAATATCATTAAATTTCCATATTTTCCCGATTTTTCGGGCAATTTAGAATATTTTTCGAAAAGGTCTTCGGAAATGCGCTAGAAATTAAATTCCCTACACGGAAATACCAAATATGTGGGGATTGCTTTCAGATTTAGGTGTTTTAATTTTTTTGCTACAAATTCTGATGTTTTGTATTGAATCTCATTAAATTTCCATATTTTCCCCTATTCGCGGGCAATTTTGAATATTTTTCGAAAATGCGCTAAAAATTAAGTTCCGCAGACGGAAATACCAAATATGTGGGGATTGCTTTCAGTTTTAATGGTTTTCATTATTTTGATACAAATTCTGATGTTTTGTATTGAATCTCATTAAATTGCCATATTTTCCCGATTTCTCGGGCAATTTTGAATATTTTTCGAAAAGGTCTTCGGAAATGCGCTAGAAATTAAATTCCCTACACGGAAATACCAAATATGTGCAGATTGCTTTCAGATTTAGGTGTTTTAAATTTTTTGCTACAAATTCTGATGTTTTGTATTGAATCTCATTAAATTTCCATATTTTCCCCTATTCGCGGGCAATTTTGAATATTTTTCGAAAAGGTCTTCGGAAATGCGCTAGAAATTAAATTCCCTACACGGAAATACCAAATATGTGGGGATTGCTTTCAGTTTTAAGGGTTTTCAATTTTTTGATACAAATTCTGATGTTTTGTATTGAATCTCATTAAATTTCCATATTTTCCCGATTTCTCGGGCAATTTTGAATATTTTTCGAAAAGGTCTTCGGAAATGCGCTAGAAATTAAATTCCCTACACGGAAATACCAAATATGTGCGGATTGCTTTCAGTTTTAAGTGTTTTCATTTTTTTCCTACAAATTCTGATGTTTTGTATTGAATCTCATTAAATTTCCATATTTTCCCCTATTCTCGGGCAATTTTGAATATTTTTCGAAAAGGCCTTCGAAAATGCGCTAGAAATTAAATTCACCACAAGGAAATATTTAATATATGGGGATTGCTTTCAATTTTAAGGGTTTTCATTTTTTTGCTACAAATTCTGATGTTTTGTATTGAATATCATTAAATTTCCATATTTTCCCGATTTTTCGGGCAATTTAGAATATTTTTCGAAAAGGTCTTCGGAAATGCGCTAGAAATTAAATTCCCTACACGGAAATACCAAATATGTGGGGATTACTTTCAGATTTAGGTGTTTTAATTTTTTTGCTACAAATTCTGATGTTTTGTATTGAATCTCATTAAATTTCCATATTTTCCCGATTTCTCGGGCAATTTTGAATATTTTTCTAAAACGTCTTCGGAAATGCGCTAGAAATTAAATTTCCTACACGGAAATACCAAATATGTGGGGATTGCTTTCAGTTTTAACGGAAATGAGATTCAATACAAAACATCATTGCTGCAAATTCTGATGTTTTGTATTGAATCTCATTAAATTTCCATATTGTCTTCGGAAATGCGCTAGAAATTAAATTCCCTACACGCAAATACCAAATATATGTGGATTGCTGTCAGTGTTAAGGGTTTTCTTTTTTTTTGCTACAAATGCTGATGTTTTGTATTGAATCTCATTAAATTTCCATATTTTCCCCTATTCTCGGGCAATTTTGAATATTTTCGAAAAGGTCTGCGAAAATGCGCTAAAAATTAAATTCCGCAAACGGAAATATCGAATATGTGGGGATTGCTTTCAGTTTTAAGGGTTTTCATTTTTTTGCTACAAATTCTGATGTTTTGTATTGAATCTCATTAAATTTCCATATTTTACCGATTTCTCGGGCAATTTTGAATATTTTTCGAAAAGGTCTTCGGAAATGCGCTAGAAATTAAATTACCTACACGGAAAATCCAAATATGTGGGGATTGCTTTCAGTTTTAACGGTTTTCATTTTTTTGCTACAAATTCTGATGTTTTGTATTGAATCTCATTAAATTTCCATATTTTCCCGATTTATCCGGCAATTTTGAATATTTTTCGAAAAGGTCTTCGGAAATGCGCTAGAAGTTAAATTCCCTACACGGAAATACCAAATATGTGGGTATTGCTTTCAGTTTTAAGGGTTTTCAAATTTTTGCTGCAAATTCTGATGTTTTGTATTGAATCTCATTAAATTTCCATATTTTCCCCTATTCTCGGGCAATTTTGAATATTTTTCGAAAAGGTCTTAGAAAATGCGCTAGAAATTAAATTCCCCACACGGAAATATCAAATATGTGGGGATTGCCTTCAGTTTTAAGGGTTTTCATTTTTTTGCTACAAATTCGGATGTTTTGTATTGAATCTCATTAAATTTCCAGATTTTCCCGATTTCTCGGGCAATTTTGAATATTTTTCGAAAAGGTCTTCGGAAATGCGCTACAAATTAAATTCCCTACACGGAAATACATAATATGTGGGGATTGCTTTCAGTTTTAACGGTTTTCATTTTTTTGCTACAAATTCTGATGTTTTGTATTGAATATCATTAAATTTCCATATTTTCCCGATTTATCGGGCAATTTTGAATATTTTTCGAAAAGGTCTTCGGAAATGCGCTAGAAATTAAATTCCCTACACGGAAATACCAAATATATGGGGATTGCTTTCAGTGTTAAGGGTTTTCATTTTTTTGCTACAAATTCTGATGTTTTGTATTGAATCTCATTAAATTTCCATATTTTCCCCTATTCTCGGGCAATTTTGAATATTTTTCGAAAAGGTCTGCGAAAATGCGCTAAAAATTAAATTCCGCAGACGGAAATATCGAATATGTGGGGATTGCTTTCAGTTTTAAGGCTTTTAATTTTTTGCTACAAATTCTGATGTTTTGTATTGAATCTCAATAAATTTCCATATTTTCCCGATTTCTCGGGCAATTTTGAATATTTTTCGAAAAGGTCTTCGGAAATGCGCTAGAAATTAAATTACCTACACGGAAATACCAAATATGTGGGGATTGCTTTCAGTTTTAACGGTTTTCATTTTTTTGCTACAAATTTTGATGTTTTGTATTGAAAGTCATTAAATTTCCATATTTTCCCGATTTCGCCGGCAATTTTAAATATTTTTCGAAAAGGTCTTCGGAAATGCGCTAGAAATTAAATTCCCTACACGGAAATACCAAATATGTGGGGATTGCTTTCAGTTTTAAGGGTTTTCATTTTTTTGCTACAAATTCTGATGTTTTGTATTGAATCTCATTAAAATTTTCCAATATTCTCGGGCAATTTTGAATATTTTTCGAAAAGGTCTTCGAAAATGCGCTGGAAATTAAACTCCCCACACGGAAATATTTAATATATGGGGATTGCTTTCAATTTTAAGGGTTTTCATTTTTTTGCTACAAATTCTGATGTTTTGTATTGAATATCATTAAATTTCCATATTTTCCCGATTTCTCGGGCAATTTTGAATATTTTTCGAAAAGGTCTTGGGAAATGCGCTAGAAATTAAATTCCCTACACGGAAATACCAAATATGTGGGGATTGCTTTCAGATTTAGGTGTTTTAATTTTTTTGCTACAAATTCTGATGTTTTGTATTGAATCTCATTAAATTTCCATATTTTCCCCTATTCGCGGGCAATTTTGAATATTTTTCGAAAAGGTCTTCGGAAATGCGCTAGAAATTAAATTCCCTACACGGAAATACCAAATATGTGGGGATTGCTTTCAGTTTTAAGGGTTTTCAATTTTTTGATACAAATTCTGATTCTGTAATTCTGAATATTTTTCGAAAAGGTCTTCGGAAATGCGCTAGATATGCGTATTGAATCTCATTAAATTTCCATATTTTCCCCTATTCGCGGGCAATTTTGAATATTTTTCGAAAAGGTCTGCGAAAATTCGCTAAAAATTAAGTTCCGCAGACGGAAATATCAAATATATGGGGATTGCTTTCAGTTTTAAGGGTTTTCATTTTTTTCCTACAAATTCTGATGTTTTGTTTTGAATCTCATTAAATTTCCATATTTTCCCAATTGCTCGGGCAATTTTGAATATTTTTCGAAAAGGTCTTCGGAAATGCGCTAGAAATTAAATTCCCTACAAGGAAGGCAAATGGGGAAGGTATGTCGGCTTTGTTCTGTCGGTTCTCGGCTTAGACTCTGCAAACATATTTTCTCAATTCCTACTCTCACCTCCACGTGGGGCCTTCCGGAGCCTGGTATGCCAAGTGGACCGGTTGGTTGATACCAAACGGGAAGCTAGGTCAGGTCAACAAACGAGAGGGGAAGAACATAAAATCCTGCATCCCAAACTGACAGCCAGTCGGCATGCAGGTGGGCGTCTGTTCCCCAGGTTAGGGGCGGCCCTTTTTCACACCTGGCGGCAGGTATAAAACGCAACTCCTTTAAAAAAAATAAATGTGGGAGAAAAATAAATTAAAACGGGTAGGGATATCTACCCAAACGTCGACAGTGACTGCGGCTGTCGGCGGGCCTCTCCCCTTCAGGGATAGGTCGCCAGCAGAAAAAAATAATAACAAACACGGAACGACTAAAGGTACACGATTAGACAAAACGGAAAAAGAAACTCCTGTAAACCTCAATATTGAGGCAAAAACAGGCAACCGCTGGAAGTTATGCGGCGCGGACAAGAAATGGTTGACAAGATGGATCAAAGAAGGGAAGTCTAGGGATGAGGCTTACTCCCTTCTTAGGGAAAAAAGAAGATTAGGTGCATCCTCCTCTACCGAAGGCGTCAAAGCTCGGACTGGAAGTCCGAATAAAAAACGCATACGTTCGGCGGAGGATGATGCACCTAATCCAAAAAGGAGAATCAGAGGCGACAGGTCCGTTGCAGCGGGAGCTGAAACGACCTGCAATGCAGCTGATTCTTTGAAGATAGCAATCATTGACAGAACGCAGCCAGAAGGTAAAATTCTGGGGGCTAATCAAAAGTTGCTAAAAGAAACATTCGAGTCTTGGCAAATAGAGGCTCTGTTGACTAATCCTGAGGGATTCATACCCCACTTTGAGTGGAGTCGTTTCTCGGGAGATGTCTTCAGAATCACTTGCCAAGACGAGGACACTGTAGAATTTGTCAAGAAGATGGTTAGGGAAAAAGGCAAATTATGGCAAGACTCTAATCTTGACGTAGTAGGCAAGAACGACGTCCCTAAGCTAACAAAGGTCACTCTATGGCTACCAGAAGAAACAAGAGAACCCCAGGAAGTTCTGAAATTCATTGACCTTCTAAACAGGTCCCTGAATCTCAGAGCGCAGTCCTGGAACTTGTTTCACAGAGAGATAAAGGAAGAAGGGCAGCTACTGGTTCTGGGAGTCGGAAACGAATCTCTGATGGCTCTGCAAAGTGTTTCTGGATGGATATACTATCTATCCAGGAAACTGCAAATTAATCTCCCAAAACCAGAAGAGATGAACACAAAACAGGTAACCAAACCCAGTAAGGAAGACGAAGATCTTGACTCCTTATTGGGTGCGGTAAATGAATTGGATATGGCCGAATCTGAGGTTGGTACAAGCCTCGCCAGTTTATCTGACGAGGACACACTGACCGAGGACGAAGCACTAAATAACACGGTTATTTTCACAGATAAAGCAGGTTTAGGGTCCCTCTCAGAAGACACTACCAGCACAAACACCAAATCGAAAGATAATTAGCATGAAGGTTATCCAAATCAACCTTCATCGCAGCTGGTCAGCCACGTGCAAACTGAAAGAACACCCTCTTAGAGGCAAAGCCGATATAGCGCTAATACAAGATCCTTGGACTAAGGACAACGAGGTTCGAGGATGGAGCGCAAATGAATTCCAATTATTCTATAATATTGGAGAAGGTAGGCCTAGGTCTTGTATAATTGCTAAAAAAAGCGATAAATTGATTTATATTCCACAGATTAGTAGTAACGACTGCGTAGCGGCTCTGTGGCACAAAATTGAACACGAGTACTCCACGGAGGTGATCTTAGTATCATGCTACCTCCCTTACGACTCACCACATCCACCTCCATCACAGGATATGGTAAATGTCGTAGAGTACTGCAAAAGGAAACAAAAACAATTGGTTATAGGCTGCGACGCCAATGCCCACCATACAGTGTGGGGAAGCACAAATACAAATGAAAGGGGTAAGTCATTACGTGATTTTTTACTAAGCAGTGATTTATTCTTAATGAACAAAGGTTGCAAACCTACCTTTATAAATAGGCACAGGGAACAGGTAATCGATATCACGCTTGCATCGGGGCGGATTCATGAATCAATCAAGAACTGGCACGTCTCAGACGAGCTATCCCTATCGGATCATTCATGGATCTGCTTCGACGTAAGTTCGGATCGAAAAATAGCTGAACCCTTTAGAAACCCTAATAAAACAAACTGGCAAAAATACAAAGAAATATTAGACAGTAAACTAGATATAGTAGGCGCTCCTAGTGAGCTAACACTTACACAAGATATCGAGACAGAGGCAAATTTTCTTACCCAATCCTTAGTTGAATCGTTCATAGAGGCATGTCCTCTAAGTAAACCTAACAGCAATGCTAGGCAAACTTGGATGACAGGCGATATCCTGAACAAAAGAAAAGAAGTAAGAAGACTTCATAACCGGGCGAAAAATAATGATTCGGATTCACTCTGGGACGACTACATAAATGCTCAACGTGAGTACAAAAAGATATGTAGGAAAGCCCAAAGAGAATCCTGGAAATCCTTCACGGAACAGATTAACAGCGTAAGCGAAACGGCCAGAATTAAGAAAATTCTAGCAAAAACACATACGCAACCTGAACTACTAGAATATGCTGATGGTAGGCGTTCGGATTCGACGAAAGAATCACTAGAAATCCTGCTAAACGCGAATTTTCCGGGGTGTCTAGGAAGCAGAGCAAATCTCGAAAATACTTCCTCAAGGATACCAGCGGAAACCGGTCTGCAAATAAACGAGCTAGTATCAACGGAAAAGGTTAGATGGGCAATTAACTCTTTCAAGCCCTACAAATCTCCAGGAAAAGACGGTGTATACCCAGCCCTGCTGCAGAACACGAGTATGGCTTTTGTCGACAGACTATGCGACACGTATAGAGCCTGTCTCAAATTAGGCTATATCCCTGTTTCTTGGCAGGAATCCAAGGTTATTTTTATCCCTAAACCAGGTAAAAATAGCTATGCATCATCTAACGCATATAGACCTATTAGCTTAACCTCTTTCCTGTTGAAAACACTGGAAAGAATAATTGAAGTCGAGCTAAGATCGAAAATATCGAACTCAACGCTCTCACGATACCAACACGCTTATTGCAAAGGCAGATCAGTCGAATCAGCCTTGCATAACGTAGTACATATAATCGAAAAAGCATTCACGGTAAAAAATTCAACACTCGGAATGTTTATAGATATAGAAGGCGCATTTAACAATGTCAAAACCGACTCAATGATAGATAGTCTTAACAGGAAAGGAGTACACCCCTTGTTGGTTAACTGGATATCCTTCATGTTAAGAAATAGAATAATACACGCAAACTTCGGAAACTCCTCGGAGGTCGGGTACGCTAGAAATGGTACTCCACAGGGAGGCATTTTATCTCCTCTTCTGTGGCTTCTGGTAATGGATGACCTCTTACAGGAACTCACGGAAGCCGGTTACCATATTGTCTGCTATGCGGACGATCTGGCTATACTAGCAACGGGTAAATTTGAAAACACACTAGCCGAGCTTATGCAGAGTGCGTTGACTATTGTCCGTCGCTGGGCAACTAAAAACGGACTCAGAATAAACCCGGGTAAAACGGAGTTATGTCTTTTTACAAAGAAAAGGAGGATTCCCAACATAAACCTCCCTAAGATAGATGACATCAGGCTAACCTTGACAGATCGGGTCAAATTCCTAGGTGTCATTTTGGACAAGAAATTGCAATGGAAGCATCATCTGCAACAGAAAGCTTCGAAGGCTATCAAAGTTTTCTGGACTTGCAGAAGTGCAATAGGTAAGAAGTGGGGCCTGTTACCTAAACAAATCCACTGGATTTATATTAGCGTAATACGGCCAATATTAACTTATGGTGCCATAGTATGGTGGAACTCTCTTAGCATAGGTTCAAATCTGAAGATTTACGAAAGAGTACAACGCCAATGCTGCCTAGGCATAACGGGGGCAATCCGTAGTACGCCTACAAGGGCATTGGAAACTGTACTAAACATTCACCAAATCGATATCCACGTTAGGAAGGTAGCTGCGAACACTGCTATTCGCTTAAACCTGAACGGGAAATGGTTAAAAACACATCAAGGCACGCCGCACGAGGAGATCGCGGAAATCATCGCTGCAGCGGGCTACAATATAGATAACGTAAGTGATTACATCATTAAACAGGTAAAATTCAACGATAAATACACGGTAAGATTACCTTCAAGAAGGGAATGGGAAAATGGAAATCCGATTCCCCGAAATAGCATGGTGATCTATACCGACGGTTCTAAAATGGAGACAGGATGCGGTGCAGGAATATTCGCAGATGATCCAGAACTGGCAATTAGCTTCAGACTAGATCATCATTGCACTATTTTCCAAGCGGAGATTGCGGCAATAAATAAAGCTGCAATAACGTTAAATCTACAACAAATCACAGACAAGCGTATAGTTATATGTTCAGACAGTCAGGCAGCGCTAAAAGCGCTTGCAAATAAGGCTGTCAAATCGAAAATAGTTCAGGAATGCAGGGAAAACCTGAATCTCTTGGCAAATAGGAATGTTTTAAAAATCCTATGGTCACCGGGTCACTGTATGATCGTAGGCAATGAGACAGCTGATGAAATGGCTAGGCACGGGGCCACAAATGACTCCCTTGAGGTCTATCAGATCGAACACCCAGCAACATTCTCTAAAATGTTGCTGGAAAACTGGGCTAAACACAGCAACACTCTTAGATGGACAGATCTCAATGGTTGTGTTAATACAAAACTTTTTTGGGGCTGTCCTGACATTAAGAAAACTAGGTCAATTTTATCAATGAATAAAGCTACGGCTAGACTATACACTGGTATTGTCACGGGACACATAATCTTAAGGAAACATGCGGCCCGGTTAGGACTTACAAGCAACTCCCAATGCAGGGGCTGCGAAGAAGAAGAGGAATCACTTGAACACCTTTTATGCCACTGTCCATCGGTGCGCCTTAGGAGACTGAAAAATTTAGACTGTCACTTTCTAAATAACCTTGAAGAGGCAGCAGAAATTAAGCCCTCTAAACTGATTAATTTCTTAAAGGAGGTGGGATGGGTCGATGAGCTGTAAACTTTGGCCATCGGCGGGAGTGTACAACGGGCCCAATGTGGCTTCAGTGCGTGGGGAAAACGACATCCCCCTCCTTAAGAACCAACCAACCAACCAAAATTCCCTACACGGAAATACCAAATATGTGGGGATTGCTTTCAGTTTTAACGGCTTTCATTTTTTTGCTACAAATTCTGATGTTTTGTATTGAATCTCATTAAATTTCCATATTTTCCTCTATTCGCGGGCAATTTTGAATATTTTGCGAAAAGGTCTGCGAAAATGCGCTAAAAATTAAATTCCGCAGACGGAAATATCAAATATGTGGGGATTGCTTTCAGTTTTAACGGCTTTCATTTTTTTGCTACAAATTCTGATGTTTTGTATTGAATCTCATTAAATTTCCATATTTTCCCCTATTCGCGGGCAATTTTGAATATTTTTCGAAAAGGTCTGCGAAAATGCGCTAAAAATTAAATCGCGCACACGGAAATATCAAATATTTGGGAATTGCTTTCAGTTTTCATTTTTTTCCTACAAATTCTGATGGTTTGTATTGAATCTCATTAAATTTCCATATTTTCCCGATTTCTCGGGCAATTTTGAATATTTTTCGAAAAGGTCTTCGGAAATACGCTAGAAACTAAATTCCCTACACGGAAATACCAAATATGTGGGGATTGCTTTCAGTTTTAAGGGTTTTCATTTTTTTGCTACAAATTCTGATGTTTTGTATTGAATCTCCTTAAATTTCCATATTTTCCCGATTTCTCGGGCAATTTTGAATATTATTCGAAAAGGTCTTCGGAAATGCGCTAGAAATTAAATTCCCTACACGGAAATACTAAATATGTGAGGATTGCTTTCAATTTTAAGGGTTTTCATTTTTTTGCTACAGTTTTGTATTGAATCTCATTAAATTTCCATATTTTCCTGATTTCTCCGGCAATTTTGAATATATTTCGAAAAGGTCTTCGGAAATGCGCTAGAAATTATATTCCCTACACGGAAATACCAAATATGTGGGGATTGCTTTCAGTTTTAACGGTTTTCATTTTTTTGATACAAATTCTGATGTTTTGTATTGAATCTCATTAAATTTCCATATTTTCCCGATTTCTCGGGCAATTTTGAATATTTTTCGAAAACGTCTTCGGAAATGCGCTAGAAACTAAATTCCCTACACGTAAATACCAAATATGTGGGGATTGCTTTCATTTTTAACGGCTTTCATTTTTTTGCTACAAATTCTGATGTTTTGTATTGAATCTCATTAAATTTCCATATTTTGCTCTATTCTCGGGCAATTTTGAATATTTTTCGAAAAGGTCTTCGAAAATGCGCTAGAAATTAAATTCCCTACACTGAAATACCAAATATGTGGGGATTGCTTTCAGTTTTAACGGTTTTCATTTTTTTGCTACAAATTCTGAATTTTTGTATTGAATCTCATTAAATTTCCATATTTTCCCCTATTCGCGGACAATTTTGAATATTTTTCGAAAAGGTCTGCGAAAATGCGCTAAAAATTAAATTGCACACACGGAAATATCAAATATTTGGGAATTGCTTTCAGTTTTCATTTTTTTGCTACAAATTCTGATGGTTTGTATTGAATCTCATTAAATTTCCATATTTTCCCGATTTCTCGGGCAATTTTGAATATTTTTCGAAAAGGTCTTCGGAAATACGCTAAAAACTAAATTCCATACACTGAAATACCAAATATGTGGGGATTGCTTTCAGTTTTAAGGGTTTTCATTTTTTTGCTACAAATTCTGATGTTTTGTATTGAATCTCATTAAATTTCCATATTTTCCCGATTTCTCGGGAAATTTTGAATATTGTTCGAAATGGTCTTCGGAAATGCGCTAGAAATTAAATTCCCTACACGAAAATACCAAATATGTGGGGATTGCTTTCAGTTTTAAGGGTTTCCATTTTTTTGCTACAAATTCTGATGTTTTGTATTGAATCTCATTAAATTTCCATATTTTCCTGATTTCTCCGGCAATTTTGAATATATTTCGAAAAGGTCTTCGGAAATCCGCTAGAAATTATATTCCCTACACGGAAATACCAAATATGTGGGGAATGCTTTCAGTTTTAACGGTTTTCATTTTTTTGATACAAATTCTGATGTTTTGTATTGAATCTCATTAAATTTCCATATTTTCCCGATTTCTCCGGCAATTTTGAATATTTTTCGAAAACGTCTTCGGAAATGCGCTAGAAATTAAATTCCCTACCCGGAAATACCAAATATGTGGGGATTGCTTTCAGTTTTAAGCGTTTCTATTTTTTTGCTACAAATTCTGATGTTTCGTATTGAATCTCATTAAATTTCCATATTTTCCTGATTTCTCCGGCAATTTTGAATATATTTCGAAAAGATCTTCGGAAATGCGCTAGAAATTATATTCCCTACACGGAAATACCAAATATGTGGGGATTGCTTTCAGTTTTAACGGTTTTTATTTTTTTGATACAAATTCTGATGTTTTGTATTGAATCTCATTAAATTTCCATATTTTCCCGATTTCTCCGGCAATTTTGAATATTTTTCGAAAACGTCTTCGGAAATGCGCTAGAAATTAAATTCCCTACCCGGAAATACCAAATATGTGGGGATTGCTTTCAGTTTTAAGGGTTTTCATTTTTTTGCTACAAATTCTGATGTTTTGTATTGAATCTCATTAAATTTCCATATTTTCCCGATTTCTCGGGCAATTTTGAATATTTTTCGAAAAGGTCTTCGGAAATGCGCTAGAAATTAAATTCCCTACACGGAAATACTAAATATGTGAGGATTGCTTTCAATTTTAAGGGTTTTCATTTTTTTGCTACAAATTCTGATGTTTTGTATTGAATCTCATTAAATTTCCATATTTTGCTCTATTCTCGGGCAATTTTGAATATTTTTCGAAAAGGTCTTCGAAAATGCGCTAGAAATTAAATTCCCTACACTGAAATACCAAATATGTGGGGATTGCTTTCAGTTTTAACGGTTTTCATTTTTTTGCTACAAATTCTGAATTTTTGTATTGAATCTCATTAAATTTCCATATTTTCCCCTATTCGCGGACAATTTTGAATATTTTTCGAAAAGGTCTGCGAAAATGCGCTAAAAATTAAATTGCACACACGGAAATATCAAATATTTGGGAATTGCTTTCAGTTTTCATTTTTTTGCTACAAATTCTGATGGTTTGTATTGAATCTGATTAAATTTCCATATTTTCCCGATTTCTCGGGCAATTTTGAATATTTTTCGAAAAGGTCTTCGGAAATACGCTAAAAACTAAATTCCATACACTGAAATACCAAATATGTGGGGATTGCTTTCAGTTTTAAGGGTTTTCATTTTTTTGCTACAAATTCTGATGTTTTGTATTGAATCTCCTTAAATTTCCATATTTTCCCGATTTCTCGGGCAATTTTGAATATTTTTCGAAAACGTCTTCGGAAATGCGCTAGAAACTAAATTCCCTACACGTAAATACCAAATATGTGGGGATTGCTTTCAGTTTTAACGGCTTTCATTTTTTTGCTACAAATTCTGATGTTTTGTATTGAATCTCATTAAAATTCGATATTTTCCCCTATTCGCGGGCAATTTTGAATATTTTTCGAAAAGGTCTGCGAAAATGCGCTAAAAATTAAATTGCGCACACGGAAATTCCCAAATATCAAATTGCGCAATTCCCAAATATCAAATATTTGGGAATTGCTTTCAGTTTTAATTTTTTTGCTACAAATTCTGATGTTTTGTATTGAATCTCCTTAAATTTCCATATTTTCCTGATTTCTCCGGCAATTTTGAATATATTTCGAAAAGGTCTTCGGAAATGCGCTAGAAATTAAATTCCCTATCCGGAAATACCAAATATGTGGGGATTGCTTTCAGTTTTAAGGGTTTCCATTTTTTTGCTACAAATTCTGATGTTTTGTATTGAATCTCATTAAATTTCCATATTTTGCCGATTTCTCGGGAAATTTTGAATATTGTTCGAAAACGTCTTCGGAAATGCGCTAGAAATTAAATTCCCTACCCGGAAATACCAAATATGTGGGGATTGCTTTCAGTTTTAAGCGTTTCTATTTTTTCGCTACAAATTCTGATGTTTCGTATTGAATCTCATTAAATTTCCATATTTTCCTGATTTCTCCGGCAATTTTGAATATATTTCGAAAAGATCTTCGGAAATGCGCTAGAAATTATATTCCCTACACGGAAATACCAAATATGTGGGGATTGCTTTCAGTTTTAACGGTTTTTATTTTTTTGATACAAATTCTGATGTTTTGTATTGAATCTCATTAAATTTCCATATTTTCCCGATTTCTCCGGCAATTTTGAATATTTTTCGAAAACGTCTTCGGAAATGCGCTAGAAATTAAATTCCCTACCCGGAAATACCAAATATGTGGGGATTGCTTTCAGTTTTAAGGGTTTTCATTTTTTTGCTACAAATTCTGATGTTTTGTATTGAATCTCCTTAAATTTCCATATTTTCCCGATTTCTCGGGCAATTTTGAATATTTTTCAGAAAAGGTCTTCGGAAATGCGCTAGAAATTAAATTCCCTACACGGAAATACTAAATATGTGAGGATTGCTTTCAATTTTAAGGGTTTTCATTTTTTTGCTACAAATTCTGATGTTTTGTATTGAATCTCATTAAATTTCCATATTTTCCTGATTTCTCCGGCAATTTTGAATATATTTCGAAAAGGTCTTCGGAAATGCGCTAGAAATTATATTCCCTACACGGAAATACCAAATATGTGGGGATTGCTTTCAGTTTTAACGGTTTTCATTTTTTTGATACAAATTCTGATGTTTTGTATTGAATCTCATTAAATTTCCAAATTTTCCCGATTTCTCCGACAATTTTGAATATTTTTCGAAAACATCTTCGGAAATGCGCTAGAAATTACATTCCCTACCCGGAAATATCAAATATGTGGGGATTGCTTTCAGTTTTAAGGGTTTTCATTTTTTTGCTATAAATTCTGATGTTTTGTATTGAATGTCATTAAATTTCCATATTTTCCCGATTTCTCTGGTAATTTTGAATATTTTTGGAAAAGGTCTTCGGAAATGCGCTAGAAATTAAATTCCCTACACGACAATACCAAATATGTGGGGATTGCTTTCAGTTTTAAGGGTTTTCAATTTTTTGCTACAAATTCTGATGTTTTGTATTGAATCTCATTAAATTTCCATATTTTGCTCTATTCTCGGGCAATTTTGAATATTTTTCGAAAAGGTCTTCGAAAATGCGCTAGAAATTAAATTCCCTACACTGAAATACCAAATATGTGTGGATTGCTTTCAGTTTTAACGGTTTTCATTTTTTTGCTACAAATTCTGAATTTTTGTATTGAATCTCATTAAATTTCCATACTTTCCCGATTTCTCGGGCAATTTTGAATATTTTTCGAAAAGGTCTTCGGAAATGCGCTAGAAACTAAATTCCCTACACGGAAATACCAAATATGTGGGGATTGCTTTCAGTTTTAAGGGTTTTCATTTTTTTGCTACAAATTCTGATGTTTTGTATTGGAATCTAATTAAATTTCCATATTTTCCCTTATTCGCGGGCAATTTTGAATATTTTTCAAAAAGGTCTGCGAAAATGCGCTAAAAATTAAATTCCGCACACGGAAATATCAAATATTTGGGGATTGCTTTTAGTTTTCATTTTTTTGCTACAAATTCTGATGGTTTGTATTGAATCTCATTAAATTTCCATATTTTCCCGATTTCTCGGGCAATTTTGAATATTTTTCGAAAAGGTCTTCGGAAATGCGCTAGAAACTAAATTCCCTACACGGAAATACCAAATATGTGGGGATTGCTTTCAGTTTTAAGGGTTTTCATTTTTTTGCTACAAATTCTGATGTTTTGTATAGAATCTTCTTAAATTTCCATATTTTCCCGATTTCTCGGGCAATTTTGAATATATTTCGAAAAGGTCTTCGGAAATGCGCTAGAAATTATATTCCCTACACGGAAATACTAAATATGTGGGGATTGCTTTCAGTTTTAACTGTTTTCATTTTTTTGATACAAATTCTGATGTTTTGTATTGAATCTCATTAAATTTCCATATTTTCCCGATTTCTCCGGCAATTTTGAATATTTTTCGAAAACGTCTTCGGAAATGCGCTAGAAATTAAATTCCCTACCCGGAAATACCAAATATATGGGGATTGCTTTCAGTTTTAAGGGTTTCCATTTTTTTGCTACAAATTCTGATGTTTTGTATTGAATCTCATTAAATTTCCATATTTTCCCGATTTCTCGGGAAATTTTGAATATTTTTCGAAAAGGTCTGCGAAAATGCGCTAAAAATTAAATTCAACAGACGGAAATATCAAATATGGGATTGCTTTCAGTTTTAAGGGTTTTTATTTTTTTGCTACAAATTCTGATGTTTTGTATTGAATCTCATTAAATTTCCATATTTTACCGATTTCTCGGGCAATTTTGAATATTTTTCGAAAAGGTCTTCGGTAATGCGCTAGAAACTAAATTCCCTACACGTAAATACCAAATATGTGGGGATTGCTTTCAGTTTTAACGGCTTTAATTTTTTTGCTGCAAATTTTGATGTTTTGTATTGAATCTCATTAAATTTCCATATTTTCCCCTATTCTCGGGCAATTTTGAATATTTTTCGAAAAGGTCTTAGAAAATGCGCTAGAAATTAAATTCCCCACACGGAAATATCAAATATGTGGGGATTGCTTTCAGTTTTAAGGGTTTCCATTTTTTTGCTACAACTTCTGATGTTTTGTATTGATTCTCATTAAATTTCCATATTTTCCCGATTTCTCCGGCAATTTTGAATATTTTTCGAAAAGGTCTTCGGAAATGCGCTAGAAATTAAATTCCCTACACGGAAATATCAAATATGTGGGGATTGCTTTCAGTTTTAAAGGTTTTCAATTTTTTGCTGCAAATTTTGATGTTTTGTATTGAATCTCATTAAATTTCCACATTTTCCCCTATTCTCGGGCAATTTTGAATATTTTTCAAAAAGGTCTGCGAAAATGCGCTAAAAATTAAATTCCGCACACGGAAATATCAAATATTTGGGGATTGCTTTTAGTTTTCATTTTTTTGCTACAAATTCTGATGGTTTGTATTGAATCTCATTAAATTTCCATATTTTCCCGATTTCTCGGGCAATTTTGAATATTTTTCGAAAAGGTCTTCGGAAATGCGCTAGAAACTAAATTCACTACACGGAAATACCAAATATGTGGGGATTGCTTTCAGTTTTAAGGGTTTTCATTTTTTTGCTACAAATTCTGATGTTTTGTATTGAATCTCCTTAAATTTCCATATTTTCCCGATTTCTCGGGCAATTTTGAATATATTTCGAAAAGGTCTTCGGAAATGCGCTAGAAATTATATTCCCTACACGGAAATACTAAATATGTGGGGATTGCTTTCAGTTTTAACTGTTTTCATTTTTTTGATACAAATTCTGATGTTTTGTATTGAATCTCATTAAATTTCCATATTTTCCCGATTTCTCCGGCAATTTTGAATATTTTTCGAAAACGTCTTCGGAAATGCGCTAGAAATTAAATTCCGTACCCGGAAATACCAAATATATGGGGATTGCTTTCAGTTTTAAGGGTTTCCATTTTTTTGCTACAAATTCTGATGTTTTGTATTGAATCTCATTAAATTTCCATATTTTCCCGATTTCTCGGGAAATTTTGAATATTTTTCGAAAAGGTCTGCGAAAATGCGCTAAAAATTAAATTCCGCAGACGGAAATATCAAATATGTGGGGATTGCTTTCAGTTTTAAGGGTTTTTATTTTTTTGCTACAAATTCTGATGTTTTGTATTGAATCTCATTAAATTTCCATATTTTACCGATTTCTCGGGCAATTTTGAATATTTTTCGAAAAGGTCTTAGAAAATGCGCTAGAAATTAAATTCCCCACACGGAAATATCAAATATGTGGGGATTGCTTTCAGTTTTAAGGGTTTACATTTTTTTGCTACAAATTCTGATGTTTTGTATTGATTCTCATTAAATTTCCATATTTTCCCGATTTCTCCGGCAATTTTGAATATTTTTCGAAAACGTCTTCGGAAATGCGCTAGAAATTAAATTCCCAACACGGAAATATCAAATATGTGGGGATTGCTTTCAGTTTTAAAGGTTTTCAATTTTTTGCTGCAAATTTTGATGTTTTGTATTGAATCTCATTAAATTTCCATATTTTCCCCTATTCTCGGGCAATTTTGAATATTTTTCGAAAAGGTCTTAGAAAATGCGCTAGAAATTAAATTCCCCACACGGAAATATCAAATATGTGGGGAATGCTTTCAGTTTTAAGGGTTTTCATTTTTTTGCTACAAATTCTGATGTTTTGTATTGATTCTCATTAAATTTCCATATTTTCCCGATTTCTCGGGCAATTTTGAATATTTTTCGAAACGGTCTTCGGAAATGCGCTACAAATTAAATTCCCTACACGGAAATACATAATATGGGGATTGCTTTGAGTTTTAACGGTTTTCATTTTTTTGCTACAAATTCTGATGTTTTGTATTGAATCTCATTAAATTTCCATATTTTCCCGATTTCTCGGGCAATTTTGAATATTTTGCGAAAAGGTCTTCGGAAATGCGCTAGAAATTAAATTCCCTACACGGAAATACCAAATATATGGAGATTGCTGTCAGTTTTAACGGTTTTAATCTTTTTGCTTCAAATTCTGATGTTTTGTATTGATTCTCATTAAATTTCCATATTTTCCCGATTTCTCGGGCAATTTTGAATATTTTTCGAAACGGTCTTCGGAAATGCGCTACAAATTAAATTCCCTACACGGAAATACATAATATGGGGATTGCTTTGAGTTTTAACGGTTTTCATTTTTTTGCTACAAATTCTGATGTTTTGTATTGATTCTCATTAAATTTCCATATTTTCCCGATTTCTCCGGCAATTTTGAATATTTTTCGAAAAGGTCTTCGGAAATGCGCTAGAAATTAAATTCCCTACACGGAAATATCAAATATGTGGGGATTGCTTTCAGTTTTAAAGGTTTTCAATTTTTTGCTGCAAATTTTGATGTTTTGTATTGAATCTCATTAAATTTCCATATTTTCCCCTATTCTCGGGCAATTTTGAATATTTTTCGAAAAGGTCTTAGAAAATGCGCTCGAAATTAAATTCCCCACACGGAAATATCAAATATGTGGGGATTGCTTTCAGTTTTAAGGGTTTCCATTTTTTTGCTACAAATTCTGATGTTTTGTATTGATTCTCATTAAATTTCCATATTTTCCCGAGTTCTCCGGCAATTTTGAATATTTTTCGAAAAGGTCTTCGGAAATGCGCTAGAAATTAAATTCCCTACACGGAAATATCAAATATGTGGGGATTGCTTTCAGTTTTAAGGGTTTTCATTTTTTTGCTACAAATTCTGATGTTTTGTATTGATTCTCATTAAATTTCCATATTTTCCCCTATTCTCGGGCAATTTTGAATATTTTTCGAAAAGGTCTTAGAAAATGCGCTAGAAATTAAATTCCCCACACGGAAATATCAAATATGTGGGGATTGCTTTCAGTTTTAAGGGTTTTCATTTTTTTGCTACAAATTCTGATGTTTTGTATTGATTCTCATTAAATTTCCATATTTTCCCGATTTCTCGGGCAATTTTGAATATTTTTCGAAACGGTCTTCGGAAATGCGCTACAAATTAAATTCCCTACACGGAAATACATAATATGGGGATTGCTTTGAGTTTTAACGGTTTTCATTTTTTTGCTACAAATTCTGATGTTTTGTATTGAATCTCATTAAATTTCCATATTTTCCCGATTTCTCGGGCAATTTTGAATATTTTGCGAAAAGGTCTTCGGAAATGCGCTAGAAATTAAATTCCCTACACGGAAATACCAAATATATGGAGATTGCTTTCAGTTTTAAGGGTTTTAATTTTTTTGCTTCAAATTCTGATGTTTTGTATTGAATATCATTAAATTTCCATATTTTCCCGATTTCTTGGGCAATTTTGAATATTGTTCGAAAAGGTCTTCGGAAATGCGCTAGAAATTAAATTCCCTACACGGAAATACGAAATATATGGGGATTGCTTTCAGTTTTAACGGTTTTCATTTTTTTGCTACAAATTCTGATGTTTTCTATTGAAACTGATTAAATTTCCATATTTTCCCGATATCTCGGGCAATTTTGAATATTTTAAGGGTTTTCATTTTTTTGCTACAAATTCTGATGTTTTGTATTGAATCTCATTAAATTTCCATATTTTCCCCTATTCTCGGGCAATTTTGAATATTTTTCGAAAAGGTCTTCGGAAATGCGCTAGAAATTAAATTCCCTTCACGGAAATACCAAATATGTGGGGATTGCTTTCAGTTTTAATTGTTTTCATTTTTTTGCTACAAATTCTGATGTTTTGTATTGAATCTCATTAAATTTCCATATTTTCCCCTATTCTCGGGCAATTTTGTATATTTTTCGAAAAGATCTTCGAAAATGCGCTAGAAATTAAATTCCCCACACGGAAATATTTAATATATGGGGATTGCTTTCAATTTTAAGGGTTTTCATTTTTTTGCTACAAATTCTGATGTTTTGAATTCAATCTCATTAAATTTCCATATTTTCCCGATTTCTCGGGCAATTTTGAATATTTTAAGGGTTTTCATTTTTTTGCTACAAATTCTGATGTTTTGTATTGAATCTCATTAAATTTCCATATTTTCCCCTATTCTCGGGCAATTTTGAATATTTTTCGAAAAGGTCTTCGGATATGCGCTAGAAATTAAATTCCCTTCACGGAAATACCAAATATGTGGGGATTGCTTTCAGTTTTAATTGTTTTCATTTTTTTGCTACAAATTCTGATGTTTTGTATTGAATCTCATTAAATTTCCATATTTTACCGATTTCTCGGGCAATTTTAAATATTTTTCGAAAACGTCTTCGGAAATGCGATAGAAATTAAATTCCGCACACGGAAATATCAAATATGTGGGGAAATACACGGAAATATCAAATATGTGGGGAAATACACGGAAATATCAAATATGTAGGGATTGCTTTCAGTTTTAAGGGTTTTCATTTTTTTGCTACAAATTCTGATGTTTTGTATTGAATCTCATTAAATTTCCATATTTTCCCGATTTCTCGGGCAATTTTGAATATTTTAAGGGTTTTCATTTTTTTGCTACAAATTCTGATGTTTTGTATTGAATCTCATTAAATTTCCATATTTTCCCCTATTCTCGGGCAATTTTGAATATTTTTCGAAAAGGTCTTCGGAAATGCGCTAGAAATTAAATTCCCTTCACGGAAATACCAAATATGTGGGGATTGCTTTCAGTTTTAATTGTTTTCATTTTTTTGCTACAAATTCTGATGTTTTGTATTGAATCTCATTAAATTTCCATATTTTCCCCTATTCTCGGGCAATTTTGTATATTTTTCGAAAAGATCTTCGAAAATGCGCTAGAAATTAAATTCCCCACACGGAAATATTTAATATATGGGGATTGCTTTTAAGGGTTTTCATTTTTTTGCTACAAATTCTAATGTTTTGTATTGAATATCATTAAATTTCCATATTTTCTCGATTTCTCGGGTAATTTTGAATATTTTTCGAAAAGGTCTTCGGAAATGCGCTAGAAATTAAATTCCCTACACGGAAATACCAAATATGTGGGGATTGCTTTCAGTTTTAACGGAAATACCAAATATGTGGGGATTGCTTTCAGTTTTAAATTCCCCACACGGACATATCAAATATGTGGGGATTGCTTTCAGATTTAGGTGTTTTAATTTTTTTGCTACAAATTCTGATGTTTTGTATTGAATCTAATTAAATTTCCATATTTTCCCCTATTCGCGGGCAATTTTGAATATTTTTCGAAAAGGTCTGCGAAAATACGCTAAAACTTAAGTTCCGCAGACGGAAATATCAAATATGTGGGGATTGCTTCAGTTTTAAGGGTTTTCATTTTTTTCCTACAAATTCTGATGTTTTGTATTGAATCTCATTAAATTTCCATATTTTCCCGATTTCTCCGGCAATTTTGAATATTTTTCGAAAACGTCTTCGGAAATGCGCTAGAAATTAAATGCCGTACACGGAAATACCAAATATGTGGGGATTGCTTTCAGTTTTAACGGAAATACCAAATATGTGGGGATTGCTTTCAGTTTTAAATTCCCCACACGGAAATATCAAATATGTGGGGATTGCTTTCAGTTTTAAGGGTTTTCATTTTTTTGCTACAAATTCTGATGTTTTGTATTGAATCTCATTAAATTTCCATATTTTCCCGATTTCTCGGGCAATTTTGAATATTTTTCGAAAAGGTCTTAGAATATGCGCTAGAAATTAAATTCCCCACACGGAAATATCAAATATGTGGGGATTGCTTTCAGTTTTAAGGGTTTTAAATTTTTTGCTGCAAATTCTGATGTTTTGTATTGAATCTCATTAAATTTCCATATTTTCCCCTATTCTCGGGCAATTTTGAATATTTTTCGAAAAGGTCTTAGAAAATGCGCTAGAAATTAAATTCCCTACACGGAAATACCAAATATATGGGGATTGGCTTCAGTGTTAAGGGTTTTCATTTTTTTGCTACAAATTCTGATGTTTTGTATTGAATCTCATTAAATTTCCATATTTTCCCCTATTCTCGGGCAATTTTGAATATTTTTCGAAAAGGTCTGCGAAAATGCGCTAAAAATTAAATTCCGCAGACGGAAATATCGAATATGTGGGGATTGCTTTCAGTTTGAAGGGTTTTCATTTTTTTGCTACAAATTCTGATGTTTTGTATTGAATTTCATTAAATTTCCATATTTTCCCGAATTCTTCGGCAATTTTGAATATTTTTCGAAAAGGTCTTCGGAAATGCGCTAGAAATTAAAATCCCTACACGGAAATACCAAATATGTGGGGATTGCTTTCAGTTTTAAGGGTTTTAAATTTTTTGCTGCAAATTCTGATGTTTTGTATTGAATCTCATTAAATTTCCATATTTTCCCCTATTCTCGGGCAATTTTGAATATTTTTCGAAAAGGTCTTAGAAAATGCGCTAGAAATTAAATTCCCCACACGGAAATATCAAATATGTGGGGATTGCTTGCAGTTTTAAGGGTTTTCATTTTCTTGCTACAAATTCGGATGTTTTGTATTGAATCTCATTAAATTTCCATATTTTCCCGATTTCTCGGGCAATTTTGAATATTTTTCGAAAATGTCTTCGGAAATGCGCTACAAATTAAATTCCCTACACGGAAATACATAATTTGTGGGGATTGCTTTCAGTTTTAACGGTTTTCATTTTTTTGCTACAAATTCTGATGTTTTGTATTGAATCTCATTAAATTTCCATACTTTTCCGATTTCTCGGGCAATTTTCAATATTTTTCGAAAAGGTCTTCGGAAATGCGCTAGAAATTAAATTTCCTGCACGGAAATACCAAATATATGGGGATTGCTTTCAGTTTTAAGGGTTTTCATTTTTTTGCTACAAATTCTGATGTTTTGTATTGTATCTCATTAAATTTCCGTATTTTCCCCTATTCTCGGGCAATTTTGAATATTTTTCGAAAAGGTCTGCGAAAATGCGCTAAAAATTAAATTCCGGAGACGGAAATATCGAATGTCTGGGGATTGCTTTCAGTTTTAAGGGTTTTCATTTTTTTGCTACTAATTCTGATGTTTTGTATGGAAACTCATTAAATTTCCATATTTTCCCGATTTCGCCGGCAATTTTAAATATTTTTCGAAAAGGTCTTCGGAAATGCGCTAAAAATTAAATTCCCTACACGGAAATACCAAATATGTGGGGATTGCTTTCAGTTTTAACGGTTTTCATTTTTTTGCTACAAATTCTGATGTTTTGTATTGAAACTCATTAAATTTCCATATTTTCCCAATTTCTCCGGCAATTTTAAATATTTTTCGAAAAGGTCTTCGGAAATGCGCTAGAAATTAAATTACCTACACGGAAATACCAAATATGTGGGGATTGCTTTCAGTTTTAACGGTTTTCATTTTTTTGCTACAAATTCTGATGTTTTGTATTGAATCTCATTAAATTTCCATATTTTCCCCTATTCGCGGGCAATTTTGAATATTTTTCGAAAAGGTCTTCGGAAATGCGCTAGAAATTTAATTCCCTACACGGAAATACTAAATATGTGGGTATTGCTTTCAGTTTTAAGGGTTTTCAATTTTTTCTGCAAATTCTGATGTTTTGTATTGAATCTCATTAAATTTCCATATTTTACCGATTTCTCGGGTAATTTTGAATATTTTTCGAAAAGGTCTTCGGAAATGCGCTAGAAATTAAATTCCCTACACAGAAATACCAAATATTTGGGGATTGCTTTCAGTGTTAAGGGTTTTCATTTTTTTGCTAGAAATTCTGATGTTTTGTATTGAATCTCATTAAAATTTTCCCCTATTCTCGGGCAATTTTGAATATTTTTCGAAAAGGTCTTCGAAAATGCGCTGGAAATTAAACTCCCCACACGGAAATATTTAATATATGGGGATTGCTTTCAATTTTAAGGGTTTTCATTTTTTTGCTACAAATTCTGATGTTTTGTATTGAATATCATTTAATTTCCATATTTTCCCGATTTCGCCGGCAATTTTAAATATTTTTCGAAAAGGTCTTCGGAAATGCGCTAGAAATTAAATTCCCTACACGGAAATACCAAATATGTGGGTATTGCTTTCAGTTTTAAGGGTTTTCAATTTTTTGCTGCAAATTCTGATGTTTTGTATTGAATCTCATTAAATTTCCATATTTTACCGATTTCTCGGGTAATTTTGAATATTTTTCGAAAAGGTCTTCTGAAATGCGCTAGAAATTAAATTCCCTACACAGAAATACCAAATATATGGGAATTGCTTTCAGTGTTAAGGGTTTTCATTTTTTTGCTACAAATTCTGATGTTTTGTATTGAAACTCATTAAATTTCCATATTTTCCCGATTTCTCCGGCAATTTTAAATATTTTTCGAAAACGTCTTCGGAAATGCGCTAGAAATTAAATTACCTACACGGAAATACCAAATATGTGGGGATTGCTTTCAGTTTTAACGGTTTTCATTTTTTTGCTACAAATTCTGATGTTTTGTATTGAAACTCATTAAATTTCCATATTTTCCCGATTTCTCCGGCAATTTTAAATATTTTTCGAAAACGTCTTCGGAAATGCGCTAGAAATTAAATTACCTACACGGAAATACCAAATATGTGGGGATTGCTTTCAGTTTAAACGGTTTTCATTTTTTTGCTACAAATTCTGATGTTTTGTATTGAAAGTCATTAAATTTCCATATTTTCCCGATTTCGCCGGCAATTTTAAATATTTTTCGAAAAGGTCTTCGGAAATGCGCTAGAAATTAAATTCCCTACACGGAAATACCAAATATGTGGGGATTGCTTTCAGTTTTAAGGGTTTTCATTTTTTTGCTACAAATTCTGATGTTTTGTATTGAATCTCATTAAAATTTTCCCCTATTCTCGGGCAATTTTGAATATTTTTCGAAAAGGTCTTCGAAAATGCGCTGGAAATTAAACTCCCCACACGGAAATATTTAATATATGGGGATTGCTTTCAATTTTAAGGGTTTTCATTTTTTTGCTACAAATTCTGATGTTTTGTATTGAATATCATTAAATTTCCATATTTTCCCGATTTCTCGGGCAATTTTGAATATTTTTCGAAAAGGTCTTCGGAAATGCGCTAGAAATTAAATTACCTACACGGAAATACCAAATATGTGGGGATTGCTTTCAGTTTTAACGGTTTTCATTTTTTTGCTACAAATTCTGATGTTTTGTATTGAAACTCATTAAATTTCCATATTTTCCCGATTTCTCCGGCAATTTTAAATATTTTTCGAAAACGTCTTCGGAAATGCGCTAGAAATTAAATTACCTACACGGAAATACCAAATATGTGGGGATTGCTTTCAGTTTTAACGGTTTTCATTTTTTTGCTACAAATTCTGATGTTTTGTATTGAAAGTCATTAAATTTCCATATTTTCCCGATTTCGCCGGCAATTTTAAATATTTTTCGAAAAGGTCTTCGGAAATGCGCTAGAAATTAAATTACCTACACGGAAATACCAAATATGTGGGGATTGCTTTCAGTTTTAACGGTTTTCATTTTTTTGCTACAAATTCTGATGTTTTGTATTGAAAGTCATTAAATTTCCATATTTTCCCGATTTCGCCGGCAATTTTAAATATTTTTCGAAAACGTCTTCGGAAATGCGCTAGAAATTAAATTACCTACACGGAAATACCAAATATGTGGGGATTGCTTTCAGTTTTAACGGTTTTCATTTTTTTGCTACAAATTCTGATGTTTTGTATTGAAAGTCATTAAATTTCCATATTTTCCCGATTTCGCCGGCAATTTTAAATATTTTTCGAAAAGGTCTTCGGAAATGCGCTAGAAATTAAATTCCCTACACGGAAATACCAAATATGTGGGGATTGCTTTCAGTTTTAAGGGTTTTCATTTTTTTGCTACAAATTCTGATGTTTTGTATTGAATCTCATTAAAATTTTCCCCTATTCTCGGGCAATTTTGAATATTTTTCGAAAAGGTCTTCGAAAATGCGCTGGAAATTAAACTCCCCACACGGAAATATTTAATATATGGGGATTGCTTTCAATTTTAAGGGTTTTCATTTTTTTGCTACAAATTCTGATGTTTTGTATTGAATATCATTAAATTTCCATATTTTCCCGATTTCTCGGGCAATTTTGAATATTTTTCGAAAAGGTCTTCGGAAATGCGCTAGAAATTAAAACCCGTACACGGAAATACAAAATATGTGGGGATTGCTTTCAGATTTAGGTGTTTTAATTTTTTTGCTACAAATTCTAATGTTTTGTATTGAATCTCATTAAATTTCCATATTTTCCCCTATTCGCGGGCAATTTTGAATATTTTTCGAAAAGGTCTTCGGAAATGCGCTAGAAAATAAATTCCCTACACGGAAATACCAAATATGTGGGAATTGCTTTCAGTTTTAAGGTTTTTCAATTTTTTGATACAAATTCTAATGTTTTGTATTGAATCTCATTAAATTTCCATATTTTCCCGATTTCTCGGGCAATTTTGAATATTTTTCGGAAAGGTCTTCGGAAATGCGCTAGAAATTCAATTCCCTACACGGAAATACCAAATATGTGCGGATTGCTTTCAGTTTTAAGTGTTTTCATTTTTTTGCTACAAATTCTGATGTTTTGTATTGAATCTCATTAAATTTCCATATTTTCCCCTATTCTCGGGCAATTTTGAATATTTTGCGAAAAGGTCTTCGAAAATGCGCTAGAAATTAAATTCACCACACGGAAATATTTAATATATGGTGATTGCTTTCAATTTTAAGGGTTTTCATTTTTTTGCTACAAATTCTGATGTTTTGTATTGAATATCATTAAATTTCCATATTTTCCCGATTTTTCGGGCAATTTAGAATATTTTTCGAAAAGGTCTTCGGAAATGCGCTAGAAATTAAATTCCCTACACGGAAATACCAAATATGTGGGGATTGCTTTCAGATTTAGGTGTTTTAATTTTTTTGCTACAAATTCTGATGTTTTGTATTGAATCTCATTAAATTTCCATATTTTCCCCTATTCGCGGGCAATTTTGAATATTTTTCGAAAATGCGCTAAAACTTAAGTTCCGCAGACGGAAATACCAAATATGTGGGGATTGCTTTCAGTTTTAACGGTTTTCATTTTTTTGCTACAAATTCTGATGTTTTGTATTGAATCTCATTAAATTTCCATATTTTCCCGATTTCTCGGGCAATTTTGAATATTTTTCGAAAAGGTCTTCGGAAATGCGCTAGAAATTAAATTCCCTACACGGAAATACCAAATATGTGCGGATTGCTTTCAGTTTTAAGTGTTTTCATTTTTTTGCTACAAATTCTGATGTTTTGTATTGAATCTCATTAAATTTCCATATTTTCCCCTATTCGCGGGCAATTTTGAATATTTTACGAAAATGCGCTAAAACTTAAGTTCCGCAGACGGAAATACCAAATATGTGGGGATTGCTTTCAGTTTTAACGGTTTTCATTTTTTTGCTACAAATTCTGATGTTTTGTATTGAATCTCATTAAATTTCCATATTTTCCCGATTTCTCGGGCAATTTTGAATATTTTTCGAAAAGGTCTTCGGAAATGCGCTAGAAATTAAATTCCCTACACGGAAATACCAAATATGTGCGGATTGCTTTCAATTTTAAGGGTTTTCATTTTTTTGCTACAAATTCTGATGTTTTGTATTGAATCTCATTAAATTTCCATATTTTCCCGATTTTTCGGGCAATTTAGAATATTTTTCGAAAAGGTCTTCGGAAATGCGCTAGAAATTAAATTCCCTACACGGAAATACCAAATATGTGGGTATTGCTTTCAGTTTTAAGGGTTTTCAATTTTTTGCTGTAAATTCTGATGTTTTGTATTGAATCTCATTAAATTTTCATATTTTCCCCTATTCTCGGGCAATTTTGAATATTTTTCGAAAAGGTCTTAGAAAATGCGCTAGAAATTAAATTCCCCACACGGAAATATCAAATATGTGGGGATTGCTTTCAGTTTTAAGGGTTTTCATTTTTTTGCTACAAATTCGGATGTTTTGTATTGAATCTCATTAAATTTCCATATTTTCCCGATTTCTCGGGCAATTTTAAATATTTTTCGAAAAGGTCTTCGGAAATGCGCTACATATTAAATTCCCTACGCGGAAATACATAATATGTGCGGATTGCTTTCAGTTTTAACGGTTTTCATTTTTTTGCTACAAATTCTGATGTTTTGTATTGAATCTCATTATATTTCCATATTTTCCCGATTTCTCGAGCAATTTTGAATATTTTTCGAAAAGGTCTTCGGAAATGCGCTAGAAATTAAATTCCCTACACGGAAATACCAAATATATGGGGATTGCTTTCAGTTTTAAGGGTTTTCATTTTTTTGCTACAAATTCTGATGTTTTGTATTGAATATCATTAAATTTCCATATTTTCCAGATTTATCGGGCAATTTTGAATATTTTTCGAAAAGGTCTTCGGAAATGCGCTAGAAATTAAATTCCCTACACGGAAATACCAAATATATGGGGATTTCTTTCAGTGTTAAGGGTTTTCATTTTTTTGCTACAAATTCTGATGTTTTGTATTGAATCTCATTAAATTTCCATATTTTCCCCTATTCTCGGGTAATTTTGAATATTTTTCGAAAAGGTCTGCGAAAATGCGCTAAAAATTAAATTCCGCAGACGGAAATATCGAATATGTGGGGATTGCTTTGAGTTTTAAGGGTTTTAATTTTTGCTACAAATTCTGATGTTTTGTATTGAATCTCATTAAATTTCCATATTTTCCCGCTTTCTCGGGCAATTTTGAATATTTTTCGAAAAGGTCTTCGGAAATGCGCTAGAAATTAAATTACCTACACGGAAATACCAAATATGTGGGTATTGCTTTCAGTTTTAACGGTTTTCATTTTTTGCTACAAATTCTGATGTTTTGTATTGAAACTCTTTAAATTTCCAAATTTTCCCGATTTTTCGGGCAATTTAGAATATTTTTCGAAAAGGTCTTCGGAAATGCGCTAGAAATTAAATTCCCTACACGGAAATACCAAATATGTGGGGATTGCTTTCAGATTTAGGTGTTTTCATTTTTTTGCTACAAATTCTGATGTTTTGTATTGAATCTCATTAAATTTCCATATTTTCCCCTATTCGCGGGCAATTTTAAATATTTTTCGAAAATGCGCTAAAAATTAAGTTCCGCAGACGGAAATACCAAATATGTGGGGATTGCTTTCAGTTTTAACGGTTTTCATTTTTTTGCTACAAATTCTGATGTTTTGTATTGAATCTCATTAAATTTCCATATTTTGCCGATTTCTCGGGCAATTTTGAATATTTTTCGAAAACGTCTTCGGAAATGCGCTAGAAATTAAATTCCCTACACGGAAATACCAAATATGTGGGGATTGCTCTCAGTTTTAACGGAAATGAGATTGAATACAAAACATCATTGCTGCAAATTCTTATGTTTTGTATTGAATCTCATTAAATTTCCATATTGTCTTCGGAAATGCGCTAGAAATTAAATTCCCTACACGCAAATACTAAATATATGGGGATTGCTTTCAGTGTTAAGGGTTTTCATTTTTTTGCTACAAATGCTGATGTTTTGTATTGAATCTCATTAAATTTCCATTTTTTCCCCTATTCTTGGGCAATTTAGAATATTTTTCGAAAAGGTCTGCGAAAATGCGCTAAAAATTAAATTCCGCAGACAGAAATATCGAATATGTGGGGATTGCTTTCAGTTTTAAGGGTTTTCATTTTTTTGCTACAAATTCTGATGTTTTGTATTGAATCTCATTAAATTTCCATATTTTACCGATTTCTCGGGCAATTTTGAATATTTTTCGAAAAGGTCTTCGGAAATGCGCTAGAAATTAAATTACCTACACGGAAAAACCAAATATGTGGGGATTGCTTTCAGTTTTAACGGTTTTCATTTTTTTGCTACAAATTCTGATGTTTTGTATTGAATCTCATTAAATTTCCATTTTTCCCCTATTCTCGGGCAATTTTGAATATTTTTCGAAAAGGTCTTCGGAAATGCGCTAGAAATTAAATTACCTACACGGAAATACCAAATATGTGGGGATTGCTTTCAGTTTTAACGGTTTTCATTTTTTTGCTACAAATTCTGATGTTTTGTATTGAAACTCATTAAATTTCCATATTTTCCCGATTTATCCGGCAATTTTAAATATTTTTCGAATAGGTCTTCGGAAATGCGCTAGAAATTAAATTCCCTACACGGAAATACCAAATATGTGCGGATTGCTTTCAGTTTTAAGTGTTTTCATTTTTTTGCTACAAATTCTGATGTTTTGTATTGAATCTCATTAAATTTCCATATTTTCCCCTATTCTCGGGCAATTTTGAATATTTTGCGAAAAGGTCTTCGAAAATGCGCTAGAAATTAAATTCACCACACGGAAATATTTAATATATGGGGATTGCTTTCAATTTTAAGGGTTTTCATTTTTTTGCTACAAATTCTGATGTTTTGTATTGAATATCATTAAATTTCCATATTTTCCCGATTTTTCGGGCAATTTAGAATATTTTTCGAAAAGGTCTTCGGAAATGCGTTAGAAATTAAATTCCCTACACGGAAATACCAAATATGTGGGGATTGCTTTCAGATTTAGGTGTTTTAATTTTTTTGCTACAAATTCTGATGTTTTGTATTGAATCTCATTAAATTTCCATATTTTCCCCTATTCGCGGGCAATTTTGAATATTTTTCGAAAAGGTCTTCGGAAATGCGCTAGAAATTAAATTACCTACACGGAAATACCAAATATATGGGATTGCTTTCAGTGTTAAGGGTTTTCATTTTTTTGCTACAAATTCAGATGTTTTGTATTGAATCTCATTAAATTTCCATATTTTACCGATTTCTCGGGTAATTTTGAATATTTTTCGAAAAGGTCTTCGGAAATGCGCTAGAAATTAAATTCCCTACACAGAAATACCAAATATATGGGGATTGCTTTCAGTGTTAAGGGTTTTCATTGTTTTGCTACAAATTCTGATGTTTTGTATTGAATCTCATTAAATTACCATATTTTCCCCTATTCTCGGGCAATTTTGAATATTTTTCGAAAAGGTCTTCGGAAATGCGCTAGAAATTAAATTACCTACACGGAAATACCAAATATGTGGGAATTGCTTTCAGTTTTAACGGTTTTCATTTTTTTGCTACAAATTCTGATGTTTTGTATTGAAACTCATTAAATTTCCATATTTTCCCGATTTCTCCGGCAATTTTAAATATTTTTCGAAAAGGTCTTCGGAAATGCGCTAGAAATTAAATTACCTACACGGAAATACCAAATATGTGGGGATTGCTTTCAGTTTTAACGGTTTTCATTTTTTTGCTACAAATTCTGATGTTTTGTATTGAAACTCATTAAATTTCCATATTTTCCCGATTTCGCCGGCAATTTTAAATATTTTTCGAAAAGGTCTTCGGAAATGCGCTAGAAATTAAATTCCCTACACGGAAATACCAAATATGTGGGGATTGCTTTCAGTTTTAAGGGTTTTCATTTTTTTGCTACAAATTCTGATGTTTTGTATTGAATCTCATTAAAATTTTCCCCTATTCTCGGGCAATTTTGAATATTTTTCGAAAAGGTCTTCGAAAATGCGCTGGAAATTAAACTCCCCACACGGAAATATTTAATATATGGGGATTGCTTTCAATTTTAAGGGTTTTCATTTTTTTGCTACAAATTCTGATGTTTTGTATTGAATATCATTAAATTTCCATATTTTCCCGATTTCGCCGGCAATTTTAAATATTTTTCGAAAAGGTCTTCGGAAATGCGCTAGAAATTAAATTCCCTACACGGAAATACCAAATATGTGGGTATTGCTTCCAGTTTTAAGGGTTTTCAATTTTTTGCTGCAAATTCTGATGTTTTGTATTGAATCTCATTAAATTTCCATATTTTACCGATTTCTCGGGTAATTTTGAATATTTTTCGAAAAGGTCTTCGGAAATGCGCTAGAAATTAAATTCCCTACACAGAAATACCAAATATATGGGGATTGCTTTCAGTGTTAAGGGTTTTCATTTTTTTCCTACAAATTCTGATGTTTTGTATTGAATCTCATTAAATTTCCATATTTTCCCCTATTCTCGGGCAATTTTGAATATTTTTCGAAAAGGTCTTCGGAAATGCGTTAGAAATTAAATTACCTACACTGAAATACCAAATATGTGGGGATTGCTTTCAGTTTTAACGGTTTTCATTTTTTTGCTACAAATTCTGATGTTTTGTATTGAAACTCATTAAAATTTTCCCCTATTCTCGGGCAATTTTGAATATTTTTCGAAAAGGTCTTCGAAAATGCGCTGGAAATTAAACTCCCCACACGGAAATACCAAATATGTGGGTATTGCTTCCAGTTTTAAGGGTTTTCAATTTTTTGCTGCAAATTCTGATGTTTTGTATTGAATATCATTAAATTTCCATATTTTCCCGATTTCTCGGGCAATTTTGAATATTTTTCGAAAAGGTCTTCGGAAATGCGCTAGAAATTAAATTCCCTACACAGAAATACCAAATATATGGGGATTGCTTTCAGTGTTAAGGGTTTTCATTTTTTTGCTACAAATTCTGATGTTTTGTATTGAATCTCATTAAAATTCCATATTTTCCCCTATTCTCGGGCAATTTTGAATATTTTTCGAAAAGGTCTTCGGAAATGCGCTAGAAATTAAATTACCTACACGGAAATACCAAATATGTGGGGATTGCTTTCAGTTTTAACGGTTTTCATTTTTTTGCTACAAATTTTGATATTTTGTATTGAAAGTCAACAAATTTCCATATTTTCCCGATTTCGCCGGCAATTTTAAATATTTTTCGAAAAGGTCTTCGGAAATGCGCTAGAAATTAAATTCCCTACACGGAAATACCAAATATGTGGGGATTGCTTTCAGTTTTAAGGGTTTTCATTTTTTTGCTACAAATTCTGATGTTTTGTATTGAATCTCATTAAAATTTTCCAATATTCTCGGGCAATTTTGAATATTTTTCGAAAAGGTCTTCGAAAATGCGCTGGAAATTAAACTCCCCACACGGAAATATTTAATATATGGGGATTGCTTTCAATTTTAAGGGTTTTCATTTTTTTGCTACAAATTGTGATGTTTTGTATTGAATATCATTAAATTTCCATATTTTCCCGATTTCTCGGGCAATTTTGAATATTTTTCGAAAAGGTCTTGGGAAATGCGCTAGATATTAAATTCCCTACACGGAAATACCAAATATGTGGGGATTGCTTTCAGATTTAGGTGTTTTAATTTTTTTGCTACAAATTCTGATGTTTTGTATTGAACTCATTAAATTTCCATATTTTCCCCTATTCGCGGGCAATTTTGAATATTTTTCGAAAAGGTCTTCGGAAATGCGCTAGAAATTAAATTCCCTACACAGAAATACCAAATATATGGGGATTGCTTTCAGTGTTAAGGGTTTTCATTTTTTTGCTACAAATTCTGATGTTTTGTATTGAATCTCATTAAATTTCCATATTTTCCCCTATTCTCGGGCAATTTTGAATATTTTTCGAAAAGGTCTTCGGAAATGCGTTAGAAATTAAATTACCTACACGGAAATACCAAATATGTGGGGATTGCTTTCAGTTTTAACGGTTTTCATTTTTTTGCTACAAATTCTGATGTTTTGTATTGAAACTCATTAAAATTTTCCCCTATTCTCGGGCAATTTTGAATATTTTTCGAAAAGGTCTTCGAAAATGCGCTGGAAATTAAACTCCCCACACGGAAATACCAAATATGTGGGTATTGCTTCCAGTTTTAAGGGTTTTCAATTTTTTGCTGCAAATTCTGATGTTTTGTATTGAATATCATTAAATTTCCATATTTTCCCGATTTCTCGGGCAATTTTGAATATTTTTCGAAAAGGTCTTCGGAAATGCGCTAGAAATTAAATTCCCTACACAGAAATACCAAATATATGGGGATTGCTTTCAGTGTTAAGGGTTTTCATTTTTTTGCTACAAATTCTGATGTTTTGTATTGAATCTCATTAAATTTCCATATTTTCCCCTATTCTCGGGCAATTTTGAATATTTTTCGAAAAGGTCTTCGGAAATGCGCTAGAAATTAAATTACATACACGGAAATACCAAATATGTGGGGATTGCTTTCAGTTTTAACGGTTTTCATTTTTTTGCTACAAATTTTGATGTTTTGTATTGAAAGTCATTAAATTTCCATATTTTCCCGATTTCGCCGGCAATTTTAAATATTTTTCGAAAAGGTCTTCGGAAATGCGCTAGAAATTAAATTCCCTACACGGAAATACCAAATATGTGGGGATTGCTTTCAGATTTAGGTGTTTTAATTTTTTTGCTACAAATTCTGATGTTTTGTATTGGACTCATTAAATTTCCATATTTTCCCCTATTCGCGGGCAATTTTGAATATTTTTCGAAAAGGTCTTCGGAAATGCGCTAGAAATTAAATTCCCTACACGGAAATACCAAATATGTGGGGATTGCTTTCAGTTTTAAGGGTTTTCAATTTTTTGATACAAATTCTGATGTTTTGTATTGAATCTCATTAAATTTCCATATTTTCCCGATTTCTCGGGCAATTTTGAATATTTTTCGGAAAGGTCTTCGGAAATGCGGTAGAAATTAAATTCCCTACACGGAAATACCAAATATGTGCGGATTGCTTTCAGTTTTAAGTGTTTTCATTTTTTTGCTACAAATTCTGATGTTTTGTATTGAATCTCATTAAATTTCCATATTTTCCCCTATTCTCGGGCAATTTTTAATATTTTTCGAAAAGGTCTTCGAAAATGCGCTAGAAATTAAATTCACCACACGGAAATATTTAATATATGGGGATTGCTTTCAATTTTAAGGGTTTTCATTTTTTTGCTACAAATTCTGATGTTTTGTATTCAATATCATTAAATTTCCATATTTTCCCGATTTTTCGGGCAATTTAGAATATTTTTCGAAAAGGTCTTCGGAAATGCGCTAGAAATTAAATTCCCTACACGGAAATACCAAATATGTGGGGATTGCTTTCAGATTTAGGTGTTTTAATTTTTTTGCTACAAATTCTGATGTTTTGTATTGAATCTCATTAAATTTCCATATTTTCCCCTATTCGCGGGCAATTTTGAATATTTTTCGAAAATTCGCTAAAAATTAAGTTCCGCAGACGGAAATACCAAATATGTGGGGATTGCTTTCAGTTTTAACGGTTTTCATTATTTTGATACAAATTCTGATGTTTTGTATTGAATCTCATTAAATTTCCATATTTTCCCGATTTCTC
Organism: Empis livida; assembly: GCA_963932195.1. Classification (NCBI taxonomy): domain Eukaryota; kingdom Metazoa; phylum Arthropoda; class Insecta; order Diptera; family Empididae; genus Empis; species Empis livida. The sequence continues at coordinate 25,893,882 of OZ010648.1, forward strand.
GGGCAATTTTGAATATTTTTCGAAAAGGTCTTCGGAAATGCGCTAGAAATTAAATTCCCTACACGGAAATACCAAATATTTGCGGATTGCTTTCAGTTTTAAGTGTTTTCATTTTTTTCCTACAAATTCTGATGTTTTTTATTGAATCTCATTAAATTTCCATATTTTCCCCTATTCTCGGGCAATTTTGAATATTTTTCGAAAACGTCTTCGGAAATGCGCTAGAAATTAAATTCACCACAAGGAAATATTTAATATATGGGGATTGCTTTCAATTTTAAGGGTTTTAATTTTTTTTCTACAAATTCTGATGTTTTGTATTGAATCTCATTAAATTTCCATATTTTCCTGATTTCTCGGGCAATTTTGAATATTTTTCGAAAAGGTCTTCGAAAATGCGCTAGAAATTAAATTCCCTACACGGAAATACCAAATATGTGGAGATTGCTTTCAGATTTAGGTGTTTTAATTTTTTTGCTACAAATTCTGATGTTTTGTATTGAATCTCATTAAATTTCCATATTTTCCCGATTTCTCGGGCAATTTTGAATATTTTTCGAAAACGTCTTCGGAAATGCGCTAGAAATTAAATTTCCTACACGGAAATATCAAATATGTGGGGATTGCTTTCAGTTTTAACGGAAATGAGATTCAATACAAAACATCATTGCTGCAAATTCTGATGTTTTGTATTGAATCTCATTAAATTTCCATATTGTCTTCGGAAATGCGCTAGAAATTAAATTCCCTACACGCAAATACCAAATATATGTGGATTGCTTTCAGTGTTAAGGGTTTTCTTTTTTTTGCTACAAATGCAGATGTTTTGTATTGAATTTCATTAAATTTCCATATTTTCCCCTATTCTCGGGCAATTTTGAATATTTACGAAAAGGTCTGCGAAAATGCGCTAAAAATTAAATTCCGCAGGCGGAAATATCGAATATGTGGGGATTGCTTTCAGTTTTAAGGGTTTTCATTTTTTTGCTACAAATTCTGATGTTTTGTATTGAATCTCATTAAATTTCCATATTTTACCGATTTCTCGGGCAATTTTGAATATTTTTCGAAAAGGTCTTCGGAAATGCGCTAGAAATTAAATTACCTACACGGAAAATCCAAATATGTGGGGATTGCTTTCAGTTTTAACGGTTTTCATTTTTTTGCTACAAATTCTGATGTTTTGTATTGAATCTCATTAAATTTCCATATTTTCCCGATTTATCCGGCAATTTTGAATATTTTTCGAAAAGGTCTTCGGAAATGCGCTAGAAATTAAATTCCCTACACGGAAATACCTAATATGTGGGTATTGCTTTCAGTTTTAAGGGTTTTCAAATTTTTGCTGCAAATTCTGATGTTTTGTATTGAATCTCATTAAATTTCCATATTTTCCCCTATTCTCGGGCAATTTTGAATATTTTTCGAAAAGGTCTTAGAAAATGCGCTAGAAATTAAATTCCCCACACGGAAATATCAAATATGTGGGGATTGCTTTCAGTTTTAAGGGTTTTCATTTTTTTGCTACAAATTCGGATGTTTTGTATTGAATCTCATTAAATTTCCATATTTTCCCGATTTCTCGAGCAATTTTGAATATTTTTCGAAAAGGTCTTCGGAAATGCGCTAGAAATTAAATTCCCTACACGGAAATACCAAATATATGGGGATTGCTTTCAGTTTTAAGGGTTTTCATTTTTTTGCTACAAATTCTGATGTTTTGTATTGAATATCATTAAATTTCCATATTTTCCCGATTTATCGGGCAATTTTGAATATTTTTCGAAAAGGTCTTCGGAAATGCGCTAGAAATTAAATTCCCTACACGGAAATACCAAATATATGGGGATTGCTTTCAGTGTTAAGGGTTTTCATTTTTTTGCTACAAATTCTGATGTTTTGTATTGAATCTCATTAAATTTCCATATTTTCCCCTATTCTCGGGCAATTTTGAATATTTTTCGAAAAGGTCTGCGAAAATGCGCTAAAAATTAAATTCCCTACACGGAAATACATAATATGTGGGGATTGCTTTCAGTTTTAACGGTTTTCATTTTTTTGCTACAAATTCTGATGTTTTGTATTGAATATCATTAAATTTCCATATTTTCCCGATTTCTCGAGCAATTTTGAATATTTTTCGAAAAGGTCTTCGGAAATGCGCTAGAAATTAAATTCCCTACACGGAAATACCAAATATATGGGGATTGCTTTCAGTTTTAAGGGTTTTCATTTTTTTGCTACAAGTTCGGATGTTTTGTATTGAATCTCATTAAATTTCCAGATTTTCCCGATTTCTCGGGCAATTTTGAATATTTTTCGAAAAGGTCTTCGGAAATGCGCTACAAATTAAATTCCCTACACGGAAATACATAATATGTGGGGATTGCTTTCAGTTTTAACGGTTTTCATTTTTTTGCTACAAATTCTGATGTTTTGTATTGAATCTCATTAAATTTCCATATTTTCCCGATTTCTCGAGCAATTTTGAATATTTTTCGAAAAGGTCTTCGGAAATGCGCTAGAAATTAAATTCCCTACACGGAAATACCAAATATATGGGGATTGCTTTCAGTTTAAAGGGTTTTCATTTTTTTGCTACAAATTCGGATGTTTTGTATTGAATCTCATTAAATTTCCAGTTTTTCCCGATTTCTCGGGCAATTTTGAATATTTTTCGAAAAGGTCTTCGGAAATGCGCTACAAATTAAATTCCCTACACGGAAATACCTAATATGTGGGGATTGCTTTCAGTTTTAAGGGTTTTCATTTTTTTGCTACAAATTCGGATGTTTTGTATTGAATCTCATTAAATTTCCAGATTTTCCCGATTTCTCGGGCAATTTTGAATATTTTTCGAAAAGGTCTTCGGAAATGCGCTACAAATTAAATTCCCTACACGGAAATACATAATATGTGGGGATTGCTTTCAGTTTTAACGGTTTTCATTTTTTTGCTACAAATTCTGATGTTTTGTATTGAATATCATTAAATTTCCATATTTTCCCGATTTATCCGGCAATTTTGAATATTTTTCGAAAAGGTCTTCGGAAATGCGCTAGAAATTAAATTCCCTACACAAAAATACCTAATATGTGGGGATTGCTTTCAGTTTTAAGGGTTTTCATTTTTTTGCTACAAATTCGGATGTTTTGTATTGAATCTCATTAAATTTCCAGATTTTCCCGATTTCTCGGGCAATTTTGAATATTTTTCGAAAAGGTCTTCGGAAATGCGCTACAAATTAAATTCCCTACACGGAAATACATAATATATGGGGATTGCTTTCAGTTTTAAGGGTTTTCATTTTTTTGCTACAAATTCTGATGTTTTGTATTGAATATCATTAAATTTCCATATTTTCCCGATTTATCGGGCAATTTTGAATATTTTTCGAAAAGGTCTTCGGAAATGCGCTAGAAATTAAATTCCCTACACGGAAATACCAAATATATGGGGATTGCTTTCAGTGTTAAGGGTTTTCATTTTTTTGCTACAAATTCTGATGTTTTGTATTGAATCTCATTAAATTTCCATATTTTCCCCTATTCTCGGGCAATTTTGAATATTTTTCGAAAAGGTCTGCGAAAATGCGCTAAAAATTAAATTCCGCAGACGGAAATATCGAATATGTGGGGATTGCTTTCAGTTTTAAGGCTTTTAATTTTTTGCTACAAATTCTGATGTTTTGTATTGAATCTCATTAAATTTCCATATTTTCCCGATTTCTCGGGCAATTTTGAATATTTTTCGAAAAGGTCTTCGGAAATGCGCTAGAAATTAAATTACCTACACAGAAATACCAAATATGTGGGGATTGCTTTCAGTTTTAACGGTTTTCATTTTTTGCTACAAATTCTGATGTTTTGTATTGAAACTCTTTAAATTTCCATATTTTCCCGATTTCTCGGGCAATTTTAAATATTTTTCGAAAAGGTCTTCGGAAATGCGCTAGAAATTAAATTCCCTACACGGAAATACCAAATATGTGGGGATTGCTTTCAGTTTTAAGGGTTTTCAATTTTTTGCTACAAATTCTGATGTTTTGTATTGCATCTAATTAAATTTCCATATTTTCCCGATTTCTCGGGCAATTTTGAATATTTTTCGAAAAGGTCTTCCGAAATGCGCTAGAAATTAAATTCCCTACACGGAAATACTAAATATGTGGGGATTGCTTTCAGTTTGAAGTGTTTTCATTTTTTTGCTACAAATTATGATGTTTTGTATTGAATATCATTAAATATCCATATTTTCCCGATTTCTCGGGCAATTCTCAATATTTTTCGAAAAGGTCTTCGGAAATGCGCTAGAAATTAAATTCCCTACACGGAAATACGAAATATGTGGGGAATGCTTTCAGATTTAGGTGTTTTAATTTTTTTGCTACAAATGATGTTTTGTATTGAATCTCATTAAATTTCCATATTTTCCCCTATTCACGGGCAATTTTGAATATTTTTCGAAAAGGTCTTTGGAAATGCTCTAGAAATTAAATTCCCTACACGAAAATATCAAATATGTGGGGATTGCTTTCAGTTTTAAGGGTTTTCATTTTTTTGCTACAAATTCTGATGTTTTGTATTGAATCTCATTAAATTTTCATATTTTCCCGATTTCTCGGGCAATTTTAAATATTTTTCGAAAAGGTCTTCGGAAATGCGCTAGAAATTAAATTCCCTACACGGAAATACCAAATATGTGGGGATTGCTTTCAGTTTTAAGGGTTTTCAATTTTTTGCTACAAATTCTGATGTTTTGTATTGCATCTAATTAAATTTCCATATTTTCCCGATTTCTCGGGCAATTTTGAATATTTTTCGAAAAGGTCTTCCGAAATGCGCTAGAAATTAAATTACCTACACAGAAATACCAAATATGTGGGGATTGCTTTCAGTTTTAACGGTTTTCATTTTTTGCTACAAATTCTGATGTTTTGTATTGAAACTCTTTAAATTTCCATATTTTCCCGATTTCTCGGGCAATTTTAAATATTTTTCGAAAAGGTCTTCGGAAATGCGCTAGAAATTAAATTCCCTACACGGAAATACCAAATATGTGGGGATTGCTTTCAGTTTTAAGGGTTTTCAATTTTTTTGCTACAAATTCTGATGTTTTGTATTGCATCTAATTAAATTTCCATATTTTCCCGATTTCTCGGGCAATTTTGAATATTTTTCGAAAACGTCTTCGGAAATGCGCTAGAAATTAAATTCCCTACACGGAAATACCAAATATGTGGGGATTGCTTTCAGTTTTAACGGAAATACCAAATATGTGGGGATTGCTTTCAGTTTTAAATTCCCCACACGGAAATATCAAATATGGGGGGATTGCTTTCAGTTTTAAGTGTTTTCATTTTTTTGCTACAAATTCTGATGTTTTATATTGAATCTCATTAAATTTCCATATTTTCCCCTATTCTCGGGCAATTTTGAATATTTTTCGAAAAGGTCTTCGGAAATGCGCTAGAAATTAAATTCCCTACACGGAAATACTAAATATGTGGGGATTGCTTTCAGTTTGAAGTGTTTTCATTTTTTTGCTACAAAATCCGATGTTTTGTATTGAATATCATTAAATATCCATATTTTCCCGATTTCTCGGGCAATTCTGAATATTTTTCGAAAAGGTCTTCGGAAATGCGGTAGAAATGCGTATTGAATCTCATTAAATTTCCATATTTTCCCCTATTCGCGGGCAATTTTGAATATTTTTGGAAAAGGTCTGCGAAAATGCGCTAAAAATTAAGTTCCGCAGACGGAAATATCAAATATATGGGGATTGCTTTCAGTTTTAAGGGTTTTCATTTTTTTCCTACAAATTCTGATGTTTTGTTTTGAATCTCATTAAATTTCCATATTTTCCCGATTTCTCGGGCAATTTTGAATATTTTTCGAAAACGTCTTCGGAAATGCGCTAGAAATTAAATTCCCTACACGGAAATACCAAATATGTGGGGATTGCTTTCAGTTTTAAATTCCCCACACGGAAATATCAAATATGTGGGGATTGCTTTCAGTTTTAAGGGTTTTCATTTTTTTGCTACAAATTCTGATGTTTTGTATTGAATCTCATTAAATTTCCATATTTTCCCGATTTCTCGGGCAATTTTGAATATTTTTCGAAAACGTCTTCGGAAATGCGCTAGAAATTAAATTCCCTACACGGAAATACCAAATATGTGGGGATTGCTTTCAGTTTTAACGGAAATACCAAATATGTGGGGATTGCTTTCAGTTTTAAATTCCCCACACGGAAATATCAAATATGGGGGGATTGCTTTCAGTTTTAAGTGTTTTCATTTTTTTGCTACAAATTCTGATGTTTTATATTGAATCTCATTAAATTTCCATATTTTCCCCTATTCTCGGGCAATTTTGAATATTTTTCGAAAAGGTCTTCGGAAATGCGCTAGAAATTAAATTCCCTACACGGAAATACTAAATATGTGGGGATTGCTTTCAGTTTGAAGTGTTTTCATTTTTTTGCTACAAAATCCGATGTTTTGTATTGAATATCATTAAATATCCATATTTTCCCGATTTCTCGGGCAATTCTGAATATTTTTCGAAAAGGTCTTCGGAAATGCGCTAGAAATGCGTATTGAATCTCATTAAATTTCCATATTTTCCCCTATTCGCGGGCAATTTTGAATATTTTTCGAAAAGGTCTGCGAAAATGCGCTAAAAATTAAGTTCCGCAGACGGAAATATCAAATATATGGGGATTGCTTTCAGTTTTAAGGGTTTTCATTTCTTTCCTACAAATTCTGATGTTTTGTTTTGAATCTCATTAAATTTCCATATTTTCCCGATTTCTCGGGCAATTTTGAATATTTTTCGAAAACGTCTTCGGAAATGCGCTAGAAATTAAATTCCCTACACGGAAATACCAAATATGTGGGGATTGCTTTCAGTTTTAACGGAAATACCAAATATGTGGGGATTGCTTTCAGTTTTAAATTCCCCACACGGAAATATCAAATATGTGGGGATTGCTTTCAGTTTTAGGGGTTTTCATTTTTTTGCTACAAATTCTGATGTTTTGTATGGAATCTCATTAAATTTCCATATTTTCCCGATTTCTCGGGCAATTTTGAATATTTTTCGAAAAGGTCTTCGGAAATGCGCTAAAAATTAAATTCCCTACACGGAAATACTAAATATGTGGAGATTGCTATCAGTGTTAAGGGTTTTCATTTTTTTGCTACAAATTCTGATGTTTTGTATTGAATATCATTAAATTTCCATATTTTCCCGATTTCTCGGGCAATTTTAAATATTTTTCGAAAAGGTCTTCGGAAATGCGCTAGAAATTAAATTCCCTACACGGAAATACCAAATATGTGGGGAATGCTTTCAGATTTAGGTGTTTTAATTTTTTTGCTACAAATTCTGATGTTTTGTATTGAATCTCATTAAATTTCCATATTTTCCCCTATTCGCGGGTAATTTTGAATATTTTTCGAAAAGGTCTTCGAAAATGCGCTAGAAATTAAATTCCCCACACGGAAATATTTAATATATGGGGATTGCTTTCAATTTTAAGGGTTTTCATTTTTTTGCTACAAATTCTGATGTTTTGTATTGAATCTCATTAAAATTCCATATTTTCCCCTATTCTCGGGCAATTTTGAATATTTTTCGAAAAGGTCTTCGAAAATGCGCTAGAAATTAAATTCCCCACACGGAAATATTTAATATATGGGGATTGTTTTCAATTTTAAGGGTTTTCATTTTTTTGCTACAAATTCGGATGTTTTGTATTGAATATCATTAAATTTCCATATTTTCTCGATTTCTCGGGCAATTCTGAATATTTTTCGAAAAGGTCTTCGGAAATGCGCTAGAAATTAAATTCCCTACACGGAAATACCAAATATGTGGGGAATGCTTTCAGATTTAGGTGTTTTAATTTTTTTGCTACAAATTCTGATGTTTTGTATTGAATCTCATTAAATTTCCATATTTTCCCCTATTCGCGGGTAATTTTGAATATTTTTCGAAAAGGTCTGCGAAAATGCGCTAAAAATTAAGTTCCGCAGACGGAAATATCAAATATGTGGGGATTGCTTTCAGTTTTAAGGGTTTTCATTTTTTTCCTACAAATTCTGATGTTTTGTATTGAATCTCATTAAATTTCCATATTTTCCCGATTTCTCGGGCAATTTTGAATATTTTTCGAAAACGTCTTCGGAAATGCGCTAGAAATTAAATTCCCTACACGGAAATACCAAATATGTGGGGATTGCTTTCAGTTTTAACGGAAATACCAAATATGTGGGGATTGCTTTCAGTTTTAAATTCCCCACACGGAAATATCAAATATGTGGGGATTGCTTTCAGTTTTAAGGGTTTTCATTTTTTTGCTACAAATTCTGATGTTTTGTATTGAACCTCATTAAATTTCCATATTTTCCCGATTTCGCTGGCAATTTTGAATATTTTTCGAAAAGGTCTTCGGAAATGCGGTAGAAATTAATTTCCCTACACGGAGATACCAAATATGTGGGGATTGCTTTCAGTTTTAAGGGTTTTCATTTTTTTGCAACAAGTTCTGATGTTTTGTATTGAATCTCATTAAATTTCCATATTTTCCCCTATTATCGGGCAATTTTGAATATTTTTCGAAAAGGTCTGCGAAAATGCGCTAAAAATTAAATTCTGCAGACGGAAATATCGAATATGTGGGGATTGCTTTCAGTTTTAAGGGTTTTCATTTTTTTGCTACAAATTCTGATGTTTTGTATTGAATCTCATTAAATTTCCATATTTTCCCGATTTCTCGGGCAATTTTGAATATTTTTCGAAAAGGTCTTCGGAAATGCGCTACAAATTAAATTCCCCACACGGAAATACATAATATATGGGGATTGCTTTCAGTTTTAACGGTTTTCATTTTTTTGCTACAAATTCTGATGTTTTGTATTGAAACTCTTTAAATTTCCATATTTTAACGATTTCTCCGGCAATTTTAAATATTTTTCGAAAAGGTCTTCGGAAATGCGCTAGAAATTAAATTCCCTACACGGAAATACCAAATATGTGGGGATTGCTTTCAGTTTTAAGGGTTTTCAATTTTTTGCTACAAATTCTGATGTTTTGTATTGAATCTCATTAAATTTCCATATTTTCCCGATTTCTCGGGCAATTTTGAATATTTTTCGAAAAGGTCTTCGGAAATGCGCTAGAAATTAAATTCCCTACACGGAAATACTAAATATGTGGGGATTGCTTTCAGTTTGAAGTGTTTTCATTTTTTTGCTACAAATTCTGATGTTTTGTATTGAAACTCTTTCAATTTCCATATTTTCCCGATTTCTCCGGCAATTTTAAATATTTTTCGAAAATGTCTTCGGAAAAGCGCTAGAAATTAAATTCCCTACACGGAAATACCAAATATGTGGGGATTGCTTTCAGTTTTAACGGAAATACCAAATACGTGGGGATTGCTTTCAGTTTTAAATTCCCCACACGGAAATATCAAATATGTGGGGATTGCTTTCAGTTTTAAGGGTTTTCATTTTTTTGCTACAAATTCTGATCTTTTGTATTGAATCTCATTAAATTTCCATATTTTCCCTATTTCTCGGGCAATTCTGAATATTTTTCGAAAAGGTCTTCGGAAATGCGCTAGAAATTAAATTCCCTACACGGAAATACCAAATATGTGGGGATTGCTTTCAGATTTAGGTGTTTTAATTTTTTTGCTACAAATTCTGATGTTTTGTATTGAATCTCATTAAATTTCCATATTTTCCCCTATTCGCGGGCAATATTGAATATTTTTCGAAAAGGTCTGCGAAAATGCGCTAAAACTTAAGTTCCGCAGACGGAAATATCAAATATGTGGGGATTGCTTTCAGTTTTACCGGAAATACCAAATATGTGGGGATTGCTTTCAGTTTTAAATTCCCCACACGGAAATATCAAATATGTGGGGATTGCTTTCAGTTTTAAGGGTTTTCATTTTTTTGCTACAAATTCTGATGTTTTGTATTGAATCTCATTAAATTTCCATATTTTCCCGATTTCTCGAGCAATTTTGAATATTTTTCGAAAAGGTCTTCGGAAATGCGCTAGAAATTAAATTCCCTACACGGAAATACCAAATATGTGGGGATTGCTTTCACATTTAGGTGTTTTAATTTTTTTGCTACAAATTCTGATGTTTTGTATTGAATCTCATTCAATTTCCATATTTTCCCCTATTCTCGGGCAATTTTGAATATTTTTCGAAAAGGTCTGCGAAAATGCGCTAAAAATTAAATTCCCTACACGGAAATACATAATATGTGGGGACTGCTTTCAGTTTTACCGGAAATACCAAATATGTGGGGATTGCTTTCAGTTTTAAATTCCCCACACGGAAATATCAAATATGTGGGGATTGCTTTCAGTTTTAAGGGTTTTCATTTTTTTGCTACAAATTCTGATGTTTTGTATTGAATCTCATTAAATTTCCATATTTTCCCCTATTCTCGGGCAATTTTGAATATTTTTCGAAAAGGTCTTCGGAAATGCGCTAGAAATTAAATTCCCTACACGGAAATACCAAATATATGGGGATTGCTTTCAGTTTTAAGGGTTTTCATTTTTTTGCTACAAATTCGGATGTTTTGTATTGAATCTCATTAAATTTCCAGATTTTCCCGATTTCTCGGGCAATTTTGAATATTTTTCGAAAAGGTCTTCGGAAATGCGCTACAAATTAAATTCCCTACACGGAAATACCTAATATGTGGGGATTGCTTTCAGTTTTAAGGGTTTTCATTTTTTTGCTACAAATTCGGATGTTTTGTATTGAATCTCATTAAATTTCCAGATTTTCCCGATTTCTCGGGCAATTTTGAATATTTTTCGAAAAGGTCTTCGGAAATGCGCTACAAATTAAATTCCCTACACGGAAATACATAATATGTGGGGATTGCTTTCAGTTTTAACGGTTTTCATTTTTTTGCTACAAATTCTGATGTTTTGTATTGAATATCATTAAATTTCCATATTTTCCCGATTTATCCGGCAATTTTGAATATTTTTCGAAAAGGTCTTCGGAAATGCGCTAGAAATTAAATTCCCTACACGGAAATACCTAATATGTGGGGATTGCTTTCAGTTTTAAGGGTTTTCATTTTTTTGCTACAAATTCGGATGTTTTGTATTGAATCTCATTAAATTTCCAGATTTTCCCGATTTCTCGGGCAATTTTGAATATTTTTCGAAAAGGTCTTCGGAAATGCGCTACAAATTAAATTCCCTACACGGAAATACATAATATGTGGGGATTGCTTTCAGTTTTAACGGTTTTCATTTTTTTGCTACAAATTCTGATGTTTTGTATTGAATCTCATTAAATTTCCATATTTTCCCGATTTCTCGAGCAATTTTGAATATTTTTCGAAAAGGTCTTCGGAAATGCGCTAGAAATTAAATTCCCTACACGGAAATACCAAATATATGGGGATTGCTTTCAGTTTTAAGGGTTTTCATTTTTTTGCTACAAATTCTGATGTTTTGTATTGAATATCATTAAATTTCCATATTTTCCCGATTTATCGGGCAATTTTGAATATTTTTCGAAAAGGTCTTCGGAAATGCGCTAGAAATTAAATTCCCTACACGGAAATACCAAATATATGGGGATTGCTTTCAGTGTTAAGGGTTTTAATTTTTTTGCTACAAATTCTGATGTTTTGTATTGAATCTCATTAAATTTCCATATTTTCCCCTATTCTCGGGCAATTTTGAATATTTTTCGAAAAGGTCTGCGAAAATGCGCTAAAAATTAAATTCCGCAGACGGAAATATCGAATATGTGGGGATTGCTTTCAGTTTTAAGGCTTTTAATTTTTTGCTACAAATTCTGATGTTTTGTATTGAATCTCATTAAATTTCCATATTTTTCCGATTTCTCGGGCAATTTTGAATATTTTTCGAAAAGGTCTTCGGAAATGCGCTAGAAATTAAATTACCTACACAGAAATACCACATATGTGGGGATTGCTTTCAGTTTTAAGGGTTTTCATTTTTTGCTACAAATTCTGATGTTTTGTATTGAAACTCTTTAAATTTCCATATTTTCCCGATTTCTCGGGCAATTTTAAATATTTTTCGAAAAGGTCTTCGGAAATGCGCTAGAAATTAAATTCCCTACACGGAAATACCAAATATGTGGGGAATGCTTTCAGATTTAGGTGTTTTAATTTTTTTGCTACAAATGATGTTTTGTATTGAATCTCATTAAATTTCCATATTTTCCCCTATTCACGGGCAATTTTGAATATTTTTCGAAAAGGTCTTTGGAAATGCCCTAGAAATTAAATTCCCTACACGAAAATATCAAATATGTGGGGATTGCTTTCAGTTTTAAGGGTTTTCATTTTTTTCCTACAAATTCTGATGTTTTGTATTGAATCTCATTAAATTTCCATATTTTCCCGATTTCTCGGGCAATTTTGAATATTTTTCGAAAACGTCTTCGGAAATGCGCTAGAAATTAAATTCCCTACACGGAAATACCAAATATGTGGGGATTGCTTTCAGTTTTAACGGAAATACCAAATATGTGGGGATTGCTTTCAGTTTTAAATTCCCCACACGGAAATATCAAATATGGGGGGATTGCTTTCAGTTTTAAGTGTTTTCATTTTTTTGCTACAAATTCTGATGTTTTATATTGAATCTCATTAAATTTCCATATTTTCCCCTATTCTCGGGCAATTTTGAATATTTTTCGAAAAGGTCTTCGGAAATGCGCTAGAAATTAAATTCCCTACACGGAAATACTAAATATGTGGGGATTGCTTTCAGTTTGAAGTGTTTTCATTTTTTTGCTACAAATTCCGATGTTTTGTATTGAATATCATTAAATATCCATATTTTCCCGATTTCTCGGGCAATTCTGAATATTTTTCGAAAAGGTCTTCGGAAATGCGCTAGAAATGCGTATTGAATCTCATTAAATTTCCATATTTTCCCCTATTCGCGGGCAATTTTGAATATTTTTCGAAAAGGTCTGCGAAAATGCGCTAAAAATTAAGTTCCGCAGACGGAAATATCAAATATATGGGGATTGCTTTCAGTTTTAAGGGTTTTCATTTCTTTCCTACAAATTCTGATGTTTTGTTTTGAATCTCATTAAGTTTCCATATTTTCCCGATTTCTCGGGCAATTTTGAATATTTTTCGAAAACGTCTTCGGAAATGCGCTAGAAATTAAATTCCCTACACGGAAATACCAAATATGTGGGGATTGCTTTCAGTTTTAACGGAAATACCAAATATGTGGGGATTGCTTTCAGTTTTAAATTCCCCACACGGAAATATCAAATATGTGGGGATTGCTTTCAGTTTTAGGGGTTTTCATTTTTTTGCTACAAATTCTGATGTTTTGTATGGAATCTCATTAAATTTCCATATTTTCCCGATTTCTCGGGCAATTTTGAATATTTTTCGAAAAGGTCTTCGGAAATGCGCTAAAAATTAAATTCCCTACACGGAAATACTAAATATGTGGAGATTGCTATCAGTGTTAAGGGTTTTCATTTTTTTGCTACAAATTCTGATGTTTTGTATGTAATATCATTAAATTTCCATATTTTCCCGATTTCTCGGGCAATTTTAAATATTTTTCGAAAAGGTCTTCGGAAATGCGCTAGAAATTAAATTCCCTACACGGAAATACCAAATATGTGGGGAATGCTTTCAGATTTAGGTGTTTTAATTTTTTTGCTACAAATTCTGATGTTTTGTATTGAATCTCATTAAATTTCCATATTTTCCCCTATTCGCGGGTAATTTTGAATATTTTTCGAAAAGGTCTTCGAAAATGCGCTAGAAATTAAATTCCCCACACGGAAATATTTAATATATGGGGATTGCTTTCAATTTTAAGGGTTTTCATTTTTTTGCTACAAATTCTGATGTTTTGTATTGAATCTCATTAAAATTCCATATTTTCCCCTATTCTCGGGCAATTTTGAATATTTTTCGAAAAGGTCTTCGAAAATGCGCTAGAAATTAAATTCCCCACACGGAAATATTTAATATATGGGGATTGTTTTCAATTTTAAGGGTTTTCATTTTTTTGCTACAAATTCGGATGTTTTGTATTGAATATCATTAAATTTCCATATTTTCTCGATTTCTCGGGCAATTCTGAATATTTTTCGAAAAGGTCTTCGGAAATGCGCTAGAAATTAAATTCCCTACACGGAAATACCAAATATGTGGGGAATGCTTTCAGATTTAGGTGTTTTAATTTTTTTGCTACAAATTCTGATGTTTTGTATTGAATCTCATTAAATTTCCATATTTTCCCCTATTCGCGGGTAATTTTGAATATTTTTCGAAAAGGTCTGCGAAAATGCGCTAAAAATTAAGTTCCGCAGACGGAAATATCAAATATGTGGGGATTGCTTTCAGTTTTAAGGGTTTTCATTTTTTTCCTACAAATTCTGATGTTTTGTATTGAATCTCATTAAATTTCCATATTTTCCCGATTTCTCGGGCAATTTTGAATATTTTTCGAAAACGTCTTCGGAAATGCGTTAGAAATTAAATTCCCTACACGGAAATACCAAATATGTGGGGATTGCTTTCAGTTTTAACGGTTTTCATTTTTTTGCTACAAATTCTGATGTTTTGTATTGAAACTCTTTAAATTTCCATATTTTAACGATTTCTCCGGCAATTTTAAATATTTTTCGAAAAGGTCTTCGGAAATGCGCTAGAAATTAAATTCCCTACACGGAAATACCAAATATGTGGGGATTGCTTTCAGTTTTAAGGGTTTTCAATTTTTTGCTACAAATTCTGATGTTTTGTATTGAATCTCATTAAATTTCCATATTTTCCCGATTTCTCGGGCAATTTTGAATATTTTTCGAAAAGGTCTTCGGAAATGCGCTAGAAATTAAATTCCCTACACGGAAATACTAAATATGTGGGGATTGCTTTCAGTTTGAAGTGTTTTCATTTTTTTGCTACAAATTCTGATGTTTTGTATTGAAACTCTTTAAATTTCCATATTTTCCCGATTTCTCCGGCAATTTTAAATATTTTTCGAAAATGTCTTCGGAAAAGCGCTAGAAATTAAATTCCCTACACGGAAATACCAAATATGTGGGGATTGCTTTCAGTTTTAACGGAAATACCAAATATGTGGGGATTGCTTTCAGTTTTAAATTCCCCACACGGAAATATCAAATATGTGGGGATTGCTTTCAGTTTTAAGGGTTTTCATTTTTTTGCTACAAATTCTGATCTTTTGTATTGAATCTCATTAAATTTCCATATTTTCCCTATTTCTCGGGCAATTCTGAATATTTTTCGAAAAGGTCTTCGGAAATGCGCTAGAAATTAAATTCCCTACACGGAAATACCAAATATGTGGGGATTGCTTTCAGATTTAGGTGTTTTAATTTTTTTGCTACAAATTCTGATGTTTTGTATTGAATCTCATTAAATTTCCATATTTTCCCCTATTCGCGGGCAATATTGAATATTTTTCGAAAAGGTCTGCGAAAATGCGCTAAAACTTAAGTTCCGCAGACGGAAATATCAAATATGTGGGGATTGCTTTCAGTTTTACCGGAAATACCAAATATGTGGGGATTGCTTTCAGTTTTAAATTCCCCACACGGAAATATCAAATATGTGGGGATTGCTTTCAGTTTTAAGGGTTTTCATTTTTCTGCTACAAATTCTGATGTTTTGTATTGAATCTCATTAAATTTCCATATTTTCCCGATTTCTCGGGCAATTTTGAATATTTTTCGAAAAGGTCTTCGGAAATGCGCTAGAAATTAAATTCCCTACACGGAAATACTAAATATGTGGGGATTGCTTTCAGTGTTAAGGGTTTTCATTTTTTTTGCTACAAATTCTGATGTTTTGTGTTGAATCTCATTAAATTTCCATATTTTCCCCCTATTCGCGGGCCATTTTGAATATTTTTCGAAAAGGTCTGCGAAAATGCGCTAGAAATTAAATTCCCCACACGGAAATATTTAATATATGGGGATTGTTTTCAATTTTAAGGGTTTTCATTTTTTTGCTACAAATTCGGATGTTTTGTATTGAATATCATTAAATTTCCATATTTTCTCGATTTCTCGGGCAATTCTGAATATTTTTCGAAAAGGTCTTCGGAAATGCGCTAGAAATTAAATTCCCTACACGGAAATACCAAATATGTGGGGAATGCTTTCAGATTTAGGTGTTTTAATTTTTTTGCTACAAATTCTGATGTTTTGTATTGAATCTCATTAAATTTCCATATTTTCCCCTATTCGCGGGTAATTTTGAATATTTTTCGAAAAGGTCTGCGAAAATGCGCTAAAAATTAAGTTCCGCAGACGGAAATATCAAATATGTGGGGATTGCTTTCAGTTTTAAGGGTTTTCATTTTTTTCCTACAAATTCTGATGTTTTGTATTGAATCTCATTAAATTTCCATATTTTCCCGATTTCTCGGGCAATTTTGAATATTTTTCGAAAACGTCTTCGGAAATGCGTTAGAAATTAAATTCCCTACACGGAAATACCAAATATGTGGGGATTGCTTTCAGTTTTAACGGTTTTCATTTTTTTGCTACAAATTCTGATGTTTTGTATTGAAACTCTTTAAATTTCCATATTTTAACGATTTCTCCGGCAATTTTAAATATTTTTCGAAAAGGTCTTCGGAAATGCGCTAGAAATTAAATTCCCTACACGGAAATACCAAATATGTGGGGATTGCTTTCAGTTTTAAGGGTTTTCAATTTTTTGCTACAAATTCTGATGTTTTGTATTGAATCTCATTAAATTTCCATATTTTCCCGATTTCTCGGGCAATTTTGAATATTTTTCGAAAAGGTCTTCGGAAATGCGCTAGAAATTAAATTCCCTACACGGAAATACTAAATATGTGGGGATTGCTTTCAGTTTGAAGTGTTTTCATTTTTTTGCTACAAATTCTGATGTTTTGTATTGAAACTCTTTAAATTTCCATATTTTCCCGATTTCTCCGGCAATTTTAAATATTTTTCGAAAATGTCTTCGGAAAAGCGCTAGAAATTAAATTCCCTACACGGAAATACCAAATATGTGGGGATTGCTTTCAGTTTTAACGGAAATACCAAATATGTGGGGATTGCTTTCAGTTTTAAATTCCCCACACGGAAATATCAAATATGTGGGGATTGCTTTCAGTTTTAAGGGTTTTCATTTTTTTGCTACAAATTCTGATCTTTTGTATTGAATCTCATTAAATTTCCATATTTTCCCTATTTCTCGGGCAATTCTGAATATTTTTCGAAAAGGTCTTCGGAAATGCGCTAGAAATTAAATTCCCTACACGGAAATACCAAATATGTGGGGATTGCTTTCAGATTTAGGTGTTTTAATTTTTTTGCTACAAATTCTGATGTTTTGTATTGAATCTCATTAAATTTCCATATTTTCCCCTATTCGCGGGCAATATTGAATATTTTTCGAAAAGGTCTGCGAAAATGCGCTAAAACTTAAGTTCCGCAGACGGAAATATCAAATATGTGGGGATTGCTTTCAGTTTTACCGGAAATACCAAATATGTGGGGATTGCTTTCAGTTTTAAATTCCCCACACGGAAATATCAAATATGTGGGGATTGCTTTCAGTTTTAAGGGTTTTCATTTTTTTGCTACAAATTCTGATGTTTTGTATTGAATCTCATTAAATTTCCATATTTTCCCGATTTCTCGGGCAATTTTGAATATTTTTCGAAAAGGTCTTCGGAAATGCGCTAGAAATTAAATTCCCTACACGGAAATACTAAATATGTGGGGATTGCTTTCAGTGTTAAGGGTTTTCATTTTTTTTGCTACAAATTCTGATGTTTTGTGTTGAATCTCATTAAATTTCCATATTTTCCCCCTATTCGCGGGCCATTTTGAATATTTTTCGAAAAGGTCTGCGAAAATGCGCTAAAACTTAAGTTCCGCAGACGGAAATATCAAATATGTGGGGATTGCTTTCAGTTTTAAGGGTTTTCATTTTGTTCCTACAAATTCTGATGTTTTGTATTGAATCTCATTAAATTTCCATATTTTCCCGATTTCTGGGGCAATTTTGAATATTTTTCGAAAACGTCTTCGGAAATGCGCTAGAAATTAAATTCCCTACACGGAAATACCAAATATGTGGGGATTGCTTTCAGTTTTAACGGAAATACCAAATATGTGGGGATTGCTTTCAGTTTTAAATTCCCCACACGGAAATATCAAATATGTGGAATTGCTTTCAGTTTTAAGGGTTTTCATTTTTTTGTTACAAATTCTGATGTTTTGTATTGAATCTCATTAAATTTCCATATTTTCCCGATTTCTCTGGCAATTTTGAATATTTTTCGAAAAGGTCTTCGGAAATGCGCTAGAAATTAAATTTCCTACACGGAAATACCAAATATGTGGGGATTGCTTTCAGTTTTAACGGAAATACCAAATATGTGGGGATTGCTTTCAGTTTTAAATTCCCCACACGGAAATATCAAATATGTGGAATTGCTTTCAGTTTTAAGGGTTTTCATTTTTTTCCTACAAATTCTGATGTTTTGTATTGAATCCTATTAAATTTCCATATTTTCCCGATTTCTCGGGCAATTTTGAATATTTTTCGAAAACGTCTTCGGAAATGCGCTAGAAATTAAATTCCCTACACGGAAATACCAAATATGTGGGGATTGCTTTCAGATTTAGGTGTTTTAATTTTTTGCTACAAATTCTGATGTTTTGTATTGAATCTCATTAAATTTCCATATTTTCCCCTATTCGCGGGCAATAATGAATATTTTTCGAAAACGTCTTCGGAAATGCGCTAGAAATTAAATTCCCTACACGGAAATACCAAATATGTAGGGATTGCTTTTAGTTTTAACGGAAATACCAAATATGTGGGGATTGCTTTCAGTTTTAAATTCCCCACACGGAAATATCAAATATGTGGAATTGCTTTCAGTTTTAAGGGTTTTCATTTTTTTCCTACAAATTCTGATGTTTTGTATTGAATCTCATTAAATTTCCATATTTTCCCCTATTCGCGGGCAATAATGAATATTTTCGAAAACGTCTTCGGAAATGCGCTAGAAATTAAATTCCCTACACGGAAATACCAAATATGAAGGGATTGCTTTCAGTTTTAACGGAAATACCAAATATGTGGGGATTGCTTTCAGTTTTAAATTCCCCACACGGAAATATCAAATTTGTGGAATTGCTTTCAGTTTTAAGGGTTTTCATTTTTTTCCTACAAATTCTGAAGTTTTGTATTGAATATCATTAAATTTCCATATTTTCCCATATTCGCGGGCAATAATGAATATTTTTCGAAAACGTCTTCGGAAATGCGCTAGAAATTAAATTCCCTACACGGAAATACCAAATATGTGGGGATTGCTTTCAGATTTAGGTGTTTTAATTTTTTTGCTACAAATTCTGATGTTTTGTATTGAATCTCATTAAATTTCCATATTTTCCCCTATTCGCGTGCAATATTGAATATTTTTCGAAAAGGTCTGCGAATATGCGCTAAAAATTAAGTTCCGCAGACGGAAATATCAAATATGTGGGGATTGCTTTCAGTTTTAAGGGTTTTCATTTTTTTCCTACAAATTCTGATGTTTTGTATTGAATCTCATTAAATTTCCATATTTTCCCGATTTCTCGTGCAATTTTGAATATTTTTCGAAAACGTCGTCGGAAA
Source organism: Empis livida (assembly GCA_963932195.1). Lineage (NCBI taxonomy): Eukaryota > Metazoa > Arthropoda > Insecta > Diptera > Empididae > Empis > Empis livida. Next base: position 25,913,605 of record OZ010648.1, read on the forward strand.
TGCACTAGAAATTAAATTCCCTACACGGAAATACCAAATATTTGGGGATTGCTTTCAGTTTTAACGGAAATACCAAATATGTTGGGATTGCTTTCAGTTTTATATTCCCCACACGGAAATATCAAATATGTGGAATTGCTTTCAGTTTTAAGGGTTTTCATTTTTTTCCTACAAATTCTGATGTTTTGTATTGAATCTCATTAAATTTCCATATTTTCCCGATTTCTCGGGCAATTTTGAATATTTTTCGAAAAGGTCTTCGGAAATGCGCTAGAAATTAAATTCCCTACACGGAAATGCCAAATATGTGGGGATTGCTTTCAGTTTTAACGGAAATACCAAATATGTGGGGATTGCTTTTAGTTTTAAATTCCCCACACGGAAATATCAAATATGTGGGGATTGCTTTCAGTTTTAAGGGTTTTCATTTTTTTGCTACAAATTCTGATGTTTTGTATTGAATCTCATTAAATTTCCATATTTTCCCGATTTCTCGGGCAATTTTGAATATTTTTCGAAAAGGTCTTCGGAAATGCGCTAGAAATTAAATTCCCTACACGGAAATACCAAATATGTGGGGGATTGCTTTCAGTTTTAACGGAAATACCAAATATGTGGGGATTGCTTTCAGTTTTAAATTCCCCACACGGAAATATCAAATATGTGGAATTGCTTTCAGTTTTAAGGGTTTTCATTTTTTTGCTACAAATTCTGATGTTTTGTATTGAATCTCATTAAATTTCCATATTTTCCCCTATTCTCGGGCAATTTTGAATATTTTTCGAAAAGGTCTTCGGAAATGCAATAAAAATTAAATTCCGCAGACGGAAATATCGAATATGTGGGGATTGCTTTCAGTTTTAACTTAACACTAATGGTGTCTGATCTGATGAGAGATAAAGCGAAGATTCTGCACATAACTGGTTCCTTTTTATGTTCTTGATGACTCCAAAATCAAACAAATCTGGTATTTTATGACGATCTGTCGGCCAGTAAGTTGGTTTTCCAGTAGATATTATTTCAAGATTATTAACAGTAATTGTTGAACAGAGTTTTTTACCTTTTGCATTTATTAATCTGAAACCCCATGCTTGGCAATATAGTCCCCAGCTGCCAAGTGTATCGGAAAAAGTTTTAAATTGATTTTCCGTAATATTAAATCTTGGTGGACTATAGATTGCTGATATTATTAAGTTCAGCAATCTATTGTTGAACTTAAGAAATTTGGGGCTAAGCGTATCGAAAAAAGTTTTGAATTGATTTCCCGTAATATTAAACCTTGGTGGACAATAGATTGCTGATATTATTAAGTTCTCTACATATTCTTCAAGTCGGTTAGATGTTGCCTGCAAGTAATCTTTGCTGTAATCTTCTAACACATAGGGCCGAATTAATAAATCACACTTAAGTGAATGCTTAAGTAAATACTTGAATAAGTTTGCGATTATTTTTCGTATTAATAAAGCACACTTATATTGTAGAATTTTTGTTCAGTTTTGTTGGGAGTATTGACATAATTTTAAATTGAAATGTTGGTAATATGATTTTTCTATTTATGTTGATAACACTAATCTAAAAAATAATCAGTCATACGCATAACGGAAACAAATTGACAGCAGAATTGATTAAATTATTTCAGGTAAAAAATATATTTTTTTTAAAATTTAATTTAGACAAATTTTTTTATTTTTTTTTTATTTGACAATTATTAATAACTATTTGATAATTATTTAATTTGACAATTTACAGGTGTCAAATTTTATTATTTAAAGCTGACAATACTGCCAATGACATTTAAGAGGCTCTTAAGTGTACTATGATCATTACTTAAGTGGCTCTTAAGTCGCTCTTAAGGTATTGTTTATAAATACGAAATCATACACTTAAGTCCAACTAAATTCAAGAGTGATTTATTAATTCGGCCCATAGTGCTTAATTCTAGATATTATTAATATACCAGTACCGCCACACGCTTTGTTTCCTGGGTGTATTGTATCGTAGAAGTTGTAGTTGTGGATTTTAAAGCAATTTTTCTGTGTCAAATGGGTTTCAGATATTAGCATTATATCAATTTGGTTATTCTTCAAAAGGTTTGTTAATTCAAGCTTATGTTGGCGTAAATAGATTTGTTAAAAAAGATGTAATTTAAGTAATTACATCTTTTAAAGTAGTAAATATAGGTAACAATAAAATCTAGTCATAATCATATTTATGGGAAGACAATGTGATTTAGGAAAATTATTAAAATAGGTAAAAATTAAATTTAAGTGAAAAAAATGAATTTAGGTAAAACTGGAATGTAACAATGAAATTAAACGGAAAAAATAAAACATTGGTAAAATAATTAATTTGGTGCAAAAACAATGTTATTTAGGTAAAATTAAAAGATAAAGCTAAAAACAAAGAAAAATTTATGTTAAATAGGTATAGTTTTATTGAAATAATATTTAAAAATAATATTTGAACAAATTCATTTTTTCAAATATTATTTTTAAATATTATAGTACTTATACAATTTAAATTTACAAATTATGGTGCTTATAGAATTTATCAAATTAACTGTAAATAATATTTTCAGTTTAATAGTATATTTTTTTTAAAAGCGCCAATATCTCCACAATAGCCAACCCTGTAGTCCAGAATTTAAATTGTCACACAGCATTGTCAATGCATAACTATATACTTCAATTATTTGAAATCAAATGATAATTTGATTTTGACTACATACTTGGTTTTCCTAGAAAGAGAACAACCTCAAAACGTGGCTTCATAAACAAGTTTTGGATAAATTGAATTTTCAATGATTTACAACGAGATAGAAAACTAATGCCTTTTCCATATAATACTTACTCTTTGTCTCGGACGAACGAGGCATAAAATTCTAATTAAGTTTGTTATTGCATACCTTGTTAACTCCCTTTAAATACATTCAATTCGATTTATATAGTAAGGATAAAGATTCCAAATAACGGCACCATACTTTAGAAAAGGACACACCAAAGAAAGAAACATTTTTAATAGTGTAAGGAAGGATCCGAAAATTGATGTGAAGATCGTTCAATGAAATGCAGAATAGAATTTGCTTTTGTAACTCATACTTCAGAAATTTCATAAAATAGCCAGATTGCAAAGATAAGTTAAACAAAAACTCAAAAGGTTCGAAAATTATATAAAATTATCTTGGTTAGGAATAGAATTAATATGTAACCTATCAATTGAAGTTAATAAATCATCAAAGGAAATAGATAAACAACCAATATTAAGATTGTTGCTACTTGATCTTGAAATTTCTGAAGTTTGATAGTGAAGAAACTATTAATTGCAACAAGCTAATAGTTTTTATTAGTGAGACATTTGTTGTTAGCAAATGGTCTCTGCCGTTAGCATTTTTCCCAGTCTTAAATTACATTTTATTATAATTTTATTACTGGTACTCATTTAAAGCTGAGTAAACTTGGACCAACATCGATGTCTCGGACGGGCGTCGAACCCAGTACCTAATGCACCACAGCTTAGCACACTACCACTTAAGCCACCGTCGGTCTTAAAAAAAAATATTGTTACTATTGAAAATTAAAAATAATATTAATTTAATTATTGCTCCAAAATTTTAATTATTTTATTTTATTTAAATATTTCCAAATGATGGCGAAAGTAAACAAAAGTGGATAAAAAATCCAATAAGTACAACAGATTGGTTGTCAATATTAACAGTGAATAGCAGAATTTGTTCTGGTCATGTTCAATGAAACAATCTAAATTAGCAAAGATAAGTATTTGTTAACTATTTGTAGTATTTTTAAGTGACGCTATTTTAATATATAACGTTGGCATTATTATCTAATTTTTAAGATTATTTATAAATATTTTTATTCCTTTCAGGAAATTGGTTATGGTCAAGAAGATATAAGAAATTTTGTAGAAATTTATAGTAAAAATAATAGTGACGAGTTAGCTAATCGAGCTTTGAAAAATTATTATCCTAAATATTGTTTTTATATTTTATTTCAATGAAACTATACTTATTTAACATACATTTTTTCTTTGTCTTTATCTTTTAATTTTACCTAAATAACATTAATTTTCCAGCAAAATAACCAAAATGAATTATTTTACCTATGTTTTATTTTTTCCCTTAAATTTCATTGTTAGTTACATTCCATTTTTACCTAAATTAATTTGTTTAATTTTTACCTATTTTAATTATTTTCCTAAATCACATATTCTTCCCATAAATTTCATTATGCCTAGATTTTATTATTACCTATACTTCCTATTTACATCATTTAACAAATCTCTATATAATCTAAAACATAGTGCGCCACAAATTATAATTAGATACGTAGGTTTAATCTTATGCCCTCTCCATCTGCTATACACTCCTTGATCCGCATGATCCGAATAAGATATTGTTATTCTGAAGCCCTGTACATTCTTCTGAAGCCCTGTACATCTGTACATCTTGGATTAAACAAAAAATTCAAGGAAAAGGCGATTCGTAACCGCTTCAGGTTTTGTATTTTGGGAGGCATTATACTTTATTAAAATTTTAAATTAAAATGGAACAGCACTGGCTTAGAGGTTGGGTATTTTAGGTTGTGTATAGGTATAGCCTATAAAATAATTCATCATCATAAAAAGGCTTTAAAATAGTTTTAGTTTTACGGCATCATTACATATATCTTAACTATAAGTACATATAAAAAATTTTTAGTCTACTCCAGCATTACAGATCCATCTTTAACATTGTATTGCCCAATTTTGTTAATGAGTTGTAATGGAACGCCGCATTATAGATTGTTATACTGTTTCCCATATGTTAAATTTTTTTAGCCAGGTTCAGCAGCATTTAGCATTTTAGAAGATAGATCTTTAATCAATAAAGGAATTCAGTGTCGGCAAAATGATCTATATCCAAAACAAAAAATAAGAAAAATAGACAACGACAAAATCGGTCTATTGCCAAAATAAACAAGAATTAATAGAATTTTTATATCGACTGGTCTAAATGATAAAACTGCATCAGCATTATTCGGTAAAAAATGTGCAGAAAATTAACTAAATATAATAAACGTTTTTTTAAAATATTTCTTTCATATAAGTATATACCAGACAAGCTCAAACTGCGCCTCTTTGTCATTTTTTTGTGGCTCAATAAATTATTAAGTTGTAACTGAAATTTTTTTAATATAACTGAAATTTGAAAAAATTAAATTAAAGTAGGCTGAATTTTTTTTTCATCCTACTTTAAGTTTATGTAAATAAACATAAATTTTTCCTTATTTTACTTATCAACTTTTTTAAGTTAAGTTGTAAAATTTTGCTTTTTTAAAAATATATTTTATTCCTTGAGTTAAGTTCTAAAATTTCAAAAAAGTTTAAATAGTTTTAAAACAAATGCTTTTAGTTATTAATTAATTATGATAATTAAATTTAAATTTAAGTTTGCATTGATAATTTGCGGCTCAACAGTATTTTACGATTTTCGAAAATGGCTCCCCATACATAAACCTTTGAGCACCCCCTATATACCATCAAGAAATATAGTACAATGTTATCTGTTTAGAATTCCTAAAAGTTTTTATATTTCACTTTTTCCTTTTATTTTCTACATAATTCGGATACAATAATCTTAAAAAAAAGAAATTTTTTTTACCGTAAATGTTTGGGCAAAAAAATTCAAAACTTTTATTCTTAATGATGATCAGCTACAGCATCCTTTGATTTATATCCAAGTTGTTCTTCTTTGTTATGCGGCCAAAATGTTGGACGATTAATTGGATCCAATGCTTCCTCTGGGAATGCATCACGATAATCTTCCATAGTCATTTGATCATATGGTAATAATGAGTTCAAATGCGCTATATCCTTTTTATAGGTGCTAATACGATCATTTGATGACATAACGAACTTGGCAATGTCCGATTGAGTTTCTTTTGTTTGAGACTCAATTTGTGGTGTTACATTTTCGCTTGGATATGGGACTTTAAGCGCATCATATTTCTTTTGGAAAGTATCAACTAACCCTGCAGCTGGGATTAAATTTTTATAATACGACCAATCAATTTTTGGAGGATTCTCAGGATTAGCCAAAACCCTAATTTATAGATAAAAACATATATACAATGTATGAAATACTTGTTAAGTAATTTTGCATACCGTCGCAAGTAAACATCAGATTTTGATTTAAAATTAGCAAAGTTTGGTTTCTGATTACTTGGAACACGGTCAGCTAAAGCGGCCCAATTTACTGAGGACTGAGTAACTCGTCGTGCTGCCATATTATCTAGAGTTAAATTTTTTTAATACTTATTAATAATGCATATACTTCTCTCAAAAATTGTATCCTAATATATATATAAAAAATATATTGAATATAAAGATTAATATTTTTAGTAATACAAATATTAATCTTACGCAACAAATTTTTTTCTATTTTACTAGAAACTTCTCTTTACCAAATTATAAATCCAACAAGAAAAAAACTGGCTAATTTTTGAACTTATGCAATAGCAATACTAATGAAAAAAGAAGTACTTTAATAGCTGTCATACTGATGACATTTACAGAAGAATTCCCTTTATGCCAGCTGGTTTCAAAATGTATCAGAAATGAAGAGTGCCTATCTGCGAATTGCATTTCTGAATAATTTTGATAATGTAAAAATGAAACAGTTTTGACTTATTCGTTATATGATAATTAGACACATCATGATGTAAAATGTCAAAATTAATAAATCAAAATTGAGTCATAAACTTAACATGGTATCGCATTTGACCGAAGTTTGTGTTTGGAAATGTATGAGAAAATTGAAACGAAATTGAGATAGCTAAGTGATTTAAAATGATAACGTATTTTATGCAAAAAATGATTCAAAAATGAGATAAAAAAGTGAAATAAAAATCGATTTAAATATAAATGGAAAATTATATAAAAAAATTTACTTAAAAAATATTTATTTTAAATTTTTATTTATCAATTTAAACAAAAAAATCCTTTACAGTTGTAGTCGTTAGCACCATCTTTTGATTTTGATTAACATATAATATGGATTAAGAAGTAGTTGAAGATTCTCCGTTTGTTTCACGAAAATGGTACCACTCGCTAGTAGCATTTCCCAGTTTTTGACTTGCGATGCTGCAAAGTCTTACGACACCGGCGGGTCTAGGTAATAGTTCGTTAACAAACTTATACGTGTTGCCCCCAAGGAGGAGTCTTATCTCCATTGTTATGGTCTGTTGTTGTTGATGAGCTCCTACACAACCTTGCTGATTTCGCTTTCAAAATAATAAGCTATGCCGACGATCTAGTTATCATAATCAGAGGCAAATATGATAGCGTCATATCAAGTAGGTTACAATTGGCTTTAAACAGGATAATAAACTGGTGTGAATCAAAACACCTAAAGATAAACCGAAATAAAACTGGAATTATACCATTTATAAACAAAGTAATTAACATTGTTGCACCCTCACTAAATGGTATAACCATCGAAGTAAAGTACCTAGGTATAACCATAGACAGAAAACTAAACTGGAACAGTCACATGAAAAGGATTCATGCGAAGGCAATAAAGATAATGTGATCTAGTGGAGTTACAGAATGATCATCCTGCATAGTTAAGTGGGCAAGGCACAATCAAACTGGGAAAAATCCAGAGACTAAAATGAGATGCTTTTCAATTATAATTTCGGTCTATCAAATAAAAGTTGTTTCAATTTTATATCATTTAATCGCCAGAAAAAAACAAATTGAATAAACTCCTGAGCAAGTTTTTGACATAACGGTCACCAGCAGGTAAAAATTAACAAAAATTTCGGTGGATTGCGATTCTGAAGAATAATTCAATGCCCATGGCAGGCAAACATCGATCAAAACACGACCAATTGGATTGGAGCAACTACACCGTAAATAATAATTTAAATGTTAGCATGACTAAACTTTTTCAACTTCAAATTGGCACTAATCATTTTCAAATTAGAAATAGTAAGTTAAAAATTTGTAAATAATAACTTTAAAAAAAATGAAAAGGTACCAAGCCTGGTATGATAAAACAATATGTGAAGTTTTCCATTTGTTGTATAATCGCCAGAAAAAAACAATTTGCGCTTTATATAACTGGTGGGAATTGGAGAGCGCTCGCAATAACATTAGAAGTGAAAACGACAACTTCATGTAGGTGGATTAATGGACCGAAAGGCAACGAGGTGGGTAAAATTTCAAACGAACATCGGAACTTTATGGGCAAAGTGTTGAACAAAATACAAGAATAACTTTAAAGCAAATGAAAGAAAAACTTATGCAGACTTATCAGATTGATGTCTCTAGGAAATGTGTGCGCAAATATTTAAATGGTTTCCTTTTTTGCTTTTTACAATGGTTGGCTTTTTTAAGAATATTCGAAAAGAACGTGAAAACGCGAATAATGAAATTTATAAAAGAAAAAGACATCAATGTGTTGAATAACTTATCGCATATCAATCTGAAAATAGACCAATCATATACATGTATAAAACGAATTTTAATCATTCAGATCAGAGACTAAAAGACGATCCAGAAAAGGAAGTCGGTGTAGATATATTGCAACAGGCTGCCGTGATGGCAATATATAGGATGCTTAAGTAACATTATTTATGTTTATTTAGTATGAAGTAAGAAGAGGCGCTATTAAAGCCTCGCAAGGTCATGAGTTCATACGTAATTGTCTACGCAAATCTCCAACCAAATATCAATTACCAGTCGTAATTGTAATTGAAAATGCTCTGTGTCATATTTCTATTGCAAATGCGTTTCTTTTAAATGAATTTATTAATCATCGGTTATTCGGGCCCTAGAGTTCAATGTTAAGCCCAATAGAATATGCTTGATCAGTTCTTACTTCTATTACACAAGTATTAGCAACTGAAATGCTATAGATTCTAGCAGGTGCAAACAGAGCAGATTTGACGCAAAACGAGTTTTGGTTCCGAAGGGTTGAAAATATTATTCAACGCAATGCACCAAATTCTTTGTTGCAAATTGTACTAAATATGTTGCTATGTCAAAAATTCGTACCTGATGTTTTAAATTTAAATAATAACTTTTCAATTTACTATTACTAAAGTTTTTATCATAAGGTATAGACAAACATAGAGCTAATTTAATGCCTGAGTAATTTTTCTTGTTCTTCAAAAATTAATTATTAGCCGCGATTGTGTCTGATAACTGATTTCAGAAAGCGAGAAAAAAAATGTGGCTTATAAGTGAGGAGAAGGATTAGACGTTTTAGTCGCATGTATTGCTGTTATACACATTTTTAGAATTAATTTAAAAGAAAATAAGATTTAACAATCAAAATAGCACATAACATATTTTTAAATAAATTAAACGTATTTTAATTTATTGCTAAATTCATGAAAATATACGTCAAAAATAATATAATTTCAGATTTTTAGGTGACGATTATTAAAAAAAACAGCACGAAATTATTTATTTCTTAATTGACAACAAAAAACGTAATTTTAAAATCCGGCTACCAAATTTATCTTGTAGTTTATACAAGTACGTTGAAGTTATACCGGAAGGGTTTGCGAGTAGGGCAACAAATTTTTCTTGAATATTTTTTTTTCTGGATTTTTGTTCCGCCCGTGTTTATCAACATTAAACAGCAACATTAAACATATCACTGGCAAAGAAATTTGATGGTGCTGATACATGGTTGATTTAAATATATGTAGGTACTATTAATGAAATTAATAGTAACTATAGAAATAAATTACGTAGAAGTAAAGTATTTCTTTTTATATTTTTATATAAAAGGTATATGATGAAATTGATCTAATAATAATATGTAAATGAATATTATATTTATGAATATTATATTTGCTGTTTTTTACTTTTTTATTTATATAAAAAAAAGAATGATGATGACGAAAAAGATTGAAAAATAAGTAATTACAATTGGTACAAATAAACAAAAAATTGCTGAAATATTTTTTTTTATTTTTAGAACTAAAAAATTGTCTATATTGTAAAATTAGATAAAAAAAATGTTGAACCACATGATGACGATGGTGAGTTTAATATCGGTAATTTAAATTTTAAACTTCTATTAACAATTAGAATTAAATATTTTTTATTAAACCCTTCAAAATTTTATTTGTTATTTATAACATAAGTAGAAATAGATTAAAATTAAATTTAAATATGTAACCTACGTAATGCATGCCCGAATTAACCTCTTCGTAGGCCCTAGGCACTTTTACCTTTAACCCTATCGAATAGTTTTTTGCCAGTATCCCTAATGAAGTCAGCTGTGGTTTATTTTTAAAATGCGTTAATTTAATTCCAAAGTGTTTTTGTTTAACAACACTTTATTTAAATAACAAAGTTTAGTTTCATTCCATATTGGTTTATTTTATGAATGTTATTTTGTGAATATTATATTGGTGCCTTTATTTCGCTTTATAACGTTTTTCTACTACGACCGAAATTACATGAAGAAATGCTTATTTCGTATATGTTATGTATGACGATGATGAGTACCAATTATTATACTTTAAGTCTTTTGTTTCTAAGTTTAAATTCCACGCATTTGAAAACAAAAATTTTAAACCTGCTTGATATGATTGGTTTATTGTCAATTGCAAAGAAAATTCATTTTCTTACATATGTATACGAATGAAATTAAATTTTCTGTGATTATAGCTGTGCAAAGAAACGCATTTGCAATGGTAATTAAAATGATTGTAATTAAATGTAGGACAAACAAAAAGATCATGATACTAATAAATTGGATAGTAAACTAATCAACATTACTGAAGAAAGCCTAAAACTTACTTACAAGTTTTTAAAAATATTTTTAAGTATATTAATTTAATATTTATATTTATATTTTTTATAACCGTTCAAAAATTAAATTTGACAGTTTACAAATGAAATGTTTCAAATTACTAATATTGTATAGTAGAAATCAAAACATACTGAAAAATATATTATTTAAAACCATACTTTTTTAATATTACAAAATTCATATTTTGGACTAAAATGTTGGCAATATGGTAACAGTTTATTAATTTTTTTTAACGTTAAACCTATAAAATTCTGAATAATAGAAATAATATTTTGATATTCTGTCCAACGCTATAAGGTCAATTTTTAGGTTGTTAAATTTAATTTTGTAAATTTGGAAATAGTGAATATTTATTGTTAAGAGAAAGACGAAGTAATCCAGTTTTTACATTAATTAAATATTTTTATTGTTCAAAATTTTATAGGTTTATCTTTAAAAAAAATTAATAAAGTGTTACCATATTGCCGACATTTTGTAAATAACATTTAATTTAATTGATATTGACAACTGGAAAAGCTACTAAAAAGTACAAAAATATTATTTTCACAAAATATGCTTCACGTCATTTTCAGAAAAAATATCCAAATATTTCATAGTTACGTTCGTGAAACACCAATTAATTGGAACAGCTGATAAAGTGAAAAATTTTCTTCATATTTCATTGTCATTCAACGCAAAAAATAGGTAGCATTGTGAATTAAAAAAAAACTACGTAATTTTGACTTTGCTGTTCATCAACGCATCATTCCGAATCCACTATTACATATATTTATAGTATTATCAATTTCTAATCATTTATTATACTGCCTTTCTCTTCAACGTAATTATAATCATAATCGGTATTATTTCTTCAAAAATAAAAAAATATATGATTTGACAATTAATATTTGACACTACAGTATCATCGTAATGTGCGCACCTTCTGTTAATTAATAGGAATTATGAAACAATGTTTTCATATTTGAAATTGACATTCTATAGTCGACACTTGTGACCTCGTGAGTTGTGACTTTTTTTTCTTTAAATTCGTTTATTTTAAATTAATCAGAGTTTCTATAAATTAATTAATTTCATGTGTTTATAGATAATATAATACACATATTTGTTTACAAAGGAAATTTAAAATAAATTATTAAATTTATTCAATTATGAGACTTCCCCACGATTACGATAGATATATAGGAAAAATTATTTCATAAACGTCAAATCAAAATACAATTCATATTACTTTCTATTGAAAAAAAAAACATTTTACCTAATTTAAATTATTGACCTAAATTACGTGAATGAAATTTTTAAAATTTGTAAGAATTGTTATTTCGGAATATTTCCTAATTTGCAGATTTCTTATTAGATAAAATTAGTAAATTAATATAAGTTTATATTTTAAAGCTATTTAATAATTCTTAATTTACATATAAAAGTAGCACAATGACAGGCAGCGAATGGTCAATATTGCCATGTAATATAAATACCCAATTTGAATCTCTTCAACATTCGAATAATTTACTTGTTGGCCTCAATGAACTGAGATGTTGTCATAAGCTATTGGATATAACTTTGGTGGCCGACGGAGAATCATTCAAGGTAATTGAAATATATTGTTTGAAATTTTTTTAATATCCATAATTTCTTTTATAATTTAAATTTCTATATATTTTATAGGCGCACCGAGCTGTTTTGTCGGCATGTAGTGATTATTTTCGTGCAATGTTTACCGATGCAATGAAAGAATCCAGTCAAAGTGAAATTTATTTAAAAGGTGTAACAGCACGTGGTATAGAGCTAATTATTAATTTTGCCTATACATCAAAAATTGAACTAAATAGTAATAATGTTCAAGATATTTTATCTGCAGCAACATATGTAGAAATTGATTCAATTGTTACTGCTTGTGAAAATTATTTAATAACACAAATTGATTTAGAAAATTGTGTTGATATTGCCACAATTTCAGAATTATACACATTAGATAAATTAAAACAGACAACATATAGGTTTATTTGTTCACGACTAAAGGAATTTGCGCGTTCTATCGAAATAAACCGTTTAACATGGGAACAATTTGAGTATTTATTAAATTGCGATTACCCAGTTGATTGTACTGAAACTATAGTATTAAAAATTGTATTACAATGGTGTATAGACCAAAATATTGATAATAAAATTGCTGTAAAATTATTTGATAAAGTGAGATTTAATGAAATTAAAAAAGACGATTTTGATCGTATATTATTAACATGTAAAAATAACTACATTTTTGAATTACGTTTAACATCGACAGAACAAAAAAAACAGCAGAATATTGATCAACAGGATTTAAATAATATTGGAATTAATAACAAAAATGTATTAAATGAAAATAATAATACAGACAATATTAGTAACATTATAAGCGTAAACGTAAACGATAATCAATTAACAAATTCGCGCGGTATGGAATTGGCAATAGTGAAAATTGGTGGTTTTGGTACAGATGGTATTACAAATAAAATAACATATTATTTACCAAGCCGTAAGAAATGGCATAATTTAACGGTTATACCACATGTAGAGCAATGTAATTATGGTACAGCTGTTCTTGGTAATGATTTATTTATTATTGGTGGATGCTATGATGTTTGTTTAAAGGAATACATTCATCCATTTGGCTTTCGTTATTGTCCAACCAAAAATAAATGGACAACAATAGCTCCAATGCAAAACGATCGTTGTCGTTTTTCATTAAATTCAATTGGACATTATTTATATGCTATTGGTGGATCAATGGATGCTAATGAAAATGATGATGGATGGATACAAGATGTTCCTGTATCAAATTGTGAACGTTATAATTCAAAAACAGATAAATGGGAACATATTCCAATGCTACCTGAAAATAGAACTCAACACGCTGGAACTATGCATAAATGTTTTTTATATATATCAGGTAATTCATTTAATTTCTTTTATAATCTTTAATCTCGAAAGTATTTTAATTAATAACTCAAACTAGCTAAATATATTTTGTTTATAAAAAAAATATTGAAATTATCGGTAAAAAATTACCTGTGCTGTGAAACTATAACAGGAAATTCTCTTGTATATAATGCTCTAAAAAGTTTTATATTACATTAGTGTGTAATGTTAATATTTTAATTACTTTAATTACATAGTGTGTAATATTAATATTTTAAGTCTAACAACATTTTGCTCTAAATACGAGTTTGAAATTTTAAACTATATTAGAATAATTATGTGTCCTGTATACATAATCTTTAAATTCAAGCAATTTAATTGGATATGTTTACAATATTTTTTTAAAATCATTAATTAATCGCTCATTCCTCTTCAATTCAAGCGAAATTAATATGTTCTTGTTATATTAGGTGGTTTAGACAGACATCGGGTGCTTTCTACATTATGGCGTTTTAATACGTTTTGTGAAAAATGGGATGAATTATGTTCAATGTTGACACCACGTGCTGATCATTTTATGATCGTTGTTAAAGATAAAATATATGCTTGCGGTGGTTGGTATGAGGATCAATCAACTGAAAATCGACGATTAGTTGATACAATTGATGTTTATGATATTCAACAAAATGTATGGACTGTTGAAACAACAATACCAACACCAAAATATCATGCTGGTGTTGTTGCTGTAAATATGAAAATATACTTCCTTGGTGGATTATACTCAGATGAGATATTTGATCGATCATCATCGTCTATACAATGCTACGATCTAGAAACAAAATTATGGAATCGTATGAAACATTACCCCCAAAATATTTGGGAGTGTACTTGTGTAACCTTATATGTGCCACGATGTCGTGAAGATTTTGAAGTATTACCAGATAAAGCTACAGATTCTGTTGTACAAAAACATTTCACCTAATAAATTTTAATTTAAATAACACCAGATATTTTGCAATGTTTTAAAATTCAAGTTATGGAAAAACATTTTTCGAATCCTGTAATTTATATGTAAATCAATTTTTTTTTTACTTTTATTATAAATTTTAATTAATTATAAATTGTGTTCTTTATTTTAAATATTCGAAGGATTTATGATTCAAATATTTTATAAATTATTACAAAATATATTAAAATATCTCGAACACTTTAAATTGAAATCCGTTCATAAAAATTTATTATTACGAAAAAATTAATTTTTAAAAAAATTGAAGAGACTAGTTCATTATTAGCATCCCCACACTTAACACATTTAGCTCTGTTGTATTCGTCCGTTATTTCTTCTCCCCATGTTAATAGTAAAATTAAACAGATCTAGTGGAATTGTAGTAAATTATTGTTACAAATTGTACGGCAGAAATGTAATAATAATAATAATAAAGTCCCACGCCACCTTTCCCCTCCTAATTCCGCACGTGAGGAGGACCATTCTTTATTATTATTTTCTGCATGAATGTATTGAGGTACAGTCATGCAAAGATATCAAGAAGTTTAGAGAAAAAAAGAAAAAATAATTAATGTAAAATATTGATAATGAAACTCATAAACCACTTGATACCTTCACCACTACCAAAAAGGTACCTCCACCACTATCAGAAATAATAACAAAAAAAGAGGAAAGCAAGGCACATAGGACATGCTTAGTACAAGCATTACAATAAAGAGCTGAACCAATCAACTATTACTGCATTCGGACGTTGTAGTAATAGATTACCACCTGTATTGGGCTTCACTATTCTAAAAGAAAGTTACTACTTCCCTCCACTGTCATCCATTACTACAGGTCAGAGTCTGGAAAATGTTATCCAGACCAGTAACTGATTGGTTAAAAATTATAAACATATATATAATTTAAATTAATAGAATAAAAACATATATACAAAAACCAAGTTCAAATTATGAGACTATTGGCTATAGGCTTCACAGTTCTGAAAAGAACGCTACTACTTCCTTAAGCCGTCATCTAATAGGTCGAGCATACAATTGTATTTATACTGCATTCACAGAAAAAGAAGTGAAATAGTCAATTAAAAATTAAAGTTCTTAAAATTAAATTAAAATTAAAATAAAAGTGTGACAAAACAAATTGAATGTATATACAAAAGCATATATACAAAACATGCAATTATTACTGCATCCGGACGTTGTAGTAATAGATTACCACCTGCATTGGGCTTCACTATTCTAATAGAAAGTTACTACTTCCCTCCACTGTCATCCATTACTACAGGTCGGAGTCAGGAAAATGTTATCCAGACCAGTAACTAATTTGTAAAAAAAGTATAAACATATATATAATTTAAATTAATAGAATAAAAACATATATACAAAAACCAAGCTCAAATTAAGAGACTATTGGCTATAGGCTTCACAGTTCTGAAAAGAACGCTACTACTTCCTTAAGCCGTCATCTAATAGGTCGAGCATACAATTGTATTTATACTGCATTCACAGAAAAAGAATTCACTTCACTAGTCAATTAAAAATTAAAGTTCTTAAAATTAAATTAAAATTAAAATAAAAGTGTGACAAAACAGATTGAATGTATATACAAAAGCATATATACAAAACATGCAAAAATCAATGAAAATTATTTTAGTAGCCTCTTTAGGACGTGTTTACTATACTGGAAGTCAAAAGACGCACAATTATTGACTTCCCTGAGCATTCGAGTAATAGGCTCATTTTTCCCATAGTCAGAACTGTGAAATTGTAGTTTGAACAAAGTCACCGACCTGAGCGAACGTGGATTAACATTCAGGCACATTCTACTAAGTAGATTGGGTGCGTCAATGGCGCCCATGAACACCTGATGGACAAATACGATGTCAGCAATTTCTCTGCGCCGTTGAAGTGTCTGTAAATCAATGAGCTTGAGCCGGTCAACGTATGGTGGTAAGTTGAAACGGTCAACCCAAGGCAGCCCACGAAGTGCAAACCTTATGAATCTGCGTTGAACCGCTTCAATACGATGACAATGTATCTGTTGGTATGGAGACCAAACTTGACTAGCATATTCAAGTAAAGGTCTAACAAATGTCATGTACAAAGTCTTAGTAACAAATGGATCCGAAAACTCCTTGGACCATCGTTTCACGAAACCAAGCATTGAGTTCGCGCGGCCAACAATATTATCAAAGTGAGAGTGGAAATTAAGTGAGCTGTCGCAGATAACTCCCAAGTCACGAATTTGAGAAACTTTAGGGACGAGCTCACCATTCAGATAATAGTCACGTGTTGGTGCTTGACTACGTTTACGAGAAAACGTGATGCTTTGACATTTGGTAACATTGAGTTATTAAAAAAAAAATAAACAAATATTACATATGAATTTTGCTTATTTATTTAAAATATTTTTCTTCTTTGATAATTATACAGTTTATATAAATTTTGTTCTTTTTTTTTTTGTACGTATTAATTTATAATATTGCATTAAACTATTCTTTTACTATTACATATTTTGGTAAAGCATTATAAATAATAATTACGGGTCATAATCTAGCGATGACTATTAAAAATCTGAACTCTTTCAGGAAATCGTTTGATTTTAAAATAATGTAAATTTTTTTTAGTATAGCTACACAATGTTGTATGTAATACGCATTATGTTAAAATTATTTTATGTTTGTGTTAATCTTAATAAATATTTTCAGGAATCTAGAGACAAAAAAACTTATTATATTTTTTTAAATATCACAATAAAAATAAATTTATGGACTAGAATCGAACAATAAATTAATACATAATAAATATATATTATCTAAAAAATAAATTCTCATCAACAAAACAGAAAATAAACATTATTTTCAACTTATTATTTTAACAAAAAAAAAATGGATATAAAAAAAAATTACACAATTCGCATAAACAAAAGTCTAAATTTAAAAAATAATTTAATTGTGATGTATGCAATTCATTTTTTATAAATATAAATGTGCGTATATTCTATAAATATTTAATAATTTTATATTGAAGCTAAATAATATGATCTAAAAGCATTTCTGGTAAAGCACACAAATATGTATTTATTTATATTTCCCAAATATTTTTCTAGGGAATTTAAATTATGATGGGAAAATTTCTATCGCAAATTTTGGTATTTTATTTGATATCATGTTCTGATTATATAAAAAATATATATTGGTAGTTTAAATGAAAAAAATGTGATTTAAGCTACCAATATATCATCGGGCATTAATTCTGAATCTATTGATTTATTTAACTTAAAATAAAAATTATCGCTTCCGGCCTGGCTAGATGAGAGCTGTGATTTTGAACTAGAAGTCATCAAATCTAAATCATCAAGATCTTGACTGCGGCGATAACTAAAATATATATAAAGCCAAAATATAAAATATTGTCGGTTAGTATTAAACATAAAATTAATTTTATTAACTTAAATAGCAAAACTTAAATTAAATATTAACTATAATTAAATAAGATCAAATAATTTTTATATTGCGAAATTATTATAAAAGATAAGCATTATTTACAATTACCATTACTTGGCTCAAAATTTAAATTGTATCTGATTTGTTTTGTACCTAGTCAATGTGATTGTAAAAGTTCAGTGTATGTTATTAGTTAAACCCATTAATGTCTATGTTTTAATTAAAATTAAATAGAGAATTTATTTTAAATACTGGATTTATAAAAAATTGATATTATTTTACTCTTACTTGAATATAATTTTATTTATATAATTTTACCTGCTTAATGGTCGACTGTAATTTGATAAAGCCGGACTTGCTCTATGATTACTACTGCTATTATTACTATCATTTTCCTCTTCACCCGAATTATATATTTCACAATGGTCTAAATAATCTGATGTTAGATATGCTGGTAAATTGGTGTCATCGTCATCAAGTGCACCAAAATCTTTTCCATCCTCTTGGTCTTGTTGCGATTCAACCATACTTAACCACTGTGAATTATGATTGCGAAATTTCTCTAACTGAAAGTATAGAAAATCATATTTTTTTTAAACATATAAGAATCACTTTTTTTATTTATTTACCTTAATTCTTGATGCCCAATCTGTATCTGTTAATGCAATTATATCTAGACAATAGTCACAAATTTTACGTATTTCAGAATTTTTATCATGCATCAAATCAATTAAATAAGCTGGTGATTCTAAATGAATTTTAATTTCGGAACATATTTAAAATAATAAAATATTATATCAATTTACCTGTCCTTGTGATCATATATTCTCTAGTACTTTCAGTTCTTAATATTTGCTGAAATACAAATATTATTTGTAATACAATTTCATCATCCTCTTGTTTTGCTTTAAGCAATTCAATTAATGATGTTATTACATCTGATCTACAGAGTAACATTGCGCATAATTCATCACATGAACAAGTTCCCAGGAATACAACAGTATCTAATACTAAATCATCTGATTTCTTACCAGGTATTAATATATCACGTATCCACGGTATTAAATTAAAATTTTCCAAAATTTGTGAATAATCCAATTCGGATAATGTTAAGTTGCCTAATATACCTATGCATTCTAATATAAAATCTTCATTATTGGGCAATAAAGTTAAGATTTTAGCCAAATCGCCAACAAAATCTATAAAACAACCACGTAAACTTTCATGTTGCGATATATTACGTAGCATTTTCATTAATAGTGAATCCTCATATTTAAATGCACGATCCATTAAATTGTGCAATCTAGATCGTTCGGCCATTATTTGTGCATTGCGCTTATTAAGGGCTAAATTTATACATAAATTTATTAAATCTAAATCGCATTTCTTGTTTAAATTTAGTATTAGACAATCAGTAACCAATGGAACACATTCTGTGTAAGTAAACATTGATTTTACCTAAAATTAAATAATTATTCAAAAAATTCAATATTTAATTTCATATAATTAAGTTATTTGAATTACCTTATCATCCAGACTCATATGATACAAAATTTTTACAACAATTCCATGATGTTTATCATCACTTAGAAAGGCTACCAATTTAGGCAAATAACCAGCTCGCACCATTTTTGCACGTACACGACCATCAAATGATAAATTAAAAATTAATTTAAGAGAAACTTGAACCAAATCAGCATGACCACTTTGTAATAATTTTGGTAATTTGTCAGTTATATTTAATTCATTCATTTCATCCTTATTGTCACCAACAATCGATAATTTCTTTAAAAATGTTAATACTAAAACCAATAAATCAATATTTTGACGATCTAATGATTTCACAAGCATTTTAACAATATTTTTACGTCTCATTTTCTCTTCTAATTTTATATTTTCGGCCATATTTAATAATAGATAAAATGCAACACGTAATAATTGTTCTTGTTTTTTCGCAAATACTTTTAAATGCTTATTTAAGCGATCATATTCATCTTTTTTGATTTTTGGATCAGTATTACTTATCATTTCTGAACTGCCAATATTCGATTTACTATTATTTTGTGATTGGTGAGAGGTTCCAGGTGATAATACTGGTGCTGCCACTGATTCAGATAATTGTTCGTGATAGCTATTATTTAATATTTGACTTTTTATTAATGATGACGACATTGTACCATGAAAACTAGACCAATTTCCAGATTTAGGACGTTGTTTTAATTCTGGTATACGACGACGCGGTGGTTCCATCTAATAAAATTCGTTCAAAATGCAAAAACTGTTTTTATAGGTTTTCGGTAATTATACACATTTACAGTCAAAATAAATTTTTTTATATTTTTAAAAAACTTACTTCTTTTGGTTTCTCCTCGTTCATAATGTCCAAAAAATCCTCATTACTATGATTTAATTTTTCTTTACTGGTTTCCTTACTATCCAACGGATTTTTATTTCTTACATCCAATTCATTTCGCATGCTATCGTAACGTCGCAGTTCATAATCTATTACATCCATACACAAGGAGCCAATCTAAAAATTTAAATTTTGCTATATATATTGAATTTTTAAGAAAAAAATTTAAAAATACCTTGTACTGGACAATCACAGGGTGAAATTTTGTGTAGGTTGAAAAACAAAAAAAAGTATATATAATATTTGTAGATAGATCCAAACTTTTTCGCCAATCTTCTCGTAATACTCTTGAGAGTGCACTTAAAGCAGCCTCTATAATAATATAAAATATTTTATTTAATTTAATTTTTAGTTACATTTAAGTTTTAGATACCATTTTTTTCTAATTCCTCTAAATTATCGGGATTTCTAGCTACTTTTAATAATAATGCAGATCCTCGAATACGTTCGCCTAAATCCTCATAGAGTAATTCGACGTATTCATCAATATTTCGAATTGAAGCATCAGGTGTGCTTGCTTTACCATACGACCTCGAAGCCGATCTTTGACCATTATTATCTGCAATATCTTTACAATATAAATATTATTATGTTTATCATTTTAGATTTTAATTAAAAAATAATAAAAATTACCACTGTCTTTACGATTTTTCAAATAATAAATTATTTGTTCAACTTCTGATAATTGTGATGAATGTATTAAGTCACATTTATCAACCACTTCACGGGCTAATGCTGCAGGATCAGTTTTAGCATTTAACGTTTTTAATCTTATTATTCTTTGGCATTCCTGTAATTTAGTTAAATAAATATATAATTATTGTCATCGAATGTCAAGCAATTATAAATTCATTTATAAAACATAGCAATTTAGAAATCATCTTCCCATATTTAATGTTGCGATTGTAAGCATTAAGCAATTTAACAAATTATATGTAATATGAAGGACATAAGAATTTATAGCAGAATATTTTCAATATAAAAACGATTTTGTATTTGCACAAAAACTAGTCTTTGCGATCTGTTAGACGAGAATGACATAATACTTTTTTTTGTAACTCAAAAAAAAAATTTTACTCGAAAACATCGACCTTGGATTTTGTAAATATAAATAAAAATTTCTCTTCTTCACATAAAAAATAGTTTTGCGGAAGTTTGCATATAATTATCGCGACCATATCACTTGTCGTAAAGGTGTAATCCATGAAATATATCATGAGAAACCCACCATAATGTATTTTCTAAAAGTATATATTTTATAGATGTACTATTGCTATATCATTTACGACAAAATTGTTTCTAGATTAATAACTTGTACTTGTAACAGTTTGGAATTATATTCTACAACTAGAAAATTTTGTATTGAACAAGTTAAAAGTATCTTAGTTACGTTTAAGAAATTATATAAAATTTAAAGTAAACAATTAAAACCATTTTTGCACCGTATATTAATTTAAATTGTATAATATAGTTTTAAAATATTTATAAATTTAAAAAATCTTATAAATGAGTTCAGTAAACAATTTAGAGGTCATAACACTAAAGTTGCATTAATTTTACCTAATAAGGTTTTTAAAAGAAATAAATATAAAAATTTGTTTTAAATTTATTTATTTATTTGGTTGCCTAAATAACAAATAGATTTTTTTTCGTTTTTTAAATTATTAGTAGTGATGGTGACTCATTATAGTCGAGGATAAATTTATCTATAAAAGCGAAGGTGATTGAAATTGAAAAATCAATAAATCGCTTGTTAGTCTTTATCGTAATTTTGAATTGGACTTTTAAATTACTAAATTAATTGTGATAACTGAAAAAAGACACAGATACCTTTTTATCTTCGAGCATAGGATTATCAGGTTCACCAAAAACTGCTGCTTCAAGTTGATAATTAACAATTAAAGCCTTATCAGTGGGATGGGGTTCCAAGTTACCACCTTTCCAACGCCTGAAACACATAAATAAAAAAAACAAAACGAATAAATTATAAATCTAATTTAAGTACACTTTGCGCACAAATACACAATATATAATATATATATTTTTTAGATTAGATTTTGATTAATTAATTTAAGCAAATTTTCAATTTACTTTTTAATATATTTCGCATCATCGGATTGCATCTTTTTTCCGGTTAACGCACTTATTATATAATAAAAGTAGTGAATTGCAAATAAAAATAGAGAAATACCCGCTATTGTATGAAAAAGAACAGCGAACATACAATTTTAATCGAAAATTTGTACTACTGTCATTTTTCTTTTTAGATATAAAATATTCAAAAAATTATTAAATTGGCTAGACTGTTAACTACAATACAAGCAGCAGTGCTGCTCTGCAGTTTACAATGTAGTTCCAATTCCAATGTTCCAAATGAAAAAAACAGATTCCAATTGACACCTGACTACTGGCGAAAATTGCGGTTCCCTTCATTTGTCAGGTATAATGATCAAAGCAAGAGGAGTCAGTTGTTATGAGCACTCCCGCCCCAATTTTCGCCAATTGTCAGGTATAATGATCAAACCAAGATAAAAATTGACAGACACTGTCATTTAGTATTAAAAATTTTTATACAGAACATGAAAAAATATTTATAAATATTAAGTATGTACATAAATTAAAGAATTTTTTGGAATTTTTATTTAATTATAATATTAATCTATTAACGTAGTTGTATTAATAATTGGTAAGATTTAGTTTTATCTTTTAGAAAAAAAAAAATTTTTTTAATAATTACAAAATTTGTTTAATTGAAAAATATTAGGAAAGAAATGGTTTCAGTATTTTGCAATTATTTCGCTACTTCCAGTGAGAAAATCATAGAACTAGAAATGCAATTTCAAGTTCTCCGAAACGTAATAAAAATTTAAAAAACACCGTTAAGCTCAAAACAGCATAAAATGCTAAAAACATTGTTAATCCATTTAGTTCTTGTTAGCATTTCAATTTGGAGAACTTGAAATTTAAATGGCATTTCAATTTTTAAAAAATTTTAATATTTCCGATTTTTAAAAATTTTCGTCTTGTTTATTTAAAAATTTCCTCAATGTTAGAAAATGTCACAACAATTTTCTCAATTTTAAATGGCGTTGTTTTGGATGGTATTGTGGATGTTTTTTTTTTGAGAAATTAATTTTTTTTGATATGTTGAGGAAGGAATTGTGACTTTGAATAGTATAAGTCGTTACCTGAATTAAGACTAATTTTCACTTTCAATCTCAGTCGTTGTTTTTTCGTTGTTCGTTCATTAGTTTTTTTTTATTCGGGGAATCACTTTTAATTTCATAATGTACACATAATGTTTTTTAAACGAAAATTGTTTTTTTTTAACTTTCTGAAACGGAATTTCGATTTTTGTAAAAATCATAGTTTCTATATTTTCGGAGAATTACGCTTATTGACGTTTAGAAGTACAGGTATTCCTCGACTTACGACCGAGATGGGTTCCTGCACATCGGTCGTAAGTCGATTAAGTCGTAAGACGAGTGTCATATAAAATAACAACAAAAGAAAAATTACATTATAAACTAACTTCACATGATTCATATTGTTTTAACTTTTGTTTTGTTACTTTTCCTTACGTATAGTATGCTACTGAAGATTAGCTAAATTTTAACGCTATCTCCAAACTCTCAATATTGTGTAGAGATAAAATATTGTGAAAAAATATTGTGTAGAGATAAATTTTGACGTCTATGTCAATTGTCAAATTAATTTCAAACATTTTTCTAAATAATAATCATAGATAATATTATTATTTATTTCAAATATTTCATTTCAAATAATTTTCTAAATAAATAATAATAAAATTATTATAACAAATAATAATTTTTTTTAGAAATTTGAGAGGTTCCAGGCGTTTCAGAATCGATATATTTCAAATCAAAATACATTTCTTCACTCATTTTTTATATTTTAAATTTTGCAAATTTGAATATTCAAAATTAGATTTTTTTTTTTCTTGAAACGTCAAAATTTCGCGCGAAATAATGTTCAGAACATTATTTCGCGTGAAATATTTAGTGGAGACTTTTGACAATTTTGCAAATTTGAATATTCAAAATTAGATTTTTTTTTTCTTGAAACGTCAAAATTTCGCGCGAAATAATGTTCAGAACATTATTTCGCGTGAAATATTTAGTGGAGACTTTTGACAAGGCGCCGATTTTTCTTGCTTTTAGTAATCTTGAGTAGCGTACTACTTCAACGGAATTTTGACATAAATCGTAATCTTATATTTAGCTAAGCTAAATTTTGTATGGTAATCTTCCCTAATCGCGAGTAGCATACTGCCCTTTAGCAACCGTGTAAATTTTCCTTAGTAACCGTACAACAAAAATTATTTTCTGTGATAAAAATTCTTATAATAAATCCTTTTCATTAGTTAAAAAAATCAAAATAGTACATGCATATGTATCCTACAATATATATTTTTTTTAAATGTTTTCTTTTAGCATTTTGTATGAATAAAATTGGTCGTAAGTAAAATTTACCTTGAGATAGCAAGTCAGCAAACTTCGAGGAAATTTTTCGAAAACGGGTCTCCAATGGACATAAGCTCGTGTACAAATTCCGAATAATATTGTTTTTATTTATTTATACATACACTTACTCACAAAAGTCTACGTACGGTATGTAAAATTTAAAAAATGACAGTTAAAATAATATTTTAGCAGCACTAATTAAACTGTTTTATTTCGTTATAAAATAAGATGTTATAATTTTACAATTTGCTTAACAAAATGCGCAAATTAACTAAAATTGTAGAGCTAACTACAAAAATCTTTTTTTCAAATATGCAACAAGAGTCTACATACGAATACGAATAATAATGGCGTAGTTAAAAATTCATTATTAATATTTTGTTATTTTAAAAAGTAAGTTAATGTATTTTAAATCGTCAGAAAAATTATTTCGTTTAAAAAAATTAGTTTACATTTATTTAAATACAAAATGAGTGGTATAAGAAAATTAATTTCAATTGAAGTTAGAAAATTAATAATAAAGCTAAAAAATGAAAAATAATTCACTACAAAAAATTGCAAATATCGTTGGATTAAGCAAATCAAGTGTTCAAACTGTTGTAAAAAAATTTAATACCACCGGTAAATATGATAATAATCCAAGATCTGGTAGGCCATCAAAATTAACTAATAGAAACTCTAGAGTAATTTTAAGAGAAATTAATGAAAATCCTAGAGTAAGTGCTGTTCCTAGAGTAAGCTGATAATATCCAAAATATATTAGGAATAAGTGTTCATCCAGAAACTGTTAGGCGCCACATTTGAAAACAAGGATTTAATTGAAGAGTTCCTAGAAAAAACTGTTCATTTCTGCTGAAAACTTGAAAAAACGAATTTCATTTGCAAAGAAATATTATAAGATGCACGAACAGGATCCTGATTTCTGGAAAAGCGTTATTTTTACGTACGAATGTAAATTTAACGTTTTCGGCAAAGATGGTAGAATAAAAGTATGGCGCAAACCCAATCAACATCTTTGTAGAAAAAATCTTCTGCCAACAGTAAAACATGGCGGCGGTTCTGTTATGGTATGGGGATGTATGGCGGCTAATGGAGTTGGAAAATTGTACTTTATAGATGGAAATATGAATAAGAATATGTACCTGGATATTTTGAAAACCAGCTTTATTGCTAGCGTCATTGGGTTTGTCTAGTAAATATATTTTCCAGCAAGGATGTATGGCGGCTAATGGAGTTGTTTCCTAACATTATATAATAGCCAAGGAATGGCTATTATATAATGTTAGGAAACAACTCTATTCGCCGCCTCAATCTCCTGACCTAAATCCTATTGAACATCTTTGGGATGAACTGAAACGTACTGTCCAGAAACGCAATATTTCATCCAAAAGTAACCTTAAACGAGTTTTAGTCGAGGAATGGGAAAAATATCACCTGAAATTACAAATTAGTTAGTTCCATGCCCTCGAGACTAGAAGCCGTATTAGAGTTAGGTGGTGGACCACACAAATACTAAAAACCGTAAAAAAAAGTCTAAAATATATACGCGTACGTAGTCTTTTGTTGCAATTCAAATTAAATTTTTTTTTAAGTTTTTTGTTTATTCAAAAATAGGGAAAGTTTTTGTTAATCGTTTTAATTGAATTTGATATTTTTAAGCTTATTTAATAAATATTTAAAGAACACTATTAATTTTTTTTATTGCTATTGTTAGTTTTCCATTTTTCCACGCCGTACGTAGACTTTTTGTGCGTAAGTGTATATATATATTTTAATTATTTTCATTTTTCAATTTATGTTTGTAAATGAATTAATTGTTGTGTTTGTAAAAGACTTAATAAAATTTTATTTAAATCTTATTTAAATTTTCTCCTTTTTTAACATTTAAGGACAAAAAATATTTATACATATTTACTTGGTTTCCTATAGAAAATCTTAATTCACATTGCGTCTGTTCAATTTGACGCAAAGTGAGGATTTGGTGTATTTGCTATTGTGGCAATGGACCAGAACTTACAACAATATTCCCATGGATAACGATGAGGTTTTGATTATGTTAGGAGATTTTGATAAAATGTTAGGAATAATTTTCGACTTTGATTCTATCCTATTTGGAAAACCTTTAAATGCCACGATTTCTTTTTCCCTCGACAAGAAATTAATAACACACCATTGCTGCTGGTATGGTAATCAAATTATTATTAATTATTTTCATATAAATACATAATTCAAATTATTTTCTTACGCTTACAAAAATGTATAATATAATTTTATAAAATAAATTTAAAACCCGAAATGCTAAAGTTAAAATATTTTTTTCATCTAAATATTTACAAACATATTTTGTTACTTAATAAACCATTTTTTTTAATATATACATTCGCCCAACAAGTCACATTTTCCATCTTCTAATGGTTTTAACCAAAATGGATTATAATTTGAACATGCTAAACGATGTATTGGTACTTGAATTTTAACAGGTGTAACTGGTGCTCCTTCCCAATTATAACCGGTAAAACGAAAACCATCCGATTGATTACATTGCATACTTAATGTTTCTTTAATATACATTGTATAAAGCTGATCAACTCTTGGTTCTGTCCATTTTATACTTTTATAGTTTACAGATCTGGATCCACCTAATTTAATTTTATGTTGATGGTCTTTTCTAAATAAAAAACATTGTTAAATTATAAGCAATCGCAGTTCGCTTAATTTATATACAAACTTTTTCATGTAAATGAAATAATTTTCTAAAGCTTCTTCGGAAATAGAACTTTTACACACCTCCAAGTTTGTAGCTGGATAATAATGAATATAATTTACACACATCTCGTCACTTATTGAAAATCCACCTAAGGTTGTATTTTCATAACCCTCGGTGTTATAATAACATGTAGTAACAAGGGCATCACCCTATTAAATGTTCAAAAAATAAGTGATTAGAATTTACGGAAAGATTAATGCAATTAAAAAGAGAGCACATAAAAATTACGTACAGGTAGCACTCTGGGTTTGTATCGAAGTGTACGAATTTCTTGAAAATGATGTGAGTAAAAATCATCACGATTAACTTCTCTAAGCTCTTCAAATTTTCTAAAATGTCTAGTAAGGATTCGGACACCACGTAAATGTGTATGCAATTGTGACCCGAATATTGTTATTCCTGATTTTGGTAGAGCCTAAAATGGGAAAAATATATTTGTATAGCATTAGAAATGTCGCTATAATGATGGAAAAACGATATTTTCTTATATACCAGATTTGTACATTCCGCTATACAATATCCACTAAGCGGGAAACCAACTTGGCCTGTGGGAATTGCCATTTTATCGGTATATTCTAAACCTAATTCCATTACAGCTGCATCATATTTACGAAGTTTGGATATAATTTTTATCCTCATACCTGAACTATCAATGAATCCTATAAATAAATTTAATATAAAATGAAAACAATTAAGAGGTTAAAGGTATTAAGTGATACATTGGTGAAAATTCTATATTATTGCAAAAAATAAGATTTTCATTGCAAACATATATAAAAAATATCACCTAAAATTACCAGAAAATTAGTTAGTTCCATGCCCTCGAGACTAAAATTCTATATTATTGCAAAAATTAAGATACGTTGTTACTTCTGACGTTTTTGCTTTAAAAATATTTTTTTTTAATAAAGGTCTTAAGTACTTGAACCAAACTGAGTTGGTTTGTGGGTGAAGGTGTTATAATCACTTAATATATTCTGTAAATTTTACTCAAAAGTTTACATTGATATCCAGAAATTTAAAACCGTTTTTCTTTGCGAAAGTGACTGGGTTATTATCCAACATTCAAAACCTATTTAGTTCCCTGTATAATTTGCCTTCAAAGTTAAAATATATGAAGAGCTTAGTGGATAGTAGCATTTTTGTAAAATCAGATTTTGTTACAAAGATGCAGTTTTTAAATGCTTACTAAAATATGTACATTTTTAGTTCCGAAATTTTTTGCAACAAAAAATAGATATTTTTAAATATAGGTACTCAGAACTTTTCCCAAATATTTAACACTTGAAGCAAACGAAGACCCTTATGCGTGT
Source organism: Empis livida (assembly GCA_963932195.1). Taxonomy (NCBI): domain Eukaryota; kingdom Metazoa; phylum Arthropoda; class Insecta; order Diptera; family Empididae; genus Empis; species Empis livida. The sequence continues at coordinate 25,942,762 of OZ010648.1, forward strand.
TTTATTCAAAATCGGAAGGTCACTTAACATCACTATGTATTGAGCTTGTCAACTATAATGCTAAAAAATAATATTTTGGGAGATCAAATTAGGTGGATACCATTCTTATCTTTATAAAGAATGATCCGAACAAGATGTCCCATTGAACAAAGTTCTAATTTCAAGGAACTTTACTCGACTAAAATACAGATCTCATGTCTAGCACTAATAAAAAATAATTAAGAAGAAGAACTAAAGTTCATTCCGTCCGAACATCAATGGTTTCATAAAAAGTAACAAAAACTGGCCCATCAAGGATTAAAAAAAAATTAAATACTACATTTTGCACCTTCTTATAAAAGTTTAATGCAAAAAAAAAACTAAAGAAATATATGAAATCATGAATGTTATAAAAATAAAATAAAACTGGATAAAAACATATTTTATTTCTATATAATTTTCAGATTTAAACGAACTTTTTTTTCATTGCATTAAAAATTGCATTAAAAAATTTTTAAACTCAAAATTGTGTTCACCTCTTCAAATATAAGTTGAAACAGAGATTATTTCAAAAAATGTCTTTGGGTATGGAATGGTAACCATTATTTCTATTTGGAATATTTAAACTACTGAACTTTTTCAATTTATGTAAAACAATTTTGTACTTACCTGATTTCAACTGCGGATTATTAAAATGCACTTCCAGGCGCACATAAGGATTATAATCCTTTCCACCGATTGGTAATCCTGTTTCAGAAGGATATGTAAATGTACTGGCACCCATTGCCCACAATGAAATTACTTTAGAACAAACTTTTGCTGAAGCTGGCAAATCATCACAGTTTCCATTATACAATGGTATTTTCACACTTGCTTCAGTTTCACAATGAAAAACTTCCATATGATGAACAAGTTCTTCAGTTTTTATAATTGGTTCGAATTGTACAATATGATGTTTCTTTTTTATAAAATCATTTAATTTTTGTATATGACACCAATAGGTTGTTTCAGTGGATGGAACTGTCACATTTTCCAATTTAACTTCAATTTCTGTAATATCGCTGTATATAAAGTTATTTAAAGTTAATTTTTTTTTAATTTAATAAACTTTACTTAAGATTTTTGTATAAGAAGTTTTAAAATTTTTTCTTACTTTTCTGGTATTTTCAATTTGTCAGATCTTAAAAGTTGCATCATTAGCATTCCACTATCTTCGGCGCTAACTTCAGGAAATGAAAATTTATTATCTTGTAACTCTAATTTGAGTTTTCCTCTTCCCCATAAAATATACATAGTTCCTTCCTGACAAAAGACATAGGATATATATATATTTACGAAGATGTATATGTAATATATTAATAATTACATGCATCCTTAAATCAAGTGGATCACAAGTATCGAATTTTTTTTTGAATGCCAATGAATTTTCATCCATTTTAAATATTTGACAATCTTGTTTATAGTCCTTGTGAACAAATTTACCATCTAGGCTAGTATATGTATCCGTAACAATATTAAAAAAACCATTTTGATTTTCAAAAAAACATAAATCTGATTCACTAATTTCACCACGTTTTGAAAATCCCAAATAAAACCATTTATGATTTTTATTAAATGCATTTTGAATATGAAATAGAACCTCTTGATTATACCAATCTATCATCCAACTAAGCTTAACATCTTTATGATTTAATAGTAATTCATGCAGTTTTGAATCTGAAAGTCCTAATAATATACAATTATTTTTAATTGGTTGCGTTTTTCTATAAATTGTCTCTGCAAAAAATTATTTGGTAATATATTAAAAACCTATATATTTTATTTGAAATATTCTAATAGTTAAACAATTTACAAAATATATTCCATTCAAAAACACTAACACGTAACTATATTAATTTTAGAATTTCAGATTTCAATTAATAGAATTCTATAAGCATACATATTCCAATTTAATCTTTTAACATTAGTGTCAAGGACTTTTTTCGGGTTTATATTAGTTTTAAGTATATTCTCATCACAATCTTATTAAACTTTCATTAAAAAGTTAAACTTTAATTTGTATAATATATATTCAGATAAAAAAAAATGTAAAATGAAAAAGTTAGTGAAATTTAATACAGAAAATTATAAATTCTAGTAAAACTTAAAAGTTTCGTTTCTGATGTAAAACAGGAAAAAATTCTGGTATCCAAATTTAGTTAAGATGTGATTAACGCATATAAAAAAATGCTAGCAAATTTATTTATACACAGAAAAAAAAGATTAAAGAAATCACCTAAAAGTCATCTTGATTCTCAGTTTACTAATCTAGTTAGATGATTTATCTATAACGAATTAGGTGATTTTAGAAAATTAAATGTCTAGATAAAATTTAGATGGCTAATTACATGATATTCCGAATTAAAGATTATATAACTTTTCTACATTTTAGATGGCTAATTCAAGATTAGATCAATTGTCTAAACTTTAGATTGGCAATAAGAAAGTATTGTTCTAATTGCCCATCTAAAAGTTAAATGGATTAAATATTTAAAAATGTTATATTAAAGGGATGCAATTTATTTATTTATCCCTCGTGTTTTTCAAATTTTTAAAGATTATTTTCAACACATTTTATACAATTAATAAAAAATCAATTATTGTTTAGAAATTAATAATCAATTCCAGTTATCATTAACCAATCAGATGCTTCAAAAAGAGGACAGCTCCCATATAAAAAACAATTATTATTAAATGACTCTTAATCAATATTATAACCAATTCCTTGATTACAGAATTGTGTCAGTTAATGTCTTGGTAAACAGTTCGAAATTGAAGTTTATTTTTTTATCTTTAAAGGTTAGCATATTTGTCCTTATCCTTTCTGAAGTGAGTAGAATTTTCCATGATATTTATTTTCTAAAAATTTCAATTTTATTCGACGAAAAAGTATAAATTTTGGAGTAATAAGTTTTATTATTTCTACTTATCATTTACTCAAATTTTTAACCTTTATGTAGAAATAATAAAGAATTATGTTAATAATCTTAACTTAGAGTTCTAGTTGAAAAATTGATAGGAAATCTAACTTTATAGTTGAAAATAAATAATAAATATTAGCAGATATGGTTTTAAACTTTTTTGTTTTAAAATAATTCAACTTTAAAAGTTGATTTTTTTTAATTTTGTTGAGTTTTTGAAAGGCCTACACATATTTCAACATTATCCTAATATTCGAAGGTAAATTCAAATTATATAGTATTTGAAATTATAAACTCAGAATCTTCATTTTTATTGAGTTAAATATTACGGCTACATCTACTCACTTAAAGATACTTTTTACCATTAATTCACTAAATAATCTATGAAGACAATTTGTATCATTGAAATTCCACGTGTATTATAATTCAAAATTAAATTTTGGAAATCTTGACTGTAGTGTATTTTATAAATATCAGGATTTATCATGGAAAATAATTTTGGTAAGCTGTTAATAAAGATATAAACATTCCATATCTCCTAAAGATATTATCAACTATGAATAAAATATGGTGAACATTATTAAATTATAATTAAGACTAAAGATATTTAGAAAATCCAACCCCACACAAGTATTTGTAATATAATTTGTTGAATTGAATAAAAAACATAATAATATTTCGATTATTTTTTCTAAAATTCCTTAAGTTCCAACACATCATTTAACTTATATAAGGATAAATATTTAAATTTCATTGAACGTGAGTTATGCCATTTTAATATTGCTGCTGGATGGAATTTTTCTTTTATTAATGGTATTTAGTACACAATGGAGAAGTCCTTTTTTATTTGTCTCCGGTTTATTTGTCTTCCTATATTTTATTTCGTTGTTGTTTTTATTGTTGTCATATAATTTTGTTGTAAAGTGGAAAACTTTTTTCATGTCAATATAAATAAAAGCTTAAGTAATTTTGTTGGCAATTATTATATTTGAAGGAATTGTGTATAAAAAATTAAGAGATGATAATTTTATTATTTATTTACCTTTATTTTTATTTATGGAAATAATTTATTGTCTTTTTTTTACTTCTTCTTTAATTTCTTGATTGACAGATTATTGTATAATATCGACTTTACGAAATTTCGAATACATTTCTATTTATATAGTTCCTGGAAATTAGATCCACAAAATTAAATTTCTTAATCTGGGTATATCGCAATTTTTTCAAAATTCTAATTCTATACAAAAATCTTAAAAATAAAATCTAGGAAGTTTGGTGGTGATTGAAACAATGAAACTTATATTAAATTTTAGACTTTTTTTACTTGTTTGGTAAATTGGTTAAATTCAAAATTTTTATTTATGCTGATTTTTTTAATGCCATATTTGCGCTAATGATTTTAATTTAAAAAATGGATTGAAATTAACCAAAATATATAGACAATTATGATGAATATGAAATTATTAACTTTATATACAAATATGAAATATGAAATATGTGAGAAAACCGAAAATTTCAGACCATAAAAAAATACTTAAAATTAAATTATAAATGGTTAAAATTTCAGAAAGTTTTAATAGACTAAATTACCATGATGGAAAAAAAAATTCAAATTTAATTATTTATAAATAAAAATCCTTAAACTGAAATTTAGTTGGTGTAACCATAAATTATTAATAATTAATTTTAGTATATATTTACATTTTAATTTATATGTAAATAATATTAATTAATTTAATAATCTATTGTGGGCTTAAACGAAAAATTAACTAATCGTTAATATAAAATTATTCATAATTTAACTATTTTACACGCAAAACTCTATAAATTTTATAGGTTTTAAAGAAAGAAAGTCATAAAACTAAACTCAGTTTTCCATAATTTTTATGGTTTTAGTTTACGAAAGTTATAAATTTTACATTATATGCATAAGAAAGAAAACTGGTAAAAAATTTAATTATCCCTTTAAAATTTTATCCTGCTATATGTTTGTTTGTATTACTTGTGTAAATATAAAATAAATTGTGGTCGATATCCAGATTTTCAATATAATCTTTTTTAGTAAAAATTTATTAAATTTTAATCAAACAGAAAAACCCTTTGGGCAGGCAATTTAAAAAAATATTAATAAGTAAAACTGGAGGAAAGACAGTACAGTAATTTAGGATAAATTGTCAATCCAACAGGACAATTTAAAATTTATAAGTGATACAAGTGTATAGGACTAGGAATTTATTTATTTTTTGTTATTACATATTGTATTTTGTATTTGTTTGGATCTCGTTTGGGTATCCATTGCCAAAATTATCACGAAATAAAATTGTGCATAAAACCAGAACTATTTCAGAATTATGTACTAAAAATATTTTAAATTTGATAAAAATTGATTAGAAAATTCCATGTATTTAAAATAATATTGATTTAATTTTATTACGATAATTACAAGTAATAAAAATCCATGATAAATTTTTAAGTTTTTCTACTTTACAGGCACACTGAAATGTCAAAATAACATTAAAAAACAATCTTAAAATCACATTAACTGTATAAAAACTGAGTAAAATTAGGCTAACAACAATGTCACGGACTGGAAGCGAACCCGTCATCTACTGCACTATAGCTTAGTAGTACATTAGAAATAGGACACTGCCGGCCATTTCGGTTTTATTATTCTTATTAGCATCTTTTAATTTGAATTACCTTGTTCTGAAATCATCGGCTAACTTCTTTTTTATCCATACTATAGAAAAAAATATTTGAAATTTTCGGGATTTTTTATATAGAAGCAGATTTTGAGGAAAGTCATTAAAATTTAGTGTAAAAGTTAAAAGAGTAGCACATCAATAAATCAAGTATTAGATATATGCGCCCACATATCACTCAATAGACAAAATTTAAATTTATTTATTTAAAAAATATACGTTTATTTGGACTAACTAGGCTATCCTTGTATATTATAAGCAGCGTAAGGCCGCAGAAAGCGAATATAGAAGGTAATTGTAAGTCCATGTCTAAATGTGAAAAATATATTTACTATTTTTCACAATCAGCACAAAAAAACTTCTTAATTTTTTATTTTACTAAGCTGTAAAGCTGTAATATATTTAAAAACGTATAATATTTGATATAAATTTTAAATTTATTTTTTAATGGCTCCAAAAAAACGAATTATTGAAAATTTAACTTTAAAAAAAATATTTGTTTTCTATATTTGACTTTATAGGCTTTAGAACTCTAGTTTGAGTTACTAGAACTTTCATATTTATCAATTATAAATATAGCTTTTGTATTTATCAGTTATAAATATTTATCAATTATAAATTTTATAATTGTAAATAAAGTTAAAAATATAGAATTTATTTAAAAAAATTTTAATTTTTCTAGACAATTTTTCAATTTTTCTATATTTTATGTAAAAATTATAAAAAGTATTCATCTATGTACTGTAACTAATGTGTTACAATTTCTCTCAACTAATTATTATTAAAAATCTATATTACTTTAAGGAATTATCAAAATAATACTCTTCGTTGTTAAATTTTATTTTATTTTTCAAACAAATATTTTAATATAATATTGAAGGTTTTTAAAGCATATTAATCCCTTAGGGTTATAAAATTTCATTCTAATTTTACAATAAACCTGAGAAATTAAAAGTCCCTTTTTGAAAGGTTTCGCCCTGTTCAGACTAAAATTACTTATTAAATAATTCCAAAATAAATATTTAATATTTCCTAATAAAAAACAAAATGTAAAAAATAAAAGAATACAACAATCTACTAAATAAATGAAAACATAAAATATTGATTAGAAATTATTTGAAAAACAAAAATATTATTCTGGTTATAAAAATTGTAATAAATAACAACTCACTATTTGCAAATATCAAAAATGGTAATATTACACAAAAACAACCAAATTTTAAAAATAAATTCATTTTTTTTTGTCTTTTGTAGTTTATGTTTTATGTACTTTTAACTTTTACTATAAAGACACGCAATTTTATATTAAAAAAAAATTACGTTATACAACATAAAAATCAAAATCATTTCAAAAATAAGAAAAATAAATCCCAAAATGGTAATTCGAAATAGAATATATAGTACAATCCTTTTGGTTACAACCGGAACCGTTCACTTTTCGAGAGCGATTAAGAAATTTTTCGTCTCCCAACTCTATTTATATCATTGCCAATTTTCATGCCCACAAAAGTTGTACCCGTTGTTATATAGAAAATCACCATTCCATCAGCATCATTTACTTATAGAGATGATATCCTTATATGTACGAGGGTTAATAAAAATATTTTGAGATATAAAGCAAACTGTTATTGTTATTGAAAGTGTCAGTATACGATTGGATACACAAATAAAATATAAAAATAACTTTTGCCCAAAACCCAGTATATACTGCAACACATCATAGTATACTAAACCGTCGTATTCATCAATATAGAAAAGTAAATTAAATATATAAAGCAACTGTAAGCTGTATACATGTAATTTATTTGTTTATTTATCCTAAATGAAAATTCTTTTGGCACAAATGTAAATTTTCGGTTACTGCAAACTAACTTTTTGCTACTTTTACCACAAATGTTTCAATGATTACGAGGAAAGAAATTTAATTTCCAGTAAAAGTTTCCAAATTTAATTGATTATTATTCGAAATGTATTTTTAGAAATTTTCTATAAGTGTAGTATGTAAGGCACAATTTAGCAATGGTATGCCCTTGAAGCTACTATGATTATAAAGTTTAGTTTAATTAAAAAAAATATATTGACCGTTGAGCGTTTGCCATTGAGTTATGAATGTCATTGTGAGATATAAGCCGAGTTTAAATCATATTCTTATTGGATTGAAATGGTGCCCCGAAAAAGACTACCAAGAAATGATAGCTGCTATTAGAGATGATTGCAGAAGATTGAGTTTCTCTCACTAAGATTAATATATGACATCTCTCTTAATATGATTACTATACGTTCTCTTAATAAAGGACGTTTCTCTTAAATTTTTCTCTTAGTATTGAGTTTCTCTTAGTAATTTTCCTGTAACAGTAGTAGCAATATTGCTTGATGATCTTAATTGTAAAAAGTTAATTGTTGTTTCATTCCCTATAATTTATTATAGTGATGAACTTATTAAATTGCAAATGAGCACCGAAAAGGTCGTGTCTCTTAATATTGAGTGTCTCTTTTGTATTAAATTTACCTTAGTATTTTTCCTGTAAAGTAAAAGCAATATTACGTGATCATTATTGAAGCAATATTGCTTTTACTGTTATGAAAAATATCCCAAATTAAACCAAAATACTAAAATAATATTCCGTGATGATTAATTTTAAGAAGTTTTCTATTTCATTTCCTATCATTTTACCTGTTTTCAAAAATGAGACTAAATAACAAAAAAATACAGTTACAGCTCTGACTAAAATTAAATAATTTCTTTCAAAATTGCTTTCATATTTCTTCGCAAACTTTTCTGTGTTACTCGTATATATTGCTTTCATATTTCTTCGCAAACTTTTTCTGTGTTACTCGTATATATTGTTGTTGTTATTATGATTATTGTTATACAGACTATTTTATAAAATAGAGCAACATTAAAAAAAATATAGAGAAATCCTTCAAGTTTGGTAATATATCCTATAAAAATAGCTGGGTAGTTAGAGTATACAAAACAGTGTACTTGTTCGTAAAACGTTTTGTTGTTAAAATGATCAGATGGGAGAGACAAAAAGTATATTTTCATTGGCAATAACACTGGAATTTTTTGAACAAACATTATTTTGTGGAAATGAAAACGGGTAGCAGGCGTGCCACCCGTGTTGGTTTTCTGCTTCACCTATAAATGAGAATTGATGGAACTTTTTGTGTTTTGTTGCACACTTGTTTTATTTTTTTGAAGCACTTTTGAATTTTATTTCATTTCACTGTTTTTTTTTTATTTATAACATTGTTTTTGTTTATATACAATTTATCCTATTATTTTGTCTGTTTGTCGTATACATATCATAATTCTCATCTAATATTTTCAATCGTACTATAGATGACATAATTTTAAGTTCACTTATATGTTAAGTAATTGTTGCATGTATAAGGACAGTACATTTTTACACTTTTATATAAATTGATTTTATATAAAAAATTTTTTTTAAATTATAGTGTGAGTTTTAATTTGTATAATACTGAGTTCATTTTTGGAAACCAAGAACAAATTTGTCTTAAATATGTATGGTTGTCAATGAGATCTTATAAATATTTGTAACTTTTTTAAAAATATATATATGCCAAAATAATTAAACTAGTCCTTTATATAATTAAGAATTTATTAAACAAAATATTATATAAGTGAATTTATAATAATTTCTTGAACTATTGGATTATATATTATATAATTTCTGTTATTCAGTTTATAGACAATTCTGTTGAATAATCATTTTAAGGAATTAGAAATGTTCATATTTCAAAAGGATTCAAGTTCAAAAGTAAAACATTTAACTTTAAAAATAATTCACTGATTTTTTTGTGTTTTTTATTTTAAATATATCATATATTACTTGGAAATTGGATCGAGTTTTTGAATTTTTTGAACTTTGAAGAGATAGGTGATAAATATAAATTTATATATAATGTTTTTAATTTTTAGGTTTGAAGTCGTATAATGTTTAGATTGTGGCTACTTAAAACGATACAAATTAAAACGATACAGCATGTGAAATTACGATACCGCATGTATATATATATATATATATATATAGACAGCAATATATATATTCAGTTTATATATACGGAGAAAAATTTATTGGACATTATTGCTGTCTTACCGCAGTTTACATAACCTTGTTTTTAGAACCTAATTTCCGCCACCGCTGTAGACATCAATATAGGCTGCGTACCTTTAATAGAGTAAATTTTTCGGCCGTCGAAGTTCCACAATCCAGTAATGGGAGCAACAGTAATTTGAATATGGTGAATATATTGTTTGAGAGCATTCACCCAAAATTAATACCTCATTATGGCATTAGTTTGTTATAAACTTGCTTGGCATTAGCTTCTTATAAGCAATTTTTAGTTCGGAATCTATATAAAATTAGTTGGACCAATAGATAAAATGGTGTTTAATTAAGGCTAGTAATAGTATAGTGAGGTTATTTCAGCATTAACAATTTTATTCATTATTTTTTATTTGTTTAATTAAAAGTTTATAAAACTTAATATGATTTTAATTTATTTGATTTTAATTACATAGTAAAATCTCAACATCACTAAATAAAAAATGAAATACTATTAAAATAAATGCACTTTGACAAACTATATTTTATTTCATATTACTTTTCAGTGTATAAAATTGAAATTTTTATTATTACATTAAAAAATTTAAGGATTGTTTCATACAAATATTGTATGTGTGTTTATACCGTATTAGACATTTTCAATTAATTTGGAAACAGTGTTAAAGAATAATTTCTAATTTTCCACTTAATTCCAACTTCGGAAAACTAATTCATGAATATAACAAAGAAAGAAATATTCTTTTAACGGTTTTCATTTGAATATTTTTTAATCTGAAATGTGATAAGAGCGAAATCTATCGTAAAAAAGTTGTATTATATGAATATGTAACGCCCTCTAGTAAAAGAAAACAAACACAAATATTAATGAAATAATTGGGCTTTTTTTGTTTTTTTTATCAAAAATTCATAACAAACTTTTGATGAACGCCTTCTGTCGCAAACTATTATAACTGTATAAAGAATTTTTAAAAATACCATGGGTTGGTTATAGACTGATTCTTCGCGCATAATTCTTCTCCAACGATTCTTGTAAGTTCTCACACAGGACAGGTGTTCGCAGGCAAAATAAAGTTTATTCATGACTATGGGATATACGAAAATAAATGCATAACATATTATACCCATATATATTAGAGGTTGTGATTTCTCGACAAATTAAACTTCTCGAGAAATCGAGAAACCCAAATCGCTTGTCTCGAGAATTCTCGAGAATTATCGAGAAATTCTGATAAATAAAAAAAATTAGATAGACCAATGAAAAAATGAAGAAATAGGTTGTATTTAATACAAGTATTGTTAACTATATTTATTTATTAAAACAATATTTATTTTTAACAAAAAAGAAAACTAAATTCATTATATTTTATTTAAAATTCTTATATATGCATTACATTTTTGTAATTTTAATGTAAAAATAAATAAAAATATGTAATTAAAAAAATATCAATTCTATAATATGTAATATATGTATAATATTTAATAAACGTTAACTTTAACTATATTTATTTATTAAAATAATATTTATTTTTAACAAAAAAAAAACGAAATTCATTATATAAAATGATGCTTTAAAAAGCAGAGACTATCAATAGATCTATCTGACAAACTTGTTCTTTTCTTCGAAACAAACGAATGAGTAACCAAAAATGACTGAACAAGCTACCATAAAGTTTTTACAATACAACAAGCCTACTTCCTAGAATTTTTTTTAAAAATAAATATTTTACGTTTAACGATATAATAACTACTACTACACCAATTAAAAAAAATTAGATAGACCAATGAAAAAACGAAGAAATAGGTTGTATTTAATACAAGTATTGTTAACTATATTTATTAATTATCAATGTAGAAAAAAATATTTCATAAAAAACTGTAGTTCCATAATTTTGAATTCAGTCTGCTTAGATTTAAAAATATTCCTATAATTTTTTATTTCTCGAGAAAATAAATTGAAATTCTCGAGAATCGAGAAATTGTAAACAGTTGAGAATTCTCGAGAAATCGAGAATTGAGATCACAACCTCTAATATATATATATATATATATATAATGTTTGGTTTCAAAATCGTTGAATCTAATATTATATATATATATATGGGTATAATATTAATTAGATTCAACGATTTTGAAAAAATTTAATTTAAACATTTTTTAAATTAAATTCGTTTACGGTAAATTCTATTGACAAACGGTAAATTCTATTGACAAATGTATAAATTTTTGCGGATATATTTAAATATATTTTACAACGGCCAATATATTAATTATTATTTTAAACTTCAAATCTGTGTATTCCCAATTATCATATATTTTATCTGTACAATTAAAATAAATTGTCTAATTTTTCGGTGGAATGATTTAAGAAACCAGTTTTCTAAATTGCCATTTCTTCATTTTTTGCATTTCTGCTTTTAAAAAACTACAATTTTTTTTCGGTAAAAAGTAATTTTTCCAACTAGGAAATACATCAAAATTTAAATTTATTAAAAAATATTAATATTAATTCTACACGAAAAATGGTAATACGACCCAATCCTGAATGCCAAAATCCAAATACGACAAAATCCCTAATTTTGTAAATTACCAAATTTCAAAAATCCAAAATGATCTAAATTCAAATTTCATTTTCCCGTATAAGACAAAATACTTTATACAAAAACCCAAATGCGACGGATTCCAAACTACTATAATCCAAAAAAAAAAATTCCATAATATCTATCACAAAATATTATATTATTTTGTGGTAATATTTTTCATTTTCTTGCGACGTAATTTTTTTTTAGTTTTTCTTAGTTTTGTAGTTTTTCTTGAGACGTAGTTTTTTATTAGTTTTCTTGAATAAGAATATTTAGAATTTATTTCAACCGCTATTTATTTATTAGGAAAAGCAAAAATTTATTTCGGGAATTCCCCAAATATCGATATGTTTATTGCGAAGTAATAGAAAATATCATTTAAGTGCAACATTTGCATTTGAATTGTTCATATTATCGAATGTCAATTAGTTTTGTTTATTTTTAGAAGTTGGTATGTAATCCTTTTAATTATTTTATTAATATTTTTTAATTTCAAAGTAAGATTTTTCTAATGTTTTGTAGCTGCAATAATGGAAATTTATACTGTACTTTCAAATAAAGGAAAAGAAAAATTATTTATAAATGGTTTTGAATATTATTTAGATTTACATAAAAACAACATTTATTCAAATGGGACAAAATCCCAAAATCCAAATATGAAAATAAACCCTCCGTAACTATTAACGGCGCGGCGCCGTTAATAGTTACGGAGGGTTTATTTTCATATTTGGATTTTGGGATTTTGTCCCATTTGGATTTTAGCTGTTTGGATTTTAGTTGTTTGGATTTTGTCCCCTTTGCATTTTTATAGTTTGGATTTTTATAGTCTGGATTTTTATTGTTTGGATTATGTCCCATTTGGATTTTTATAGTTTGGATTTTGGATTAGGGATTTTGACTTTTGGATTTTGGCATTAGGGATTTCATGGCTGAACCGTTTTGAATATTATTTAGATTTACATAAAAACAACATTTATTCAAATGGGACAAAATCCCAAAATCCAAATATGAAAAAAAACCCTCCGTAACTATTAACGGCGCGGCGCCGTTAATAGTTACGGAGGGTTTTTTTTCATATTTGGATTTTGGGATTTTGTCCCATTTGGATTTTAGCTGTTTGGATTTTAGTTGTTTGGATTTTGTCCCCTTTGCATTTTTATAGTTTGGATTTTTATAGTCTGGATTTTTATTGTTTGGATTATGTCCCATTTGGATTTTTATAGTTTGGATTTTGGATTAGGGATTTTGACTTTTGGATTTTGACATTAGGGATTTCATGGCTGAACCATTCTAAATATTCTTATTCAAGAAAACTAATAAAAAACTACGTCTCAAGAAAAACTACAAAACTAAGAAAAACTAAAAAAAATTACGACGCAAGAAAATGAAAAATATTACGACAAAATAATATATTATTTTGGGTTCAGCCATGAAATCCCTAATGCCAAAATCCAAAAGTCAAAATCCCTAATCCAAAATCCAAACTATAAAAATCCAAATGGGACATAATCCAAACAATAAAAATCCAAACTATAAAAATCCAAACTATAAAAATGCAAAGGGGACAAAATCCAAACAACTAAAATCCAAACAGCTAAAATCCAAATGGGACAAAATCCCAAAATCCAAATATGAAAAAAAACCCTCCGTAACTATTAACGGCGCCGCGCCGTTAATAGTTACGGAGGGTTTTTTTCATATTTGGATTTTATTAATGGAGGGTCTTTTTTCATATTTGGATTTTATTAAGATTTAGTATTTTATATTTTTTCTTAATTTTATTGAAGTAATATAAAAAACACAAAATATTCACAAAACACAAAATGGAACGACGGTTTAATCTTTATTATGTGATTACCCTATTTAAAATTGTAGCTACTCTGCCCTTACATTTCAAAGATTTGCGTTTTGAGCAGCTCCATCTATAAATGTTGTTTTTATGTAAATCTAAATAATATTCAAAACCATTTATAAATAATTTTTCTTTTCCTTTATTTGAAAGTACAGTATAAATTTCCATTATTGCAGCTACAAAACATAAGAAAAATCTTACTTTGAAATTAAAAAATATTAATAAAATAATTAAAAGGATTACATACCAACTTCTAAAAATAAACAAAACTAATTGACATTCGATAATATGAACAATTCAAATACAAATGTTGCACTTAAATGATATTTTCTATTACTTCGCAATAAACATATCGATAATTGGGGAATTCCAGAAATAAATTTTTGCTTTTCCTAATAAATAAATAGCGGTTGAAATAAATTCTAAATATTCTTATTCAAGAAAAACTAATAAAAAACTACGTCTCAAGAAAAACTACAAAACTAAGAAAAACTAAAAAAAATTACGTCGCAAGAAAATGAAAAATATTACCACAAAATAATATATTATTTTGTGATAGATATTATGGATTTTTTTTTTTTGGATAATAGTAGTTTGGAATCCGTCGCATTTGGGTTTTTGTATAAAGTTTTTTGTCTTATACGGGAAAATGAAATTTGAATTTAGGTCATTTTGGATTTTTGAAATTTGGTAATTTACAAAATTAGGGATTTTGTCGCATTTGGATTTTGTCATTCAGGATTGCGTCGTATTACCATTATTTTGGGTAATACGACCCAATCCTGAAAGACAAAATCCAAATGCGACAAAATCCCTAATTTTGTAAATTACCAAATTTCAAAAATCCAAAATGACCTAAATTCAAATTTCATTTTCCCGTATAAGACAAAATACTTTATACAAAAACCCAAATGCGACGGATTCCAAACTACTATAATCCAAAAAAAAAAAAAGGTAATACGACGCAATCCTGAATGACAAAATCCAAATGCGACAAAATCCCTAATTTTGTAAATTACCAAATTTCAAAAATCCAAAATGACCTAAATTCAAATTTCATTTTTCCGTATAAGACAAAATACTTTATACAAAAACCCAAATGCGACGGATTCCAAACTACTATAATCCAAAAAAAAAAATCCATAATATCTATCACAAAATAATATATTATTTTGTGGTAATATTTTTCATTTTCTTGCGACGTAATTTTTTTTAGTTTTTCTTAGTTTTGTAGTTTTTCTTGAGACGTAGTTTTTTATTAGTTTTTCTTGAATAAGAATATTTAGAATTTATTTCAACCGCTATTTATTTATTAGGAAAAGCAAAAATTTATTTCTGGAATTCCCCAATTATCGATATGTTTATTGCGAAGTAATAGAAAATATCATTTAAGTGCAAAATTTGCATTTGAATTGTTCATATTATCGAATGTCAATTAGTTTTGTTTATTTTTAGAAGTTGGTATGTAATCCTTTTAATTATTTTATTAATATTTTTTAATTTCAAAGTAAGATTTTTCTTATGTTTTGTAGCTGCAATAATGGAAATTTATACTGTACTTTCAAATAAAGGAAAAGAAAAATTATTTATAAATGGTTTTGAATATTATTTAGATTTACATAAAAACAACATTTATAGATGGAGCTGCTCAAAACGCAAATCTTTGAAATGTAAGGGCAGAGTAGCTACAATTTTAAATAGGGTAATCACATAATAAAGATTAAACCGTCGTTCCATTTTGTGTTTTGTGAATATTTTGTGTTTTTTATATTACTTCAATAAAATTAAGAAAAAATATAAAATACTAAATCTTAATAAAATCCAAATATGAAAAAAGACCCTCCATTAATAAAATCCAAATATGAAAAAAACCCTCCGTAACTATTAACGGCGCGGCGCCGTTAATAGTTACGGAGGGTTTTTTTTCATATTTGGATTTTGGGATTTTGTCCCATTTGGATTTTAGCTGTTTGGATTTTAGTTGTTTGGATTTTGTCCCCTTTGCATTTTTATAGTTTGGATTTTTATAGTTTGGATTTTTATTGTTTGGATTATGTCCCATTTGGATTTTTATAGTTTGGATTTTGGATTAGGGATTTTGACTTTTGGATTTTGGCATTAGGGATTTCATGGCTGAACCGGGTTTTTTTTCATATTTGGATTTTGGGATTTTGTCCCATTTGGATTTTAGCTGTTTGGATTTTAGTTGTTTGGATTTTGTCCCCTTTGCATTTTTATAGTTTGGATTTTTATAGTTTGGATTTTTATTGTTTGGATTATGTCCCATTTGGATTTTTATAGTTTGGATTTTGGATTAGGGATTTTGACTTTTGGATTTTGGCATTAGGGATTTCATGGCTGAACCAAAAAAAACCCTCCGTAACTATTAACGGCGCCGCGCCGTTAATAGTTACGGAGGGTTTTTTTCATATTTGGATTTTATTAATGGAGGGTCTTTTTTCATATTTGGATTTTATTAAGATTTAGTATTTTATATTTTTTCTTAATTTTATTGAAGTAATATAAAAAACACAAAATATTCACAAAACACAAAATGGAACGACGGTTTAATCTTTATTATGTGATTACCCTATTTAAAATTGTAGCTACTCTGCCCTTACATTTCAAAGATTTGCGTTTTGAGCAGCTCCATCTATAAATGTTGTTTTTATGTAAATCTAAATAATATTCAAAACCATTTATAAATAATTTTTCTTTTCCTTTATTTGAAAGTACAGTATAAATTTCCATTATTGCAGCTACAAAACATAAGAAAAATCTTACTTTGAAATTAAAAAATATTAATAAAATAATTAAAAGGATTACATACCAACTTCTAAAAATAAACAAAACTAATTGACATTCGATAATATGAACAATTCAAATGCAAATTTTGCACTTAAATGATATTTTCTATTACTTCGCAATAAACATATCGATAATTGGGGAATTCCAGAAATAAATTTTTGCTTTTCCTAATAAATAAATAGCGGTTGAAATAAATTCTAAATATTCTTATTCAAGAAAAACTAATAAAAAACTACGTCTCAAGAAAAACTACAAAACTAAGAAAAACTAAAAAAAATTACGTCGCAAGAAAATGAAAAATATTACCACAAAATAATATATTATTTTGTGATAGATATTATGGATTTTTTTTTTTTGGATAATAGTAGTTTGGAATCCGTCGCATTTGGGTTTTTGTATAAAGTTTTTTGTCTTATACGGGAAAATGAAATTTGAATTTAGGTCATTTTGGATTTTTGAAATTTGGTAATTTACAAAATTAGGGATTTTGTCGCATTTGGATTTTGTCATTCAGGATTGCGTCGTATTACCGAAAAAAACCCTCCGTAACTATTAACGGCGCCGCGCCGTTAATAGTTACGGAGGGTTTATTTTCATATTTGGATTTTGGGATTTTGTCCCATTTGAATAAATGTTGTTTTTATGTAAATCTAAATAATATTCAAAACCATTTATAAATAATTTTTCTTTTCCTTTATTTGAAAGTACAGTATAAATTTCCATTATTGCAGCTACAAAACATTAGAAAAATCTTACTTTGAAATTAAAAAATATTAATAAAATAATTAAAAGGATTACATACCAACTTCTAAAAATAAACAAAACTAATTGACATTCGATAATATGAACAATTCAAATGCAAATGTTGCACTTAAATGATATTTTCTATTACTTCGCAATAAACATATCGATAATTGGGGAATTCCAGAAATAAATTTTTGCTTTTCCTAATAAATAAATAGCGGTTGAAATAAATTCTAAATATTCTTATTCAAGAAAAACTAATAAAAAACTACGTCTCAAGAAAAACTACAAAACTAAGAAAAACTAAAAAAAAATTACGTCGCAAGAAAATGAAAAATATTACCACAAAATAATAGGTAATACGACCCAATCCTGAATGACAAAATCCAAATGCGACAAAATCCCTAATTTTGTAAATTACCAAATTTCAAAAATCCAAAATGACCTAAATTCAAATTTCATTTTCCCGTATAAGACAAAAAACTTTATACAAAAACCCAAATGCGACGGATTCCAAACTACTATAATCCAAAAAAAAAAAATCCATAATATCTATCACAAAATAATATATTATTTTGTGGTAATATTTTTCATTTTCTTGCGACGTAATTTTTTTTTAGTTTTTCTTAGTTTTGTAGTTTTTCTTGAGACGTAGTTTTTTATTAGTTTTCTTGAATAAGAATATTTAGAATTTATTTCAACCGCTATTTATTTATTAGGAAAAGCAAAAATTTATTTCGGGAATTCCCCAAATATCGATATGTTTATTGCGAAGTAATAGAAAATATCATTTAAGTGCAAAATTTGCATTTGAATTGTTCATATTATCGAATGTCAATTAGTTTTGTTTATTTTTAGAAGTTGGTATGTAATCCTTTTAATTATTTTATTAATATTTTTTAATTTCAAAGTAAGATTTTTCTTATGTTTTGTAGCTGCAATAATGGAAATTTATACTGTACTTTCAAATAAAGGAAAAGAAAAATTATTTATAAATGGTTTTGAATATTATTTAGATTTACATAAAAACAACATTTATAGATGGAGCTGCTCAAAACGCAAATCTTTGAAATGTAAGGGCAGAGTAGCTACAATTTTAAATAGGGTAATCACATAATAAAGATTAAACCGTCGTTCCATTTTGTGTTTTGTGAATATTTTGTGTTTTTTATATTACTTCAATAAAATTAAGAAAAAATATAAAATACTAAATCTTAATAAAATCCAAATATGAAAAAAGACCCTCCATTAATAAAATCCAAATATGAAAAAAACCCTCCGTAACTATTAACGGCGCGGCGCCGTTAATAGTTACGGAGGGTTTTTTTTCATATTTGGATTTTGGGATTTTGTCCCATTTGGATTTTAGCTGTTTGGATTTTAGTTGTTTGGATTTTGTCCCCTTTGCATTTTTATAGTTTGGATTTTTATAGTTTGGATTTTTATTGTTTGGATTATGTCCCATTTGGATTTTTATAGTTTGGATTTTGGATTAGGGATTTTGACTTTTGGATTTTGGCATTAGGGATTTCATGGCTGAACCTTTTTTTTTCATATTTGGATTTTGGGATTTTGTCCCATTTGGATTTTAGCTGTTTGGATTTTAGTTGTTTGGATTTTGTCCCCTTTGCATTTTTATAGTTTGGATTTTTATAGTCTGGATTTTTATTGTTTGGATTATGTCCTATTTGGATTTTTATAGTTTGGATTTTGGATTAGGGATTTTGGCTTTTGGCATTAGGGATTTCATGGCTGAACCGTATTTAAATGGTAAAAATATTTATATACTACTTATGAAATATATTTTATATACTAATCTCTTTCCCATAAATTGCATTAAATATATAAAAAAAAATTTCCATATAGATATAACAAAAGTTTAAAATAATGGTTATTTTAGGCAGAAGTACCAAGTTTATAAATTAAAAATTGAATTTCATCTGTGTTGAAAAAGGTGAAGATTTAAAAATTTGAGTTTTATTTATATATTTCTAGAATATATAAAAATTAAGAGTTTTAATAAATAAAATCTATAAAGCTTAGAAGAAGTAATCCATTAAGGTGTTAGATTTAATTTATTTTCAATGGATAAGCTATGGATCTTCAAATATGTTACCATTTGAAATTTTAAATTGAACATTTTAAGAGGTTTTCGATGAATCAATTAACGTGGAAACCTATCAAAATTAAAATTTCCAAGGTTTAATATTTTTAATTTTTGGCTCCGAATTTAATAATAATTAAATATTTTTCCATTTGAATTGCATTTTCTTTTGTAATAAAGGGTGTTATTTTAGAGTTACGAGGGCTGATTGATAATTACGTGGACTACCTGTGATGCAGGAAATGCACAGGTATGAA
The DNA here is from genome assembly GCA_963932195.1 of Empis livida. NCBI lineage: Eukaryota > Metazoa > Arthropoda > Insecta > Diptera > Empididae > Empis > Empis livida. The sequence goes on from OZ010648.1 coordinate 25,962,841, forward strand.
GTAGGTATTTTTTACCTCTAAAATCATTTACTAGGCTAGATATAAAATTTCAAGTCGATATATTATTTAGTATACGTATAACAGTCTTTTACTCAATTTTCATACCCTCTTTTCGCAGCATTTGCGGCCGTATTTCGCCAATAACTCTTCGAATGTTGATTTTCAGGTGTTTAATTGGCGTAAACAAGTGACTTTACATAACCCCGAATAAAATAATCTAACGGGGTTAAATCACACGGTCTTGGTGGCCAATTAATAGGACCATTACGTGAAATTATTCGTTCATTAAAAGTTTCTTTGAGTAAATCAACTGCAGCGCGCGCTGTGTCACATGTGGCTCCGTCCTGTTGGAACCACAAGATTAATGGCAGCTAATTGAAGTATGAAAAAACTTCTAATCATGTCTCTATACCGTTCACCGTTGATAGTAACATTCTGCCCATCATCGTTTTTGGACCAATGACTCCGCCGGACCGTAAAGCGCACCAAACAGTAATATTCTGTAGATGTAATGGTGTTTCGACAAAAGCTTGTAGATTTCTTAACTCAAAATGCGACGATTTTGCTTATTTACTTACCCATTCAACCAAAAATGAGCTTCATCGTTGAACAAAATTTTGTATGGAAAATCAAGATCAATATTAATTTGTGCTTCAGCACGTTCTCCGAATTGGCGGCGCATACGATGGTCGTTTGGCTTTAATTCCTGCACATGTGGAATCTTGAAAGCTTTTAAGCCAAGATCCTTTCGTAAAATCTTCCATAAAGTGGATGGACGCAAGCCCATTTGCTGAGAACGGCGACGAATTGATTGATTTGGGTCTTCTTCAATGATTTGTAGCTACAGCTTGTTCGGTGCGCACTGTTCGGCGTCTTACGGGATGCACATTATCATTAAGAGTAAACGTGGTTTGAAAACGATCCATAGTTATTCGAATTAGCCGCTTTGATGGACGATTACCATAAATTGCACAATAAGTTTGACGAACAGAACCATTATTTTGATAAACAATTTCAACATTTGCAAGGGTTGCTCTGGTATAAGTCTATCCATAATGAAATGCCAAACTAAACTAAACAAAAAGCAAATATCAGCTGTTAAATCAAATAAAGCAGTGTTGTGAACCTCTAACTCAAAGTTGTGAACCTCTAAAAAACACCCTTTATTTCTTTCAGAGACATCTACTTTCAAATAGGACTAATACTTCAAAATTTTATAACCTCAAATTTTTTTAATTTCACACAAAACCAAAATAATCTTCAATTTACCATTTTTTTGAAAAATTTCATGAATTTTGGCACGTCTATTTTCGTAGATTTTGAAATTTTACAATAGATGTAGTACCATCTATTATAAAATTTTAAAATCTACGAAAATAGTTTAAGCGGTTGTAGTCTGATTCTTCTCGAATAATTTTCTAGCACAATTCTTCTTAACTCAATTCTTATTTCTAAATTTTATGAAAATATTTTTCATAAAATTTTAGATTATTTTCATAGACTTATATGTGTTAATTTATATATAAATCTACATACATATATATACCGTATTCTCGAGATTCAACATTTTTGGAACCAAACTGGTCATTGTTTATTATATTGAAAAATGTTACATTAAGTTAATATTAATTTTGTTTATATTTTAAGACGGCCAATATATTAATTATTATATTAAACTTAATTATTATTTTATATATAATGAGATGTATATCATAATTGTGGGCTCTGTAGCCTAGTGTATAGCGTGCTAGTCTACCAACCCATGGGGTCGTGGGTTTGAATCCCACCGTGACGCTTTTCCAATCTTTCTCTAATAAAATTCAAAAAAACAATTTAAATTTCTAATAACCTTCATTCATTTAACCAAATCCTATAATCATACCCTTTCCTATGCCCAAAAATAATTTCAATTTCTAAATAACCTTTATCCACTTAACCCGATGCTATAATACACACACATTGAAGTAAGCAGCTTATGAACAGGTTAATTTCAACCGGGAGTCTACGCACGTCAGATGGCAGACCGGGTTAGTAGTCCACTATCGGCTAATCACCAGTATGGATTAAAAAATAATCGATTCGAGACAAGCAAACACAAAATAAAAATTCGGATAAACATACATGCAAACTGCCAAAACGATAAGATTCGGAATATGGAACATAAGAACCATGAAAGTTAAGAAACATGTAAGTTAGCTTCAACTTGAGAATGAAATGGCAAATTACAATCTAGACATATGTACTTGGTATCAATGAAGTGAGATGGAAGGATCAAGGTGAATTAATAACTCTAAAGGGCAATACTATAATAAACTCTGGCCATCATACATACGAATATGATGTAGGTTTACTCATGTTAAAATACTTAGGTCAATGTATGACGCAATGGAGACCAATAAGTCTATGCTGGCGGCTCCAAAAACCTAAATTTTTTGTCCCTTTACTATCAAAATGTAAGGGTACTTCGGCTGATGTATTTCGTAAATCACAGGTACTTGCATTTGACGTATATGCTTTGACTGAAACAAATCTGAATGACAGTTTTCATGACAATGAACTTTTTACGGCGGAATTCAACGTTTTTCGTGGGGATGGTGTTCCTTCTGTGGGGCGTGGGATTCTTATTGCGGTTCATTCTAAATATGACGCTTCTCTCATCAATATTCCTGGTACTGTTAATATTGAAGTGATATGTGTTAGGTTATCTTGTGAGCGCCGGAATATTTATGTTCTGAACTGTTACATACACCCCGTTAGCTCCATTGAATCTTACCAGCTCTTCTTAAGCGCCGTCGATTTCGAACATTGCGCTAGGGATACGTGTGATGATTTATTGATTGTAGATGATTTTAATTTACCAATGCTGGTTTGGGTGGGAACAGATGACAAATCATATTTTGTTGCGTCTAATGTGTGTTCTTCAACTGAGACATTATTTGTTGCTTATCTGATAGTTGTCTATTTCAGATTAGTAAGATTAAAAATAATCTTAATAGACAACTTGATCTTGTCTTTTCGACCGACAATCATAACTGTGTTGTTGAAGAGAGTTTCCAATGTCTGTCAATCATTGATGCTTTTCATCCTCCCTTATCAATTACTTTGTTTTATGGGAATAATTCTATCCATAACGCGTACGAAAATATCTTCCGCTTCAATTTTCGTAAAGCTAACTTCAGTAAGTTAAACGACTTACCTCGCAATATCAATTTTGATGTAATCCTAAATACAGGAGATAATTTTGATTTAACAATCACGAATTTTTACCATGTAATTTTTAAATGTATTGAACAATCTGTTCCTGTATCTGGTTTTAGTAGCTCATCGATTTTGCCTCCTTGGTATAATAATGAACTTCGTTCATTAAGACATCAAAGAAATAAGTTATGGCATAAATTTTTAATTACCAGATCCGAATCTGCTTTTCAGGCTTATTCTGAGTTATCTGACTTATTCTCGGACTTATCTAGGAGACTTTACGATAGCTATATTAATCAAATGCAATTTGATATTATTGCGGACCCAAAATTTTTTTGGAAGTTCATTAATTCAAAAAAGAAAACAGATGGTTATCCAGCAACTCTTAAATATAAGGATCAAGCATCTAATGATCCAAAATCTGTTTCCAACTTTTTTGCTGGTTTCTTCATAGAAGCTTTTACCGATGTTGGTCAAGTACCTGAGGTATCTTATTTTTCTTATTTGAGCAACACTGCTCAGACTTCTTTTTCTTCAATTAGTATTGAATATCATACTGTTGTTGACAAGATCTATAAATTGAAAGAAGATTGTTCTTCTGGTCCGGATGGCCTGCCTGCTATAGTTCTAAAGCGATGCATGGATAAATTAGCTCAACCACTTACCACTCTTTTTCAAAGATCACTGTCGGCGGGGATTTTTCCAAGTCTCTGGAAAGATTCATTTGTTATTCCAGTACATAAAAAAGGGTCTACGTCGGAAATCGAGAATTATAGGCCTATTGCTAAGTTATCTTGCGAGTATAGTTTACGATACCCTCTACTTTCACTGTAAATCCCTGATTTCACCTAAACAACACGGGTTTTTGAAAGGCAGGTCCACGACTACAAACTTAACGGAATTTGTCTCCAACAGAGACAAATTCCGTTAAACGCAATGGAAGTTGGTTATGAAGTAGATGCCATTACTACTGACTTTAGTAAGGCATTTGATAAGTTATGATATAATCTTATTCTCTTTAAATTTCAAACTCTTGGTTTTCCACCTTGCTTTTTCCATTGGTTCAAGTCGTATCTTATTAATAGGAAATATAAGGTTCTATTTAGGTCCACTCAATCTGATTCATTTGCGGCTATGTCTGGTATTCCGCAGGGTAGCCACCTTGGCCCAATAATTTTTATTTTAACGATAAACGATGTTTCGTCAATAATCAAGTTTTCAGAAACTAATATATTTGCTGACGATATGAAAATATACAGGATAATTAACACCTTATCTGACAGTACTATCCTTCAAGAAGATTTAAACAACTTTTCGCTATGGGGCTCAAAAAACTTTCTTGAACTTAATGTCGGCAAATGCCAGAGTATTACTTTTAGTCGTAAACGTGCTGCCTTTGCAGCACGTAATTATTATCTTAATGGTGAGCCTGTCCCGAGAGTTACGACCATTCGTGACCTTGGTGTTCTCTGCGACAGTCAATTAAACTTTCACCCCCATTTTGATAATATTGTGAATAGGGCCAACTCTACGCTTGGATTTGTCAAGCGTTGGTCTAAGGAGTTTTTTGACCCATACGTCACTAGAGCTCTCTACATGACTTTTGTTAGACCGATTCTCGAGTATGCTAGCCAAGTTTGGTCCCCGTATCAACAAGTACATATTAGTAGAATTGAATCAGTTCAACGTAGGTTCGTAAGGTTTGCTCTTCGGGGGCTATCTTGGGTTGACTCTTTCAACCTTCCTCCCTATCAAGATCGTCTTAAACTACTAGATCTTCAATCTCTACATAGGCGCCGTGAAATAGCTGATATTATTTTCATACACCAAGTCATTTCGGGATCCGTAGCGTCTCCCTTCCTTCTTGAACGGTTAAACTTTAATATCAATGCTCGTTGTCTTAGATCGGTCTCACTTTTCCAGATACGCTTCCATCGTACTGATAACGGAATGAATGAGCCGGTTTCTAGGATGCAGCGTGCAGTAAACAACAGTTCATCAAAATTTGACATTAGTGTCAGCAAACTCGAGCAGAAACGTGCTTTAAAATGTCCATAATACTTGTCTCTTCAATACCTTGATGTTTCTATTACATTAACTCCTTCTGCATGATTACTTACTTAATTAATAAGTATTTTTGTTCTGCAATTTTTTATGTTTGACGATTGCACTATGCATGATTCCCAACATAAATTACATTTTTAAATTTCTTTATTTATTTATTTTTTTATTTTATGTATTATTTTTTGTTTGAATTGGTGACAGCGAAAGGAAGTAGTAGCATTCTTCACTGAATTGTGAAACCTGATGTATGTGGTAGCCAGTTCATTCAAGCATTACTTGTATCTTTTATTATTATTTAAGTTAAAAAAAAAATTTTTTTTTTCCTGTAATCACAGTGATATGCAAAATAGTCTTAACACTCTCAGTAGTGCAGCACGAACAGTGGAACTAAGAATAAACATAAATAAGGACAAAAATGCTACGTATAAATGATACACAAAATATCCTGTGATGTTGGATAATGAACTAATTGAAGATGTTGTAGACTTTGTATATCTCGGCACAATAATGACAACAAATGGAGGTGCAGATATGGATATACTGGATAGGCAGAAAAGTGCAATGCAAGCTTTTGGTCGAATTTACAAGATATGGCGCTCATCAAAAATAATACGCACAACAAAAATAAGCATCTTCAATTCAAGCATGAAATAACCAAGCTGAATGTACAGAAACTACAAGTATTCATAAATAAGTGTTTTAGAATAATATGAAAGATCTTCTGCCAAACAGAATAAGTAACTTTGAGCTGTGGGATCTGACTGGTCCAGAAAAAATAAAAAAATAATTAAAGTTAGGAGATGGAAATGGACACACTTTGAGGAGACCATCGGGAAGTATTACAAAAAAGCACTTCAGTATAATCCACCAGATGGAAGAAAAATTAGCGGAAGGCCTTGTATAACATGGAGAAGAACTGTTGACAAAGAATTAAGGATTTTTGTTTATCTAGATTGCGAAGAAGTAACAACAATTTAAGATAGAACAGGTAGGCGTGAATGTGTTAGTATCCTATGTTCCTACGTGGAATAAGCGGGATAAAAAAAAGTATATCATAATGTTTAAATATACAAATATTTATATGTATTTATTTACTTATGGACAGAAAATATATTTTGAATTGCAATCTCTTGATTTGTGTTGCGTATAGATATTTTACCGTAATGAGAACAATTTGAGAAGGCCTGGACAAAAGTTGTCCGTGAAGAATTGGCTGAGAAGAATAAGTGGAAGATTGCCTGAGAAGAATTGTGCGAGAAGAATCCGCCCGTTGTCCACAAAAACAAAGATCAAATAATTTTTTAATTACAAAATTCTCCATACGTTGAAAAATTTTTAATTGTGGTCAATTACTTTTACGAAATTTAAAATTTATATTAATATACTGTGTGTAGTTATAGGCTGATTCTTCTCGCACAATTCTTCTCAAACATTTCTTCTGGCAATATTCTTCTTAACTCAATTATTCTGCTATAATTCTTGTCAGCCAATTGTTCTCCTATTAAATGTAATATCATATATTTGACGGTGCAGAATTTTTATCAGGTGAAAATAAAAATCAAATAAAAATGGCATGTAATTATTTCTGGAATTATTTTGAGTATAATATAATTCTCAAAATTAAATTTAGTAATATTTCACACTATATAATTATAATTTATTTGGTTGGTTGGTTTGAAAGGGGGGAGAAACAAGTCCACCACGCACCAAGACCTAAATAGGTCCATTGTACACCCCCACCGGTGGCTGAATACTGTGTCTCCCTATAGCGCGTCGGCCTAGCCTACATCTTTCAGGAAAGAGATCGTCCTTGCCGGCTTAAAGGTACCAGCCTCCGAAATATCTGTCAAGAAATGGTAACCCATATATCTTAAACTCCTACATCTAACCGCTGGACACCTACATAGCAGGTGTTCCACCATTTCATCCTCCTCACCGCAGCTTCTACAGATAGACTCTTCCGATAAATTGAGCTGTGAAGCATGTTTCCTCGGAAGAATATGCCCAGTAGCGACTCTGAAGAATAAACTACATGATTGCTTGTTCATGCTTAGGATGGACTTAGTCTTAACTGTGTTTGGGGCACACCCCAAAAGAGTTTTGGCCCTCTACACCTCATTCAGTTCTTCCATCAACTTCCCTGTACTATAGACGCCCATTCCACTAGTGTATTCTTAACAGTCCTTAGTGGAAGTCAAACTGTTTGGCATGACGGGGAATTGGAGCTGGCCCCGTTCCTTGCCAACTCATCCGCTTTTTCATTTCCGGCAATACCGCTATGGCCTGGACACCATAGTAATTTAACCTGATTATTCCTCGCTAGTATATTAAGATTCAATTTGCATTCCTTAACTAGCTTGGAATTGGTGGAGATGCTATTCAATGCTTTAAGAGCAGCTTAGCTGTCTGAGCATATAAGAATATTGCTACTATGTATTTCTTAATGTTCGCTTGGTGTCAAAATAAATTAATTTTCTATTTTTTTTAAAAAAACATTAAAGGCTGTTTTTCAATAAATAAATATTAGCAGTGGCTGTGGGTGATATCCGATGTCAGCTAATCAAAAAACATAAGGCTTACAAGTCTCGACTCGATCCATGTGTGATGTTTTTGCCGCATGAGTGGCTGTTCTTGTGTTGCGTATAGATATTTTAACATCCTCATTTTAATAATTTCTCTAAAATACAAAATTGTGGCAGTTTCAGAAAAATAACAACAAAATGCTCTGAAACAGGAAGTTTTTTGTTATTTAGGAGTATTATCAGCTTCATGCAATTTTATTTAAAAAGAAATTAATTTTGTTTGAGCTTTAACATGTGTATTGAATAAAATTTAAAAGAATATATAATATTTAACTAAAAAAATTGCTATTTTTTTAAATATTTTTAACTAAAGAAAACATATTTTTATTTATTGCAATTTTTTTTATTTATTGCTAATATGGTAGATTAAACCAAAATAACAAAATATAAAATTTAACAAAATATAAAATTTTTGGATATTGATGTGATATTAATGGGTTTTGCTTGTCATAGATATTCTATTCCAGTGTTGCATATTTAATGTGATTATAAAGTTATCTATTCGTCCTATCTCATATATAAATTTATTTGAGTAATAATACTTATAATTATGAACTGGATTCCTTCATTTCCTAATACATGATCTTAAGCATATCCTTACAAATTTTCTTAATTTTTCCATATTTGTTGAAATCACACTAAACCATATAAAATATCCATAAGCCAGGATCGGTCGGTTCAATGCTTTATAAGCGATATTTTTTACTTGTTTTTTCAATGTTTTATTACAGAAATTTTTTTTACAGGAAATGAATGCTTTTTCTATTGTTGTGTTAATTTGTTGCGTGTAATTTAATCTATTATTTAGTTGTACTCCTAAATACTTAACCTTATCCTTATGTTGTATATTTGCGCCAGTCGGGCTTTTAATTTGAAATAATCACCATTTTTTTTTGACATTTCCGTCATTTTTAGGTTCTTTAAATGTATCATTGTCGAAAATATCACATATACAAATGTTAAAAAAGGTGGGCGCAAGTATACTACCTTGCTGTAGACCATTTTGAACTAACCTCGATTTTTTTTGTACAATGCTCTCCATCTGATGTTATAAATTTTTTATTCGAAATTATTTCATAAATTAAAAATATTAAGTTTTCAGGGAAACCTGAAGTTTATATATAAAAGCTTCTATCCACATTGTATCAAACGCTGTTTTAGATACTAAAACAGCGTTTGATACAATGTGGATAGAAGCTTTTATATATAAACATGCGCCAACTCAATTTTTATTATTTAACTCCCAACAAATATCTGAAAATATTTTACTAATTGCATGTATTGTTGAATGGCTTTTACGAACACAGAATTAGTTCTTTTAATATTATATTTACTTTATCTAGAACTATCTTTTCTAATATTTTGCTTGGATTCGGCAATAAATTTATGGGCCTATAACTTTCAGGTGTGGTTGGTTCCTTCCCTGGCTTTATTATTGGTATAATTTTAGATAAATTCCAACGATTCGGCACATAATTATTGTTGATGATATTGTTGAATAATGTACAGTATTGTTTAATCACCACAAAAGGTAAATTTTTTAAAAGTATATTAGGTAAGTTATCTATACCTGATGACGTTTTGTTGTTTAAATTTTTAAATAAAAATTCTACTTCCTTTATGTTTGTAAATATATTTTCATCTAGACAATTACCATCTGATGGATTATGATTACCAAATTGTGTGATATTTTGTCTATTTAGCATTTTTAAAGTTGTATTTATGCGTAATTTCGCTTTTAACTATTAAAAAATTGACTTCTTTATAATCTTTAAGAATTATAAGCACTGCAGAACGATTACTATCATAATTTATTGTTTTTAATTTCATTGTATTTTCATTTATTTCTAATTTTAACCTATTATCTATAAAACATATGTCTAAATAAGATTCGGGTCTAAATGTTGGGTTTTCCGTTGAAAATTTCCATTTATATTATATATATATAATATATCCTTGTTTTGTAGCCAGCTTCTTATATTACCCCTGGTATTGTTTTGTGAATTTCCTCAAAATGCATTTTTCTCATAATGCCATAAATCTCCGCACAATAATTTTCTGCTTTATAAATGTTTAGAAACAACCATAAATGTCTAGAAACAACAGATATCAAGGTAAGATTTTTATGTTGCCTATCTTTAAGGTTGTTTCTAAGCATTTATTTTTTGTTATATGTACTGTTTTTTAAGATTATTTTGTAATTTATATCTTTTCTTACTAAAATAGTTGTGTCATCCCCTTTTATATCAGTGTTTCTATCTGTTCAAATCATATTATATTTATCGAAATTTAATTTGTGATTTTCATTTAGTTTTGTTTCATTTAAAAGAACGAAATCAGGTTTATTTTCTATTAAGAAAAGAATTTACATTAATTGAAATTATTTTTAGGCTATCTAAGCTAATCATAGTTATATGGCTCATATAAAATGTCTATCCTTTTTTTGTTTTCAAAGATATCATTTTCAATATTAGTTAATCTTAAACTTATTCAACTAATTGCTTTTAATATATCTTGAACATTTTTTTGTATATCATTGTTATTATTTTCATTCGTAATTTTATTACTATCTATTATAAATAAATGATTATTACCTTGTACTATATCTGAATATCTAATTACTGGATTAACTAAATTATTGTAGCTTTATTTATTATTATTATTCCTACCTTTAACTTCATCTTCTTTTTTTAAATTCGTTTTACCAATTCTTTATATTTTCTACATCCTTTATAGGAGGCTGTATGTCCTTTTTCTTTGCTAATAATGCAGAATAGATCGTCAGCTACATTTGTTATTTTAAGCCCGCAGTTCTGTGGACACTATTTTATGGAACAGTTCACACTGTTCCCATAGAACAGTGTGAACAGCTTGCCGGGGCGCTGAAATTTTAGGTCGCCAAAAAGGAAAAAAAGAAGAAAAAAAGGTAAACTTAATTATTTGAGTAAAATTTATTTATGTACACTACATACTGTAACTCTATTAACTCTAGTTTGTTACTCAAAGAGTAACACTCAATAAGAAACCCCTCCCGTTTCTTATATAAAACCACAGTATTTTTATTTATACAGAACAGTCTATCAAGAAAAATATTTTTGTGAATACACATGAAAATTATATGTATCTGAAAATATTTTATATACGAAACTTATATTAAAAAATTTTCTGCTTGCATTGTACAAAAAATTTAAACGCTCTTTATAGAAAAAAAATCAATGAAAGCCCCTTTCCGTTTCCTATATGAAAAATCCGCTCGCATACAACAGTCTCTTTATTCTGTGCAATCACAAAATTTTCATATGCAATAAAATAAAACCAAAAATTGTCCAACGACAAAATTTTCAGCCATGCAGTAGAACAAAATATACAAGCTTGTATTGTATTTGCTCTTTGTCCTATGTTCTTCAAATTTAATACATTCCTTTCGCGCATTTTGTGTTCGCATATCCTTCTATATGCTCGGTATTGCTCGCAGTCTGCTCTGGTATATATTTCAAATAAATAAATACAAAGGAAGAATTTTCTGTGTACATATAAGGCTTTTTATTTGGATTTGTGAAATTTAGGAAATCTGAAATAAATATAGTAAATTTATGAATTTTCATTTAAGAGGGCCCACCGTTTAAAAGGTTCATAATATGAAAATAATATGTTTAACATCCCAAATCAAACAAATTAAATTATAGTGTAAATGTAAACACTTCTTATCATTTTACCCCACTCTAACCGGGATCTAGAAACAACGACGTGGATGTGGATCCTATTTTTAGGGTTCTTATATTTTTTAAAGTTTTTTAAGAATTCTTTTTGGTGTTTTTTTTTAAATTGCATTTTTGATGCAATTTGTAAATTAAGTTTGGTAGTTAAGCTTTTGTTTTTAATAATTAGAAAGCTAAAAAATTGTCATTAGAAAGTTAAGTCTAAATCTATACAAACAACTAAATTTTTCCGAAAAACTTAAAGCCTGAACTTTAAATGGTTTAAATTTGAATTTTATTTCCAAATCCTTGCTGTTCAATGTGTTAGCGAAATATTTGACTAAATTTCGGAAAACAATAATATTTTAAAATTTTTCCATAATATTTCTGTAGTTTCATTACATGCTTCTGATCTTTTAGATAGTTGTCTTTCCCTAGAAAAGCATTTAACTTTTAATTCACATTCCGCTAAAGTAGGCTTAGAACTATTAGAATTAGATGAAATTCATATATTTCAAGTACAGTTTCAGGGACTTTTTTAAGACCTATAGAATCTTTAGTTTTATATTCGAAAAGAAATTAGACTCGATATTACCAAATCTAGGTGTAGCACTTACAATTTTATTGACAATACCAGTGATAGTAGCTTCCGGGGAACGTAGCTTTTCCAAGTTAAAAATTATTAAAAATTATTTACGTAGTACCATGGGATAAGAAAAACTGGTAGATTTAGTTAGAATATCTATAGAAAGTGATTTTCTGAGCAACTTGGCTTATACTGACTTGATAGAAGATTTTGCAAAACTTAAAGCACGCAAAGTAAATTTTAATTAATTTATTATTATATTCCCATATAAGTTCGAAAAGATTCTCGAATCTTCAGAAATGTCGTGAAGATCAGCACAAGTACTTTCGGACTTTTTCTGACTCCAAACGCAGTCCCTTCTGGTAAATTATATAAAAACCTTTGTATTGTTCGGACGTGTTTAAAGTTACTCCGCAATTTTTTTTATATGTTATATTTTATTTTATTTTTATTTGCATTGCGATTTCCATAATTTTAATAATAAAAACTAATTTTTCGCTGACGCATTAGTTTCGCAAAACAAATTTGTGCTGATAGTAAATTAAAATTAAATTAAAATTAAATTTTAAATTTTATTATAATCAACTAATTATATATACATAGTTATATATTTTTGTGCAATTAAAGAATAAAAATAATTAAAAATAAAAAGTGAACTGATATTTTAAGTTGAACTACATATAAAGTCATTGAACTTCATTTATTTATCAAATTTCTGTTTGCATAATATAAAAATTTATTTTTCAATATGAATAAGTGCAGCAGTGTACTATAACTGATAGTGTTCTAATTGCCTGTAATGGTATTTGTGAGAAATCTTTTCACCCACAATGCATTGGTCTCACACGACAGGCAATAAAATTTATGAAGGAATACAACCAGGCCTTCTTATTTTACTGTAATGAATGTAAATCAATAACTCTATATCATGTAATGCTAGCCATGAAATCAAATAATGATTTATTAAAGTTCCTATCTGAGTCAACTGTATCATTAAATAAAAGAACTCTGTATAATGAGAATAAAGCTACCAAAGTGGGAGAAAACATTTCATCAATTCTGCAACATGTTCATGAATTATGTTGCCATATGGATAATTTGTACAAGAAATGTAATTCGCAACTTGAAAGCTTGGGGGGTCTCGCAAATAGAATTGATATACATATCATTAATATCGAATCAGTTACCGAAAATAATAAATTAATCAATGATTTATCATTCGAAAAATTACAATTTCGATTGGATAATATACAATCATCACTGAAAAAAATAAAAATAATATCAGATAGTATTATCCAAAATAATCACACTTTATTTGATAAAAATTTACCAGATATTATATCAAATTTTAACAAAGTATTCAATGAATTAAATATGCTAAAAAAATAATTATGAAACGGAAGACAAAAAATCCCAGTTATCTAATTTAAATGAACAGCTTATATCGACGAAATTACTAGTGAACGTTGCTATTGAAGAAATTAAAGGTATGAGTTCACAAAATTGTTCACCAAATCCAGGATATAATTTTTCACCAAATCCAGCAAATCGAAAATCCATTTATGACGAAATCATTATTAGTGATAATGAATGATGAATATTATAATAGTAATGTCGATAATATAGGTAATGATGATGGTAAAGACTACATTATCTCTTCTCCGCCCAAATTAACACGAATACCTTTAACACCTGAATTATTAATATCAGATTCAAGACCAGCATCTCCGGCAATTCCAGTATCACAATCTACTGAATCTGAAGTTAATAAAGTTAATAAATTTGGTATTTTGTGGAGCACTACTGATTGGTCTAATAGATTAAATAAACTAGAATCAATTAATGCAAAGGATAAAAATTCAACAGCGGCAGTAATAAGTAGTACTAGTGAATCTCACCATCATCAAGAGGTAGAAACCTTTCACATTAAAGGAACTGGCTTACATCTTAATAGTTACTACATTAAAAACTACATAGAGGAAATTCTTCATATTAAAGTTATTTCATGCTCAAAAGTGCGCCCGAAAAATAAGAAGCCGAGGATTGATAATACAATATACAACTATAGCATTTAAACTGCTGCTTCCCGCTAAATACGCATGGCTTTTCAAGAATCAAAATGGCGGCATATTCAATATAGGTAATATATCTTTTACACCATGGATTAATTATAAAGAATTATCAAATAAGAGTAAAATCACCAATAGTAACAAATATAATAATAGTAATATTGCTAATATCGAAACTACTAATAATAAGGATATTAAGAAAAATATTAATAATAATAAATATAGTAATAATAATAATTATAATACTAACATACTACCTAATCTAAGTAAATCTAATTCTAAAATAGAAAATAACGATCAAAATAGTATTAAAAAAAATAAAAAATATCAAAATTTTGTACAAGGACGAACATTGAATCCTATTATTCCTTTTATTTCCATTCCTCAGAAGCCAATTCATATTAACAATAATAATACCTTATGTAATAACAGACCATGTACTACTAACATTGATAACAATAACATTAAAAATATCCAAACTAACACTACACCTCCGCTCGTTTCTCAAGAGTCCCCCTTCTTCCATCCTACTACTCCCACCTTCCCACTGAACACCAGTACAATAGGACCAACATAAATAATAATAGCAATAAAATTAATAATAATAATAATAATAATAATACAAACAATAATAATAATAATACAAACAATAATAATAATAATATTAAGAATAATAGTAAAAACACTAATAGTAAAAACACTAATAGTATTAGGAATAATAGTAAAAAAATCAGTGGTCTTGGCGATTGTGATAGGGGGGATTAAAACCGAACAGCTAGCTGTCGGTTCCGTATCCTATCACAGCAATGAGAAGTCTCAAAGACTGGTCTGGTCATGTTTCAGGCAGTTGTTTTGGGGTGTCATTGATCACTAAATAGGAAGTAGTAAATCCGCAGTGATTCGCAAGTGTTCGTACTACCCAAAGGTTGACCTTAAAAAAGTACGGCACTTAGAGGAGTAAACCTCGGAATAAAAAAATCCCCTAATCCACGGTGAAACAGCATATGCCAAAGGATGAATGGTTAGTGGGAAACTAATCACTAATATGCGAACTCTGGATACCAGGCGACCTCCAGTTTCAATCAGCCTTCCCCTGGTAATGCGGAGCTCTGCCAGGGGTGACTATTATTTCTCGCGCTACTCGTGGGATTATGAAGCAAGCTTTCAATAAACCAAACAAAGGGGCTGATGCCTCCCCAAAGGCATCACAAGAAGTAGCTGAAGCTACAAACATGGAAATAGTGGACAACAACACACAAATTTCTGAAGCAGGAGCAAGTGGATCTGGTGAAAAGGAAACTCCTTCACAGATTACACCAACACCAATAGGTACCAAACTCCAAAAATCAAGATTTAGACCGCCACTCTACACTCAAAGTGGGATAAACGAGCAGCAGCTATCAGCTGAACTGATACAGCTGTCGTTATCCAATGAGAAGAAGAGACTCAGCGGCGCTGGAAAAAGGCGGTACGCTTACCACCGTAATAAAGGTAAGTCTATAAAGGAAGCGTATGATCTCGCGTGTCTACCAATGCGAGATACACTCACTCCGGAGCAGACGAAGAAGAGGCAAAGGCCTCCATCAGCAACTCCACCTTCTGTGAGGACAGAAGTTAAGAGGCATAAACCCTCACAAACCCAAAGCGTCAAGCATAGACCCGCAGCAGAGGCACAGCCCTCCACGTCGGGCACTAGCTATAGGGATGCTATCAAAGGGACGAGAATCGGCATCATCCATGCCGAACACCCACACAAGACACTAACTCCAGAACAGTTAGCGGTGTGTCAGAAATCTATCCTGGCATCTATTCCAACAGCGGCGAAAGAGGGTATAAATCCACAATTTGGTGGTCTCAGCCTAAAACCAGGATGGATGCTGATTATATGCCTAGATGATAAAACATCGAAATGGCTTGAGCAGGTAGCTGCCCTAATTAAAGTAGACGAATCTACAACCATAAAGGCAGTTAAGGAAGAACATATTCCTAAACTGGAAATAGTTACGGGCTACTTCCCAGCAGAAGAAGACCCAACAGACGTAATAATAACACTCATAGCTTCTCAGAACCCTAAACTGTGCACGGAGAACTGGAAAGTCCTTAGTAGAAGGAAAGAAGGCACGTGCACGGTCATCACATTCTCTATCGACGGCCAATCGATGGAGAATCTTAAGCAGTTGGGAAACCGTGTCTGCTACAAATTCTCGGGCATCACACTCCGGCCAAAATCAAGGGAGGTCAACAGCGGCAAGCCGCCGACCACTAGTGATGTCCCAGAATCAAAAAAATGATCATATAAAGATCATTCAGGCGAACCTCCACAGAGCAGCAGCGGCAATGGACGTATTAGCATGGAGGTTCGTCAAAGAGGAGATGCAGGTGGCTCTAATCCAAGAACCTTGGGCCACAAAAGGTAAACTTCTCGGTATCCCTCTAACAACAGGTAAGCAAATCTTTGATAAATCTAGCTGCATACCAAGAGCAGCAATCATTTTATCTCAAAAAATTAATTATCTTACCATTCCTCTTTTCATCCGTACAGATTTAGTTGCTATACTGGCGAAAATACCAACTCCAGGAGGTTTTCAAGAGGTGATAATTGCCTCAGCTTACCTCCCTGGAGAGGAGCTAGAAGCTCCACCAGATTGCGTCAAAGACCTAGTGAGGTATAGCAAAGATGATGGACTTCCTATCATCCTAGGATGTGACGCAAACGCTCACCACATTGTATGGGGAAGTAGTAACAATAATAAAAGAGGTGAGTCACTTTTAGAATACCTTACTACTAATAACTTAGATATACTAAATAGGGGCTGTGCCCCCACCTTTATTAACAAAATCAGGCAAGAAGTACTTGACCTAACAATAACAAGTCCCTGCTTAGCGTATAAATGTTTAAAGTGGCACGTTTCTAAGGAAGCTTCCCTTTCAGACCACAAACATATATGCTTCGAAATTCAAGCGTCCCAATCTGAAGAAAAAAAGTTTAGGAACCCCAAACGTACAAACTGGACACAATACCAGACAATACTTAAGTACGAAACATGTAACTTGGAGGATACAATAAGCAGCCCAGACTGCATTGACCTACAAGCTAATCAACTTGTTTATAACATGATTAATGCTTATGAACAGAGTTGTCCTATCTCCAAGAAAAAAGGTAACAAACAACTACCTTGGTGGAACGAGGAACTAGCAACCAAACGCAAAGAAACTAGGAAATTGTTCAATAGAGCAAAAACCTTTGGTAACTGGGAAGAATATAAAAAATCCCTTACCGAATTTAATAACCTCTTAAAGAAGTCAAAAAGGGAATCATGGAGGAAACTATGTGAAGAGATCAATGAACTCCCAGTTGCCTCCAGACTCCAAAAGGTACTATCAAAGGATACACCTATTGATATTGGACTTCTAGAGAAACCAGATGGTTCTCTAACAACAAGCAGCTCAGAAACATTAGAAGTATTACTGGCGACTCACTTTCCAGGCTGTAAAATCATAGAAAATCAAGAAGATGAATACACAGAGGAAAGGATTCAGCGTCCTTCTCCACACAGTAGCAGCTTAGCTGCCAAGATCTTCACTCCAGAAAAGATTAAATGGGCTATAAACTCATTTAAACCCTTTAAATCAGCTGGAGTAGACAAAGTCTTCCCGGCACTACTTCAGCAGGGATTAGAGATTCTTATGCCAGCCATAATAAGAATCTTTAAAGCAAGTTTTATATGGGGCTACATCCCAAAAATATGGAGGAAAGCTAGGGTGGTATTTATACCAAAGGCAGGGAACCGTCCCATCGAAAAACCTAAGTCATACCGTCCTATCAGCCTCACATTATTCTTCGTTAAAACAATGGAGAAATTAGTGGATTACCACATCAGAACTGGACCAAGTAAAGTCCGATTACATCCTAAGCAACATGCTTACCAAAAAGGAAAATCAACCGAATCAGCCCTTCATGATCTAGTTAGAAACATTGAAAAGGCGATAGAATTCAAAGAAATAGCACTATGCGCTTTCTTGGATATAGAAGGAGCCTTTCATAATACTCCACATGACGCAATCATAGCGGCAGCCAGGAAAAAAGGTATAGAGCCTGCGACCACTAAATGGATTCATGCCATGCTAAAAAGCCGAATGACAACGGCGGCCATAGGCAACAGCACATTAACAGCACAAACCTATAGGGGATGTCCCCAAGGAGGAGTACTATCTCCACTACTTTGGTCTATTGTTGTTGATGAGCTCCTAGATCGCCTTACAACGCAAGGTTTCGAGACCATAGGATACGCCGACGATCTCGTCATAATCATAAGAGGCAAACATGACTTTGTCATCTCTGAGAGGCTACAATTGGCCTTAAACTTGATTATGAACTGGTGTCAGTCTAAGAATCTTAACATTAATCCAACAAAAACCGACATCATACCATTTACAAATAGAAGAAAGATACATATCACAGCACCTTCATTAAATGGCATAACAATACCCTGTTCCAATAAAGTCAAATATCTAGGTATTACACTGGATAGAAAACTAAATTGGAACAGTCACTTAGAAACGACTCATGCTAAAGCACTAAGGGCGATGTGGGCCTGTAAAAGCTTATTTGGCAGAAAATGGGGGCTACAACCCAAGATGATTTACTGGTGTTACGGAACAATCATTCTACCAATAGTGACATATGGCGCCACGGTGTGGTGGACCAAAACGCTACAACTTAAAGCACAAGTTATGCTACAAAAAATACAACGATTAGCATGTCTTGGAATAACAGGTGCGATGAGAACCTGTCCAACTACATCAATGAAAATGCTCCTAAATCTCCCACCGATACATCTTCAAATTAAAAAAGAAGCGGCAAGGGGCATGATCCGAATTCAGAAGGAAAAACAATATTTACCAGGAGATTTTAGAATACACCTCAAAATTTTAAACAATAAAATAATAGAGGCAACGACCTCGCTTTTAACGGACATAATGCCGACAACTTATAACTTTGAAATACCATTCAAAGTTATAATCAATGAACGCAAGGACTGGCAATCCAAGCTTCATGAATTAGAAGAAGGTTCGACCATCTGGTACACAGATGGTTCAAGAACCAAAGATGGTACAGGAGCCGGTGTGAAAGGACCAAACTTCGCACTATCCAAACCACTCGGTAAAGAAGCAACAATCTTCCAGGCCGAACTTATTGCGATGGAGCTATGCATCCAAGAGATTATTAGGAGGGCTCACCGCAACCAAACAATTTATATACTATCAGACAGCCAAGCAGTCCTTAAAGCTCTCTTATCCCACAAACAGGAGTCCAAATTGGTATGGAGCTGTCTTCAAAACCTAAAGATCCTGGCTAAAAGGAACAAAGTAACCTTAATGTGGGTACCAGGACATATAGGTGTTGAAGGAAATGAAGAGGCAAAGGAGGGTGCAACTACAAAGTTCACTGGACCAGAACCATTCTGTGGCAAACCCAGAGGGCACTCAAAACTCATAATTCACAGGTGGGTCGAACAAGAGCACAGACTCTACTGGAACAGACTACCAGGTCTGAAGGTATCAAAAAAGTTTATCCAGCCACAAAAACTCAAAGTGGATAAACTACTAAATCTCAGCAAAAAGGACATCAGAACCTTAACAGGTCTCATAACAGGACACCACCCTGTCAACTACCACCTTAAAAAAATGGGACTAGCTGAAGATGATAAATGCCGTCTCTGTCTGTTAGACAAAGAGACTACAGAGCATCTACTCTGCACCTGTGAAGCAGCAGGACGGAGGAGACTGGATCATTTGGGAAAAGGATTCCTTACCACAAATGAATTGGCCGAAAAGGCCCCCGAACACATACTAAGATTTTACAAATCTCTAGAAATGGGCTAGGGTTTAGGGCAATATGTACAATAGATCTTTAGGTCGCGGTACTCTCGAGTCCCTTTAAAAAAAAAAAAAAAAAAAAAAAAAAACACTATCAAAAAAACTTTGACGAAGAATTTCAAAAAATTTCAAAATTTTATTCAAGGTCCAATTTTAAATCCCTTTAGCCCAGTCAACGATATCCCGTCAATATATACAGACACATCCAATATCATCGATCCAAGTTTCCAACCTTCTAGTGTTATATCTAACGCTTCTAGTGTTATATCTATTGTTAGAATGACTATTAACTCTGCTAATAGTATTGAACAATGTTACATATTATCTCGCTTAGGAGATAACAATATCTATAATAATGTTCGAATCTATCTTGGCTATTTTCACGATAAGTGTAGTTTCATCTGCGTTGAAGGCAAAACAAAAACAAATGTAATGGTCGCAATCCAAAAAGAAGGACTACCAACCGATTTCGACTCTTTGCGCCAACTATATTATAAATATCATGAAAAATGTGGTATCTCCGCAGAGCAAGTCACATGTGATCTGTCTTCATGTGCTTCGCACTTAAACTCTAAGAGAATTTCCTATCTGCAGAAATCTCGTGAAGATATCGCAAAGTTTTTTCGTGCCTTACCTGAAAGAAAATCTCCATTCTGGTAAAGCACCATCATCAACGCGATCTATCACTTATAGTACTCGCAATTCCACCAAACCACTTAGAATATTTTATCACAACTGCGGTGGTATAAGAGGAAAAAAAATCTTTATGTGGACGCTAAATCATGTGTTTTTGATATTTTAATAATAACTGAAACCTGGCTTAATGACTCATACACAAATGAAGAAATTCTGGATAGCGACTGGACTATCTACAGAAATGACCGTAACTACCGGGCTACTGGTCAGTCTAGAGGTGGTGGTATTCTTATCGCAGCCCGTAACACACTTTCCACGTAGACGTCTCAACTATCCACTCCAAATTTTTTGAGCATAAATTTATTAAGTTAACAATTAATAGCTAATAACATATATTGGCGCGGTTTATATTCCCCACAACTCCCTCGATAGTACTTATAATGAATTTTATGCGTCATTTGAGACTATAAACACAAATCTAATGGAAAATGACAACATTTTCATTTTTGGTGATTTTAACCGTCCTAATCTTGCTTTTGTTACTGACGAATCGGACAACCATCTATTGCCCGTGAACTTCATTGACGATATCGACTTTTCAATTATCGATACATTTTATAGCAACGATATTCAACAGATCTGTAAGAGCCCCAACGAAAATGGTAGATGGCTCGATTTAATATTTTCCAATTCTTATGACAATGTGGTCGTAAATTCAGCTAATATAGCTGAGAATTTGTTCTTAAATACTATCCACCATACAGTAACTATAGTTGAGCTTACAACCACAGTACCGAAGTTTAATAAATCTTACAACAAAAGAGTTGTATATGACTTCAGAAATGCTGACTTTGTTACTATAAATAATGCAATGTCTTCCATCGACTGGACCGAGTTATGTTTATCCAATGATGTGGATACTATGGTTACACTTTTTTACACAAATATTTTTAATATAATGGATCTTCATGTTCCTAAAATCGTTAAAAAAGATAAGTTATCTGAACCTTGGTTAGATAAAAGTCTGAGAGCTTTAAGGAATCATAGAAATAAATTATATAACAAAATCAAAAATGTAGATAGCCCAGAGGAGGAACTAATTCAAAAACATAAAGAGTTAGCTTCTGAGTTCTCATTGAAATCACGGGAATCATACAATAAATATGTAAATAACCTTGGACAAACTATTATTACGAACCCAAAAATTTTTTTGCCTTTGTTAACATGAAACGTAAAAGCAGTGGTTATCCATCGTCCATGTTTATGGGGAATACAATTTCTTCTTGCCCGCGATCTTTTTGCTAATCGTTTTAGAGAAGTTTATACACCATCTAATGCTCTTACTGAAAACAACATATCTACTACCTCTCCACCACTTCTTAATTCGCTTTCCTTGTCATTTGATGAAATATATAATGAATTAATCAACTTGGACACAAAAAAGGGCCTGGTCCGGATTTAATTCCACCCAGTTTTCTTCTTAATTGTGCGCACCAATTATCAATACCACTAAATTTAATATTTAATAAATCATTATCACTAGGGATTTTCCCTTCATCTTGGAAGTCTTCTTACTTAATTCCTATTTTTAAATATGGTGACAAATCCAATGTGGTTAATTACAGAGGCATCGCTATTCTATCTTCTATCCCAAAACTTTTCGAAAAAATAATCTGTAACAAAATGTCCGCAATAATTAATCCACTTCTTAACGACCAACAGCATGGTTTCAGAAAAGGTCGATCCACTAACTACCAATCTAATGCTGTTCACTTCAGACTTACTGTGTAAAATGGAGAAAGGTCACCAAATAGATGCTGTGTACACTGACTTCAGCAAAGCATTTGACAGAGTAGATCACAGCATCTTAATATCTAAATTACGTAAAATGGGCATAGATGGTCCTATGCTGAACTGGCTAACATCTTACCTAAGTAATAGAACTCAGTACGTCAAATTTCAGGGGCATATTTCTTCTGCAATATCTGTTTCGTCTGGCGTCCCTCAAGGTAGTCATTTGGGTCTCCTGCTATTCAATATTTTCATAAGTGACTTATCAGAACATCATCACCTATTTTATGCCGATGATCTGAAAATTTATCATATAATCTCAACTTCATTAGATTTACTATTCTTCCAATCCAAACTCCTCGCGCTTGAAAACTGGTGTACCATAAATAAACTTGATCTTAATGTTGGTAAATGCTACTCGATTAGCTTCTCTCGTAAACGTACTTCATTACTTCACAACTACCATCTTAACAATACGCAACTTTGTCGTGTTACTGAAGTTAATGACTTAGGGATCCTCTTAGATAATAAACTAAGCTTTAGAAATCACTATGACAAAATTATCTCTAAAGCTAAAAAGTTGCTGGGCTTTATCAAAAGAAGAGCGAAAGAATTTAATAATGTCTGGGTAACTAAATCCTTATTCTGTTCCTTAGTCCGCCCTATTCTTGAATATGCTTGTCCCATCTGGGATCCTTACTTCCAGATTCATATAGACAGAGTTGAATCAATTCAAAAGCAATTTCTTCTCTTCGCACTACGTGACTTATATGATCCAAACGATTTTGTGAATTTACCTAGTTATTCTGACAGACTTACATTACTGAACCTCATACCTCTTTCATTTAGACGAACTATCCTAACCTCATGTTTCACATTGGACGTTCTAAATGGTAATATTGACGTAATTTCTATAGTTAATAGAATAAAACTAAATGATGATGTTAGGCAAATGAGACATACTACTCTATTGAAAGTATATTCTCACCAAAAAGAATATGCTAGGAATGAACCAATTAACCGGTGCTGCTTCACTTTCAACACACATAGCTCACACTACTCGTCTCAAATCCCTAAAGCCTCTTTCAAAACCAAACTGTTCCGATCCTTAACCTAACCTAGATACGAATAACTCCTTTATTAACTCAGATAAGTAATTTATAATTTTTTAAGAACATATTCTTTTTTAAATTAATTTAAGTTATTTTATCTTATATATATTTGTTAAATTTTAAGTTATTCTTTATGTAATTATTATTTAAGTACTATGTTATTTTATTTTATATTATGCCATGTTTGGCAAACAACAAATAATAAATCTAAATCTAAATCTAATGACTTATGAATCCTGCACCATAACTGTGGTGGCATTAGAAGTAAAATCACAAACCTTTTCGTCGATGCCAAATCGTGCGAATTTGACATCCTTATAGTCACAGAAACATGGCTAAATGATACTTTTAAAAATGAAGAAATCCTTGACATCAATTGGACAATTTACAGAAATGACAGATATTACAACCACACAGGTGTCTCTAGAGGTGGGGGTGTCATGATTGCTGTAAACAACTCTTTGTCAAACGAGGAGATTCTCACAACTCCTTCTCAATCATTTGAGCATAAATACGTAGTAAAAACAAAAATATCTATATTGCCGCAGTCTACATTCCTTCTAAATCGGACATATCGAAATATGAGGAATTTTATCAAATATTCCATTCGGTCAACTCCATTTTAGAGGGCGAAGACAATATTTTTTTTTTTTCGATTATAATCGTCCTAATCTATCTTTTATAATGAACGAATCTGACAATTCTCTTCTCCCAGCTAATTTTTCTGACGAAATTGGCTTCAGTTTAATTGATATATGTTATGACAATGATATGCAACAAGTAGTTCGCAGCCCAAATTCAAATGGTAAATGGTTAAAATTAATTTTCACAAATGTAATTTTCACAAATGTAGTAATGCGGTAAATCTCTTCTCTAATTCTTACCATCACTCTGCTATTATGGTGGAACTACCTAATACTAATACTAGTTTTTCCAAATGTTACAATAAATCAATTGTATATGATTTCAAAAAATCGGACTTTGATTGCATTAACAGTATTTCCAGCGTTCTTCTGGACTTCTTGGCCTCGGTGATCGACTAGGGTTTTAATTATTTAAATAAAACAACTTTTACTTGTTGCGATACCTCTTGCTTTGAGGTATCAAGTCGAATACCCAGAACCACCAAATTACTAAGTCTTTTATACGCTAAAAATGCTCCTTTAGCATTTTTAGCCATCCGGCACGTATTGTGTAATTACCAAATTTAACAGTGAACGAACGCAATGAACTCTAAAACCCTTAGTAATAATATCATATGTTTTTCATTATTATAATATTTTATATGCAATTTGTTGTCATACATAATTGCATATAACGATTTACTAATTGTTGTTGTTGTATATTTTCATACAAGTCATACTGTTTACTGACCTTGTTATGAAATCTGATACATATAAATATATTGTAACAATTAAAATATTTAATATAATTTAAAAAATGCCGATAATGCATATTTAGCATATGAAATTATTTTGGTTTAAACATATTTGGGTTCAATGTAATTTCATTACACAACACCTCCCTTTCCCAAGTTAAAAAATAGACTTATTTTTTACAAATTGGTGTTTCGAAACATTCAACCTAATACCTTTAATGCAAATATCTTTATTTTACCAGAAGAAAACGTTATAAAACTT
The DNA here is from genome assembly GCA_963932195.1 of Empis livida. Lineage (NCBI taxonomy): Eukaryota > Metazoa > Arthropoda > Insecta > Diptera > Empididae > Empis > Empis livida. The sequence goes on from OZ010648.1 coordinate 25,988,097, forward strand.
AATAATTTTTTTAATTCTAATATATAAGATTTACATTTTTCTTACAACAATAACAAAAAAATTTACTTATATCTATGTATAGTATTATTTAATAGATTATTTAAAACATGATCGTAAACCCAAAACTTAATCTAATTATTTTCAAATAAGTAAAAAATCTTTATAATTCTTCAATTTCTTATCATATAGTATATAAAATCATTTAAAATAATTAATTGTCTTTTAATAATTTCTTATTGAAATTCAATTTAATATTTTTTTAAATAAAATACATCTATTTAATTTTTAATATTATCTTCAGTATAGGTTTTACTTTATTTTAGATTTTTAAAATCTTTTTGTTTTTATTATTCTATAATATTATTTTTTTATTCCTTTAAAATTTCTAATAATTAATTGTTCTTTCTCTTTCTTTTTAAATATATATATTTTTTTTTAAAATACAGATCTTGTTGATCTTATTTATTTTTTAATAATAGAGATTTACTTTTAGATTTAATGGATTGTTTATTACATATATTATAAAATAGAATTTATAAAATAGAATAAAGATTTACTTTTAGATTTAATGGATTGTTTATTACATATATTATAAAATAAGAATCTATAGACTTTCTATCCCCTTCCATTCTCATTTCTTTTTCTTTATTGTCTTTATTTTATACTGTTTCAAAAAAAACCTTATAATAACAATTTAACAAAAAAAAAAAAAACTTCATATTAAGTTTTAACAATCTTAACAAAAATTGTCCTCTCCTTTTCTAAGAAAAATGATAATTACATAATTTTATATGATATAATTTTAATTTATTTTGATATAATCTTTATTTTTCCTAAAATATATATTTCATATAAATTGTAAATTAATAATTTTTAAATAAAATAAAAATTCGGTATATTCTTATATATTTTTTGTGTTACCAACAAAAAAACTACATATTTTGTTATGTGCTTCGAAACCCTACTAATCTCAAAAACATTCGTAACTATAACTCTTTGTCCATTGTACGTACCATTGTTTTGTATTATTGTTTAACTGTCACTTATAGTCCACAAAACCGTAATCTCTTTATCCTACGAGAATAACCTATTAAAGTGGTTTTAACCCTATCCGCGCCTACTAAATCTGTTTCGTAATAGTTGGTACTGATACCACTATTAATTGTAATTTTATTATATAATTTTCCTTTGTTGCATACGCTTTCTTCCAAATTTTCGCTATAAAGTTCTACTCTTCCTATATTCAGATAAAATTGATTCTTATCAACCACTACTACTTTGTTTGCATCGCTTTCCACATAATTCGAATCAGCTTGACTTTTTTCTTTAAAATTACATTGATCTGTTTTTTCTATTAAAATCTCCTTTACTTCTTTAATTTCGATACTTTCTACATCTTCTACATTATCTTTTATATCCTCAATATCTTCTGGTTCTTCAAAATTTTCTATTTCTACAAAATTGCCTGATAAGTCATCTGAAATCCCTTTTATATCTTCAATATCTTCTGTTTCTTCAAAATCTTCTGTTTCTACATTATTTGCTACCAAATTATTTTCCGCTAAGTTATCTGAATTTAGTTTTATATCGCCATTACAATCTTCCTTCACAACATTTACTAATAATTTTTCATCTTCAGTACTACAATAACTTACTGCAGAAGTTCTACTATCTTCATAATCTATACTCTCTATAAAATTTTTCAATTTTAAAGTTTTATTATCTTTATTATTATTATTTATCTCATTTCTCTTTATCTCACATTTATTCCCAGTAACTTTTATCCCCAGTAAATCTTCAAAATTTATATTATTAATATTTTTTACTAAACCGCCTATGCAGCATTTATCTTTCCCTTCTTGCGGTATATCTTTATTGACGTTTTCTTTTTCAACTTTTTCAGTTACTTCTACTAAAACTTTATTTGTTGATAAGTGATCTTTTGTGTTAATGATTTCTTTCTGTGATTGCCCTGGTTGGTCATATTCCATTAGTTGACAACTTTCAAAAGAATACAAGGTTGGCTCAGCACCAGTTTTGGTTAATGATTTTACAAATGGCACTAGAATTTGGGTTTTATTTTCCAGCGTTTCTAGGAATTGCAGGAATTTCTGTGGACCAAAAACATTACAATTTTTCTCTATAAAATCGTAACCCAGAATACCATCACCTGGTATTCGTTCATCCTTAGTCGTTACTTGAAACTCACAGTTGAATCCTCCATTAAGGAAGAATTTACCATTACATCTACCAAGTGTCTCATTTTGCCCATGTAAGGTCTTTATGTGTGTTTTTTTATTTGAGTCAATTTTTACACTCTTCAGAAGTGACGTATTTTTTATTATACTCAGTTGAGCCCCTGTATTTATTGAAAGTATTACTGTTCCGTTAGCTGATATATCCAGTGGCAATTCTATTAATTGACCCATTTTGAAATTTTCCCCTTCCTCTGCAACCGGGGTTTTTTGGTTCATTCTCTACTCGTTTCCCGACCGAATTACTTTTCTCGCCTCATATTTTTGTCGTGCAGGGCAGTACAAGATGTCGTGACCGACCATGTCACACCAATCACAATTTTCTATTTTGTTCTGCTCAGAATTTATCTCCATATTATTTATATTGGCTGTCGACGCTGTTCGTGTGCATTGTTCTCTACTATGTCCCAATGTTCTACAATTTGTACAATAAGCTGAATTCCTATTATTACAAAAACGACTTATGTGGCCTGGTTCACCACAAGCGAAACATTTAATATTATTATTACTAACCCTTCTTGAATCATTGCCGTTTGCTCTATCCGCCCTGTAGTTATTGTTATTTTCCGTGTTTGAATTAGGCTGACGCGGCAAAGGACGTGGTGCAGGTTGATAGTTTTCTCTGTTTCTGTTTTGTATATAATTTGTTTTCCTTTTGTCCTTATTTCCAATTTGGGACAATAACTCCTTTAACAAATTAGTTATTTCAGCTTCATTACGTCCTCGTTTTCTTTCTGATGCATTCCCCATTGCGTTTCCCTTGCATAGTCTCTAGCTTTCTGTACAGCCACCCTTAAACTTGAACAATTTTGTGATCTCACAAAATGTTTTAAAGGTTCTGAACGTAAACCTCTGACGAAGGTACGTTTGCTACTTTCATAATTTCTTCTTTCAATACTCTACCCTCATCTTGATATATATTATCCACCATCATTGTGTATGCCTCAAGTTTTTGTAAAAGTCTGCTTCCGAAATTTTCAACGCCTTCATCAGGACCTTGATAACACTCCTCTAGCTCTCTTGCCAATTGAGGTAGATCTTTATATGGCAAAAAGTGGTTACTTAGGATTGACTTAAATTCATCAAAATCTGATATTTGCTTGTTTTGGAACAAAGCATTCGCCTTTCCCCTTAACTTACTTCTTACCAGATTTGTTAAAATAAACATTCTTCCTGACTCTTCCGTAATATAATACGCCTCCTCAGCTAAAGCCAAAAAATTTTGCAAGTCTAGAGCAGGGTTGTCCCCTGATCCTGAAAATGGTGGCACGTGTACCAAAAAAGTTTTAAAAGTTTACGTAACAGATAACAGACCATCACTAAAAGATATTTGATGCTGCTGTAAATTTTCACTGCCCTGCCCTAATAACATTGTATTATTCCGACGTTGTGACGTAGGTGTTTGTTGTCTTGAAAAAACGTCAATATTAGATTCGGGGAAATTATACATTTCCGGTTTCTTAAAAAGGTTCGTAGGCACTGGTGGTGCTTTTCGTACAGGCAATTTACCAAAAATAACCTGGTCATTTACGTTTGACCGTCTTAGTTCCAAATTGTCTATTGTTAAGTCATTAAAATCATTCATGTCTTCTCCTAATGCATCTACTTCGCGATCAACTTCGTTATTTGAAACAGTACGTGGATAAGTTTTTTTAGATCTAAGAACTCTCAAATTTGGATCCTTAGGAATAGCACCATTTTCAGTTTCTGGTGGCAGCCCTACAGCGCCTAATAGTGGTGTAGACATTGCCAATAATTTTGGTTTCGGATTCGTAACAGGAGAATTTGATTTATTGAATTGAGGACTAATGTTATCGAAATCGAAACTATCTATTCTTTCTCTAAATTTTCTAATACATACTACGTTCCATAAAATAATTTACTTCATATATAAACTTTATGTCGTTTTTTTTTTGTACTAATAACTCCTAATTTTAAAACAAAACAAAAAGTAAAATACCAAAACCAAAATTCAAAGCCAAATTGAATTAATTAACAAGTATTACCAAGTTTATCATAAAATAATTAAAACTCGAATTTGTTGTCATACATAATTGCATATAACGATTTACTAATTGTTGTTGTTGTATATTTTCATACAAGTCATACTGTTTACTGACCTTGTTATGAAATCTGATACATATAAATATATTGTAACAATTAAAATATTTAATATAATTTAAAAATGCCGATAATGCATATTCAGCATTTGAAATTATTTTGGTTTAAACATATTTGGGTTCAATGTAATTTCATTACACAACAATTAATTTGACGAATCTTTTATCAGGTAATAATATCGATGAAACAGTTTCATCTTTCTATGACATTATTTTCTCGACGATTGACAAGTATGTCCCCAAAATGATCAAAAGGAGAAAATTATCAGAACCATGGTTAAATAATAACCTAAGATACTTAAGAAATCAGAGAAATAAACTATATAAATTAATTAGAGCAAGTAATCATAATGACATTAGCGGCGATGAAATGACAAGATACAAGTATTATTCCTATGTTAAACAGGTGGGGGAAAACATTATATATGAGCCCAAAAAACAAGTTTTTATTCCGCAAGCAGTACCTTCGACTACCTCACCCTCACCTGCATCTTAGCCTACTCCGCATCTAACCTTGGCCGAAAATATATTTGTATCCCTAGAGGATATTATTAATGCCCTTATTTATCTAGATATAAATAAAGGCCCATGTCCTGACGCCATCCTACCAAGTTTCTTATCACATTGCTCCAAAGTATTAGCGCTTCCCCTTCAACTAATTTTCAATAAATCACTTTGAGTTGGTCTTTTCCATCAATTTGGAAGTCTTAATTTCTTACACCCATTCATGAAAATGGAACTAAAAGAAATATAGAAAATTATAGAAGTATTGCCATACTATCATCCATACCAAAACTGTTTGTGAAAATTGTATGCGATAAACTGACAACAGTGGTTAATTCAGAGCTTAAAAGCCAACAACACGGTTTCAGGAAAGGCCACTCAACTACCACCAACCTGACCGTTCTCGTACCCGAAGTGTTTTGCGGTATGGAAAAGGGCCAGCAATATGATGCCGTGTATTGTGTATACGGATTTTAGCAAAGCATTTGATCGAGTTGACCATCCTACTTTAATATCCAAATTGTACAAAATTGGCATTAATGGCATATTGTTAGATTGGATTGAATCGTACCGTGATAACAGAACTTAAATTCCTAGGGATCATATCTAAGTTGATATCTGTCACATCAGGAGTAGTCATCTGGGCCCATTTCTTTTCAATATTTTCATATCTGATCTATCCGAAGTTTTATCACACATACCACATTTATTTTATGCGGACGATTTGAAAATATACTATTTATTAACTTCTAAATCTGATGTTGCCTTTCTGCAATCAAAACTTCGTGACCTTGTGCATTCGCAATAAGTTATATCTTAAGTAAGTGCCACGTAATTAGTTTCTCTCGAAAACGCTCGACAGCCAAGTACTTTCTGAACAACACTTTACTGGACCGAATAGATAAAATAAATGACGTAGGCGTTTTATTAGATAGTAAATTAATTTTCAACTTCCACTAGGCAGAACCTATAAATTATTAGAATTGCATATGTATTGGAGCTGTACATTTTAGTTTAAAAAGGAATTTTTTTGTAAAAAAAATTTTTTTTTTTATATAAATATATAACATAATATATACGGTATAATCGCAGTTATATGAAATATATAATATCAAACATTGTTCATAAAAGTGGGGATCCAATTCTATAATACTACAGTCACACCATATAAATAAATAATTATTGATAATATAAATTTCATGCCAGCCAAATTTCATGACATTAAACAATTAACAGATATGCAAACTAAAGTGACAAAAATAAAAAAATAGTAAAAAAATTTTCTGCAAAAAATTTCCTTTTTAAACTAAAATGTAAAAAATCTTGTTTTTATATGAAATATTTTTTACACTATAATTTTGTTTTCTTCTAAGTAAGTAATTAAATTTGTAAAAATTTCGGCTAATTTGCTTTACTTTATCCTATTTTAAAGTATAAATATAATTTTTTACTTAATCCTCTTTTGGAGTATAAGTATAATACTGGCAACTTGTTTCTGTTAATAAGTTTATAAGTTTTTGATAACGTCCAATGTTTACACTTAGAATTGCATATGTATTGGAGTTAATTTTTTTTATACTGAACTCTTAATTTTTAAGTAATCGATTATTAGTTTTTTTTACTACCTCTATTTGTTTGTAATATACATATATCGGTGGTATTTTATATCTTTAATTAGTTGTTTTCTTTTTATAGTAATTTTTTTTATCGGTTCATTTTTCTGTATATGATCAGTCATTTTTCTGTATATTATCGCCACTTGAGCTTTCATTCATTTTCACCGTCTCTATACTTAAACTAATTGTTTTTTATTTAAATTTTTTTTTCCTAATATATCTTTATATACTTAATTAATTAATTAAATTCAACCTTTTTCTCAATATTCTAACAAAAGTACCAAACGCGTATTGATCCCCAGTTTCATGAGCACTTCCTCGATTTATGTGTACATATAGGTCAAAACAACACGAGTATATATTGTGCGTATCGATGAAGCCATTGTCCCCTGTAGGCGAAAGTGTGAGATAGGACCCAAATATATCGATTCGGCAACATTCTGAACAACTCGACATTTGTTCGCCCACTACATGGAAAATTTTGAAGAAATATGCAGCGATCACGTCACAAAAATGTTAATTGCACTCTTCTCTTCTAACGCATTCTGCATTCTATACTTTATATTCTTTTTCACAATGTCACCTGATGCTAATTTCTAATTTCTTTTCTTTCTTCACACATACACACGCATTCAATAAATTTTCGATAAATATTGATGCGAAAAAGTAATTAATTATCAATTGGTAGAATTCTCTAAAAGTCTTTGGTCACAATCAAAATTAAAGCAAAATTGTGTAATTTCAATTAAACTAATTAAAAGTACAGTACAATATAAATTAATATTAAATTAAAAAACAAATAGACATTAAGTGAAATAAATTAAATTATGGATTAAATAAATAAGTTAAATAAATTATAATTTAAAATGTGGAATATATAAAAGTGTTTTATTAAATTAAGAAAAATAAAAAACCATTTATATTACCACCACAAATATCTTGGCCTGCACCCGTATAACATTCAATTGGTGCAAGAATTATAGCAGTAAGGTAAATGGTTCGCGTCGTTTGTTGATGAATGGGCTGAAAATCAACTGGAAGTTGATCCAGATTTTTCTCGTGATATCATCTTTAGCGACGAGGTTCATTTCTGGCTGAGTAGTTATATAAACAAACAAAATTGCTTTATTTGGAGTGAGAACCATCCACAGGAAATTGTTGAGGCACCATTACATTCCGAAAAACTCATTGTTTGGTGCGTATTGCAGGCATCATTGCACCATAATTCTTTAAAAATGATGCCGAAGCCAACATGCGAACAATCTAAGTATGAAATGCTTTCAATAAGAGGGTGCTACATGCCACACAGCACTTGAAACCATGACTTTATTGGGAGAGACATTTTGTCAATCGGGCACCTAGATGAGTAATTTAACTCCATTGGATTACTTTTTGTGTGGATACATCAAACCACTGGTCTATGCTGGTAAGTCAGGAACGATTCTATACTAGGAAGGCTAAGATAAATGAACATTTCTAGAATATTGTTAATGGAAATCTGAAACATTTATGGCTTAAAAAATCACAAACATTAAAAGAATCACGCTTACCATTTGATGTTTATTGGAGGAAATAAAAGAACATCAAATTTATAATATGTATAAAATATAAATTCTAGTTTTCTATATATTCTAGTAGCATAATTTGGGACAGAGAAATATTTAGTTTTTAAAATAAATATTTTAAATTCGCTACAAAATTTAAGAAAAAAACCTCTGCAACTTTTCAAGATGTAGTTGCATACTACAAATATTGTTTTATATAGTATTTATAAAACCAAGGTTATTCTTCTGCAAACATGGTTTTTCTATGGAAATAACAAGGTTTTTAAGCTAAACCGTCTACCAACGCTGCTCATATCAGGCTATAAAAATGAAAATATAAAAAATTCTCTTTCGACACAAAACAAACGACAAAGAATAATATTAAAGTAACAAAAGAAATATATTCAAAGAGAAAAGCAATAGAGAAAAATTGTTATGCAATCCAAACGATGATTAAGCAAGCAATACTTTTAAGATTTCTCTATATTAATGTTATAATAATTATTAACAGACAAATATTTGATATGTCGTATGGTGCAATATGAGCTATCGCCAGCTTCAGAATAATTCAACTATGGTTCATGTAGTAATATTTTATTATACAAATTATTATATTGATTAAAATTTTAAATAAATTGTATAAATTTCTTGAGAAATTACTAAATAAATAAAATTGAAGAAATGGGTTTATCAAGTGTAATCAAATTAAATACAAAGAAATTTGATAACACTTGATAAAACACGTCTATATGTATTTTATTTATTTATTTATTAAGTAATTTTTTACATAGTTTATAAAATTCATTAAAAATTTCAATCAATATAATATGTAATTTAAAAAAAATTATTACATCAGGATTTGATCCTGAGTTCAATAATAAGCTGGTCACATATCCACTACAGAGTACACCATATCACACAAATAATTTCTGTATCTTAATAATTATTATATAAAATAACATAAAGAAGGTTGCATAGAATTGTTGGGTAATCATCATTTAAATTGCATAACAATTTTTCTTTATTGCTAATTTTTGAGTATATTTTTTTTCAATTTTTCATTTTTTTTGTCGTTTGTTCTGTGTCTAGAGAGAGAGTTTTTTATCTTTTCATTACCTTTTGTTTGTTATGAAGTACCAATATGAACAATTTGTATGAGGCTTTGTTGTCTATAAGTCCAACATCAACATCATTTGAAATAGTATTATCAGTAGCTGGCAAGGCAATACAGTTAATAAAAATTTGGAGCAGATTAAGCATAAATACTGTCAACGTATTAGTATTTGTAAAATATTATTTTCAAAAAATAATTAATTGTTTTTATATGTTGTTTGCATAATTTAAACACTTACAGTTCCTTTTTTTTCTTTTCGCTTAAATAAAATAATTTGTTTTGTTTTTTTATATAATTTAAGTTTTTTTTTTTTTATTCATAAAATATTTTTTTCGGGTACCCGGGGTTTAAGCCAAATACTACTCGATTACCCGGGTTTTAAATGTTCGAGTAATTTGCAATCCCTACTGGTAGCGTATCCACTAACTACACCATATATCTAATTTCTCTATGTTAACAATTATTATAAGAAAATTGTGCCAGACTGACAGACAGACACGAGAAAATTAAATAAAAAAATATTTAAAATTAAATGCCATAAAATAATCTTTTCAATAAAAAAAATGTTCCATTTGGTAAATTGTTTTTCTTTTCCAAAAAAAAAATCTATACAAAAACACACGGTGTACAAAGCTGTTGCTTTAGCTTTCATTTAACACTCTAAAATACATTGTCATAAAATATTAAAACCAAATATTTTATTAATAATTTTGGCAGATAATTTTTTATTTTAACATTTTTCTGGAAGCGAAATAATACTGATTATTATCTTAATTTGTTTTAAAGATCGACTTGCCACACTCTCAAAATAAACGGCTCAAATAGGAAATTTAATTTCCATTAAAAACTACAAGAGAAATATTTCAGAGACAACTCAGCATAACATTAAATTTGATTATTTTTTATTTATTATTAAATAATCAATAGAGTAAAATATTGGGACGTATAGCTTTTTATTTCGGTATACAATCTAGTGTTTTTGATTTTTCAAATCTAAGCTTTTAAATTTTGTGAGAAAGAAGACAGTGTTGCATTTGGGTAAAAATGATTAAGAAATATAAAAAAATAGTTAATTTAAAAGTAAATTAATGACAAAAAAAATTAAAATATAATATTATTAAATATTTATGAGAATAATTAATTTAGTTGCAGATGTAAATTAATTTGAATCTATAATCATTCTATGCAGATATTAAGTTATTTAAATTTTATTTTATAATTCATTAGTATAAATGTTTTTTGATAATTTAAAAAAAAAAACTTATTTTTAAATCACAGTTTCCGTAAATTTAAAAAAAATTGTATTTAAACTAACACATATTTAAATGCAAAAACTATAAAATGTAATTCGGAAATTTTATTTTTGTTTTCCGTCCATATATCCTATAAAAAAACTAACTTTTAATAAAAGGATTTCCTTTTGTATTGATTGCTAATGAAGGCTATATATATTTTTTGGAAACCGCATTAAAAAAATCTTATAACATTAATTCATTGAAATTGGAAAAGTTTTTTAAATATTCAAAATATTAGGATTATATTTCAATGAAACTTTTATATCCTGTTTTAGAAAAGGATACGCGTAGATACTAACAATACGAATAAAATTCATATTTAGTAATATAGTTTTTTGTTATTATTGCAAATAGATTTTATTTATGTGATTTATATTTAGGATATTTTGTTAAAGAAATTCATGTGGCGCCAATATATCGTTCTAATGGTAATTTATATAAAAATTTTTAATAAATTAGTTTTTATTTTTAAAAAATTGACTCTTTTTCGTTTATTTTATTCGTTTATTTAATTTTTACATATACAAATTAAGGCCGTTTTAGGATATGTTCGGGCAGTTTTTTCATTGCATATTGCATGCAAATCAAATCTATTATGTAATTTAATCTATCCTTAAATCATTTAATGATTTGATTAGCGATAGATTAGATAGATTTTGTAACTATATTACATATATAATGCAGTTAGTTTTAAAATCATTTTATAATAACTAAGTGTCATGGCTATAAATCTAGTAAGTTAGTTTTAAAACATTTTATATTCTTTTTTACTATCGGAAACAAACAAAACATCTTTAATTATTAGATGATAATTATTCTAGTTGGCTTTTAACGGATAAACCCTCGTTACCACCCTAAAACTGTCAGAGATATAATTTAGTAAAATTATATTGAATTTTTAATGGAAAACATTCTAAATAATTGAAGTACCATTTTTTTTTAAATTGTGTATTTATTTCTTTTCTTTAAATTATAATAAAACATTAAGTATAAATACTTTGATCTTTTTGACCATAATTCAAATAGAACAACCAAAATTTTCTAACAAATAATCCGTAAAATTTATATCACCTTTATCATTAAATTTATATCTAAAGTGGGAATAAAAAGTATATTAAATTTAGGATATTATCCTTAAAAATATTGACGACCTCGAAATAAACTTTAACCCAATCTAAATTCTTCACTTCCAACCCTTAATTCTTCACATCCAAGAAGTAAAAAAAAATAAAGAAATGGCCGCAACAACAATGAAAGGTAAAATATATTTAATGTATTCTATAAAATGGAGGAAATATGTTCAGGAACATTAAAGAATAAAATGGCATAATTTTTATTGTATATTATGTCTGTCTTATATAGCATATAAAATTAATGTTACTCTAAAAAAAGGCACTTCTGTTGTTTTGTTATTGTTAACAATGGACTAAGGTGAATTATATTTGAAGAAGAAAATTTTTTTTTTCAAGATTTTAGATCTGGGTACGGTACATTGAATAGAAATACATTTGAATTAATTCAAAAATCTGATGTGGATAAATGTTGATATCCAGAATAGCATAAAAATTTCATATCCATACTTTATATGTAATTATGTTATGGCAACTAAATTAAAGGAAATAATTTTCTTTATTTACGTATTTTTTCGAAATTTTGGAAAAGAATTTTGTTATAAATACATAACTCAAAAACGTATATATTACGTATGTATAAAACGTATGTATAAACGACGTAATATATTACGTCTTTTGTATTCTAACAACATTGGGAAAAAAATACAATACTTTTAACAGATTCTTCAAAAAGGGAACGAAAAAGTTTCGAAAAAAAAAACTTTTTACTTTACAGGTATTTCTTAGACTAATTTGTATTCAAAACATGATATATTATAAACAAATAAAAGTTTTCACTTGCAAGGAAACAGCAAATTTATTTTTGTATTTAAAATTGGTTCTATATTTATTTTCAAAGTCGCACTGTGGAATTTTTTTAAATTAAATGGAGAGGGAAATATTTCATATTTGAAATTGAAATTTAGTTAATTAAAGTATATACATAAATACAAAGTGTATCATATTTTATGATACACTTTGTGTTTATATACCCGGAATTAGAAATTTCCAAAAATTTTGAAAAACAATATAATAAATTATAATTTTTTTTATTTTATTATGTTTATCTGTTTTTTTAACAACCCTATGAATAATCGTAAAAAAGCATAAATACAAAATATTCTTTGTTATATAAATTGTTGTCGATTCATTCCTATTCCTTTTTTACTACATATAATCTTATGTTCTTTATATACACAAAATTAAAAAAAAAAAAATATTCCACCCTAAAGTCAATTTGAAAACGGATATAATTTTTGTGCCATAAATGTATAAATAGCCTAATTCGTAACTTAATCATCCGTGAATTCATAGAAAAAAAATCTAAGAAAAAAAAAATGGAAACAAATAAAAAATAAATAAATCCAAAATAGATATTACAATAAATTATTAAATAAGAAAAATAAATATAACATAAAAAATTCATGTAGAAATAAATGTTTTTCTATAATATCCAAAGAGGGTCCAAAAGTACAATATAAAACAAAAATATAAATATAGTAAGACTGAGAAAGTTATTCTCAGAACTAACAAGGTTGTGATAAAACTGAGAAAGTTGTCATATATAATCTCTTCACCATTATTGGAAATAATTGCTATAAATTGAAAATCGGTAAAATATCAAATATTTAAATGAAAATTTTTTTTAATTTAGGTTTGCCTATGGTAAAAGAAGTTTGTCATTCGAGTTTTGTGCTTCATAGAAATTTTTTTAATATTTATTAGTAAATGACTTTCATGCTTTTTGCCAAACAACTTGACATATTAAAAAAATTCACAATCGAAAAATGTTGTATAGAAAAATTCACAATATCGATAAATATTCACCTCTGTTTCTTAAAAATTCTATTCAGAGATTCGTATCGTAAGTTAAGTTGTTAAATTAATATTTTGACACTCGTTAAATAACAATCAGGTTTTAAGTAATTGTTATATTTAACGATTTCATTAGAAAAGTAGTTTTTGGTTTTAGCTATATTTTTTATTAAATATTTTATACCATTTTTTTTATTCAAAAATTTAAAAAAAACATTAATTTGATTTGGATAATAAATCAAATATATTTTTGAAAAGCACTAATTTTTCATTTAACATTTTTTAAATCACGAATTTTTCATTTAACAAAATTTAAAAAAACATTAATTTGATTTGGATAATAAATCAAATATATTTTTGAAAATCACGAATTTTTCATTTAACATTTTAAAAAACATGTTAACAAACAATATTCACCACATCTATGTTTAAAAAGCGGATATTGATAATTTCTCTCAATAGCATTTTTATGTTTGCTTGTTTAAAAGCGGATATTGTTTAAAAAGCGGATATTGATCATTTCTCTCAATAGCATTTTTATGTTAGCTTATTACGCCAATTGTTATTTATTTTTTTAACAACTGTCAAAGAATCTGCAAGAGGGTGCGGAACCGACCAGATGGGCAATGACTTGAAAATTCATTTTTGAAAAAGGTTAATACTCGCAATATCCCGGTGAAAACCAACCGTCTGAGAAATAACATTACAGATAACACTTGTAAAGGGACGGCTGGAGCAGGTGTATTCCATGAAGGCTCGATCACTACAGTACAGCTTTCCTCTAGGCAAATATATTACTGTATTTCATGCAGAAGTATATACTATCATACAAGCTATATGCAACATACAAGCTATATGCTATCATACAAGTATAGCTCAACAGAATAGGTGGATGAACCAGTCTATTTTTATCTACTCTGATACTCAAGCAGCCATTATGGCGCTGATCTCAAGCCTGAACAAATTGGGTCCATGCAACGAAGTAGTTGCATCCTGGGTTCCAGATCACAATGGATTACCAGGAAAGAAATACCTGATTCTCTCCCCAGAGAGGGATCCAGTTTACGCTTCTGTGGGCCTGAACAATGTATAGGAATTTCCTACGCTGGTGTAAAAGCGACCGGAGTAGAAGCCTGTTGGATGTAATGCAACATTCGTTAAAATCCAGCAATAAATAAATATGTAATAATTTTTTGAAGTTACACTAATTTTGTAACTTCAAAAAATTATTATTGGAGACTGGTCATTTTATGTTTTTTTTCCATTACAATAAAAATTATTGAAGAGTCAACACCTTGTTTTTTAATTATTAATTTTATTGACCAGGCGAAGCCATCGATCATCAAAAAGTAACTAATCTCCAATCATCGGATCAGTTTTTGCTGTATAAGGATCAGGTATTATCCAATAGGTTATGGGCCCAGGATTGCAATCTAAATAAATATTTCAGGTAAAATAAATAAGGAAAATTATAAAATATACAGGAATATACCTGACACAGCAAAACTTCAAATTTCGAAATTAAATGATGATAATTATCAAATCTGGAAATATAAAATGGAATTATTATTGATAAAAGAAGATTTATAGACAGTAATTGATGAAGAAGCACCGATAGATGCAACACAGCTTGCTGCTTGGAACCGGAAAGATGGAAAAGCACGTGCACATATAGGTCTTTTTATAGAAGACAATCAAATCATCCATGTGAAAAATAAAGTGACAGCAAAAGCTATGTAGCAATCACTTGAAGAATACCACCAAAATCAACGCTGTCAAATAAAGTTACACTTTTGAGAAGGTTATGCAGAATGATTCTACCAGAAGGTGGAAATATGATATTGCACCTAAATACAAGTAATGAGTGCATGGATCAATTGGCTACATTAGGTGAATCGTTAGCAGATGCTCTTGCAGTTACTCTATATCTGTCTAGTCAGTCAGAAAGTTATAGTGTTTTAATCACAGCACTCGAATCACGTGCTGAAGAAGATTTAACTAAAAGTATGGTGAAAAATAAATTGCTAGAAGAGTACAAAAGAAAACAGGAAATTAATGAAACAAATGAAAATGTAGAAAAAGTTTTTAAAACTTTTAAAGAAAATGATAAATTTGATAAAAATAAAGTGAATTGTTTTTTCTGTAAAAAAAAGAGGACACATGAAAAACGACTGTAGAAAATATATAAGTTGGAAAAAGAAAAAGGAAAATGAGAATAGAACACAAAATAAAGTAAATTTAGTGGAAAAGAACAGTGAAAGTGATTCATATGTGTGTTTAAAAGTACCCAACAAAAATCAACAACATAACATTTCAGAATGGTGTGTGGATTTTGGCGGATCATCACACATGTGCAATGACGAATCATTATTTAAAATCTTGAATAAACCAAGTAAAGATTCTGTAAAAGTAACAGATGGCAGAAATTTGTTAATAAAAGGAACTGGTACAATTGAATTTAAAACAGAATTAAATAAATTTATTTTAAAAGAAGTAAAATTTGTACCGAAACTAACATGTAATCTATTATCAGTTAGTAAATTAACAAAAAGCGGTTTTAATGTGACATTTAAAAATGAAAAGTACTATATAAATAAAAACGGTAAAAATTTAATTGTTGTAAAAGCGAACAATGGCATATATAAAGCTAATCATCAAGTTTTTAATACAATTTACAACAAAAAATTCAAAATGCATACATGAATGGCACAAAATTCTCGGCCATCGTAATTTATATGGCGTAAAAAGAATGATAGCATTAGCAGTTGATTTAAATATAGCAAAGTGTAACCATACAGATGTTTGTGAAATAAGTTTGGAAAATAAGAAAACTAGAGATCCGTTTCCACAAGAATCGTTTACAAAATCAAAAGAAAAGTTGCATTTAATACACACTGACGTTTGCGGTCCGCTACAAATTCCAACGCCTCGAGGCAATAAATATATTTTACCGTTAAGTGACGATTTCTCTAGGTACTGTTATATTTATTTAGTAAAACAAAAATCAGATGTGAAAGATAAAAAGAATGAAATTAATAGAAATGATGAAAACCCAATTCGGTAACATACCAAAAATAATTAGATCCGATCGAGGTGGTGAATTTATGAAAACCAAACTTCGTAGCTACCTCAAAAACAATGGAATTATGACACAATTTACAGTACCAAAAACACCACAACAAAATGGAGTAGCCGTATGTGAAAACAGAACGCTGATTGAAAGGGTACGTTGTATGTTAAATAGCTCTAAAATTCACAAACAATATTGGAGCGAAGCAGTAAGCACAGCAAACCATATAATTAATCGCTTACCAACAAAAGGTTTAAAAACAACTCCGTACAATAAAAAACCTAATTTAAATTATTTTCAAATTTTTGGTACACCAGCATACACGTTCATATATCAAAAGATGAACGCAAAAAGTCAGACGTCACATCTGAAAAATTAATATTCGTTGGTTACGAAAGAGGTACAAAAGGTTACCGTCTCCTGAATGTTAATACATACACACAAAATTAAAATTAGTCGAGATGTCAATTTCATCAAACAAAAGGAAAATCAAACTCAAGCAAATAAACATAAATCAATAGTACAACAAGAAACTGAAACATTAGATACAAATATTGAAGAAGAAGAACCAGAAAATGTAATACAACAAAATATACCATATACGTCAAGAAGATTTGATGCAACAACAAAATATACGTTAATAAGATTTAATGCAACAACAAAATATACGTCAAGAAAGTTTAATACAAGAAATTCAACAAGAAAATCCACAAACAGGTTCAGAAGGAAAATTATATGACAAAAAAACGCTGTGAGATGGTCCAGCAGACAAAAGAAAGGTAAACCAGCAAAACGTTTAATTACAGAAATAAATAAAGTAACAGAAGAAAAAATCAAAGATCCAAAAACGTATGAGGAAGTTCTTAATGGACCAAATTCTGAAAATTGGCAAGAAGGGATGAAAGAAGAAATTAATTCACTCAAAAATTATGGAACCTGGCAGATAACCAAATTACCCCCAAATATAAATGTTATCGGTTGCAAGTGGATATATAAAACAAAAACGAATCAAAATGGAAATATAGTCAAATTTAAAGCTCGGCTGGTAGCGCAAGCTTTTTCACAAAAATTTGGACGGGACTACGATGAACTTTTTGCTCCTGTGGCGAACCCAACAACATTAAAGATTCTACTCAGGTCATAGAAAGATGGATGTTAATCATTTTGCCATACAAACCGCATACCTAAACGGCGATTTATCGCATGAAGTCAATATGAAACAACCGAAAGGATTTTCTACAGGCGATAATAGCCAGGTATGTAAACTAGTTAAAAATTTATATGGTTTAAAACAGGGCGCGAAAGAATGGAATACAAAATTCAATTCCATTATGAATATTAATAGATATGATCAAAGTAATAATGACTTATGTCTATATAAAAAGAAAATTGGTAATGATCGTATCTACATTTCTAATCATGTTGATGATATAGTTGTGGCATCAACAAATCCAGAACTTATAAACTAATTTGAAAAATTAATGAAAAAAGAATTTAAAATAAAAAATTTAGGAAAATTACAGTATTACTTAGGTATACAATTTGCAAGAGATGAAGACGAAAATGCAAAAAAATCAGCTACACTACACCAATGAATGTTGGTTACCTAAACCAAACAATGAATCAAGAGCCATTTGAATTACATGAATTATATCGCAGCGCAATTGGTTCATTGCATTACCTATCGACCAACACTAGACCAGATATTTCTGTCGCGACGTCGATATTAGCAAGGCGAGTGAGTGATCCCAGACAGTGTGACTGGAATGAAATTAAACGAGTCTTCAGATACATAAAATTTACAAAATCAAAGAAATTAAAAATGTAAATGGGCAATGAAAGTCAAGAAAATCTTTATGGTTATGTAGATGCCCACTGGGCAGGAGATAACGAAGACAGAAAATCTAACACCGGATATTGTTTCATGTATAACGGAGCACTAATTGGATGGGCAAGTAAAAAACAAGCATCAATTTCTTTATCGTCAACATTAGCAGAGTTTATAGCATTCGCTGAAGCAGTTCGTGATCATATTTGGGTAACACGTATCATTAAGGACTTTAAAAACAAAATTTAAAAACACGTATAAAAATATTTGAAAATAACCAATGCTGTACAAAATTACTGAATGATCGTGCTTGTCATCAACGCGTTAAACATATTGACATAAAATATAAATTCGTACATGAACGCATAAAATCAAAAGAAATATTAGCTGTTTACTGTCCGACCAACGATATGATTGCAGATATGCTGACTAAACCATTGGATGGACCAAAATTGGCGAAACATACGAGAGCAATTAATCTGATTTAAAACGGTTTTAACTTCACGTTGAGAAGGGGTGTTGGATGTAAAAAGTACTGGCAAAATATGGACCAGTGCAGGCAGACAAAAACGACCCGAGAACAAAACATCTCCTAGAACAAAAACGTTTCTAAAGAATGTGGTAGCAATCGGCACTGGATATAGTCCACTGAATGAACAGACATTACAGATATAGAATATTTACCAAGACCAAGGTGATGAACTTTATTAAAAACACTAACCGGCTTGGGTGAAACAAAAGTTAAGTGTAGCAGTCGCTAGAGCACCTGCCTTCGAATCCAGTCCTTCGAATCCAGCCTTCGAATCCAGGCTTATGAACTTTTCTGCGAATTTTGAAAAAAACAGGCTTAGCTATCATTCGACATTGGGATAAAATTAATGACAAAAACATTCCTATCCTTAAATTTCCCAACTTATAAAAATACCTATCCCTCCCCATACCCAAATACTGTGTATTCAGTATTCACAGTTAAGGGAAAATTTTCTCAATATTTGGCTATGAATAAAAAAAAAACAAAAAACAAAGTTTATTCGGATGAACGGATGCACAACCAACTGAGCAGCCACTACAGATGAACACTGGACCAAATTGCGGTGAACCTGGAAAGGCAAACCTAGCATGGTGTCGGTTCACCCTATCTGGAAATGCAAATACGAAGTAGTACAATGAACCAAACTGCACTATACACGCATGGTTCCGTTTCATTCATTCAAATTAAGTAGTTTTTTAAACTAATTTACATGTAAATATGTGTATTTCAAATTTAAAAATAGGTTGGATGACAGGTTGCATACCTTTGATGATTTGAAAATATATATTTTCAAATCATCAAAGGTATCCATGTCGGTAAAAAAAATGTCTTTTTTTTGTCAAATTAATGTGACTATTTTGTAACATAAATCTTGTGAAAGTTTTATTAACACCCACTCATGGTCACATTAATTAATATTACACATAATAAAACAATTTACTGCGATTGATATTGCGCATTTTTCTTTGTGTGTTGTTTTCATAAAAAAGGAATTAGTCATCAAGTTTTTATAGGTATTTTATAAAATTTATAATTTTTATTAACTAAGCAAAATAATATACATATTAAAATTATAGTTTGGGTACTGGGATAAAATGTTCCAATAATGTTCACCACATTTACCATACATCATATGACGAATGGTGATAAATGTGGACAAGACAGACAAGACGTGGATTATAAAACATAGTTGGGAAATTCTTAAAACATTAAACAAAATTTTATATTAATAATATTTTTAATTCAAGATTAAAAACCTATCTTTAGTTAGGAGACCTAGTGTTAACAACTTTTTTCATATAAATGTGACAAAATTTTTCATATAAATGTGACATATTCGTCCATAACTGTGATTTGTACGAATTTGTGATAGTTTTAGACCGGGTTTTAATGGGTTTCACGACATAAACGAGAATTTTTGTCCATTAAAAGCTGGCGTTAGTGTGACACCAACTTTGGTGTCACACTAAAGCCGCAATTTTATTTTAAAATTTTGAGTAAAATGTGATGTATTTTTTTTTCTTAACTTTCGGTAAAAATAAATTATATTGTTTCATTTTTTCTAATTTGTTTAAATTTTTCATTTTTTATAAAAATTTTTTATAAAAATTATTAATATTAATGTTTGAATATAATGCTATGATTTGGTTGGCAAGATAACCTGTTGTTTGTAGCTAATTAAAAAGTCAAAACCCAGACTACAAATTCAGTGAAAACTATTATTTCAAATATGAGTAGTATACGTGTAATCTTAGTGTAAACATGAAGGAGTTAATTTACACTCCCTGAACCCGTTCCAAAAAACCTTCAATTGGTCATGACCATATTCTGCGCATCAAATTGGAACTGGTTATATTGAGTTCCAGTCGGGAGTTTGCAATTTGCATAAGAATTAAAAGTTTCTGACAAAACCATCGAAAACAATATTCATCGCTTGGTCTTATTTTAAAGTATGATATGTGGGTATCATATGAATTAACTGAGCGGAATTTATCCGAAAGAATAAGAATTTTTGCATCAATTGGCTAAATAAGATGGAAAGTTGATCACGTACAACAAAGTCGTTAGAAAACGCACTTCTGGCCAAATTGGTGTAACCGGTCTCTCCATTGCAAAAGATTATCTTTACCAAAGGAAAATAATTTTGACGATCAAATCAAAAATGTCCTTCAAGAATATTTGGGGCAAATATAGGAAGCGGAAGGTTTACAAAAGGCGAATTGAAAAATTACCAGAGAGGTGGCAAAAGATTATATGGAATCAAGGATCATATATTGAAAATTAATAGTTTTTGAAGATAAAAACATTGCTTTTTTATTAAAATTTTCGGACAGAACTATCTTGCCAATAAAAATAGATTTTTTAATACGTGTGTAGGCGTATGGGAAATTCATATGCAAAAGTGGAACAAATAAAAATGCTAACTGAATTTATCGACACTAATATGGATTTATCGTGAAATCATTTTATTCCAGCATCTTTTCCCTTGTATCTATAATGTTAGTTGTAATAATAGAAACAGTGCTGTGGCACCCAATCTGCTCCCACTTGTCTGCTCACATACGTTCTATTTCAATACCCTATATATAACTAAAATAATATTTTGGGACAAGACGGTTATGCCTTATAAAGTATTGAAATAGAACTATATTATCGTCTTGTCGGTAATATACGTTCTATTTCAATAGTTTATAAGGCATTTCGTGTGTGCATATGCCGTTTTGTCCAACTACTTGAAAATATGAATGACGGAATTTCCCGTCATGTCCCTATATTTTCTAAATTTATCGACGGCATATGCCGGCTTGTCCACCAACATGTTAATATAACTCCAGTTATATTAAAAGCCACAAAAATCATTTTTAGTTAACCAGAAGCTTTTAAGACATCTTGAACACAGAAAATAAAAAAAGGATTTATGCTATTGAAAATAAGTATTGGAGACATCCCGCAGTCTTCCCTTAAATTATTACATATTTTATTCAGCATCACTACTTGAGTACTGATGCTTATATGTTTTAAAATTAAACATTTCGCAAAAATAATCTTTTAAATATACATGATTTAAAATAAACAATAACTTTGACATGAAAATGTTTTCGTATATAAAACTAAAACTATTGTAGAAAGGCTATAATACATTTTTTTGTGAGTGTTGCCGCATAAATATTCGATATTTTCTTATCACATTACATAATGTGATTATTGATGTGATCACATTTCATTATCACAGTAAAGAATATCATCTATAACCTTACATAATTCCAGAATTCCACCCCGAATAAACACAATCACAATTTTTCCACATAAATAAATTTTATTTATGTGGAAAAATAAATAAAAAATAAATTTTTGATAAATTTTTGTCGACATTCTTCTGTAACATTTTTTTCTGCGACATTTTTCTACTCTTTTGTCAAAGTTGGTTGCTGGGGCTTTTTTTAGTGCGAAAACGACGATTTGTATGAAGATGAATATTCGCAATATTTCAAGAAATTTCATGGAAATATTTCAGATACCTTTCAGTGTTGTATTATTTCGTTGAAATATTTGTAAACAATTGATAAAATAAGAACAGCTGTGAATTGTCAAAATGACAAAATAATCTAAAATAAAAACATAAACCACGTGAAATTGTGAGGTTACATAAAATCTCAAAATATGAAATAAAATACCACACAGTTAAAATTTAATCTTTTTTATGTAAAAGTGACGATTTTATAAAAATTAAAAGATAAATATGGATATATCTTTGAATATTTTAAGAACAGCTGCACCTACTAAGATACAGGAAAAGGTTAGAACATTAATTAATTTTTTTAAAACAATGAGCTAATAGTAATTTAAATTTTAGCAATTTCCTAAAAAAATTTTTACAAAAATTAAAAGGAGTAAACAAAATGAAAGTGGATTTTCATTTGAATTTACGAAATATGATAAGATTAAAGCCGTAGTGGCGCGTAGACGAGTTAATCTCACTAAAAAAGATCAGGTAAAGCCGATTCCGAATATCACAACAAAAAGAAACGACTCTGTTCCACGTAATTTTGTTATGCGGCCACCATCTTCTGATAGTAGTGATGTGGAAAACTTTTCTCCTAAATCTACAGAAGTTGGAACTAATTTGTCGTTGAATGTTATAAAAGGTGATGCTGCTCCCATAAATAAAAGAAAAACAAAATTAACGCGAGATGAAAGGTTAAAATTGAAACGTGATGGCATTTCGGGACCAAAATTCAAAAAAATTGACCGTGTTTTGACACAAGACGAAATCAATGACGGTATAAAGAAATTCTCACAAACACCAGGAAAATTACAAAATTCAAATAATAAAATAAAAACTACTGTAAAACGTGTGAATTTATTTAAAAATAATCCTGAAACAAAATTAATTGGTCAACGGTTAGTGAAACCAATTAGAGAAACAGTATTTTCCGGAAATAGCTTAGACACAATAAATTTGCATTCGCATTGTGTGAAAAATCTAGCTGACATTTTAATGATCAAGGAATTAACAACTGTCCAACAAAAAACCATTCCACAAATAATGGCGGGAAAAAATTTGTTAGTACGTTCACAGACTGGTTCTGGTAAAACATTAGCTTATGCTCTACCAATGGTTCAAAAATTGCAAGAACTTCGTCCAAAAATTACTAGAAATACTGGAATTTTAGCTATTATTATTGTACCTACTCGTGAATTAGCAATACAAACTTATGAATTAATGATAAAACTGCTAAAACCATATCAATGGGTTGTGCCGGGGTTTTTGACCGGTGGTGAAAAACGTAAAGCTGAAAAGGCTCGTCTTCGTAAAGGAATTAATATATTAGTTGGTACTCCAGGTCGGTTGGTAGATCATCTATTGCATACAGAATCATTTAAATTGGATAAAACTCAAATGTTGATATTAGATGAAGCCGATCGGTTACTCGAGATGGGGTACGAAAGAGATGTTAAACAAATCGTGGAAGCAATTAATGATCATAGAAGAGGAATATTTAAAAGAGAAAATACAGAAAATGTCAAAGAAACAAGTGAAGGTGATGATATCTTAACAGAGATAGAAATTCCAAAAGTTGAATTACAAAGTGTTTTATTATCAGCTACATTGACACCAGCAGTTCAAAAATTAGCTGGTTTAGCTCTAAAGGATCCATTTTTTATTGATAATAGTGAGGAAGATTTGAGTAAGCAAAATATTGATAATTATGAGGAATCTGTACAGGATGCTGTAAATGAAGGAAAATTAGTTATACCGCAAAACTTACAATTAAGTTATGTTCTGGTACCACCAAAATTAAGATTAGTTACTCTTACGGGATTATTAGCTTCGGAAAAGAAACAGAACAAAATAATGATATTTATGGCAACCACGGAAATGGTTAATTTTCATCATGATTTGTTAAATGAAATATTAACTCAAAGAGTGCTGGACGGTGAAGACGAAGCAAATGACAGTGAAATTGATGAAGTGCCAATTTTAAAGGGAATAAGATTTTTTAAGTAATTAGCGATGTTTTTGTTTGAAGAATAAAATAAATTGCAAAGCAATAATTTATTTACAGATTACACGGATCTTTAACACAACAAGAAAGAAGTGGTGTATTTCGAGCTTTCAAAGATACTAAATCGGGTATACTCTTGACAACGGTAATATTTTTATTTCATATTGAAATTTAAAAAAAAAATATTGATATTAATAGCTTTAGATTTTCTTCTAAACATTGTTTTACCTGAAATATTTAAACTATTTATATTGGTTCCACATTAATACTAAATTCTTTCCTTCCGGTAATCTTTAAAAATAAACATCTTCTTATATTTACCATTATTTGGATTCTTATTTTAATTTATCATTAATACTTGTTCAAAATAGTTTTTAGATTATGGGAACCTAGAGAAAATAAAAATAAATAATTGTAATAATATCTTGTAGTGAATTCACACGTAATTTAAGATATGAATCATGAAATGCAATCGTTATAATTAACCTGTTTAGAGTAAATTAAGATGTAAAGAAAGAAATATTTGTAATTTATTACGTTTATGTGAAAGAGAATTATGTCATAGTTAAGTGATTTTCAAAGTTCTTCTCTCATTGGTAGTTCAATTGCTATCCAGCAATGACCAAATTAAGTTATTTATATTATTAAGAAAATTATAAATTTCACACGAATCTTGCTGGTCAGTTTCATGTTTCTTATGAATTTAAAACGCGCTTATTAACAGCAATTTGCTATGATTTTTCTTTCTTTACATTTGTCTAGAAATTAGGGAAATTATATGTAAATATAAAATATGTACTTAAAAATAAATTTAAACATATAATTGACAATAGTTAAAGTTCTATTATTTGTAATTTAATAAAAAAATTTAACTTAGGACAACAGCGAAAATATTAATATTTCTTTTAGGATGTTGCCGGACGAGGCTTAGATGTGCCCGAAGTTGATTTAGTTATTCAATATTCTCCACCACAAAAAATTTCAGATTTTGTTCATCGTGTTGGTCGAACTGCTCGTGCTGGTCGTAGTGGACGGGCTGTACTATTTCTAGGACCTGGAGAAAGTGATTTTGTTCGAATTCTAGAAGATAAGCGGATACGGTTTGTAATTTAAGAACATATTCTAATAAGCAATCTGATAAATTTCCTATTATAGAATATCACAAATTTTAATGGATAACTATTTAAATGTTCTAAATGAATTTGATTCGGAGGCACATTCAACTCAAGAAGCTGCTTCAAACTTACAACACAAATTTGAAGAATTAATTAAAGAGGACAAAGAAATGATGGAGAAAGCAAGCAAAGGTTAGTTAACAATTAATATTATTTTTTAAATATTTTTTTTAAACTTTATTAACAAATAAATTATAAAAATAATTTACATGAAAATACTTAAAAAAAATCCTTCCTTTTAACCTAATGCAACTGAATAACAACTATCATTAATCACCAATTTGCCTTAATTTCATTGTCTTGAATTACTATTATGTTTCAAAAAAAGAAATTAACGTGTATTCAAATAAAAGTAGAAACGACGACGCACCCCAAAATTAGTTGTGGTCCAAAATTTGGCTACATAATTTTCTTGCAATCGAATGAACAAGAACAATAGCTTAACGAAAATGTATACATTAACAATAATAATTTTTCATCCTTTCTTCTTTTGTATATTTTATCGAGGATCAAGTACCACTTAAGTTTAGTTTTTGAATTTTTCACAGTATTTTTAGTTTTGTTATTTTTTTCGAAAAAAAAATTCTCCCATTAAATTCGGTAGTAAAGCGGATAAAATTAATCCATAACGAATGTTCTTATATATATTTTTTTTTATTAACTATTTCCTGTGAAATAAAATAAAGTCAAGTGTTCACGTGTGATAATTAGAAACAATAATATATTCTAGTCGAGACCGATAAAAATAATATAATAATTCTTAAAGGATTTTTTACTAAAAATCATAGTATTTCGCGTCGTAACTAAATAATAAAGTTATAAATTCCCAGAATTATCTATAAATAAATCAACAGTTAAAAAACGAGAAAATTACTATTTAATCGTAATTAAAAATATAATGTGATATACAAAAGTTATTTTATTAAAAAAAATCACCAGCAAATGTGCAACTTTACTGATTTTCCAATTTATACTTCACTGCTACTATTTTCATGTAATATGAACTTGAAAGCATGCAAAAGTTTATTATTTCAATTACAAAATTATCTTTTTTAAATTAAAATTGTACACCAATGGTACATGTATAGCTTATATTAATAGTCCTTCAATCCCCCTGTTTACTTATCTACATTATACTTTTTTTTGCACTCCGAATGCGTTTAAGAAAAGTTTAAATTCAATTTCCCATTGTATCAACTAACGCTACTCAAAAAAAAATTCTAAATTGCTTTTATATGAATATACAATTTTAATTTAAAAATTATTTTTTGTTTTGAAGGACCCGTCCTCGGAATTGTTACATAATACAGTAATATAGAGTTAGACTCTTTTAAATTGCTTACCACTTAGAAAAATAAATAACCAGAACTTTACGGGGACCTCAATATAGTAAAAAGTTTAGCTTACATAAAATGAAACATAAAATGTTCTTAAATGTAACATTCATCTTATGGAAATCCTAATTTAAACTACCGCATATTAAGTTAACTAAAAAATTAGTTCTAAATATTAAAATATTTTTTTATAAATGAGTTGTGCAGCTAAAAAAACCACAAATAGCTCATTTATGTAGCTATATCTATAATAACTCAGTAAAACCCTTGAAACGTTTTTGAAGATTTGTTCTGATTTTTTTTTCTGTTATTGTAAGTGAATCGAATGGCTTTTTGATTGGTCTTTTTTTTATTGTTTATTGCGATAAGAGAGAAAATGAATAAAGAATTTTCAAAATTGTATACAAAAAAGAGTTTGTATTATGTTTTTTTTTTATTATCACCCTATTTAAAGTTTTATCA
Organism: Empis livida; assembly: GCA_963932195.1. Classification (NCBI taxonomy): domain Eukaryota; kingdom Metazoa; phylum Arthropoda; class Insecta; order Diptera; family Empididae; genus Empis; species Empis livida. The sequence continues at coordinate 26,015,380 of OZ010648.1, forward strand.
TTTCCTCCTTGTCGGTTTTCAGGGTTGTTTTTGTTTGTTTTAGGGTGACTTTATTACAGTTTTATTTGCTTTAAGTGTTTCTCTTATTAATGAAGCCGTTTTTTTTCACAAAAAAAAAGAAAATTGTTAAAGGATATTTTTTTTGTTGGGGAATTATGTATACGGGAATTGAAAATTGACTTTAAATAGAAAACTCTTGTAATTAATGTGGAAAATTAAGTGCTTGTTTTGTGGATTTTACATGCAATAAAATTAGTGGGTATTAGTGGTTGCAGTGTACAACTTTTTTTTCGTTTATTGTATATTTGGAAAGATGTAAAATGTGTCAATTTCTGTGGGAAAAAGGGGAAATTGTAACAATGATTTTATTATTGAGTTTTCCGTATTAGGGAGAATAATTTTCGATTTAAATTATTTAAAGACATTTTTTTAAGAATATTTGTTTAATTGTTACAAACTTACAAATCTTTCTTTTTTTGCTTGTTTCATTCATAAACTTATTTTAAATGGTTTAGTTATTTTTTAGAGTTCTTTTTTATAGCAAAACGAATAAATTAAATTCAATTATTTAAGTTATATGCGCTATGCGTTTATACTATAAATATTCTAATCTAAATTTATTTTATACTTTTTTTTCTATGAATATAATTAATACAAAAAATTTTCGTCACGATATTCAGAAGATTTACAATTTCGAAAAATAAATCCATTTAATCAACGAAATTAAACCCACCCATCTGTTATTACCTGTCCATCTGTTTCATATCCCACCATAGTAATTTTGATTTAAATACAAACATAACATACAAAAAAAATCATACCTAAATTAATAATCAATTTTCATTATGATTTTTGATCACCTCCCGCCATCAACGGCCAAATAAACTTCTTTTCAAAAGTGTTAATTAGAAAAAATTGGGAATTATATTTTATGGAACGGAAGGTAGTATTTACTAATCCAATTCTTCCTCTTCAATAGCTGAATTAAAATTGAAATTTATCAAAATTAATTTTTATGTTTTTCATATAAATGTATAATACATAAAAAGATTTTAACTACGACTAAATCAAAATTGGCCACTCAAATGTAAAGTCAAAATTGAATAAAAAGAAAAACTTCAGATAGGAAAACAATGTAAAAAAAATTATTAGGTTTAGTTGAAAGTGTGAAAATTATTTGCCTGCGGCTAAAATAAATATAACCAAAAAAAAAAAAAAATTATGATCGGATCAATGATGTTTAATTTGACCAATTTTTCTTTCATAGATTTTCTAAAATACAAAATTTGATTTTTATTAGCTTACAGCAATGTCGAAATTCATTCATGAAATTCTATTATTTTTCTTATTTTGCTTTTTATTTAGTTCTTTAGTTTCCGAATCCATGTTGTGAATGAATAATATTAAATTAATTATTGTTGTTTCCGAAATAAAAAAGTAATGAACATAAAAATATTCTTTTTATCTTTTCATATTTAAATATTAAGAATATATTTATGTAATTGAAATTGTACTCTTAATTAATTGTCCAAAAATAAAATGTATAGCTTAAATATTTCGGAGCCTTACTTATCAAGGTACCTCATGTTCTAAATTTATACGTAAAATTATATATATAAAGGTTTTCAATGTGGCGGCACAGCGGTAGTCTAAAGAGATCTAATTACCTTAAAAAGTAACGTACAAATTATTTAATAGAAATTGGTTTAAATTAACCCTAACAATTATTTAGATTCTTTTATCTTCTTTTCAATATTCATTTTAATAAAACACTAAAATCATAAAGGGAGGGTGTGTGTTGAACTATTAGTTTTGGCGAAATTTTATTATTGACTCAGCCACAGGAAATGAAAGTATGTTTCAATAAATAAACGCGCAGTTGGTACTTTAAATAAAAAAAAAATTAGAATTTAATAATTAAATTAGATTCATTTCATGAATTTATTGTATTTCAAATGAGATTTTTTAATGCATACATATGTACAAATTTATTTTATAATTTTCAGAAGTAATTTTATATAGGTTTGCTTATGAGGATTAGATCTTATTCCGATTATTTCTGGTAATTAAAGTGCCTTCAAATTTATTCGACGTAATTTGGTATTCTTTTGGATAAATTAAATGAATTCTATTTCATTGCATAGAGTTGTCATACTTCCAGAATGTATCTCTAAATCCACTGACAGTTTCCACTGGCGAATGGTGACTTACCATTTCTGTGAATGGTAATGATGACATCTTCATAAACATAGCCTACTATTTTTTACTGATCCTAAGATTCTAGCAATTATAGCTTTGCTGAGATTTCTCACTGCCCAAATATATAGTAACTTTAAGCTTACATTTTGCAAAAAATTCCTGTATGTCAAAAAAATTCAGAAAATTGTAACCATCCGAAATGGATATTGTAATTAGATATATTGAACTAAATTAGATGTCGTCTTTCTACAAATAAAAATTATACAAGAGTCAGTATTAAATAATCCCTTAATATATTTGTATTCATTGTAGAAGGATAAAGATATATATCATCATCAGCTTATACTACTAAACAAAAATAAAATTAATTCCTTTTGTATAATTAAATTTACTAAAATGATCCATTTTCTACATACGTGTAAATGTAGACTCTACATTGTTTTCCAAAACAGAAAAGAAAAAGGATATTAAAAGTGTATAGTCAATTAAAACGATAAAAGACAACATCGTAACAAAGCAGCCGTGACATTAATAATGAATATCAATTTCTTTATTATAAATATATAAACATTTTTTTTTGTCCCCATATATGCAAAAATTCATTAAGTGCCTTGTCTCCAGAAATATTTCGAAAATTTATATAAACTTTATTTTTTGGTTTACCACAATAAAACGTAATTATTTTACTGAATATAAACTTTACCATTTTGTATCAATTTATTTTAAATTTTAAATGACATATTTATAATAATAGGGAAATGCATGGAAATAATAAACCACAAATTTATGTTATTTTCGAGCATTATTTTGTTCAATCAAAAAAAAGAAAATATGATATTTAAGACTTATTAATGTTTCTCAGTAAGAATATTTGGTTTTTTTATGTCTGCTATTTGGAGAATTTACCCTAAAAAGGATTCATTCTACAAATATGCAGGAGTAATCATCATCATGAGTTAGGTTACCAATTTCAATTCCATTTTTTTATATATTAGCTCTGTCTATATTATCTCTGTTAGTTGGATGGCAGATAATATTTTTCGAAATAAACATGAACATTATTATTAGGAAATGAAGGGAGTGTTATTTTTTTTTAGATTACCTTCTTAATTTCGTTGTACTTTAATACCTAAAAAGGAATCATTCTTCGGTGTATAAAAAGGATAAGATTTTTTTTTGTATACCACGTTGAAATCTTTTGTATGTGAACTATATATATTCAATTATCGTTAAATATCTCAAAGAGATTAAAATTGTGGTGTAAAAAGGGTGCTTATATAAATGTGTATATATTTAATATGTACTAAAAAGGATATCCAGTTAAATATACAAGGACTTTATAAATAAATCTAAATATATAAAAGTAAAATGAAGTTCGACATATGTAGATATATTTCGAAAATGAAATATTCACAATAGAGGGTAGCTAGCTATTCAATGTTGAGACACACAGGGTTTTTTTTAATTTTTTTTTTTTTTTTATTGTGGAACCCATTTCCTTTTCGGTTCTGGTTAATTTGATACTAATTTTATCTTGAATGTTATTAGTAATTTTTCAAATATATTTCGTTTTTTGTTTGTCGCTGTATTCCTCTTTTAAAAGGATATAATGTCAATAACAATTCCATTTTAAAAAAAAAAACACTAATTTGATATATGTATGTATTTACAAAAAAAATTCAGTATTTTTTTAAATAAATTAATCGAAATTTATTATTATTTGAAGAATTTTGAAATAATTCAATTAGATCCATGAATTGCCGTCTTACGTACATATGGCAAAATATTTTAAGTTGACAATGATATTTTAATTTTTTAATTAAGAGCAAATTAAAATTCATTTGTGGAGCTTTACATGGATTATTTTAACGCGCATTACCATTAATCAATCCCTTTGAGTTCGATATCCATTTGTTTTCTACATTTTTTTTTACCAATTTGAAGTAGGTTATCCACAATGAATTTAATTTTCTTTAAGAGAATAATTTCTTTAATCTAATGGATAATTACACTGATAAAAGCAATATCTTTTGCCTCAATGTATTTTGGGGGAAAATCTAACAGCCGACATTTTATTTACCGCAAAACAACTACTTTTGGAGGAAAAGAATTAATTACTGCAAAAAAAAAAAAAAAACGAGGAAACTGATGTTGTTGCAATTGCTTTTGCTGCAAATCAACTGCTTTTGTTACACAATTGAATGTCGATTATTATTTTTCTTTATAGAAGAAACTAATTTAAATCTACGTTTTTTTCTTTTCAAATTGCCTAAATCGAATCATTTGCCAAGCTTTTGAAACATTTGACTATAATTTAATTATATTGATACATACATTTAATGTCGAAATCGACCTTGTATTAAAGTTAAGTTTATGTCCGCTTATAAACATTTAATTTATGTGTGACAGTTCACTGCATTACAAACTGTCGCCGAGTAGGACGACTAACTGGTTTATTTAAAAATATCGTAAAAAGAGAAAGAAGTTTTTAAATTGCTATTATATATGTTTAACACAAACCCGAAACATTAAACAACAAAAAACCCAAATTATTCCTTTCCAATATCCGTTAAAAACCTTAATTTATTTCTTTTAGCTGATAATTAAATTGAAGAAGCAGTTTTTGTTTGATCTCAAATATTTCCCTGTAATAGAAGCTCAATTAAAGTATAAAAACTTTATTTAATTTCATGTATTGCGTCGCGTCTTATAGTCAATTATTAAATTAGGATTTTCAATTTAATACTGCAAGATAATAAAAAAAAAAACACCAATAAATTGTAAATGATCTTCACAAAAAAAATGTGTTCATCTTTTCTAGTTATTTTCTAAAAATTGTACTTTAATAAATTTTTTTTTTATTTATTTACGGTCAAATTAATACAAGTTAAATTGATCTTGAGCGATTTTTAATTGAAGGTAATTTTTCGGGGCACAACACATGTTTTCCGTATCGTGTTTTTTGTATATTTTCTTTTTCCTTTTTTTTTTTGTTCCTAGATAGAAAAAGTATAATTTTTTTTTCAAAAAAAATAAATATTTTTACCCACAAAAAACAAAAACCAAAAAAAAAAATAGACTAGAAATTTAAACCTTTAATTTACTTTTATAGACCCAAAAACAGAATTATGATTGAGGCGAACTACAACGTTTTTATGTCTTTAACTTTGTGATCATTAAAATCGTTTTTTTTTTGTTTTGTTAAAGAATTAAATTATTAATAATTGAGTCGTAATAGAGTGAAATACCGAAGAAAAATATCAAAATTGGACATTAGTAAAAAAAAAAAAGATCATTTCGTGAATGAATTTGAAAGATGAAAAAAAAAACCAAAAATTGACTAGAAGAAGTTTTTAAAAAGATTTATATTTAAATGGCCAACAGGAAGTGATTCAATATTTAATTGATGGACATTAGCGAGATAATAATTTATTTCACTATAAAGTCTTAAAAATAAAAAAAAAAAAACAAAAAAAAGCCCCGAAAAAAGTTATTATTGAAGATGGAAAGCTTTTGTTTAAAAAATTTTATACTCGGAAATGACTGATTATATATTTTTCAGATTTTTGATGAATTATAGATTAAGTTTTGCTTGCCGTAGGGTTTTTTATATTTTAATAGGAAATATTATTTGAAAATTATAGACATGAATATTTTTTGGGTGATTTAAAAAATTATAAATTTAAAATTTTTATTAAAATCCAGTAGCAAATTGAATAAAAAAAAACATAAATATTTTTATACAAAAGAAAAAAATAAAATTAATTTTATGGAAAATTAATTAGAAATTAAATTTATATTACAAATTACAAAGCATTATTGTACTATACTGTGCTGTAGTAGAGTGGGTACTAGGTACTGAGTTTGAAACCAATCCGAGGTACCCATGTGGGTAAAAAACAAGCCTTAGAAAGACTTGATGTGATAAAAGATATTTTAACAACAATGATTCACGATTTAAGCTTCGTATCGTACCGCCCTGCAATGTAATTTTCCACGCTCGTGAAAACTATTGTGAAAATGTTGTGAAAAAGTTTTATGGAGAAGAAAACATTTAGTAGTATGAAAAAGTAGAAAGAAAGCAAATTGTCGATTTTTTTCGAAACGAACAATCAAACTAACCGAACAAAATAACCGGTCAAATGTCTGCCGTGAAATAATGTTTTGAACATTATTTCACTAGCGAAAAATTTTTACATTGAAAATGTTTCTTAAATTTTATCTTTACAAAGTAAATTATTTCACGATGGAACAGCGTAAGACAAAATGAAATCGTTACCGTAATTTTTCACGAGATGTTAAATTAGTATGAAAATTTCATTTCACGATGGATAGCATACTAAGATTTACTAATAAACACTTGATCGTAAACACATAAAAGCCTTATAACATTAGTAGAGTAGACGTATACATCAAAATACAGAGATACCAGTTGAACTTCTGAAATTTTAATTCAAAATTATTCAAAAACACTAGTAGTTTTGTTTGCACTCTTTATTTATCGAATTTGTATGGAAAACGGAAAAAATATATATGGTGCATCCATACTCTATGGATTTTGCAAAGCCCAATAAATAAAATAAAATTCTTCAGAAATACCTAATTTATACCTGTAATGCACAGATATGAAGTAGGTATTTTTTACCTGTAAAATCATTTACAAGGCTATATATAAAATTTAGTTTACTTGTAAGAGTCTTTTAAACAAGTCAATCTCAGTGAATTTTTAAAAATGGATAAAAACTAATGTCTATCACACTGTGGATCCTGGGATATGGTCTCATTCTTTTTTTTTTTTGTTTCTGTCAAAATAAAAAATTAATTTAATTTAAAAAAATTAATAATTTTATTGATTTCTCAAAATACATACTTACAAAATGTTAAACTACAAATCGTCAAAATTTTTATATGTCGTTTTATAAATAAATTATAAATCATAAATAAAATAAAAACAATATAATTTCGATAAAAAGTCAATTAAAAACTCGTTAAAAAAAAAAAAAATTAACAATAAGTTATTTTATAGAAAGCATTTATGGTTATTTTTCCTAATATTTTTATGATAGGATGGAACACTTTAGTTCAACCAAACTGTCATCACATTCGTCTCATTATCGAAAAAGAACCAAACATAAAATTCAATAAAATATTACATATTATAGTATTTTTCTGTTGAAAATTACAACTTTGATACCAAAAATTAAACACTTGACTACAAACTTTTACAATTTATTAAAAAAAACCCCAACCCCTTTACGACTGTTAAGTGTATCCTTTAAAAAAATATCATAGTTAAATTGTACCCCAAATGTTTTAACGATATTTTTTTTTTCGATTTATATTTCTAAAATATCTAATTGACTTTTAGAGTTAAAATTATAGTTGTTCTTTTTTTTTTTTAGTGTCACGCAATAGAAATTAGTACCGATATGTATTTATGTCTAAAAAATCTATTGTAGCTCACACGCAGCTTTTTTTTATTGTTTTATGGTTAGCATTTATAATTAAAAAGCCTTTTACTGAGTTGAGTGTATTTTATAGGGCAAAATTATAGATGATTCTCACTACTAACGTAATAAAAATTGTATTAACTAATTGGCTTTTGCAATATTGATTCAAATAATTGGGATTTTATTCCACATTATAATCCTTTTCCAATTAAAATATTAAGGCTTCCGTGAATATGTGTTAAACAATTTATTAGACATATAAAAATTTGACTGTTATTGACTGCAGTTTTTGACGTTTAATTTAAATTAGTAATCATTTAGTAGCTTTGGTTCAGCTTTGGTTTACATTTTTTTTAACTTGAAAGAGTAAAAAAATGTAAACCAAAGCTGCTTAATGGAAACTGTTTATATTAAATTTGGCTATAGCGGAAATTGAAAATTATAGCCTCTGTTACCTGTTAGATCATTTTATATATTACTAAAAAAAATTAATTTTTTGAATTTATAACTTTAAAGAACTGGATTGTGTTATCTAGGGTGGTCTTTTCCCACCTAGCCCGTTAGAACCAGCCGGAACTGAGTTTCTAGTTTTTATAAAGTATTAATTTTGAAACGGATTTTACAGTTTAGAAAATTAATTTAATTAAAAAAATTGATAATTTTATTGATTTCTCAAAACACTTAAAAAATGTTAACTACACAAAATTATTTCGTAAAATTTCTTATATGTCGTTTTTTTGTTTTTAAATAAATTATAAATCATAAATAAAATAAACTATTAATTTTGAAAGTAAATAAAAATGGTGATTCGTTAAGGCCTGTGCAAAATTATCTATGGTGAGAAAAATATAAGTAATCGAGATAAGTAATATAAGTTTATTTTCGCCTTCGTTAGCTTAAATAATTTAAGTCACATTAAAATGCAAAAGATTTAAATACACCTATCGCTCGCTTAACGGAAGGGTTCCGTTCCAGAAAAGTTGTCCGTAAATCAAAATTCCGTAAATCGATTTTTTTTAACATAAGAAACATAAAGTATTGAATGTATACGGTACATATACGTAAAAATAACGTTACTATGTATAGTAAAAGTTATATGAATTATACATTTTATTAAAAAAGGAAAAATACCCATTAACAATAAGATAATGCATACATAAAATTGTTGCTATGCAATATCTACTATTTAAAATTTAAAATTTTCGCCGTTATTACATATTTTACATGCAAATAATATGAGATGTACACAAAACATAAAAATTTATGTGTACTAGAATAAACTTGTGTGCACTTCTATGTTTTATTTTTTTTCAGTAAATCGAATTTTTTGTACGTTAACAGAGACCGTGGAATAATTTTTGTATTCCGTTATAGCGAAATTCCGTATAAAGAGTCTCCGTTAAGCGCGAGGGCTGGGTATAATGTAAAAGTGACTTATCACTTACGCTACTTTCAAAATAAATGTTTCAAATTTTCAACCTATATCTAAATAAAACAATTTATCGCTAATGCCCTGTTATTGACTGATAATAATTTATTTTTAATGGTAGAAGCCTCCCTGACATTAAAACACAACCTCCTACTCAAGAAAACTTTTATTAATGGATAACATAAATTAATATCAACATTTTCTATAACAAATGAATAATTATTACAACTGGTTAATTGTTATTTCTAGTTAAACAACATACATTTCAAAAAGGTTCAATTATGTAAAAGGCCTTAATTTATCTCTCCTTGAAAATTTGTATTTGTATATTTAAAGAAAAAAAAATCAACTTGTTAAAACACCCTTTTAATTATTATACATTTTGGAATTACATATTTAATATTACGTCCTTTTCTTTTTGACTGCCAATTAAAAATTTTCCATAAATTTCTATGACTACATTGACAAAAACATGAACGACAATAACACAAAAAAAAAAATCTAATTATTTTCACATAGTTAATTACCTGACAATTATTTCTTATTAAAATAAATAAAATTTCTAATTTAAGATTCAGGTTTATTGATTGGAAGTGGCATTAAGAAGTTAGAAAATCCTTAGTAAAAATTAGGAATATAAAATAGAAATTTAATTTAAAAAAATATATAAAACAATAATTTCAAAGTTTAAAACAAATACCGTATTTAATTTTTCTATTACAGCTTTTGTGTCGTGGCTAAAAAATTATTCAACTTTTCCCAAAGATTTGAAAGAAATTTTTAATGTTAAAGTAGCTCACATGGGACATTTTGCAAAAAGTTTTGCACTTCGAGATCCGCCAACAAATTTTGCTAGTAAACATTCAACACCAAAACCTCAGTTACCAACAAATCGATTAACGTACACAGAAAGGTAAATTGCGATCCCATATTGCACAAATATAATACTAATTAAAAAATATTTGATTTTATTGATAATTCATAGAGATCAACCAAGACCGAAATTTGATAAGAAAAATGAAAAACCTAGATTGGGTACAAAAGTAGCGTTTAACGGAGAAAGAAGAGGTGGAAATAGCAATAAAAGAGGACAAGGAAACTTTGGTAATAGGAATGACAATAATAAGTTAAATAGATTTTCACTAAAATCTATGGCACTCTCGGTATCAGAATTTGACAGTGGAATACCCTCAAAAAAGAGGAAAAAATAATTTTATAAAATTGACTTTCAGGTATAAAAATAAGATGTTAATGATATCATTTATATTTTAAATTAATTAGAAATATATTTTTTTAAACACTGAATTGGAATTTTATAGTAATTTTATAGATATAACTCAAAAATTATTAATTAATAAAGTATTATTTGTCATATTCAAAAATAACCATTCTGCTTTATTTCCCATTTCATTGAGGAATAAAGCCAACCACAAAATAAAATAAAAACATATATTTGTTAGTAACAACTTCTTACCACCTTAATAAGTTTATTCACCTTCTTGCCACCTCAATAACTTGGGTAAACGGGTTCATCTAGTGCCTTTAAAACATTTGCATCTTCTTCATGAAACTTTGCAGAGCCATAAATAAATAGTATTCAGAAGATGCTAAATTTATTGAATATAGTGGTTGAGTTATAAGTTGCCAACAGAGCTCTGTTTTTGATTCTGCCTCAATTAGGTATCGATTTGCTCGGCGTTATCATGTTCCAGGATTCATTGCTGCCCAAAGAACCAGTTTTTTTAAAGTGCTATGTTTAAATTTTTCAATTCTTGGCAATATTTTTCAGGCAGAATTGGTTCTCACACTTTTAGCAGCTCAAAATAAATTGGTTCTGCTGAAAAAAGAGGTAATTTGGTTCTGTTGAAAATAAATTGTGGTGGAGAGTACTTAGAATATGATAATTGTATTTAGTTTTTAAAGGCCTTTAAAAATTAAAAACTAAACTCTCAGTTCTTGAATTTTGCAAACTAGCTTCTACATGTTACTTTAGAGAGGATCTGTTCCAAAAAAAATTCCTCTATGACATTGCAGCCGTTGTTCCTTTTTGATAATTTTAAAGTATACCATCGTAGCCTTAATAAGTTTATACAGAAACATATTTTTTGATCCATTTTACACTTTATTAAAGGTATGAGCTACGAATAAAAACTTATTAAAGTTAAGAGCTCTAAACTACAGTTAAAATATCATATAACTGAATAAACGGACAAAACTTTCTGATGGACCTAATATATACTTTATAAAACCCATATTTACTGAATTTTAAATTGCGGAATGTTAAATTGCGATTTTGAAATTATGAAATTTAGAATTTACGAAATTGCATATCTACAACATAAAATATATATTGAAAATCAGCAAATAATAGCACGTCTAGTGAATTAAGTTTATTTTATTTCAATTAATTTGATTTAATTTTCTTCAAACGATTCATATGATTGCATTTAATAGCAGTTTTTGCTTTTCAGGGTTATAAATTTACCAATAATATGAAATTCTCATATATATATATGTATATATATATATATATAAATAAAACTAAAAGACGATTTATTAAGAAAATTTGATTTAATCAATTCTATAATTCATCATTTTATAAATATTTTTTTTTTTAAACATATCGATGGAAACAACAGGTACAAATAATAAAATTTTCTGTTTTTTTTTTTTTATGTTGTAAATATAATAACATAAACTTAATAATAACTTATATTATTAAAACGTGTATTCCTCAATATCATCAATTTATATCAAAATGTGCCATTTAATTTTTATATTCACATGAATATATATACCAAAATATAAGAGCAATTTAATTATAGCAGAATAGTAAAAGACATGAATTTGTTGAATAAAAATTATTATTGGATATCTTTTAATAAAAGTATAGATTGAGAAAAAATCAATTTTAAATCTTTATAAAAAAATACTTTTCTGTATATTCATAATAGTATAAGATTAGATTAAAGATTTACTTTGAAATGAAATTTTGTTGTCTTAGCAGATATATTCACAATTCAATTTAAATAACCAATTTGAATGACAATGCAACCGATTAGTGAGATCAATAATCAAGATTTTTTTTTTCATATTTTAATAAAATGTGTTTTCGAAAAATAATGAAAAAAAAAAGTTAACATAGGAAACTAAAACAGATAAATAATAAAATAAAGCACGTCCCATTCAATAACAACTTAAAATGTCTATAATTTTAAATAATTTTCTTTTTACAGAACCAAAACCAATTGAATTTATAAGAACTTTTTTTGTGAATTTAAAATTACATTTTTAAAATTGCTTGGAAACAAATTAATCAAATTAATTATAGTTATAATTTATAATCATCGATCAGCAACAGCAGCCAGCACCAACCAACAACAAAAACAACTATCTATATATGTATATATATTTTTAAATTATTAAAAAAAAATGGCCGGTTCGTTGAATATTTTGCACAAAAGTTTAACGATCATATCGAACAAAACGATCTATTTTTCTTTCCTTGGAAATTAATATAAGTTTCTGTAAACATCGACGTTGTTAATATTATATTAAATTTTCCCATTTTGTTGTCGTTCGTTGCAGCATTCATTCATAATTTTTTTTTAAGTTCTGTTTTTGGCCAAAGAGTAACGAAAATAACATAAATTATTTAATTTCCATTTTACTTGCTGCATAATGTTTATATGGTTTTGCAAAAAAAAGGCTGGACTATAAAATCCATTGAGCTCAAGCTGGTAGTATTAACATATCAAGGTAAATTAATGCAGTTGAATTTAGGTTTGGATATCAATGTAAGATAAATTTTGTAAAAAAAAAAAATATTTGCAATATCGTTACATATTTACTATAGTATATAATAATTCGTATTGGTGGTGTGTGGATTTTAAATTCCAAGAAGAGTTTTCATTCGTTTAAATTTTATTTTTTTTTTAAAGTGCGGATATAAAAGCATTTTATAGGAATAGGATAGATGGAAAATTGTCTCTCAAAAGCTTTATATATAACATATTGTGTCGAAAAAATAAGCAAGTTTTTAATTTTAAAATATAATAATTTTTTTATATAATTAAGATTTAAATCGTAATTTCATGAACGACGATAAAATTAAATTAATAATTATAGTTAAAATGGAAATTACATTTTTTCGTTATAACATTACCACTTAATTTTAATTGCATAAATTTTTTAATATTTAGGAATGTTTTTTATTTTTTTTTTACATTTTTTATAATTAATATATATTTATCTACAATAAGAATAAATATTCAATTTTATATCTTTTTTAAGTCAGCCATTAAGTAATGCAAAACTTTTTCAAGTACATATACATATTTTTACTCCAAGTATTTCAAGTACCTGATCTTAACTAAGCAAAGTGTGAAAATATGTAAAAAAATAATATTCCATCCAAGTTTAATACCGTAGTAGGCATTTGAAGTGTGATATACTAATTTTTAATAGATGTAAGCGGTTTTTCAGGAATTTGGCTGTTAATATCGTTTTCACCGGATATGGTTCCGTCCACCTCTGGTTCCTAGTCCCATCTGGTTAAAAATTTAGTAATGAAAATTTTTTTAAAAGTGCAGGTTACTTCAGAACAACCCTTCAAGAATTTTGGCCACTAAAGCTTGTCAAACTGGGGAATAAAAAAATTAGCCGAAAGATGTATAAAAAACTAATGATGCTTAAAAAATAAATAATATGATGTTATTTAACTCCTTTTTATTACCGCAAAATGTCATGTTACTTATGGAATGGCCTAATATTTGACATTCGGTCTTTAAGCCATTTAATACTACAACAAAGTAAATTAGAATTATACAATTTAAAGTGGCATTTAAATTGTAATTTCAATGTATGTATACTTTGTAAACAAGTATTTAGATTTCTTATACAATAAATAAACATTACTATTTCAAACTATAAATCTACAATATTCGAATAACCGCAAAATTGTAATGCAAACTTACACAAATTATAATTAAAAAAATTTTTGTATGTGGTATAAAATTAATATTTAATTATAAAAAAAAATAAAATAAATTGTAAAAATAGAAAATTGATTTCTAGTAGAAACCGCTAACATGAAAAAGGTTTTTATATTTGTTTATTTTTGTATATTAAAATCTAGAAAATGTATCAATTATTTAAATAGACAATTTTCCAATTATTTAATTTACATTTAATCAATAAATGAAATGAAAATATCAAATTTAAAAAACCAATCAGCACAAATTTCCTCCACCTCTAACATTTCACCTTAATTTTCATTATACATATTTTTGCTTTATTTAACACTGGGTGATTTCATATATAAATGAAAAAATCATTTGACACTTTACCTTCTGACAACTTGTCAAATCAAATCAACGATGACAAATTTTTTTTTGAAAAAAAAAAAGCTATAACAAAATTGATAAAATTAAAAATGTTTGTATAAGAAAAATAGAAGCAAATAAAATAAAATTTTGTAATGTGACGGATTGAAAAATAGTTTGAAATATTATGTTAGTATTTGTAAATAACAAATTAAATATGATTTTAGATTTATTCAAATATGATCGATCGCGTACATATATTCAAAAAGAAATTATTTACAAATTTTATCTTCTATGCGGATAATTTCATTTGACATTTTAAATTTATGATTAGAGAAGATTTGAAATTGATATGTATTTCATATTAAATTTATTTCTTTTTCGAATCCACAGTATTTATATTTCAAGTAATATAGATTGGAAATTTGTAATTCTTTTCAAATAGCTGTAGAACCATTAAATTATTAAATTTTTAAACACTACAGTCCGAATAAGTACATACTATCAAATTGAGTATCTTCTCATTATTTTTTAATTTTCTGTCAAACCATCTCAAAAGCATTCAATTGCATCAACAATTACATCAACAATTACATTACTAAAGTCGTCCTTCTTAATTTTTCCATCTTCCATTTCAAATGTAACATTTTCCACAGCTATTTTACTTTTTACTATAAATTAGGACAAACATAAAAAAATATGTTTTTTTTTATGTTTGCTCATAAAAATATGGTTTTTCTTAAAATCAGTATGCTTTCAATTTTCATGAAAGTACGATTAAATGAGCACTACCCTACACAAATTTCTACAAAATATTTGAGATTTATGATTCCAATTTTGAGACGAAAGTACAATTTTGAAATTTTAGTGGTCTATTGACGGATCTTTTTTCTTAATTTATTTTTACTTAACAATTAGGAATCAAAAAAACAAATACGTGGGCTAATAAAACATATATTTACATATTCAAAAAATTTATGGACGGGAAAATCGGGTGTAGCTTACTAGGCTATATATAATGTGGTATGTACTGCGTTCGACACTCGTCCGAGGCATCGATATGGGTGTAAGTTTAATCAGCCTTAAATAAGTACGAACGAGTAATAAAACTACAATAAATTGTAATTTAAATCTGGGAAAAATGCTAACGGCCGATGCTAATGAAGCCATTTGTTTTGTGCAATGGAACGTTTCTTCGTTATAATGAAATTTTAAGTTCGGTATATCTAAAAACCCTTAGTGAAAAGTCTAGGCTCTACTTGGGCTGTTGCACCCCTGGAGGCAAAGAAGAAGGCTGCGAATATTTTAAATTTGACAGAAGTAATAGAGCAATGAATAAGTACCAGTGCAATTTCCATGCACACGATATGGAAAAGTTTCGTACTAATCATGTGAAAAAATCACGTATTGGTTTCGTAAACAGTTTTAAAATTAAAATTAAATTCTAAATAAATACATACAGTTTTGTTAAGTCAGTCCACTCAGTTTTTGTAAGTCCACTCAGTTGTTGTAAATTTATGTAATTTTATCATTTTATGTTAATTTTATGTTAAAAAATGATAAAATTGCATAAATTAACAAACGTGATTTATTTATTGATAGGACGATATTTACTTAAAATTTCGACTTAAAATTGGAAGCAATAATATCAACAGTTAATTATATTATTTAAACACAACTTAACCCACTAGATCTTGCTGTTATGAAAACGGAGACCATACTGATTTTAATTGAACATAAATTGTAGAAGTATTTGCACTGAAATATTTTCTTCGAGCTTAGACTTTCTCTGAAGGAAAATATATGAGAGAGGGGACCTCAAGTTATATGTGCAAGGTAAAACAGCGATGTAAAATGTTAATTTTTCTACAAAGACGGAGAAAAATTAAAAACTCAAGAATTTAGTAAAGTAAGCCTGTTATTAAAATAGATAATTCATTTCTTGCAAATTAAAAATACTTTTCAGATGGTTTGACCGAAAATCTAAAAATACAACGAGATGAGGAACCCAAGTAAATTTGTTAGTAGTATTTATTGTAGTATTTCTAATAAAAATTAGTAAAATTGAGCTATAAAAAACAGACTGCAAATAATTAAACATAAAATTTTATTAAATCTAAAATCATTTATTATTACAAAATTCATAATAAGTAAAAATATTAAATTACATAAAACGATTTTGTATTTTTTTTTTTTATTCCAATTTTTATGATAAATTCCAATTGTTTGTTCTGTGGGAAGATGTTAATATACTAAATAATTATTAAATTTTATTTATGTTGTCTATCGTGGAGTTGTAAATTTTTTAAAAATGCTTTCAGTTAGAAAAAAAACCATAATGAAACAAAACTTTTAAAAACCTCAAGGTGTGCTAGTAACTTCATTTATTTGGATCAGATTGCAAATTTACATTGTATCTGATCGTAAGTTTTTTTTTTATTCACATTGAATAGAAATTATTAAAATATTATCTTCTTTCGTATATTAAAACGAGAAAGTTAATTAGTGAAGAGTTATTTTTTTTTAATTAGTAATAATTCTTCTGCATTTTTGTTTGCAGCTTAGAATTCATTCTAGCGGTACGTTTACTTTTGTCATGCATATTTTAGAGTTTGATAATTAATGTTAAAACACTAATGTAAATTGAAAAAAAATTATGAAAACTAAATAGAAATTACATAATATCAACAGTTAATTATATTATTTAAAGACATAAATACCAAATAAACATTAACGCCCATAATAAGGAAAGGATCATTTTTTTTTATTTAGAATCTCAATTACAAATTACTAATATATTAACTTGCACGTGCTTCTTTTTGTTGGCGGTTTATTTTCATCATCCTTGAAAAGGTGACACGTGCAATATTGTATTTTTCATCAAATATTTTCCTGTATTTTTCATCAAACATTTTGACTGACTATTGTAATTGTGTATAATCTGTTTCCCTTTGTAATATTAATAATGAAAAAAATAAACATAAATTTCGGAAAATTTCACATTTATTGAAAAGCTATAAAAATAAAAAGAATTAATTTATTTAACAATTGGAAAATTATTCCCTAAAAATGAATTTGTGGCATTTTTATTTGTGAAATAGTTTTTTTTTTTTTGGTTGGGTGACACGAGCGAAGACATTTGTATTAAAGGTCAAAGATCCTGACTGATTAATTTTGTTGGCATAAATATCTTTTGAAAATTTTGAATTAACAAACAGAAAATTCCTGTTGGTATCATCAATGTTGTTAAATTTGAGTATACTTGTTTTCACTTAAAATCTTTACAACAATGGTGTTCAAGAACTTTAATTTGACTTGAATTTCAATTTTAAAATTAAACCCAAAAAAATTATGGTAAATGATACGAGTATCTTTTTTTTTTTTAACTTTTCAGATTATTATACTATAAAAATTATGAAATAAAAACCTCAAACGTTTTTTTTTCTTCCTTAACTAAATTATGGCGGGAAAAATTTATGAAACATTAATTCATAATAAAAGATTACTCTTGCATTATAAGCAACTACAAAATATTAAATTGCTCCGAAAATTTATCTTTTACGATTTTATGAATGCCAGTTTTTTTTGTTCAAAGATTTATTTGTATGTATATTTAACAGGAATATTACATTTCAAAATGTAAATATATATTTAACTCAAATTACAGTTAAAAAACTGTCCTGGAAATATTATATTGGTTTTTTTTAAAAACAATGTTTGTTTACATTGCAAAAAAAAAAATTACGGCTTCAGTGTTAATTTTATCAACTGAATAAAAAGTCAACGATTTAGAAAACATTGATTTCATTAAATTGTACGTAATTACTTTTAAATTATAAAATATTTAAGTATAATTAATTTTTAACTAATAAAAGTTAATTAACTTAATTAACTTTTAACTTATATAAATAATTATGTACTAACAAGGGGTAATAAATTATAAAAACAAAAAAATGTTAATAAAAAATCTATATTAATTTACCGAAACACAGAATATTACCAAAATATTTATTTTATTTATAAATGACTCCAACATTCACAAAAAAATGAATTAATTTCTAATAGAAATATTTAAAAAATTAATTCACATCTGAGACAATAGGCTAATAGGTAAGAAATAAGTCCAAATATTAACAAAAATTGAAATCTTGTGTAAATTAAATATTAAATTAAAAAATAAAGGTGATAAGTCTTATCTGTCGTTTATATTAACAGGAATTTTTTTAATTTAGATTGGCAATATGTATATCTTAATAATCTGCACTTAAAAATTATTGATTTTCCTAATTAAAGTTTCCAGGTCTCCTTAATTAGCTTAACCTTAATTTCCTTCTGCCATAGCCTGGAAACATATTTTTTTTTTTTATAGAATACTAAATTTATTATAAAATTGCATTTAATCTTGCACAAAATCATTGAATTTAAAACAATTTACGATTCTTTGTTATTTAATTTCCGCAATACATGCAATTTTTTATGAAAATTAAGATTATAAAAAAAAAAATATGTATATAAGTTTATATTTTTAAATCAAGTCACAAATTAAATTAATATTAAAAATATTTATGTTATAAAATAGAGAAAATCTGTGTTTTGGTATTAAATGTAATTAAAAAAATTTACTTTCGAAACCGCTATACTTTTAAATATTACATATTTTCCCGTGCACAATTTTTTTTCCCCTCTTTGATTGAAGAACAATAGAAAATTACTTCATAAATTTAATGATAATTAAAGTATATTTAAGTACACTGTAAGAAATAATCTTTAAAAATAATATTTTAATAAATTTATTATTAAATTTTCTTAAATAATTTTATAGTTAATGTAACTTCATTAGTTAGATTTAATTTAAATAACTACTTGAATTTCTGTAACGATTATTATATATAATTTCTACAGTGAAATAATATCTGTTCTATCTATTTAAGGTTATTATATACAAATTTGAAATATTTATCTAATTTCTAATGTATATCAATCAATTGATTTGTTTAAGCTGTGTAAAAATTTAATAAATAGTAAAAAATTTTCACACATTTTCCATTTTATAAATTGCATTATTTCATTTTTCTTATTTTTTTGATTTTTGTTCCACATTTTGACTAAGATTGTTGAGATTTTTTCATTAATTTGATGTAACTTATATTTATAAGTAAATATATTTTTATCTGTGCCTATGAATTGGGAATAAAATATGAAAAAAAAAAACTATTTTTCGTAATTGAAAATTCAGTTATTTTATAGTATCTAATGTAGCGGGTGAGACCTTTTTAATGTAAACCTGAATGAAAATGTTGAATTTTTTTTTTATATAGGAAATTGCAGTCAATTTTGCATTATTAAACATGCGATGTCATGTTATAAAAAATTCTTGATTATTCATTTAAAATTATAGCATTAAAAAAAAAAAAAATATGTTATTTTACACATAAAAAAAAATTCCGTTTTCGGAAAATTTTACAATGTAAATATTATAATATTAGCTACAATTAAGTTACTAAAGATAGTTAATTATAATATTAATTCAATAAATTTCACTCTATAAAATAAAAATGAGGTCATATATCTGTTTAATGTGTTAGAAATTTAATATAATTATAGTTGTATAGGCAAGGAGATAAATTGTTAGTATATTTTCATTTATTGGGGTCTTAGAAAGCATTTTTGAATCCTTAGGATGTGAAATGAACATCCGGGAAAATGATAATTAAAACATAAGTTACGTCAATTCCAACAACTAACAAGAAAGAAAAGAAGAACTAGTAAACTGTTTAAAATATCCATGAACTTTCAAGTTGCGAACAGCGAGACAAGCTTATTTGGAAAAGTAAGTTTATCTCTTAATTATCTTGGATTTAATTAATTTCAAATAAAATGAAATATTTACATCAATGGAGACATAAATGATGATATTGCAATTTGCTGTTTTAAGTTGAAATCATTACTATTTAGTAAGGTAATTTGGTTACTTACAGTTTTCCCGTACACATTTTTATGTGATCATTTTAGTAGAAAAGTAAATTCCAAAGTATTTTTCTCAAATTTTCTTCTACATCTTTCAATATCCTTTTTGGATACAGCCAGTTAATATTTTAATACTTTTTATAACCATCTCACAGTAAGGAATTTAATCTCTGTTTGTATAAACAAAAAAACATAAATATTTGCCTTTTAAAAAAAAAAAATTTCATTCTCTTAAATTTTTTTGTTAATTATAAAAAAAAAATTGTGTATTGACTTTTTGTGCGACTTAAGATCGTCCTAAATTGACATGGCAGGGCCACCTTGGAAATGTAATTTGATCTAAATAAAATAAGCGATCGTGTCGGTTTTGTTTTACATTTACTTAACGTAGCAGATAATTTTTTTTTTGTGATTTAAAAAAAAATATATATTGAAAACCTCATTGTAGTCCAGTTAATATGGGTAAATAAATATTAAACCACAAGTTAAAAAATATTTAAATATTAATCATACTTAACTTATTTTAAGTAAACGTGCGATTGACAAAAAAAAAAACATTATTTATAATAAAAAACTTATGAACTTTTTGCTGTCATTAAAAGTATTAATAACATTCATTGATCTATTAAAAAGGAAGCCTTAAATGTGATTGTTTTATCATTTGTAAAGGATTGGATTTACATGTTTGTAGTTTTTATGAATTCAAAAACAAAAAAAAAAATAAAATTTTTGGAGGGAATCTTATATATGACCAAATTTGGGAATTTAATTCACAAAAATTTTATGTTATCAACAAAATAATATATAATTTGTAGATATTTAAATTAAAATTTACCAAACTAAATATATAATTAAAATATAAAATGAGAATTAAAATAAATGAAAAATTTTAATAAAAGATGTTTGTAATAAAATATATAAATCTAACCTAGCTTATTCCAAATTTAAGACTTTTTCAAATTTATCAAAACATATAGGAATTGGGATCATCGACCGAACTGTGCTCATAGAAAAGCCTTTATAAAAATTCCTACAGCTGGATTGGAATTTTAATTAGTATTAAATGCCCAACAATTTGGATTTGGCTGAAAAAAATATATTACCTTAGAAATGAGGAATTTTAGAACTTATCTATCGTGTAAATCGAGGGATGGGTGTTATTCTATATGGATTTTAGCAAAACTTCCCCA
Organism: Empis livida; assembly: GCA_963932195.1. Classification (NCBI taxonomy): domain Eukaryota; kingdom Metazoa; phylum Arthropoda; class Insecta; order Diptera; family Empididae; genus Empis; species Empis livida. The sequence goes on from OZ010648.1 coordinate 26,036,939, forward strand.
AACAGGTGACCAATACAGCATTGAGCTTTGAAATTATATACATATATAACACCCTTATTTTAAATAAAAGTATGTATTATATATGTTCCTACTTTTTTTTTTATTTGCAAGTAAATATTAAATTTTTCCCTTAACTTTGGCTTTGTGGGAAATTTAAGAAAGGGAAGGAGTTAAATTAAGAGACCATAATTTAGTAACCGGGTAGGATGCAAATTCCTCCTAAACTCATTCCGATTTTAATATATAGGAAGACATGAGACGGTATTTGGTACCATATTTTTGAGGTTCTAGCAATAAACGAGTTCCTAAACTACACTGTAGGATGAAAGTTGGACCCAAGTGAATATTTATGAGCATGGGCAAAGTTTTTAAAGTTTGGAAAATGCGCACTCCTCAGTGCTGTTTTCCAGCCGATAACTGTAAAACAGACTAAAAACTCCTACATTACGTCGAAGAGTTAGAGATGTTAGGTTATAACTGTAGTGACCCGGTACAACAATAATTAATAATTTTTATTAATTTATAATTATTCTCTTGAACAACAAAAATTATTATTGTACCGGTAACTATTTGTTTTGTTAATAATCGGATGATGCGATCATACCACCCAATCATATCATTTTTTTATTTGCTGCAATTATAATAAATGCAAATGAAGAGATGATAAGATTATTATTATATAGTCAGCAACGAGAGTGTTCAGATCGAAAAATCGATCAAGTTAGAAATAAATTTAATTGTGCGTCAAAGTAATAAATTACAACTATTAAATATAGTATATTAAATTAAATAAATATTAAATATAAAATAAATTAATTATGTTAAATAAAATAAAAAAGATTTGGAACAATGAACTTAAATATTAAATATAATAAATAAAATTATAAGTTGGATAAATAACATTAAGAAATAAGTTAAATAAATAATAGCTTATATTTTAATTTAACCAAATTAAATAGTTTTTTTTTATATAACAAAAAATAAGATCCTTCAGGACAAAATAAAGACAAGTGAGGTTGGTACAAATTAACACGCTCGCCATCCCCACATAACTGGTTATGGAAAACCATCATTACAATTTATAATTTTGATATCCAAGTTTTGAACTCTATCAAAATATTTAGAATGGGTTTGCGATGCATCAGGATTTAGCAAATAAGAGATATTAGTTCCAGCATGTTGAATAGGAGCTTGAGAGCCTTCTACTATAGTTGTAAAAGATATGTAGAATCCAGTGTACTGTGATCACCAAAAGTATGAATTTCGTTCGGAGAAAATAAGTCATTTAAAAATCTATAACGTAATCGACCGAAAAGAGGTTTGAGGGACACCAGCTTATTGATGGATTCGCTCCATTATATCTTGCACTGAAATGGAGAAGCAAAATTACTCTGTAGTTTTATAGCACAAAAAGATTATTAACTGTGTTTTTGTAATTTTAACTTTTTATTAATAAATACTTTTTAATATCAGCAAATGCATATACTAAACGGTTGATATATCTATGGGAAACTGAAAAGCATAGAAAATTGTCGTCTTGTCTACGTTATCCTCAGGTTAGTTCCATTCATTAGGTTACTAAAGATAGTTAATAGGTATGTCATGTTCGAAAATATTGTATAAGTTTGGGCTTAATGATGAGCCTTTCGGAACACCAGTGCTGATATTGTAAGAGTTAGAACTTATACCATTTAATACTACTAGAAAACTTGGAATGATTTTGTCATGTAGAAAACTTGGAATGATTTTGACTGAGTACATGGGAAAATTTAAAACTTACAAACTTGTTTATTGTGCCAAACTGAATCGAACGCTACTCAACATCTAAAACTATGATTCCTACAGATTTTTTAAAGCCCAAATTGGATTTGATTATGTTTTTTATTCTATAAATTACTTTCACAAGTAATCTTCTCACAGCCACTTCAGTTAAATTAATCAACATAAGTCGTAAGGTGAATGATAACTATGATACTTCGATTTCAAATTTTTTTGGTTTTGTATAATTAAATAATGTATGATTATTTAATAAAAATCATAGTTTCAAGTTTGATATTGCACAAGTTATTCAATAACTTTTACTCATTCAGTAACTTGTTATTCAATAACTTTTATTAATGAAACAATTGCTTAATATTAATTAATATATGTATTTATTTGAAGTTGATATATCTTTTAATATTGATTCATTTTGAAAAATTTCTCGGATTAATTGATGTTAATATAATATTATGTTTGAAAATCAGTCTTTTCAACGAGTCTAATTTTAACTCTATTAATTCTAATTTTAAGAAATTTTCATTATATTTAATTAATTTGTTTTTCAACTAGAACCAGTGTTACCATTTTACCCAATCAATATCATTTGAAACATTTTCTAAACCTCAATCAAATTATCAAATAGTTATTTCAAAAGCATTAAACTTTTTTTGGAATATGTTAGGTCGGATATAGTTCATGATTCAGCTATGTCCGATATTCAAAAATAATTATTAAACTTTACTAATATTTTGCCATACTACCACGTATGGTAGTATGGCAAAATGTTTGTTCAAAAACCTTTGTATTGATCACGTTTTATCTATTTTTATGTACCACTTCGGGCGGGAGGGGCCCATATATGTTGGTGCAACGGACTATCAAAAGCAGTGCTATGACTACAAAAAGTATTTATAATGTAGGCTGCCTTTCGTTTAGTTGCTCAATAATAATTCTTATAGTATTTCTTTGATCTATGCAAAAATTCTTAGCTCTAAACCGGATTGTTGTTGAAGCGTGTTGATTATTTAGCACAGCGGTATGAACACTTCTTGCAGCTGCTTCACAGTAGCATAGAAGGTGTTCCGTTATTTCTTTGTCATTATGACAGAGGCGACAACTCTCCTCTTCAGCCAGTCCCATTTTCTTGAGGTGATAGAGTACTGGGCTATGCCTAGTCATGAGACCTATTATGGTTCGAATGTCCTTTTTGCTGAGTTACATATTTGTAAAAAATAATTAGATAACCATAACAATATTTTACATTCAAATTTTTGAATGAAGAATATGTATATTTCTTAAACGATAACATAAAACTTCGGTTAAAATAAAAATACAAGCAATCATAAGATTAAACTCTTTTTTTTTAAGAAAGGACAAATATAAAGAATTTTTTTAAAAAGTTCAGGATACAGATTGCTGTTCAGGACAACAATCCAAAATTCTGGCAACTGTTTTTTACAAAATTCCAAATTTCTAGCAACTCTTTCTCAGCCAGTGCAGCTTTCAAAACTAACAAATATCTCACTTCAATGAGAATTTCTTCAAAAAGCAATCGAACTTCTCTGAGAAATAATAAACTTTTGTGATCGGAATCCATTGTGTAACATAAAGATGTTAATATTTTTGTCCGAAGCAGATTCATTGTCTGAAGATACTGAGACAGCAGAACTTGTTAAACTAGAACTTCTCCAATACACTCTTCACTTGTGAATTGAGATTGAAAACATAAGCAACAAAGCCTATATTTTGGCCTTACTGGAGCGAAGTCCGTACAGTTATCCCATTGAAATCATTTTGATTTTGACAATTGTAGACCACGGAATTTGCTTAATTTTTTCGAAGGTCGATCATAGTTTCAACGGCAATTTTTAAGATGGCTTTTTTTTCCTACGATCTTGTAGTTAGCCATTTCGGCTTGTTTAGAAATCGAACAGAATGTCTTTATTTTTTTTATTGTGCTTTTGAGTATGTTCGGAGCTGCTCAAAGTATTTACAGATGTTATGTTTCAAAACGTCACTGTATAACGTCAGATTATAGTCATTTTTTTGACTACTTTCTTGTAAATTTGATTTTGTTGTTCGGCTTTCTGCGACTTTGAAACAAATTCTTCCTGATATTTCCGCTTTTTTCTTACTATGAAGAAAGACCAATTATCAAACAGACGCGCTGTGTACCCACGTCTTCCTTGAGGAACAGACGGTATACTTTTAATAGACATACTACTAAACGTTATTTTCAAGTAAGTTGAGTGAGCTCTGATAGTTCACCATATCTCGTTTCTCCCAACCCAAAATGTTCCACAGAGCTGGAATGCTCTATTAGGCTGCTGAAGTATGCAGGAAAGACAATTGTGCTGTACATATTAATGATCGATATATAAGTAATATAGATTTTTTATAGCACTCGTAAATTTAGTTTAGTAAATTATGATATATAATAAAAACATCATCCTACGTACTAAACCACCATTATCAATATGCTATATTTTTAAAAATTTTAAGGTTAATTTTATTATTGTATTTAAGTATTTTTACATCTTTGGGTTTGCTTTTTCAAAAAGAAAGTAATTATATTTCGGAGATAGAATAGAAAATCTACTTTAATAAAGTAATATACTCATTATATCTTTAAAATCTACAAAGGAAAGTATGTTGTGCATTGACTTAATTAACATTTAATATCCTGTATATATTTACTTCTAGTAATTATTTTAAAATTATCAAAAACAATATAAAAATAATTGAACGTTTCTGTCTAATTACTGGAAAACGCAATAAAAGTTAATTTTGAAAAATGTAATTTTAATTGGCTTCTCAATTTGTTTTAATTGACACTTGAAGCTTCTTAAATGATCCTTGTTTTATTTTATAAAATTGCTGAACATAACTTTATTTGGAATTCTTTTAATTATATTGTAAAACAATTAAATTTTTTTGTTTTTAAATAAAATTTATATAAATTGCCGGAAGGTGACAAGCTGTTATCAAAATGTACGTACGTATATATACGTACTATTATATATGTAAGTTTATGATATTTATAAAATCATATTATATTTATTGTTAGTATACCATGTTTATATGCAAAGTGTTTTCTTTTTCGACATTTTGTTGAAAAGTTATACTGGAGGCAATTTTATTTAAATGGCAACGATTAACTTCATTTGTTGCACCTTATCCATTAAATTCTTTAATTTTCGAGAATAACAAAAATACTCTAAACATTCTTATCTGAATGTTGTGTTAATAATGATGCCAATTCGGCATGTTGTTGTTTTCATTTTTTTGTGGTTTGTTTCCATTTAAGTTGTAAAAACTAGTTTAAGTTTTTTTTTTTATTATTATTATAAAACCCCGTTAGCTATTATATAATTATAAAGCAAAATATTATAATAATTTATGTTTCAACTTATATGCTTCCTTTTTATTTATTTCTTTTCAAATTAAATCTAAATCAAATATTGAAGATACAAAATTTATCTGTTGCAATTTTTTTCCATACTATGGCAAAAAAAAAATCAATTATTTATTTTTTAATAGAAATTTCAATTCAAAAAGCTTCTTATTTTTCAAATGTTTTGATGATAATGGAAATCAAAATATAATTTTGATATTTATCTAAAATAAGATGTGCTCTTTACGGGATGTTATAAAAATTGATTTACAATATTTTTTTTTTGCCTGATGGCCAGAAGAATTGTGGCGCTCCAAAATTTTATATTCTATAATTAGACTAAGTAGAAAATTACATTAACTTTTTAATCAAATATAAAACAAATAGGCGCCAGCAATCGATTTGATGGAAAATTTAAAACTTAAATTTTTTTTTTTATATTTATGCTCACTTTGCGGTTAAATCAATATCCAAAAGAATTGCATAAATTTAAGCCATTAAAAAGTAATTTTTTTAAAAATTCATTTGATCTTTTGCATTATAATAATGTCTAAAAACGATACAACATTACCGACAAATGATGTCCTGGTAGCGTAAAAAAAAAGTGGGCTGAAATGAGATAATGTTAAAAATTGATCTTGGAAAAAGTTGAAAATTATTACGTTTATCGGTTAATGAAAATTACATTATCCACACAACTTTAACTGAAAATTAAGTTTATATTCAATATTTTTGTTGTGTGCTATTTGACGTAATACCAGAAGCTAAATAATTTATACAAATTTTTTTTTTTTTTTTTGGTTGGGTAAACTGATTGACTTACAAAATTGACCAAGTCATCTGCGATGATTCCAATGTGTAGAATTTTGTAGTAAGTGCTAGTGGAAAAATGAAAATATAAATTATATACCAAGTGCCAGATTTGTGGACAAAACGATTCTTTTAGAAAGTGTAGAATGAATGTCACTATTTGTGTAGATGTGGGATACTTAAAACTTTATTTTGGTTTTTATGAGGTAGTGTTTAAGTAAAACTACAGTAAGCAAAATTATCAAAATATGGATATTTTAAAGTTATGATAAATAATGCTGTAATTGTATTTCGTTCATCAAAATTAATTAGCCTGTATTTCTATCTAGTTTACAGCTTTGATAATATTTGATATTTTAACTAAAAACAGAAAACAAAACAAACATAATGAAATTAAAAACATAAGAAAATTTAAATTTATCTTTTAAACCAGAATCATTAGTCACTTCTGCAGTCATTTGATTATCATTGTAACTCGAAAGTGTAAATCCCATATAGAGTTTGTGGCCACTACAATTTAATATTTCTTGACAATTTCATTAAAATTAAAAAAAATATATATTCTTTTTTTTTAAATACAAAATCTTATGTTGTCCTTTTTGTTTTTTTTTTTATTTAGATAAATTTCTGATAAAATGAACGAGAATCTAATTTAATTTGTATTCACAAAAAAATAAAATAAAAATGATTGATTATAGTGCAACAAATCGAACAATAAAAATAAAAAGAAAAAACAATCAGAAAAATAATTTATCTTAATTTCCAAAGAAATATTTTTATGCTTCAAGAAGGTATCGACAGTTTCATCAAAAGAAAATATGAAAAATATTTATACAATTTCTTTAAAGCAGCTTAGCACTGTGTCGATATTCACGCGCGGAATTCTATATCGATTTTTATGTGTACATATTTCAGGTCAAGCATAATATTAGTGTGAATCAGCTCTGCGACTGACCACTGATCAGTTAAACTGCATTAATAGAAACCTTTTTATAAAAAAAAAACCGAACGCAGGATACTTACACAATTAATTTATCATAAATGTTTCGTTTTTGGCCATTTAATTTGATGGATTTTTTAGATATTTGATTTAAGTTGGTTTTTTTACTAGGTTAGTTCATTAAGTGAATTTATTGTAAGATTTTTATTGATTACTTTGAAGAGAATTAATCGATTGACTTTTTTTAATTGTAATTTTTATTTAATAAATTTGATTATTAATGGATTTTTATTATAAAAGCATAAAATTAGAAATTAAACTATGAAATTGGATAAAATTGATAATAGTAAGGTTAAAATTTATCAAATTATCAAATTAATATTATTTCACTATTCATTTTAACTTATATTTAGCTCAAAAAATTTATAAATTATTAAATTTCTTCTTAGAATTTATTGTGAGATTTAACCTAAATAGTACTTACAAGCGACGGTACTATGAATAACTGTATGAGCTACTGGAGTAATTGCTCTTATCAGTGACATCAACTTCTGGAGAGTGGAATTGTTTAAAGAACCACTAGTTTTTGAAGCGTCTGAACCCAAGCCAGATCTAAGAAGAAAGTCTGGTACACAACATATCTGGTGAGCCCAGACTTAATAGCGACATCGAGAAACTCAACATTCGAAACTGGAGGAATGATACCTATGGATATTCTGGTTAATTTTTCTGTAGTTAGTGACCTGGCATGTTGACATTGTCTAATTCTTTTGAATTCGCTACTCGACGAAATTTCCGATAATTTGGTAGGCTGTATCAATTTTCGTCGAATGAAATTTACCCTACCCATCACTTTGATAATTAGTTTTTCTTGACTAGCGAAAGGACATGTACAAGGTGACGTAAAAGAAACGAAGTCTATAATTTCTTTATTTCAGAGTCAATTTCTTTTTTTAAATACACTACATTACTGGGAATTTGTTTAATTTAAACGTGAAAAATAATGTCGAGTAAATGGTGCCAATTCTCAACTTAGAATAGTCTATAAAGAAATTTTGCGCCACCGCCACCGTGAACATGTTGATTTGAAGTTTATATTCTGCCCTGTTCTAGTTTTCGAGTGAACAGAAAATAAATGGAAATTTTCCGAGTTGATAATATTTGGTTTTCGAGTTTTCGAAGGATAGAAATATTTTTTAAAAATAGGAAATTCTTCGAATTTGAAAGTTTTGGTATTATCATTTCCGAGTGAATGGAATTTAATGTCATATTTGTTCATTTAGAATTTTTTCATTGGAATCTATATTATTAATATAAATTATTATAAAACTTTTTAATTTTACTTGTTTAATAGAAATTTTTGTTAGAATAATAGAAAATAGTAATGTTGAAAGATACTAGAAAATAGAAATTTTTGATACAAAATTTTATGATTATAACAAAAATATTTGAAATAAACAGCTGGTTTTGAAATATATTTCATATAAAAATATAACTTCGAAAATTTGATTAATCTGGTAACAATTAATACGAGAGTAGCTAAGATACCCTCGAAATTGTTCCATTCGAACAAAATTCCACACGAAAACAAGATTTTTCTCCAAAACAAAAGTAACCTTTAATTTGATATAATTTAAGAATACCAATTTACACTAAGATGGCTTGCATTACATCATAGAAGTAAAATCTTGTGTTACAATATCAAGTAAGTAATTTACAAAATTGTCAAAATCTGCAATTATTTGTTAGACAACTAAAACGTATGTTGAAAGATAATAAAATTTCATTTGCAAATATGATCTGCATCTAAGACTAAAACAAACTTAATTTATATATCCCACTATGATTTTATCTATAGAAGAATAGCATACCAGAAAAAACTTCTAAATATATTATCTAAACTAATTTTCACATTATATGACTATGACTATGACTAGGTGTTTTCTAAACTTTACTATTATATTGTTTATTATAAATTTTAATTATTCTTCACATGTTACCTTCTTACTCTCTTATACAAGTTTTACTTTTGTGATGTTATTGTGATAAATTTGTTATCAACAGAGCCTAATAAGCTGCTGTTTATTAAGAGTAATAAATAATAATATACAATCATAATATAGAAGGAATATATTAATATTTTTTAAGTCCTATTACTTAATACTATTAAGTAATATTTTAGGAAAAAAATAAAATCATACTAAACAATTATTTTCAAGTTTTACATATGTAATATGCAAAAAATATTTAGAAAATTATTACAGTTTAATATTTATTATACACCTGAAGGTTATGGAACACTTTTATAACGCGGTTTCGATTAAACGCGAATTACAATTTGCGCAAAACCTTCGTATAAGGCGCAACTAAACGCTTGTATAACACGGTTTTTTATTTTTTTTTTGTAACTATACAAATTTGTAGTATCCGGGTATTTCCCTATGTGTATAAAGAAATATGCATATAGTTCTTAAACCGAACTTAATCTCGTATAACGCGGATTCGCATGAAGCGCAATTTCTGAGGAACCTAACCACCGCGTTACACGAGGGTCAGCTGTAATATATTTCACTATTATTTTATTAAATTAAAAATAAAACTTTTTGACATTCGATGTCTTTTTTGATATTGGTGGTGCCAAAACAAAATAATTTCAGCGAAGCGAACTTCTGGCTATTTTCGTTTCGCTAATAGGCAAGGAAACGTTACAAATCGTTGGTTAAACGTACATCCCACCACTGATAAAGCTATTAAATTAAGTAAAGTATGATTTTCATTGTGATGAAGCCATTTTCATTATATAGAAGTGAATGCTTTTGCAGAAAACTATAATAGGAAAAAAAATTGTAAGGCAAAAAAACACAGCACGAGAGAGATACCATAAATTTTATAGCAAATTTATAGTAATATTATGCACATAAAAATTAATAACTGAAGAAATATTTGTTTTTTTAGTAACAAAAAATATAAAATTTATAGAAATTTTGTAAATTTCAGTTTGTAAACTGCCATATTTAATTTTTTAATATTGTTATTAAAAATAGAATAATTCTCTTGCTATAAAAAATAATTTTGACATTCACATCTTCTTCATAGGAAGTATGTTTGACGAAGTCTTACTTGTAGTTTATTATGCTCTGATGCAGTAGGTACAGAGTTAGATTCTAGTTGGAGGCAAAATTTATATTTTCCCTCCAACTATAATTGAAATTTACTCAACTTTAAATGAGTACCAGTAATAAAAATAATCGTAAAATGTAATTGTAGCGCTGGGACCAATGCTAACGGTTGAGGACCCTTTTCTAACAAAAAAAAGTCTCACGAATAAAGCCATTAGCTTGTTGCTTAGAAATGTATGGGTTAGCATCCAATAATTATTAGTTAATTTGGTTTTTTTTAGTGATTGTTGTGTATTTAACAAAACTTATATATACATATAAAATTTTGTTAAATTATTATTTTAACAACTATTCCTGTCCATATTTTTCTTTTGAGTGGGCCACGAAAACTAAGTTAAAATCATAGTTTTCACAGAATAAGTTCATTTTCATTCTTTCAAACTTAAATATACTGGAAAGTTTTTTTTTGTAACATAATGTGACATTTTATAAGATTTATTTATTTTTTCTATTAAAAGCTATAAAATTTTGTGATTTTGCTTTTCAAAAAAAAAAAAACGAAAAAATAATATAAATTCATAAAATAAATCCAATTTTATAGAATCATAATTTTTGTAGCTTTATCAAATTTGACAAGCCATCGAAATAATTTCATTTTTTTTTTCTTTATTTTTTGTAATGAAACGAGTTATTATTTTGATGAATTTTTATAGAGCCTGTTTATATCCATATCAACATTTCCTTGTCACGTTATGAATTATGAATTTTTGTTAGAATAATCTATATAAAAATGTAATAATTATTTTTATGTTGGACGACTCTCTTTCTCTCTATGTCGAAAAATATCTAAAATCGTGATTGTAATAATTGTTCATTCTTTGTGTGGATTTCATAACAGCTTTTATGAGTTATTTACTATTAATTGGAAAACGTTTCTTTTTTTTTCATTCTTTCTTTTTGGTTATAATTTGTAATATGATTCAGAAAAAAAAATAAGGAGAGTAAAAAAAAGGATTTCAGACAGGCGGCAACTTGACATTTTTTTTTTATTTCAAATGATTGATAGTCCGTAGAATTTTCAATTTTATCGCTAGGTAATTTTTCCCTTTTTTTTTATATGAAAATAATGGACAATTAATATAAAGAAAATGTTTTAATTTGTTTTTTTTTTTTATGCTTCGTAATGAATACAATTTAATGTATTTTATAGCTCGACATATCAATAATGATTTTTGATTGTATATATATTTTTTGTGAGGTGTCACAGAGTATATTAACCAGCATTGAAAGCAATTAGTGGATTTCTTGACAGTTAAATTTAGCTACGAACTAAAACCATGAAATGAATTTAGATTATTAGTAAAATGATTAAAATTTATTTTCAAAATTCAACTCACATATTTATAATTTTCTAATTAATTTATAATCTATTACATTATTCTTATAATTTCTTGTTTAATTAGTTATAATTTTATCAAAAATTTTAATAGAAAATTAACTCTAAATTCTTATTAATTTAGTTTGTATTCTGTAATTTTGCAATTTTCTATAATTAAATATGATTAAATTGCTTTTAATACACTATTACTTTCCAGTTTATAATAATGAAAAAAATGATTTTTTGATTGAATTAGTAAATAATTATACAAGAAGTACATTTACAAATTAATAAGGTAAGAATTGTTATTTTTTTTTTCCTTCATTACCTTTTGGAATTGTGCACATGCCATCATCTTAAAACTTTCTTTCTTATAAATATAAAATTAACAATTTTTATCAAAAGATTTTCAGAAATTAAAAGTCAATTAAACTTTTTTCTTCATCTGTGTAAACATATATAAAAAAAAAAAATTCAAAAAATATACCTCGAAAATAAGTTTAAATTTAAAGTCATTTATAGTAGGTAGTAGTTAAAAAAATGGCGGCATTACACAATTGAAATTAATATTAAAATTGAAACAAAACAACCAAAATAAAAAGTCAATAAAGTAATAATTTCCAATTTATAAAAAGATTAATTTGTTGACGAGTGTGCCACTAAAAATTATTTTGAAACAAACTTAAAAAAAAAAAAGGTCATTCAATCATTACCACTTTTGGTTTTGTTAAAATAATATCCGCCGATCATGAATTAAAAACTCTTAAAAAGATCTCCATCAACGCTGATCCAACCAAAAAAAAAAACAAAAAAACATATTAAGTGGAAATGTTAGTTTGAACTTAAACTTTAATAATTCTGAACTGATGAAATTTTAATTATATTGTACCAACATTATTATTTTTATTTTTTGACGTAAAGTCAAAATTTATTTAGTTTCATTAGATTTCTTTTATGCGGAAAATCCTTTAAAAAAAGGGTTTTAAAAAAATATTTTGTTGAAAATATCAGCACGAAATTTATTATAATTATAGCACATCGGATGTAATTAAAAAGGTATTAAGATAACCTAGAGGGTTAATACACTTTCTTTTAGTTCCATATCACTTTTAAAATTTACGAATTAAACATTTTTTTTTTTTTTGAAGTCGAATAACAGAAAAAAAAACTTTAGTGTACCGTTGAAATATGATCGTAAATAATGAATTGTTAATTTAGATTTTAATTTGAGGTACTTTATTAAAATTTTCAATTACGAAATGTTTTAGCCTCTATATATATAATTACAAGAAATATATAGGTTTCTTAATAGCTTCTCCAAAATTTTAAATAATTTTTTCCAAATCTAATCCTTGAGGGTATGTATATTTTGTTGCTGATATTTAATATTAACAACGAATAGAAATAAATTTTACAATTTTATACTTATTATATTTAAGCAAAAAGACGAATAGTGCCTTAGTTGCCTAACCTTTAATACGTTTGGTACTAGGTTTGATTCCAGCATAAGGCATTGATGCTGGTTTTAAATTTACTCAGCTTTAACTGAGTACCTGTAATACAAATTATAATAATTTTATTATAATTTGGACCCAAAAAATGGGTCCAAATTATAATAAAATGAGTAACATGAAACTTCATGTACACTAAGGTTTGTTAGTACTTTTAGCAAAATGCTGAATTTCCTTTGATATTAAATCAATAAAATTTGAAATCCTTTTCTATTAATTAAATTTGTATAAAAATAGAATTTTGTTATATTTTAATTATTGAATTTTAAGACACTTAACATTTTTTTTTTTTTGCAATAAAATTTCAGGAGATAAAGTTAACCCATCAGTTCCACGCGTGTATCAGTTAATTGCTTTAAATATATTTCAAATTTAAACGCAAACGCCTATCTTTTTCAAAAAGAATTATAATAAATATACTAATGGATTTTTGACAGGTTCTTCATCCTAAAAAAAACTGAATAAAAAATAAAAAAACTAAATTCGTCGATGAACACCTAAGATGAAATAATATAATTCCTTTGGGGTTATTACAATAAATTAACAGCAGCTCAGCTCAGTACAGGGGGCGAAATTCTTTTTTATTTTATTTTTATTTTGGTTGAACAGAATAAAGGATTAAGGCTACTTAAGGGCTTCTTTAAATAGGCTGGAAACTTATAGACTGGTGAATTCTTTTGATGGACCGCAATAAAAGACCATCATAATGAAGACTCCCGCCTGCTTGTCGGACTGCCAGTAAAAAAAAAAATCATTTTTCTTCTATGAATGCTCCACAAAAACAAGAAAAGAAAGAGAGTCTTTTCAGTTTTTTTTTTGTTTTTGTTGTCAGGTGTTAAAACTTCATATCCAAGGGAGGTGGACAAAAGGTTTATACAGTTAATCTAAACGATGAATTGATGATTGATTACGTTTTCGATTTTCAACAGTTTCGGTTTTTTTTTTTCCTTTACACAATTTTATGTTTAAATGATTTTTCTGCATTTGAACTTCAAATTATTTTTTTTTATTTAGATAAAAAAAAATGTGATACTATTAGAGTGAAAATGTTTTTTTTTTCTCCAAAAATACTGCACAGTTGCTAACAGAAATTTTAATTAAATAAATTTTTTTTCTAAAATATTTATAATTAAATAATCTGAAATAATAAAAATTCAATGATTAAATATAAATATCTTTTTATGTTAATCATGTGAATAGTAAAATATAAATTTTCTTTTCGTAATTTAATCCTGGACTTATTAATTATTCTCCTTTATGTGAGAGACTAATATTAAATTGCTTGAAAATAAAAAAATTTGTTATAGTTTGGTCAAGAATAATTTTGCATTCAAGTCATTAAATATTATGAAATATATATTAAATAAAATATATTTTAGATTGATTTTCATAAAATTTCCATGATATGAAATTTCTTATATTCTATTCTGTTACTAAAAATATTGTTGAATGTTGTGCAGATTAATGATGAAAAAATTCCCAGGTGATTATGTTTTAAATAACTCTAAAATAAATCTTATAATAAATAATTTTATTTTATGAATGACAATTGAAGCATAACTATATTTTTAAATATTTATATGAAACATTCGAATGGGAATTATTAGTCTCATGGAAAAATGTGAAAATATGTAAAACTAAAAGAGCAAATAAGGTTGAAATTTAAGAAGATTGCATATAGTTTTAGATTTATGTGAGTTTTGAGCTTTTAAGAAAACAATAAAATGAACAATTTTTATAAAATTTATTTTAATTATATTTCCAAAAGATTTTTTTTTATAATGGTTTAATGTTACACAAAATAATTGCTGTATCAATAAACTAAAAATTTTGCGGTTACATTTATAGGAGTTATTAAGTGAAGTACATGTGACAAAAATATCTGCAATATTTGTTTATAATTCTAGTTAATTTATTAAATGTCATTTTTCCTTGATGAGTTGAACTTCAATTAGAAACAAAATTTCTGTTGACACATCATTTTTCGGAAATAGAAACAAAAATTCTGTTGATATTTAATTTTTCGTCTGTTCCATTTCAATCAATTTCAATTCAATGCTAATTTATGAAAACAGTAATAGGCTATTACTAGTGGGTCACTAAAACATTGGTTATAAACTAAAGGTTTAGAATTTGAAAAAAAAATTAGTAATTTCCTTATACCACAAAACATTAATTCAACCTGAATTTCCATACCCCAAAATAATTGATTCAATAATATTTTGTTATCATTTGAAAAATTGTCTTGATTGTATCATCTTTATCTCTACCCGATGAACATCGTTGACCAAAGAACCATGATGAACCCAAAAAATATCCAATAGTAGAGAATAGCTAAAACTGACTAATGTGGATGTTCAATTAATTTAACATTTTCCTTGTTAAGGTTTTCAACAGATGGTTTTCCTGTGTATTATGATATATTATCCCGTGTAAACCCCCGTAGCTTCAACGCTTAAGTTCGTCTTGAAAGTATATTGTAACTGCGTTCTCTCACTTCAACTGAATTGACTTTACGATTTTTGATACAATTCTTTTAAAGAAGACAGCGTAAATTAAGTTTGAAGTTCATTCTTCATGAATCCATAGATGAGCTTTGGAATGTGTTGGAACAGCTTGATAGAGTTTCGCCACATTTTACAATTTTAGAATTAAGAGAAGATCTTTATTTAATATTTTCAGTAAGCTGATTCTTAAACCTTTTTGTTATTGAACGGCGGTCGGTAAAAGTATGCAAAATAGCACGAGATGAAGTTTTCGCCATATGCCAGTCGTATTTTTTCACCATATGCCAATCGTTTTCTGGATTTAAATTTAAACCAATTTTAAAATTACAGTCAATATTAGTGCGTAAATATGCGTGTATAATCTTATTAGGTTAAACTAATTATTACTAATAAAGTCCTAATACAATTACAAATTGTATTTAGGTAATGGTTTATCTTAAAATCCAAAATGTGATTAAATAAATGTAATTTTTCAATAAATTAATTAGTCACTTTATCAAGCTATTAATACTAATTAAATTTCAACTTATCGTTGATCTACATCACTGTTAAAAATAATTCTTTTCAAATAAATTTAAATATTTTTTTTTTACCGTGTTTATAGCAAACAATTGCTATAATATTGAAATTATTAATATGCATATATATGTATATATATATACATATATTTTTATTTATTTATACAATAAAATTTAAAAATTCATTTGCGGCAACAGTAGCACCTTGTCTTAAGTGGTATTAGTTGTTGAGTAATGGCTTGTACATCACAAAAATTCATAATAATTCTTCAACATTTTTGAAAACAAAATTTTGTAATACAAAATTTAAAAAATAAAAAAAAACTGAAAAATAAAAAACCTCGCGCATCTGTGAGTAGGAACAAAAAAAAAAATGAAAATCGATTTTAAATTTTAAAAAATCATCATCAACATCATTTGAGCATTATCATTCACTACAATAAACCATAATCATAATAATCTTTTAATGCTACTTACTCTTCTTAAGGATATTTTTTGTGTGGATTTTTTTTGTTATTGGGAGCGGGGAGGGGGGGGGGGGGGCAATATAGTTTCAAATTATTTTAAACTTGGTGTTTCCGCGCAAAACTTTCCTCATAATTAAAAAAAAAAAATTTGTATAATTATTCTCATTTTATTGTGGAATAAGGCAAAATATTTATGATTATAATGAAAAATGTTAAAAGACAGAAGTATTTTTTTGTTTTTGTGGTAATTCAAAATGTGAAAATTTAGTTTGATAATATCTTTTATCTACACTCTGACTAAAAAGTATTTAATCTCTGCAGAACCAAAATAATTGTAATCTTTAAAATATCAGAATTCTTTTCTAATGATTCATATTTTCACTTTTTATATATGTTGTATAGATAAAATGATTAAATACAAACTTTTTTTTCCAGTTTATGAATGAAATAATGAACAGAAAAAGAAAACCCGAATGACCTGCAATAAGCTTTGAATTAAAATATATATAATTTAATGGTGGCAGATAAGAGTTCAATATTTATAGAAATTCGTCAAAATAGCCAATAAAATATAATAATAAATTTTTAAATTGAAAATACTTTAACCGAAAAACCTCTTTTAACCAATTAATATTAGCTCAGACATATTTAGATGATTGAAGGGGCTGGCTACAAAAGTTTCTTAAATTTTGCTAATCAAAATTACAATTTTCATAATTTTTTATAAATTTTTTTACTAATAATATAAGAATATACAGTGGATAGAGTGAATCACTTCATTATAATATTAAGTTTTATTAGCCTAATCATTTGCTTTATGTATAAATTATACAATTTGGTCGTACGATTGGGTTGTATACAAGCAGTTGGCAAAATACTAAACACTAGAAAAAATATTTTCTCCAAGCATTCCGCGGTCAGTTTTCAAAAGTCAAAATAATTTTAAAAAAAAAAACAAATTAATATTTTTATTGTTTTGTATTTACAATATGTCAGTTCGAATTTGTCAAAAAAATGATTTATAAAAATTCAAAAAATTATTTTCATATTTTGTAGTTGACAATTTAAATTGTACAGCTTTCCCATACACGAAATATTGTTACATTTTACAGCCGACTTTCAGTTTCAACCATCAAAATGGTTGTAAAACTTTGCAAGTTGTATCGTTAGTTGTCAAATTGAAATTTTACAACCATTTTGATGTTTGGGAGTCCGCTGTAAAAATATTTAAAAAAATTTCATTTTCGTAGTTGTATGTTGGTTGTCCTTATTTGACAACTAACGATACAACTTGCAAAGTTTTACAACCAGTCCTACGACCAAGTTGTGAATCCAACTTTTTAATAAAACTATTCCTTAAAATTATGTGTGTAATCAAATTGTTTTCACTTCAAAGTAAGCATTTCACACTAAGCATATAATACTTTTATAGGACATACAATATCATATCTTGACCTTATCATTAAGTTAATTTCAAGTCATTAATCAAAATAATATTTTTTTAAATTTCTGCCATGACTTTACTTTGTGTATGGATTATGTTCTTTTTAAGTTGCTGCAGCTACTAACAACTAACTTAACAATTTAAAGAATTTAGACGCTTTTCTTTACAATAATTTAAGAATATTCTCGGGAAAATTTGCAGAGTAAAAATAATGCTAGTATAAGTTTTATACATATAAATGCTTAAGTTTTTCATTGGATTTGTTTTTCTGAAGCAGGATTAAATTATAATAAAAACATTTTATTCACTTGGAAACTAAAGAAAAAAAATTATTGAAAAACAGAAAAGAAAATTCGAAATATTTTTATTCATTGAATTTATAGTGTTTTTCTTGTGTTCATTAGATTTATAACCTCAAAAAAAAAAAAATTGTGTACAATAGTAAATTTTTATTTTGAATCCAAACATTATAAAGAAAGATGAATAAAAATCATGGATCATTTTAAAAATATTTATTCACGTATTAAAAAAATATTTTTTAAACAGTGTTATGTGTTCTTGTTTTGTTTAAAGTTCAGAAGATAAATTTCATGAATTATTATTATTCAAAAAATATTGAATTGCGCGCGTAGATTTATTAAATATTCAACTTCAACAACACAGTGGCAGAGTTAATTAAATCATTCATTAGCAGCTATACAGCTTTTTCAAAAGAAAACTTTTTACTGATCTTTGTATAATATTACACTTTATAATATTAGAGCTATTCCCCCATTACTAAAGTCTTGAACTGTTACAGCATAAACAAAAATTGATGCAAAAAAAAAAAATATGGAAACAGCAGCTAAACAGATCTTTTATAAATTTTTGTATTTCTGGGTTTTATTATTTTATAACTTCACAGCATTCCGTCTTTGTGTAAAGTTCAATCTTTGTTATTGTTTACGGCAATCGAATTTTTTTTTTTTTTTGGTAATCAATCAAAAAAAAAAAGCATTGATAAAGGAAATCTCTTGAATTAACATTTACATAGGTTTATATTATGCTGTATATAAGTATAACGAAATTATTTAAAAAATCATTTGATAGGTAATTATTTACTGAATAGTTTAGAAAATTGATCAAGTTTTATATTATTTTAAAAATTTTAATTATAATAAGTGGTTAATTGGTTGGTTGAAGTGGCGAGCTTCAGTCAAGGCTATGCTCCAATTAGCGCCTCAGTACTTTGCTAACACGCTGCCGATTTTTGCGTTAATAATAGTATCGCTGCAAAAGCAATGGGAAGACATGGTTGTGGTATGATAAACGACAATGGAAAAAGGCTGATCGACTTTGCCTAACATTTCAACTTGTCATCGCTGGCACGATATTTCCTTTATGAGGAAATATCGCGCCCCCAATGACAAGATAAAATGTTAGGCATAAATATACGTGGACATCGTCAAATAGTAAAACTTACAACCAATCATATCTGAGTAAATCAAAGATGGAGAAGCTGCTTGCGAGATGTCAAAAATAGAACAGGCGCAGACATCGACAGCGACCATGAGCTACTCACAGGCGAAATAAAAATTAAGCTGAAATGTAATTCAACATCATCAACAAGGCATAGAAACAAACGATTCCACCTGCAAAAACTCCGTAATACCACAACCAGAAATGCACTGTCAACCGCTTTGCGCGAACAGTTACCCATAAACCAACAACACTCATGGGACGATATAACAAACATATACAAACAAGTCACAACATCTTGGTATAACACAACTACGAACAAATATCTGGTTATCAGACGATACTTGGAAACTTATAGGTCAAAAACAGGAACTTAAAGTGCAGCTCAACGCCAATCAAAGCCTAAGGCAAAAATACCACCAAATTGCCAAACAGGTGAAAAAAGCAGCACGAAGGAACAAAAGAAAGTTTTTCGAAGACTGGGAGCAACAGCGGAAGAAGCAACAAACCAACTTAAGAGGGCTATACTAGACAATCTACAGTCTCACAGGTCGAAAGTGCAACCATGGGGTCCAAGCTAACAGAGATAAAAATGAAGTGTTACTGTCTCTGTCTCTGTCTCTGTCTCTGTCTCTGTCTCTGTCTCTGTCTCCGTCTCTGTCTCTGTCTCTGTCTCTGTCTCTGTCTCTGTCTCTGTCTCTGTCTCTGTCTCTGTCTCTGTCTCTGTCTCTGTCTCTGTCTCTGTCTCTGTCTCTGTCTCTGTCTCCGTCTCTGTCTCTGTCTCTGTCTCTGTCTCTGTCTCTGTCTCTGTCTCTGTCTCTGTCTCTGTCTCTGTCTCTGTCTCTGTCTCTGTCTCTGTCTCTGTCTCTGTCTCTGTCTCTGTCTCTGTCTCTGTCTCTGTCTCTGTCTCTGTCTCTGTCTCTGTCTCTGTCTCTGTCTCTGTCTCTGTCTCTGTCTCTGTCTCTGTCTCTGTCTCTGTCTCTGTCTCTGTCTCTGTCTCTGTCTCTGTCTCTGTCTCTGTCTCTGTCTCTGTCTCTGTCTCTGTCTCTGTCTCTGTCTCTGTCTCTGTCTCTGTCTCTGTCTCTGTCTCTGTCTCTGTCTCTGTCTCTGTCTCTGTCTCTGTCTCTGTCTCTGTCTCTGTCTCTGTCTCTGTCTCTGTCTCTGTCTCTGTCTCTGTCTCTGTCTCTGTCTCTGTCTCTGTCTCTGTCTCTGTCTCTGTCTCTGTCTCTGTCTCTGTCTCTGTCTCTGTCTCTGTCTCTGTCTCTGTCTCTGTCTCTGTCTCTGTCTCTGTCTCTGTCTCTGTCTCTGTCTCTGTCTCTGTCTCTGTCTCTGTCTCTGTCTCTGTCTCTGTCTCTGTCTCTGTCTCTGTCTCTGTCTCTGTCTCTGTCTCTGTCTCTGTCTCTGTCTCTGTCTCTGTCTCTGTCTCTGTCTCTGTCTCTGTCTCTGTCTCTGTCTCTGTCTCTGTCTCTGTCTCTGTCTCTGTCTCTGTCTCTGTCTCTGTCTCTGTCTCTGTCTCTGTCTCTGTCTCTGTCTCTGTCTCTGTCTCTGTCTCTGTCTCTGTCTCTGTCTCTGTCTCTGTCTCTGTCTCTGTCTCTGTCTCTGTCTCTGTCTCTGTCTCTGTCTCTGTCTCTGTCTCTGTCTCTGTCTCTGTCTCTGTCTCTGTCTCTGTCTCTGCCTCTGCCTCTGCCTCTGCCTCTGCCTCTGTCTCTGTCTCTGTCTCTGTCTCTGTCTCTGTCTCTGTCTCTGTCTCTGTCTCTGTCTCTGTCTCTGTCTCTGTCTCTGTCTCTGTCTCTGTCTCTGTCTCTGTCTCTGTCTCTGTCTCTGTCTCTGTCTCTGTCTCTGTCTCTGTCTCTGTCTCTGTCTCTGTCTCTGTCTCTGTCTCTGTCTCTGTCTCTGTCTCTGTCTCTGTCTCTGTCTCTGTCTCTGTCTCTGTCTCTGTCTCTGTCTCTGTCTCTGTCTCTGTCTCTGTCTCTGTCTCTGTCTCTGTCTCTGTCTCTGTCTCTGTCTCTGTCTCTGTCTCTGTCTCTGTCTCTGTCTCTGTCTCTGTCTCTGTCTCTGTCTCTGTCTCTGTCTCTGTCTCTGTCTCTGTCTCTGTCTCTGTCTCTGTCTCTGTCTCTGTCTCTGTCTCTGTCTCTGTCTCTGTCTCTGTCTCTGTCTCTGTCTCTGTCTCTGTCTCTGTCTCTGTCTCTGTCTCTGTCTCTGTCTCTGTCTCTGTCTCTGTCTCTGTCTCTGTCTCTGTCTCTGTCTCTGTCTCTGTCTCTGTCTCTGTCTCTGTCTCTGTCTCTGTCTCTGTCTCTGTCTCTGTCTCTGTCTCTGTCTCTGTCTCTGTCTCTGTCTCTGTCTCTGTCTCTGTCTCTGTCTCTGTCTCTGTCTCTGTCTCTGTCTCTGTCTCTGTCTCTGTCTCTGTCTCTGTCTCTGTCTCTGTCTCTGTCTCTGTCTCTGTCTCTGTCTCTGTCTCTGTCTCTGTCTCTGTCTCTGTCTCTGTCTCTGTCTCTGTCTCTGTCTCTGTCTCTGTCTCTGTCTCTGTCTCTGTCTCTGTCTCTGTCTCTGTCTCTGTCTCTGTCTCTGTCTCTGTCTCTGTCTCTGTCTCTGTCTCTGTCTCTGTCTCTGTCTCTGTCTCTGTCTCTGTCTCTGTCTCTGTCTCTGTCTCTGTCTCTGTCTCTGTCTCTGTCTCTGTCTCTGTCTCTGTCTCTGTCTCTGTCTCTGTCTCTGTCTCTGTCTCTGTCTCTGTCTCTGTCTCTGTCTCTGTCTCTGTCTCTGTCTCTGTCTCTGTCTCTGTCTCTGTCTCTGTCTCTGTCTCTGTCTCTGTCTCTGTCTCTGTCTCTGTCTCTGTCTCTGTCTCTGTCTCTGTCTCTGTCTCTGTCTCTGTCTCTGTCTCTGTCTCTGTCTCTGTCTCTGTCTCTGTCTCTGTCTCTGTCTCTGTCTCTGTCTCTGTCTCTGTCTCTGTCTCTGTCTCTGTCTCTGTCTCTGTCTCTGTCTCTGTCTCTGTCTCTGTCTCTGTCTCTGTCTCTGTCTCTGTCTCTGTCTCTGTCTCTGTCTCTGTCTCTGTCTCTGTCTCTGTCTCTGTCTCTGTCTCTGTCTCTGTCTCTGTCTCTGTCTCTGTCTCTGTCTCTGTCTCTGTCTCTGTCTCTGTCTCTGTCTCTGTCTCTGTCTCTGTCTCTGTCTCTGTCTCTGTCTCTGTCTCTGTCTCTGTCTCTGTCTCTGTCTCTGTCTCTGTCTCTGTCTCTGTCTCTGTCTCTGTCTCTGTCTCTGTCTCTGTCTCTGTCTCTGTCTCTGTCTCTGTCTCTGTCTCTGTCTCTGTCTCTGTCTCTGTCTCTGTCTCTGTCTCTGTCTCTGTCTCTGTCTCTGTCTCTGTCTCTGTCTCTGTCTCTGTCTCTGTCTCTGTCTCTGTCTCTGTCTCTGTCTCTGTCTCTGTCTCTGTCTCTGTCTCTGTCTCTGTCTCTGTCTCTGTCTCTGTCTCTGTCTCTGTCTCTGTCTCTGTCTCTGTCTCTGTCTCTGTCTCTGTCTCTGTCTCTGTCTCTGTCTCTGTCTCTGTCTCTGTCTCTGTCTCTGTCTCTGTCTCTGTCTCTGTCTCTGTCTCTGTCTCTGTCTCTGTCTCTGTCTCTGTCTCTGTCTCTGTCTCTGTCTCTGTCTCTGTCTCTGTCTCTGTCTCTGTCTCTGTCTCTGTCTCTGTCTCTGTCTCTGTCTCTGTCTCTGTCTCTGTCTCTGTCTCTGTCTCTGTCTCTGTCTCTGTCTCTGTCTCTGTCTCTGTCTCTGTCTCTGTCTCTGTCTCTGTCTCTGTCTCTGTCTCTGTCTCTGTCTCTGTCTCTGTCTCTGTCTCTGTCTCTGTCTCTGTCTCTGTCTCTGTCTCTGTCTCTGTCTCTGTCTCTGTCTCTGTCTCTGTCTCTGTCTCTGTCTCTGTCTCTGTCTCTGTCTCTGTCTCTGTCTCTGTCTCTGTCTCTGTCTCTGTCTCTGTCTCTGTCTCTGTCTCTGTCTCTGTCTCTGTCTCTGTCTCTGTCTCTGTCTCTGTCTCTGTCTCTGTCTCTGTCTCTGTCTCTGTCTCTGTCTCTGTCTCTGTCTCTGTCTCTGTCTCTGTCTCTGTCTCTGTCTCTGTCTCTGTCTCTGTCTCTGTCTCTGTCTCTGTCTCTGTCTCTGTCTCTGTCTCTGTCTCTGTCTCTGTCTCTGTCTCTGTCTCTGTCTCTGTCTCTGTCTCTGTCTCTGTCTCTGTCTCTGTCTCTGTCTCTGTCTCTGTCTCTGTCTCTGTCTCTGTCTCTGTCTCTGTCTCTGTCTCTGTCTCTGTCTCTGTCTCTGTCTCTGTCTCTGTCTCTGTCTCTGTCTCTGTCTCTGTCTCTGTCTCTGTCTCTGTCTCTGTCTCTGTCTCTGTCTCTGTCTCTGTCTCTGTCTCTGTCTCTGTCTCTGTCTCTGTCTCTGTCTCTGTCTCTGTCTCTGTCTCTGTCTCTGTCTCTGTCTCTGTCTCTGTCTCTGTCTCTGTCTCTGTCTCTGTCTCTGTCTCTGTCTCTGTCTCTGTCTCTGTCTCTGTCTCTGTCTCTGTCTCTGTCTCTGTCTCTGTCTCTGTCTCTGTCTCTGTCTCTGTCTCTGTCTCTGTCTCTGTCTCTGTCTCTGTCTCTGTCTCTGTCTCTGTCTCTGTCTCTGTCTCTGTCTCTGTCTCTGTCTCTGTCTCTGTCTCTGTCTCTGTCTCTGTCTCTGTCTCTGTCTCTGTCTCTGTCTCTGTCTCTGTCTCTGTCTCTGTCTCTGTCTCTGTCTCTGTCTCTGTCTCTGTCTCTGTCTCTGTCTCTGTCTCTGTCTCTGTCTCTGTCTCTGTCTCTGTCTCTGTCTCTGTCTCTGTCTCTGTCTCTGTCTCTGTCTCTGTCTCTGTCTCTGTCTCTGTCTCTGTCTCTGTCTCTGTCTCTGTCTCTGTCTCTGTCTCTGTCTCTGTCTCTGTCTCTGTCTCTGTCTCTGTCTCTGTCTCTGTCTCTGTCTCTGTCTCTGTCTCTGTCTCTGTCTCTGTCTCTGTCTCTGTCTCTGTCTCTGTCTCTGTCTCTGTCTCTGTCTCTGTCTCTGTCTCTGTCTCTGTCTCTGTCTCTGTCTCTGTCTCTGTCTCTGTCTCTGTCTCTGTCTCTGTCTCTGTCTCTGTCTCTGTCTCTGTCTCTGTCTCTGTCTCTGTCTCTGTCTCTGTCTCTGTCTCTGTCTCTGTCTCTGTCTCTGTCTCTGTCTCTGTCTCTGTCTCTGTCTCTGTCTCTGTCTCTGTCTCCGGCTTTGTCTCCGGCTTTGATGCTCAACTACGCAGATGGAAAGAACATTTCCAAGAAATCAGCAACACGAAAGAAACTCTAGACGATTTTGAAATAGATAGCAACACGCAGAACAACTTATCGTGCAACCCGCAAAAAGAACAGCTGTCAACCGAATAAGATGGCCATGCCAACTGGAAGCCTTATGCTCCCAGGAGGGGTAATGGAAAAAAAAATTTGCTACCACTCACTCTCAGGACTGCTGGCTTGAAGAGGCTAACGAGGTCGAGAAAGTTCTTAAGATAGAAAGAGCAGATAAATGTCCTTTTTGGTATTTTGATAAGAATATTGTCAGATATTGATCAGGATATTGTCAAATTGCCTAAAGTTAAGTTGTCAAGGAGACTAAAGTGCACATAGAGTTGGACTGGTAATACAAGAAGAAGATAAAAAAGTAGAATAAATATTAAAATGTAATTTATCACAGCATATGCCAACACAATAATATCAATAGTTATGGGTAAATATCATAGCAGGTTTTGGTTGAATAAGTTTACTTAGTGAATAATGACGAAATTAGGAAAAAGAATCATTATTGTCAAAACATAATGGAAAGATTGAAAAGTGTTAATTTTGTTAAATTATTTTTAACACTTTATTAATTAATAGTTATTTTTGTTTTTAATATGAGTCTATATAGATACTTAATAAAATTAAATTATATCGGTGGCTGTCTAATCAGATCATACCAATTTTAAATTAATTAAAATTGATGTAATTTTGATCGAATTATTTCAATTTGTAATAAAAATTAAATTATTAAATTTATAATTTTTAAAATACCGTATTATTAAATATAAAAATTACACATATTATTTTAAAAAAATTTTATTTCTAAAATAAATAATAATTTATTGATGATTTATTTACGGATAATATGTAAATATTGTTGTCAAATTTAATATCATAAATTAGAAATCACATCAAAAACGCATGAAATTTCATGCATAAATTTATTGTTTTTACACTTCCTTACTATTATTATACTGAACACTTTCAGTATGTAAATAAATTATGTTGTTTATATGAAAACATGTCGACATCGACATATAAAAATGTATACCACTCCCCCTTAAAATAAATTTTTGATGAATTTGTATATTAACGCGTTTGTTTGAAAAGGATACAAACAACACAATCTATTATGAATTGTAAACATAAATATTCTTTTGAGGGTAACATAACAATGTATATGTATATATAATTTCATCGAATCAGTATAAAATTTTTACTCATTCTCCCACTAATCATCGTCAGGACTCAGGAGGACTATATAGTTTATTTATATAATTTGATTCTCTTGTGGATTTTTCGATTAAGTCGTAAAACGACCACCAGAAATAAACCACACTACTGAATTATTTGAATATTACAGTTAAGTATATTAAAGGAATACCTAATTTGTGAGCATATATTGAAAAATAATTATAAATTTTACAGAATCAATATTTTTGTATTATCTCAGATTTTGAAAACAAATAAATGAGATTATTCGATTTCCTCTGAAACAGTGATTTATTGGTTGTATTGTACTATAGTATCTTCAACTGGTCATATGTTTATTGCTGACTGATAACAAAATTTAAATATCTATTCAATAATTTTAATGCTGCCATAAAGGGGTAAATATGTTACCTACAATCTAATAAATATGTAAAATAGATTGAATTAAAGATAGAAATATGTAAAATAGATTGAATTAAAGATATTAATGATTGTTAATTTTTATCTCATCAACGGCGTAAAAGCCCAAGTAATCTATTAATCTATAATCTACTTACTTCTTTAAGAGATTATTGAACCTAGGTAATTTTTTTCCAGTATGTAATTGAATTATAGCCATCAGGTTCTATAAATTAAAGTTTCTACACTATAAAGAGATGATTCAGTGTCCATATACATTTAGTAGGATCAAATTGCAATCGAATATTTATTTTTTAGTTATATTTGAGTTCTTAGTATAAAAAGAAATCTCAACTAAAAATTAATAATATTACACTTATGCTGAGTGTAATCTTTCATATAATAAAATTTTAGAAAAATCCGTGTTTCCACAATTATCTTCTAGATCTAGACATTTTGATAAAAATTGGTATTCTGTTTCTCTCGCACAACAGCAAAATACAGCGGTTCTAAAATTTTACCTTCCTTCCCCTTTATAAGAAAAAGTCGATAACAAAAAGTAGATAACTTAAATGATTTGTAAAAATATTGAAGCCCTTTTCAAGTAAATAAATAATATACTTTATAATCCTTAATTAATATATTATTTATTTTACAAAATTGAAGTATAATAGAACTCAATTAGAGAATATAAATTAAAATAATATTAAAATAATTTACGAATTTAATTTTATTATAATTTTTTGATGAAGTAATAATTGTATTCCAATCACCAGACACAATAGCTAAGTTTCGGTCTGCTTATACACATGTTGTTTAAAAAGTGAAATTGTATTTTAACCACCCATAATCGCAGATTAACTCATAATCAGCATAAAGTACATCGATGTTAATCTCGAAATTTTCAATCATCATAAATTGTAGTTGTTGTTAATTCAGTGGCTCTGTAAAGAAAATATAAAACATTTTTCACTTTGATTATAAATAAATTACAAATAATATGACGAATTTCGTATTTTAGATAAATTTTTCTATAATATACATATAACGCAAATCTAATGCACTGAACGTTTTAATGCCTCAAATTGAAAACTGAAATCTTTTCCATTTCGAAATCAACATAATATATAAACAGCTCCACTAATTTTGTTCATATAACAAGTTATTTTGAAAATGATTGTTAGGCATAAGCAGATATACTAACTGAACTCCGATAATATGCAGTAAGCAGAATTAATCGCCGTCTATTATTTAAAATAAAACAAAATTTATTTATTTTTTTTATGAAAACTGAAAATTTACAAAGACTCCCGTCATTTATTATAAAATATGTAATTTTTCATTTATGTTTTGTTGCTTTGCAATCAAGTTTGTTAATTTTTTTTTTTTGGTTTCAAGAACATCTTCATTACGATATTTACAATAAAAAAAAAAGGCTTTTACTGTCCAACAATTGCTATTCAAATCGGCAAGCCTTCTGAAAATTGTATAACAATAAAATAATCACCACTTGACTGGAAAATGAAAGAAACCATGTGATGGTGTTAAATGATAAATTGGACTGTGAAATATTTTTTATAAATAATATGATTTTTTTTTTTTCTGCATCAGAATTTAGCACATTGAACTAAAACGAACACAAATAAAAATATGTTAAACTATTTTATTTTGATTGAATATTATGCCAAAAAAGCAAAATATAATTTGTACAAAAATATTTATTGTGTTTTACTTGTTTTGTATAGAATAGTAAAGAAAATATCTTTAGCATAATATCAGTATAAAAGAAATAGAAAATACCAGTCTCAAAAAGCCAAAGAAATTTTGTACATATATGAAAATTTTTAAGAATTTATCTTTAATCCTTTTAATGTAAACGTTGTATGCCAGACATTTTGTGGCTCCAAAATCTTTTTTATTTAATAATTTTATTAATCATAATTATTACCCATCTATACTTTATTATTGACTGATCAGCAATTTATAGTTTATATATATATTTTTATATCATAATTTCTGATCGAGATAAAATCAACAATACTGTATACAACATTTTTTTTTTTTTCAATTCAATCAACAATCATTTATGATAGCAATACAAAAGATAAAAATATTTAATAGAATCGTTTTGCTGCGTAATTTGTGTTAAGTGGACATCGCTATATCGCAGCAACATAAAAAAAAAAAGGAAAAAAAAAACATATACATAACCTACAAAATTCTATTATAAAAGACGAATAATTGACGAAAAAAAAAGGTGAAATAAAATAATGCTAGCCGGAGCAATACATAAATGCTTCTGAAAAAAATATATTCACATCTTGATTCCCACAGTTTTGTGTCTTTTTTTCGTAATGTAATATAATTTTTCAATGCTGTGGGGGAAGGAAATAAAATATATAAAAATAATAATCATAATAATAAATATTTTTTTTTTTAAAGAAATTCAATATGCTACATTAAATTGAAATCCCAACCGAGAAGTTATAGACAGTTTTCAATATTAATGATTATTAATGAATTTTTTTTATGTTATTTGTATATATATAATGCTCTGCTCTGTTCTGTTCTGAATTTGGCCGATAAATTTAATAATCAATAAAAATTGTCAAGTCATGAATTGGTTTTTTTTTTTGTATATGTCTGAAGAATGAAGAGTGTCTAGCGACTGGCACAATTTGTCGGTAAATCTGTATAGAGTTTAATATATAATATAAACTTAAAGAGATTGAAGGATATCATCGCCAAGAAAGAAATTTTTTTAACTTTGTTTAATTTAATATTATTTAATGAGATTATTATAAAATAAAAACCAACAAGATATTTTGTTTAGAAGGTAAATTTTAGCTGGTTTTTTTTATTTTGATCATGAAATGAAATTAGTGAGTTCTCCCTCAGCAAAAGCATACGCAACCTGCGCCACACTATTGCCGAGGCGACTTATTGGAACAACAGTGAACGTTTGCGTCATTTTAAGCTCTTCGTCATTAAACCGGCAAAGAAACTGAACTAAGCAGAAAGGTTAGGCTTCCTCAGGAGACACGATGAATGTCTCCTGAGGAAGCCTAACCTTTCTGCTTAGAAGCCTAACCGTTCTGCTTATGGAAGTAAATATATATGTATATACACTAGGAGTCAGTGATACACTATTATGCACATTTTGCGACAATGAAGACGAAACGGCAGAGCATATACTAATGTAACTGTGAAGCACTCAGATTTCTAGCTGGGTATCACTAAAACAGCAGTACAGTTTCATTGCTGCTGTTGGCTTCATTAACGGCTAATAACAAATCACCAAAAGGGATATCACAATAAGTCGAATGGCCTCAGCGATTTGACCTCTCTCGATTAAAATTGGAATTCGCCAAAAAATTCATTCGCCACACAAATGCCAAGCTCCTTTTAGGGGAACAGTAGCAATTAGTTAAGGAAAATACGCCTATACCAAAAGAATTTCTTTAGCTGGAAATTAATGCCATAAATTATGACTATACATTTACATTTTTCTTTATTGAAATATATTTAAATCTTGTTTTTATTAATATATAATATTTCCAGGCCTTCACAAATAAAACTTTTGACCGAAATCGATGTCACCCGACATGACTCGAACCCAGTACCTTTATAGTTCAATCAAAAAAAAAATATTAATTGTGACAGATAAAACAGAATATTTATAAAAAAAATTGTGAACTTGAAACCCAAATCTTACAGTTGGTGTAGATGGTGTTATGCTTTTGACACAAATATAATTTTCGTTTTCTGCAATCGAATTCTTTACTACTTTTATTACAACTGCTTTAAATTTTACGAGAAAAAAAACTTATTTGAAGTAAAAATTTATTTCAAACCGCATTTTTAATAGAAATAAACTAAATTGCTTGAAAATACAGTTTGTTTAATGCTAGTAAATATCTTTTACTGCAAATGTCAAATTTTTAGAAAATTTTCCATAAATTGATTCGTTGAGTAACAGCCATCACCAAATTTGCTTTTAATTATTTTTTCCCAAAAAAAAAAAAAAATTTAAACTTAGATTCAAATTAAGATTTTTTTTTTGTGTTTAAATAAACGACATTAAAATAACTTAAATTTTTATGAATCACTAAAAAGTTTAAATAATTTAAATAACAAAATGATATTTTTTTTTCATATTTTTCTTATCTTATCGATTAAAATTTTTAAATATTTCTTTTTAACTAAATAAAAATTAAATAAATTTAAAAATAATCGATTTTCTTTTTGAAAAACCACACCTCATTTAGATAAGCAAAACAATTTTATAATTTTAGTTTTTTTTTTTTGAAAAGTTGACCAATTTAAATTATTCAAAACTAATATAGAAGAAAAAAAAAATCATCATCAATTTGGGACAAATCAATAAACATAAATTAGCATAAATGATTCGTTTTTCGAGAAATCAGTTTGTCTCGTAAAATACTGCAAAAATAAATATTGGAATTAAGTTTTTTTTTTTTTTTAGATTAACATTCATTTAAAGCTATTTATAAGTTCAATTTTAAACGGAAATTGATAGGCAAATTGACTTTTATATTTTATTTACCATTTTTCCATTATAAAAGTTTTTTTTATGCTTTGGTAAATTACATTTCGGAAGTCTAGTCCATTCGTTATGTAAATCGAAGAATATTTTCTATTTAACTATTTATTTAGTATAGGGTATAAAAGTTTTAACCCTTTTTTTTGCCAAGAAATATCTTAAATCTTTTATTGTATCTTTGATAGACGGTTTCTTAAATTTCTATTGGAAAATTTTCTATTTTATAATAGTTTTTTTTTTGTTGTTGTTATTGCAAAATTGCTTAGTAGAAGCAGTAATAAATCAAAATGGCAATAAATGTCGTGCTTGTTATTTTTACAAAAGTTTTTAGTAAAAACACATAAATGAGAATTTTGATTAGGAAAATGTATTTGAGAGAGAAAATTGATATTCATTACAAAATTTTAGTTTATTTTGGGGTGCGCTACAAACTTCCTCTTGTAAAATTATAGTGAAAAATTATTATGGTTCTTAGATGTATTTGGCTATTGCAATACTCGTCTTATAAGTTGTAACAATTGATCATAAAAAATATTGCCAGAAAACGTAAGCCATATTTGCAAAAAGAGCAGATGAGCGTTGCATTAGTAGTAAGTAAGGTATGTTGTGAAGTAGTTACTACGGGTTTGATTCTAGTCGGATGTGTCAATGATGTTCTAAGCTTAAAATTCGTACCAGTAATAAAATCAATTTTTAAGTCTGGGACTATTAATTATGGTCGAGGTCATTTGCTAACAACAAATATATTAAATTATAAAAGTCATTAGTTTGTAGTAATTAAAGTTTCTTGCCTATTTTATGGTTCGAATTCATAGGCAATTAGCAGGTCCAATAGAATTTTGATGGAAGTAATGCTCCTACACCCAGTGGATTGTACCCAAATTAGAGTAGCCAAATTCCCAAGAAATTTCAATAGAGTTAATTTTTATATTGTATTCAAAAAGCACAAATTAGAATTTAACTCAAAAATTTAAATGATAAAATATCATCAACGAATACTTAATAAAAAATAGTTTTTTTTCAATCTATTATAAATTTAATATAAAAACTAACTTATCGCAACTAGCAATTATTTTCTAGTTTTAAGTGCTGCATTTACCGCACTAGGAAAAAAAAATTAACTTAATCAAGGTTTTTTTCGTTAAAATTTAAAAAAACTACTTTCTTTTCATAAAACTTGTATCTCAGAAAGTATTTTATGGACTCAAAAAAAGTTATAACTTATGTGAAAGGAAATAACTTGAAAAAACTATATTATTTCATATTTCATAATAATATAGTTTTTTTTTCAAAAATTTAGAATAACAAATAATTTAGAGCATTTACTATTTTTAAAGGAAAAACCTTAACTATATGAAAAAAAAAAAGCATCATTAGCATATTTTTTGAAATTACTGTACTTTTAACCTTTGATTTAGTATATGTCATTCAATATTCAAATACAATTAGGAATTTTACTTGAAAATGGCGGATTTCGATTTAAAAATGACAAATTTAACTTGAAAAACGTCGAATAATTGCAAAAATAACATAACATTTTAATAAAAGTTTGAAAATAACATTTTAATAAAATAACATTTTAATAAAAGTTTGAAATAAGTTTTGCTTGTTGAATGAAACTACATTAACAAGCTCACATAATAAGTTCGTTTAGTAAGTTAAACATAAATAAATTTAATTTTATTCGTCCAGAAATTATTTTTCTAAGTCAGTTTCATCTTAACATTACAAATGATTATGAATTTGTGCCAATAAATATCTAACTCATGCAAACCAAAAAACTCATATCATTCCTGGTCTGAATTAGACCAAATTAGTCTTGAAATTGTTCCCCTACCATTTTACCCCTAATTACTACGTCAAAAAAAAAATGTTAAAATAATTTCTAGGTAAATAAATTTAACGGATATTATCTAATAAATAATTAAATTTAAAATATAAATTTCAATTAACTTTAATGTAATTTTTGTTATTTTTATATAAAATTTATATTTTATTTACAGTTTTGAGAGTTTTCTAGATTTAGACAATTTATAGTTTTCATTGTTAATTGAAATTTTGTGAAAACTCATATATTTACTATTTTTTGTAAATAAATTATTTGCTTTTGTTTTGTTGATTACATATTTGGTTCAGTAATTTTAATGTTAATTTTGTTTTTTTTTTGTGGGACGTTTGGACTGCACAAAAAAGTCTATTTATATTATATGAACATTATGGAATACATACATTTATATATAGTTTCCAAAAAAAGAATTATGTAATTGTGATAACTTTATTAAAACAAAAAGCCTATTTAAATTTGAAAAAAAATTCATTATTTACCAAAAAAAAAACTTGTAGTTATTTCCGCTAAAAAAAAATTGCCTTCTTTCAAAGATCGTAATCGATATGTAATAAAATATTTTTTTTTTTTTAAGTAATTAATTTCGACAAAATTACAAATTAATAACTAATCTAAAAATTACACTTAAATTGTCCAACCATTTATAATAGATTTTAATCGCGCTATCATATAAGAATATATTTCCAATGAAAATTTTATTTTGTGTGGTGACGTCAAAATCGCTAGAGTGTAGCGAAATATCATGAAAAAATTTTTTTACCCTGTTTTTTTTGTTCTTCTTATATTTTACATAAATTTATTAAAGTGAAAAATTTGTAATTTACCTTTATTTTTTGTTATTGTATTACCTTTTCACAATCAAGTTGAATGTAAAATGTTTTTTAAATGTGCAAAGTAAAAAATTCTAAAGTGTCCGGTTTTACGTTCGACTGAACTTTTTCGATAAAGTTTAAAAGATAAATATATAAATATTTTTAATATTTTAATTATTATTTTTATTTTATTTTTGTTTAGAAAAATGTAGCAATAATTTTAAATTATAATTTATTAATTATCCTGCCCAGTGTTAGGTCAAATTATTATTTAAATTTATGATAAATTAATTAAAAATCTAAATTTAGAAATGTGACTGAGTACGAGAATATACAAATATATTTTTTGAATTTGATTGAAAGAGGAAGAGAGAATATTTAATGACGCAAAGCTGCAATAAATGATACTCACACACAACTCACTATCGTTTGGAATTGAAGTTTATTTTTTCAACTTTTCTGAGTTTAAAAATATATTTTTAACGATGTTGTTGATTTTTTTTCAAACTCTACTGAAATATTAAATTATTTAAGAATCTAAACCGTGAAAATGAGTTATTAAATCTGAAGAAGTTTTTTCAGCTAAATAGTATAAAAACTGATAATGGTGTTTAGAATTCTTAAGAAATTGGCGTTGAAAATTAAAACCATATTATTAAAAAAAATTGTATCAATTTCCAAACAATTAAAAAGAGTTAAACTTTAAATATTTTTAATTTGTTAAATTAAAAATATTTGTAAACCTATCACAGGATTAGAAATGATCAACTTTTAAGGATGAATTATTTAAAAATAATTGGTACAAAAAATGTAAAACCTATTTTAAACAAAAAAAAAATTGAATCTGTAGAGTTGTGAAATAATGCATTAGAAAAGTGATCAACTAACCAACAAATTCATACTAGAATTACTAAGTAATTCAACTATTTAAAGCATTACTTTTATACGAGTAATTATTATAATTTTTTTTTAGCTAATACTACTTCAACTTTATTGGAATTACTCGATACTTAAATGAATTACTTCGAAATAGAAATACAAACGTACAAATGATTCAATATAATTGAAAAGTAATTCAAGATACTTTTTTGAACTACTAAATATTGCGTTTGTACTTCAAATTCAAGTAAACCTTCAAAGTAATTTAATATTGCGTTTGTACTTCAAATTCAAAGTTTATACGAGTAATTCAGCTATTACTTCAAAGTAATTTAAAAGAATAAGTTATTACAGAAATGCAGTAATGTAATGCAATACTTTAAAAAAAATTGAAGTAATACATTACCGTAGTATTAGCAGGTTAATTTCTACTAAAAACTTATCATGACATTACAGTCATGCATTAAACTAATTCAAATGAAGTATTTTGTATGTGGATAAAATCATCTTTTACGACAGCAAATTCAATTCACTTCAGTAAGGATAATTATGCAAACCTTTCTATATCGAACCGTGTATCCAAATCAAGCTTTATTTTAACTGAACTTTTCGTTTATATTCCTATCTAAATTCTTAATGCAATTTTTCAGAGGCAACTTATACCAATTATCTGATAGTGTTTTTGCTATACTTATTAAAATAGTGTTGATATAGTTGGTAATTCAAAAAAATTATGTTTGCCGAAAACTTTTTAAGTCATTTCTGCGATAGTTGAAAATAAACATGACAAAACATATCCACTATCCCTGTGTAGTATTTCAATTAGTACGCCTAAAACAGATATAAAGAAATGGGTAGTAACGGAAGCTAATTTGACTACTTTAAGATAAATGATGTAGCTCAGATGACCGGTCTCCTCACTGGACACTGTCGCTTAAACTACTATCTCAAAAAAATGCACAGTATCAAGTGGATAATTTTAGCTTCACCGAAAATACGATTATTTTGAATTAATATTATATATTTTTTTCAATACAAATCCAGTTGGTATAAGGTATATATTTTTTCACTGAGTGTAAAGGTATAGCTCAAACACCAGATTACGATGGTTCAATCAAATCTTTTTAAAATCCAAGGATATTATATTCTAATTACTTAAGGACTTTTTGTAATATAATTTAATCTGTTTCTTAATATAAATTTTCTATTATCTATTCTATTGGTTTAGAAATTAGAAATAATTCCATTAAAATTATCTAATTTTGCAATTTTATTGAGTAAAACTAATAAGTTCCAACAATAATAAAACTCTAAATAACTTTTACTACTTTTATTTTAAAAAATCATTTATATTTTAGTTACAATAACTAATTTAAGTACAATTCAAATACAAAGCATTTAAATTGTTAACGAACTAATTAATTTCATTTCATATGGAAATAAACACCATCACCACATAAAAAAAAAAAAATGTTTTGAACCGAAGCGCAAACTGAAACATATGTAAATTTATTTACCTGGCTTTTAACCAAAGTAAACACGTACAATGAAATTCTTTAGAAGTTCATGAATGCAGAAAATCTGTGCATAAAAAAAAAATGTGCATTTAATAATTCTAAAGAGTGTAACTTTTATTTTTATAGAATATAGACAACAAAACAAGAAGCGTTTATTTGAATGCAATTTATAGAGAAAAAAAAAAACGTTGTTACATAGAGATATAACAATGGAAAATTATGTTATTAGTTAACAGTTTGAATATTTATACATATATATTTGAATCATTATTCCTATTTTAAAAAATATTTTTTATATTTGTGAAATAATTATGAGTTTTTTTGTTGAATTGTTAAATAAAATTAACTTTAATTGAGCAATTTTTCAAAAACTTTTAGAGAGTTTACCATAAAATTACATCAAAAATCAAAATAGATTACAAATAAAATTTCAAACTATATAATATACCAATTTTTATAATGACAAAAAACCAACAAAAAAAATTAAAGCTTTAATAACATAATTTACTAGGTTTTAACTGCTGCAATATTTTAATAAATTATAAAGATAATTCTACAAATCACGACAAAATTATTAAAACCAAATCAAATCAAATACAAAAACGTCCCTTTACATAGCTTAAAGCAATAAATATTTTATAGACTAAAAAAGAAAATATTCTTCATTTATAAAATTCATAATTTTATTATAAGAAAATTGTCGCGTAGGAGAGCTATTGTGCAATAGTTTTATATTAATGAGATATTTTTGGCGTACAGATATATGCATTTTATGTCAATATAAAAGTGAAGTACTTGTGAAAACCATATTAAAATTAAATGAATCGTTTATGTAATGCTATAATCTTGAATTATAGTTAAATAATTATACTATGCTTTGTTTTCTCTCAAAAGAAGATTCTAACATCTAGTTGGAGTCTTTAACATGTAATTTAATATGACTGCAACATAAATTACATCTTTAACATGTAATTTAATATGACTGCAACATAAATACAT
Source organism: Empis livida (assembly GCA_963932195.1). NCBI lineage: Eukaryota > Metazoa > Arthropoda > Insecta > Diptera > Empididae > Empis > Empis livida. The sequence continues at coordinate 26,073,756 of OZ010648.1, forward strand.
TTCTCGTAGCGCCTAAAGGAAAAGTACGGCTATCGAATAGTTTTAAAGTAATTTTTACCTTAATCTGATAGCATATTCTTCAACTTTTTGTGTTAAATAATAACTCGAAAAACCTGACACAACAGACGGACGGACAGATGAACTGGCAAAGTACTGACATAAGTTAATTTTTGTATCCGAAAAAAATCCCTAAAAAATTTTGTTTCATTTGTCAATAAAGGGAAAGAAATTGAATTGCATGCAATAATAAAGTGATGAACTCTTCTTTAAGAATTACGCACTGAACTCGTAACAAATCAATCGATACAAACATTCAAATAAATAATTTTATAATATTTTACTCGTATGGCTATAAATTTAGTTTCCTTTTAAAACAAAAAACTTTATTAGAAATATATATCTATATGGTATTTTAGGGGAGATTCCTGAATTGCATTTCGTAAAATTAGTTTATTACTTTAATGAAAATTTTAAAATTTTATAAATAAATAAATATGGTTTTTAATCAAAATTTTTAAAAGACATTCACGCAATGCCTATTTTGCAACAAATTAATTGGAAAAAATATATTATGTACTACTTTGTTTAAGAAAATGTCCTGGGAAAATAAATTTATATTAAAATTTGTATTACACCAGATATCGTGTACAGAAGAAATTTATATTTCTAACAAATATCTCCAAATAATAATCAGTTCCAGTTTATTTTTTTAATTAAACTTAATTTTTGCATAAAAATCTATAAAAAATATTTTACCAATTCATGATTTGGTATATAAATCATATAAGAAAATAGAATTTTTTTTGTTCTTTTTTTTTTTGTAAATCTTTTACGTGGTTCAACAATTATCTCCATTAATATATTAATAAATGCGATTCAGCAGAGTTAATAGCTATTAATTTTAATTTAATTTTATCCCATTTATAATTCAATTCTTTTATTTTTTGTATAATATATATAAAATAAATTTATTATAATGGCGGAAGTTGTTAATGACGATAAATATAATGGGGAAAATTAGTAAATAAAAAAAAAAAAAAACTATTAAGTTTTATTTTTATGAAAAATCTTATTAAGCGCAGTGAATAAATTGCATACTAAAAAAAAAACATGTGTTCTTGTCTATGCAATTGAAATATATTTACTTTATGGATTAAAAACATAAATTTGAACAGATGTGCATTAAGCTTTTTTAGTAGAGAAATACTTACTTTTGTTCAGGTTAGTAGCCACAATCTGACTAAACTAAATTTCCGATGAGTTTAATCAAAATTTAACATTTTTGGTTAATAAAAATTAATTATATTATATATAAAAGCATATTATTTATGAAATAATTAATTAATTTTTGCTATTTTTAATATTTTTTATGTTCTGTATAGAATAATGAATGTTGTAATAATTTTCTCTCCTTCCCCACTTGTTTTAAATTTTATTTAATTATAACCAAAACAATTTATGTTCTCGGCTGTCAATAATAAAATACTTTGTCTAAAGGTAAACAAGTCTTAAGCAAAATGTTACTTTTTTTTTGTAAAAAAAAATATATTAATTATTATTTTTTTTTAAATTACTTAAATTTTCTGGTTAATGATTTTTTATTTATTATTATTTTGTTTGCATGTTTTGTAAAATATCTTTTAATGTACAAAAAAAAAATGTTATAATAATTTTTTTTTAGAATTAATATGAAAATTCTCCTGCTTTTATTGCCAAACAAAAAGAAGAAAAATGAATTTGATGTTAATTTGAAAACAGACTTAAAATGATTTTGCTGTAATAATTATTTTAATGAAAAATATACAATGTTGTCTCTCGACTTTTAAACGTTTTTAATATGAGAATAATACAGGGTATAATATTGCAAAATTCTTTGGAATTTCGTTCAACAATCGTAGGTTTCGATTTATGTCAATGAAAAATTTTGTATCAGTATATTTAATATGAACAATTAATTACAATTTTTATTTAAAATAATTAAATGTAATATAAAATAACAATTTTATTTTATTTATACTAAATAATTTGTATTTATAATAATTTGAGTCAAGAGTAATTATATTAGAGCGTTTCTAGACGTAATTCCAAAATGTCAATCATACCATTTTAAAGTAAATTTTCGAAAATATAAAATATATTTATTAGAAATAAAAATTCGCTTTATTTATCTTCAAATATAAATATTTCATTAATAATTTGAAATAATGAAATATATTCGAAGATGTGCAAGCAATGTTGAATTATTGAAGATTAATAAATTCAATTTTTGTTTTGCCATGACTTATTAATCAGGAATTTGGTTCATATTTGAAATTTCTTTGTTATACCCATAAATGTATAATCCAGGTAAAAAAATGTTTTTGAAATACGTAGAAATATTTTTAAAAAAAGGGAAAAGTAAATTGTTATGACAAATATTCAGTGACAGATTAGAACAAATCTTATTTGATAGTTTTATCTAAACAGATTTATAGGGTCAACATTAGTTTATGGTTTTAGAATATAAATGATTTTGTAATCTGAGAATTTTATCCTCAATAATTTTCAAATTGTAATTTGTTGTTTCTATGTTATAGATATTCGTGTAACTGATTCTAAATTAAGTTTAAACGAAAATATGTATTACAATTACAAATGTATAACTTTACTAAATATATACTACCTTACTTACCCATAAGGAAAATCCGAATTACAGTTACTACTTTTTTGATGTTGTAATTTTTCTGAATATGTCTATTATTTCTGCGACAGTTCTGTTCACTTGTAATAATATTACACGTTTATATTTTTGACCAAATTCGGGTACAATCATATTTTACCACAAACACATTGATTCAGATTCCATTTATGTGTCTCAGGATACCAATAATATCTTAGAAAATATGAAAATGAATACAAATATATTATATTACATTATTCAAGAATATAAATATTTTTATAAATAATAATATAAATATAGTCAAAATCATAGCCTGGCTCATATTATGAAAATCATGATTATAGTTCTGCCCAATCTATAAAAATAAAATTAATTTTAAAAGAAATATTTAAATTTGAATTTGTAACTAATATCGAAAATGATAAGGATTTAGATAAAATTTAAATGTAAATGAATCTTTTATACGAAATTCAAATTTTCATTATCCACCATCATAACAGATAATTTTATGGCTAACTTTGACGACATGTATTTGAAATTAAAATACGGAATTATTATCGCTATATAACGCTTAATTGTTTCAGTAATTTTGGATTTCATATTCAAAAAATTTAAAAACAAAATTATAATGCTAGTCCTTTTCTAAATTTTCCTTTCAGCTTAAATTACGTACCAACAAATTTTTTACACGACGGGATAAAAACAGATTTTTATAATCCTGCAATACCGACACTTATAAATATAATTTGAGTTTAATAATTGATTTTTAACTTATATCTATCTAAAGTAAAATTTGTAAACACAGCTAGAACCAACAAGGCAAATAAACCACCTAATATCACAATAATACTATCTCTTTCTACGATAAAGGAAATCAAATATATTTTTATTTTCGCTTTTCCCCATTTGAGAAAATATAAAAATTTGTTAAATTATTCTCTTTAACTGAATAAACTTTATTACATAAATTTCATAAATATTGAGTATAGAGTACAATACTAAAAGAAAAAAAAACCTGTTCAATACAAATGATCTCTAAGAAATGTATTGAAGATGAGAATTCGGTATGAGTTAAGAAACCACCCTTAGTTCTATATATTTAATACAAACAGCGCTAAATAAAATAATGAAAATCATTTTGTAGCCAATCAGATTTGTTTCAGTTGATGTTTGTGTTACCATAAAGCATAAACTGAAACAGAGAGTTTTGACTTGTGTAATTTGGATCTCTGATTTATATTATGTGACATGGAACATGGAATGGTAAAATTTTATGATTGTGTTTGTGGTGAATCTGAGAGCAAATTATTTATTTTATAGCATGATTTAACTTATAGAATGATAGAAGAGAGTAGAGAGAGAAAATTTGGTATTTCATGTCATGCGTTTTGAAATTTTGAAATAGGCGTGCTGATTTTCCTGACGTCACTATGGAAGATGGTATAAAAGTTCTTGTTTTTTTTTTACGTTTATAATATGTATTTGAAAAAAAAAAGGTTAAAGAAATGATAATTTGCTTAATAGCGAAATAATGTTTTATATTTTATTTATTTAGTAAAGTTGATGATGAATATGCCCTAAGCTAGTTTTTACGGAGGCTATTTAACAAAATAAAATAAAATTTGTATTTAAAAAATTGGAAATTTGATGCTTGATTAGAATACGTATACAATGGAAATAGATAATTAAAATGGCGAATGTTGTATACAAATAAGTATACATTTGAAAAAAAAATGACATATTTTGCTATTTTAAAGTTGATTCTCGTTCTTATTCCTTATTCACTGTCATAAACGTTTTAATCATTCTTTACATTAGGTGAAAATCGGATTAATTGAATGACATTTATGAATGAAACTGACAGAATAATAGTGATAAAATTATTTATTTATTTTGTTAAAAAAATATAGACAAGAATAATCTAATTAAATTAAATTTAAGATTAAGATTAATGTTTAAAAATTGGATATGTAAGGGTTCCTAAATATTGCTAATTTATTAAATGTACTACCTACATCGCCGGCCCAACTCCAGCGCTAATTGAAATGTTCATGTGCATGGACGTTCCACTAAGAATTTAGGATTTCTTAAAGTGTTTCCTTAGCCTATGTAAACGGCTATACGGAGAACGCTGGTAATATTAGTATTTAGTTGTTCCAAGGCAAATTCGTAGTGCAAATATTAAACATTACTTTTGCACGAATACCAGTCTTACAAAATCTATCTCTTACATTGTTGACCAAATCACACTGCAGTATATTCTAAAGTTGGGCGAACAAAAGAGAGGTTTATTGACGTAAGGATCATTCAACTCTTTAGACATTCTTTTCTCTTGTTGTTTGAAACTGAGCTTTTTGTCCATTATAAAATACCTTAACCAATTTAGATCTGGATAATTTAGTGGTACCAATAACGTTATCATGAATACTACATTAAAACAATTAAGACGGATGAAAGTGATTACACAGCATTTGTCAATATTTAAGAGCATACTTCTTGAATTTGCACCATTCGTGTTCAAATATATTCCCATTTAATTACAGTGTATGGTCAGCCGATGAAATTTTGATAGGGATATAGACCTTACAACAAATTAAGTATTAGTGATTGATAAATATTTGTAAAAGAAATTGTCGTGATACATCAATTATTTCACATCTCATATTGTTAATCGAATGAACTGTTAGCAATCCTTCCTTTGGAAGAAATGCAGCTTAACACAACACCATGTACACCAAGCTTATGAAACACCAAGAGTACAAAATTATAATTTTAATAGGATATTATATTTTCTGTAGAAAAATATGCTATGTAAAAATAAAATTTCTTTTTAAAATCATAAAATATTTGAGTTTGAGTATGCCATATCTCTTTTTTTTAATAGTGTGAAAATTTGTAAGGCAACTATTCTTTTAGAATGTCCTTTTTAAAAAATTGTTTAATTTAAAATCTTTTTACCAATTTAAATTAAAAAAATTTTATTTAATATATTTCAACTCATAAAAAAAAGAAACGAATTATAAACCCATTTATATAAATATGATGAATGATGTACACATAAATATACAATAATAATTTAACTCCTTTTGAACAGTGAGGTGCGACAAAAAAAAAATAATGTGACTTTCATTTTTTTTTTTAAAGGGTTAAAAGCAATTTTTTCCGCGTTCGAAAAAAATAAATTCGTTTAAAAGGGTGCAAAAAAAAATGTTGGAATGGTTCCAGTGATAATTTTCAGTTCCTGGTAACGATGGCGATGAAATTTAAAATATTTTTTCAGTTTTAATTAAGTTCACAACTTAATCAACGAATGTTTTTTTTTTCTTTTGGACAGCGACATGAAAAAAAAGGATAATTAAAGGAACTTTTATTTTTTTTTAGATGATGGACATCAAAGAATGAGGTGGTAGGACAATTTTTGTAATTTATATATATATATATATAGAAAATTATATTTAACAGGATTATGCGGAAAAATCTTTAAAAGAAAAATTTAATCTATCTATTTCTTAATTAAAGTTTAATGAAAGGACTCCACACTGAGACAAAAAAAACTTTTGGCACAAATGTATTTTTAAACATCCGAGTTTTTATTTGCCGAACGCGAACTTCTTCTATGGAGGAAAAGTTGTAAATACTTGGAAAAATTCCGGAAGTGCTGTAGTCACAAATAAACTGCTTTTGATGAATGAATGGCGATTATGATCGAAATTTACAATCAGAGACCTGTATTAAAATTTATTTAAATTCTACATTTTTATCTCGATTTCATATTTTTATTTGTATTCAAATGATCTTCCAACCATTATTGTCAACTTAACCGGTCTATAAATGGAATATTTGACTATAATTATTGCAAATTTCTAAACACCCGACTTAGCACCCGGCTTAGTCATTGGGATACATTCAATGACAGAAATTTCCTATCCTAAAAACTTTCCCAAATTAAGCAAATTACCCAACCCTCCCCATAGTCAAATACTGTGTGTTCTGTTCACAGTTAAGGAAAAATATTCTCAATATTTTGGCTAAGAATAAAAAAAAAAAAATTACGAATTGTATTTTCAAAAAAATAATTCTGAACCCAACATGTTTTTTATTCTGTTTTATGTTTGTGTGCGTAACAACTCGTGCAGCACTGAAAATTTCTGTTTCTCGATGCAACACAAAATATCCTTGCCATAAAATTGGTTTTTGGACGAGAGGAAGTGAAAGGAAAATTACAAAGTGCAACATAAATACAATTGTGAACACACAGTTTGAATATATAAACGAACATCAACATATGTAAATGTTTCTACTAATAATATAGCTTAAATGAATATTGTTTTGTAGCAAATGTAAATTTCCGTTTACCTTTCGACTAATTTTACTATAAATATTTCAGTGATTAAGATAAAATAAATTTCATTTACAACTAAAATACTTTAATAAATTTAGGTTACTGCATATTTATTAAAAATAATCTCAGTGCAGAGTACTAAAAAATTACCTTCGATATTAAATTAAAAATAACTACATTTATATCTTGAGATATTTGCAGAATAACCGATTTACCTTAAATATTATCAATTAATAATATTTCTTCATTATATTAATTACCATTAATAATTTTGTTGAATTGAATTCTTTTTAAATTACAATTTAATTGATAATTTCAACCATAACGATATCATCATTTTTTTTCCTGCAATTTAAATCTTGAGTTAATTTGAGAATAAAAAAAAAAATCTGTCCAATTTATTTCTCTAATTTTATTACCTCCACTATAAAAAAAAAAATTTAATGTCACTTATTGTCTTTTAATCTTGTTCCAAATGACAATACAAAATTTCACCTTTTGTTAAAATTAATTATACAAAACAACACGAAGGAAATTTAGGTAGCAATTTAAACGCAACTATATGAAAGCGTCATGAACCTAAAAATGTATAATTTTATTATTTATTTTAATTTGTATTTTTATCTCGATTTCATATTTTTTTTTTGTCGGAAACCGTTAAGAATATTTTTCTAATCTAATTAAATCTAAAAAAAAAAATTTATTAATAATATATATATGTATATATACTGTCAAAATAAAAATTCATTTAATTCACGACTCGAAAACAATTTGGTAATTATTCACCAGATACATATGTTGCAGTCAAAAACAAAAAAGCTAAAATATATAAAATTTCTTAATAATTAAATTAGACAAATCAGATTTCTTTTCAGCACAAAATTGGAGACCGAACAATTTCACAATTTAATATTTGCCTGTGATATAATTTTCTATGTTAAAAAAGTGTCATTCGAAATTTTTTTTTTTTTTAATAAAAGGTTCCATTATAATATTTTAATGAAGTCATCAAAAAAAATTCAGTAAGAATTTGTAGAATAATAGATACCTTAAAAAAGTTGACACCACAGATAAAAGTCAAAGAAGTGGAAAATACTATATCTTTCTATAGCAGTTAATTATACTGAAATATATAGTATGACATTTCTTCTGTTGTTGGCTAGTTTTTAGACCGAAAACACCTTATTTTTTTTTGGCATATTTTATGTTTTATACTATATAATTAATAATTTAAATAAATGAAGATGAAATTTTATGGTCACTCATGGGAACATTAAAATTACTAATGTAATAAATATTACGTGAATATGTATTATACAATTAAAATAATATAAAAATGACATTTATTAATCGTAAGAAAACAATAAAAATTTCATGGAGTTGTAATTAACAAATTTATTTTCTTTTTAACAAAAAATTAATTAAAACTTGTTGAAAAATATATAAAAAAAAATCTATGAAAATTTCGAAACAATGTTTAATTAATTCCATAAACAATAATATTTTAAGAACTCTATTCCAAACAATTCTTCATATTTAATAGTGGATTCGCCAATGTAACATAAACTTAAGCAGAAAATATATAAAAAAAACTATAGGGAAGCAGTACTTTCATTGGCAACGCAAACTTATCAAAGCACGACAAAGCAAGGCATTGCAGAAGTTGACCAACTTTCAACTTTTAGAACATCAATACAGTTAAATGTTAAAATTTTCAACTTTGATAAATTTAATAATTATTCTCAAATTTCGACAATTCAAAATTTGAAAAATAGTAATAATAATTTCATATATTCAGTGCAGAAAATACGTAGCACTTTGAATTGAATCCTACGTAACTCTGACTTTGCTTTGCCGTTCATAACACATTATTCCAAATCCACTATAATACGTAAAAAAACACAAAAATTTCTACCAGTTTCTCAATTATATGTAACAGCATTTCAAAGAATTGACATTTATTTATCACTTATAAAATTATGGATTTGTAAATAACAAATTAATGTTTTTGAGCAAAGCTTTTCGTAAGCAAATTCAAATTTTCTTATATTTTTTCTTAAATATCTTTAAAAACATAATTGTAAAAACTACAAAAAAAAATTTCAATCCTTTTATAAGCTAAAAATTAAATGTTTTATAATAAGATTATTAATCTAGAAAAGCCTTATGTAAATATGGTAACTTTCTAATTACATTTTTGAAAATATTTTGTAAAAATATCATTTATCTACGAACAATTTTGTTCTAAAACATTAAACTTCATTTTCCTCAATTATTTTTAAAGCCACAATTCATTTTCCAGAATCAGAAAAAAAATGAAAAGTAATTTTAGTTGAAAAAGTAAAATTTACACAAATCAATCGAAACGATATTAAATTAACAACTTCTAAAAAATATTAAAAATTGCTGAGACAAGGCTAAAAAACAAGAAGAAAATCAATAGTTTGATACCAATAGTTTTAGCAAGTTCAATTTTGTACATATATTGTATTTGGGACAATACATACAGAATATCCTAAACTTTTAATATATTTTCGAACTAGTTAAATGAAAGATTAATATATTCGACGTTTTTAATCCAAATCAGCTGATCACTCTGTTATACACATAATATAATATGATACTATGGCTATATACAATACATATTTTTACTCCTATTTTCATTTCATTTGAATTTATCTGCAGTATTTTCTTTAGGTAACTTTAGTATGTTTTTTTTAACTGACAAAAAAAATACTAGAAACCATAATTCTCTTATTTTGAAGCTACAGGACTTTACTTATTAAAATAAAGTCTTAAAAAGTATATACAGAAATTGTAGCCATAAATAAAACTGCAGAAGTTTTCTTTGACAGGGAAATAAATAGTAGTAATATCTTCATATGCGCAGCGCAGACCGCCAAGCTGCTGTTAAAGCATTAGGTAGTATCTCCATTAATTATGAGCTATAGTTAAGAAATGCAAATTGTATCTTAATATACATATTAGCGAGGAATAATTGGGTTAAATTACTATGGTGCCCAGGCCATAGCAGGATTGACGGTAATGAAAGAGCTGATGAGTTGGCAAGACACGGAGACATTTGTAATTCCTCATCCAGCCAAATCGTGGGACTTCCATTAAAGTCTATTAAAAATATGTTGGTGGAATGGGGTTGTAAAGTACAGGAAAGGAGATGGGAGAACTGAATAGCGTGTAAAACTATTTTGGGGTTCTCCGAACGTAGGTAAGACTAGATCTATCCTAAGCATGAATAAACAATCATGTAGTTTATTAACCAGAGTCGATACTGGATATATGCTCGGGAAAAGATGCTCCATAGCTTAATTTATCGGTAGAGTCCATCTGTAGATGCTGTGGTGATCAGGATGAAACAGTGGAACACCTGCTATGCAAGTGTCCGGCGGTTACATGTACAAGGTTCAGTTATTTGGGTTACCATTTCCTGACAGATCTTTCGGACCCAGGTACTTCTAAACCTGCAAGGGTCATCTCTTTCATGAGGGATGTAGAGTGGGCCGACATGCTGAAGGAGATATCCTATTCAGCCCCCGGTGGAGTGTACAACGGGCCTCGCCCCCTTTCAAACCAACCCACCAACCAATGCTAATAAATTTATTCTTTTAAATATACAGATCGTACTTGTTATATAATCCAAATAAATTTATTAGTTATATGTATATGAATATCTTGTTCCAGGAATCGAACTTATAGCCAAACATAATACAAATAGACAACAACGTCGCCAAATATATAGATTTAGATTGTATTCATATTATAAACTAAGTTCATTAATAATTTTTCTTAATTTCTACTGAGAATTTTAAGGATATAATTGAAAATAAATAATTTTTTGAGAAAAATATTTTATAGATATATGTAATATGTATATGACTATATAAAATCCAATTAAATTATTTCGTTACAAAAATTTTTCATATTGAATATTTTATTATCTGGTATGCAGATCAGATACATAATAAAATTTACATTTGAATAATATTTTCTCAATTTTCTTCATAACATTTGACTTTTTTCAACTCGCAATGGAATTCGATTTACATATAAATCTTATATAGTAGAAAAAATTATAAGGTTCATATCATCATTTTTTTTATGTAGTAATAATTTTATATATTTTCACAATATTTTTCTATGCATAAAAATCTTATGATTATTTTGTATTCTAAGATGAAAGGCGGAAAATTCAAACAGTAATTAGATATAAAATCATCTTATATTCATATTGGAAATATTTTGCATTTTAACACTATCTCGATATTTATGTTTCACAAAATATTAAGAAGGATGTTCTTTTATAAAAAAAAATAGTATATTTTAAAAAATTCCATTTCATATGTAAAGTGTATGTTACATTCGTATTATAGTAAAAAAAAATATGTTTTAAAAAATCACAAAATCTTTGCAAAATTATTCATTTCAATAGAATATTTTAAAATTATTATGATTTTGTTAACTTTGTAATGAATTTACAATAAACGGTTTTTTTTCTCTGTACAAGCAGCAATAGAAACTACCAAAATAAAATTAAAATATACGAAGTTTTTTTGAAATAATTACACTATAGTTTCGCATCTAAAAAATTAACTCTTTAACTTTTTTACATTATACTGGATTTATAGTGAATGTTTTCATTCGCTGTATATTCGCATCGTACGAGCATAATAGTCAGAATGAGTATAAGTTTGGGTTTTAGTCATAAACCAACTACTTAATTTTGTATATATGATCAGAAAACAAAAAAAACTCTCCTATGATCCAATCTAGCCAATGATTTCACAAATAAATAATTCAAATTTATTAACGCTAAAAAGAAAGCAGTATTGCAAAAAATTACAATACATTGATTTTTCAAATTTTTAAATATGATTTTAAATTCTTTCTAAGTCCCGAGAGCGAAATTAAAGCGTTTATTGTAAATCGAACATTTAATAACACAAAAAAATGGTGTACGAAGCCAATATTCTATATATTTACATTTATTGGTAAATATTTATTCTTCACAAATTCGACAAACAAAATGTCCAACCAAAACTACTAACTACTATGTAGTTCTCTCTCTATTAATGCCTGTACAGTATGCCATTTTAGTAAATATATTAATTTAAAAATTTCAATTTCAGGCAAAATTCCATCACAGAAAATAAGTTTTAGATTTTAAATGTCAACTGTCATCTATGTATTTTAATTTCCTATTTTTTGGCAAATCTGGTTATAAAATAAAAGAGACAAATATAAAAGGAAATTTAAATAACTTTATTCCGTATAACAGCTTCCATTGCTATTATGATTTTAACTAATTCATTTCGTACTAATAAAAGTGTTAAGTTTTATGTTTCTAGTTTTTTTTTTTTGCACTATTTTCCTTTTAAACAAACATTTTATAAATAAATAAAAATATAATAAAAATAACATTGAAAATGATTAATTCAATAATCTAAATATATTTGCAAATATGTATCACACAAATTTCATTTTGCATAATTAAGTAGTAAAAAAAAACTCGACAAAAATATAATTTAAATATAAGTAAAATTGAAACACACTTCTATCATGTAAAACTAAACAAACAACCATCCACCCTTTAGAGTTGTCCATTACAACATTATTATTATATATAGTTATAAAAATAATTCTCCTTCTAGGCAACTTTTAAGCTTTAAAATCTCCAAGCTAATAATTATTCATGGGCTGGGAATAAAACTACAAAATTTTTTACTATATATACAGCATAAATATTATGGTGACGATTGTCGTTCACAGTTGAATAAATAAAATTTTTATGAATAAATTCAAATTTTCATTTAATAAACAAAAAAATATTCCAAATTCGAAATATGTAAAGTTATACACTCAGTTGAAGAAAAAAAAAAGATATTATAACATTTTTTTTTAGCATATTTACTTGAAACATAATTTAATCATATTTCAAAAGGTAATAACTATCAATCTATATATGGATAAGATACTAACAAATAATTTTAATGTAATTGACAATTTCTTTACTTTAAATATTAATCGGAACTTGAAATGATAAAAGTTATATTTGTTAATTTTTAAAAAAAAACTTCATTTTCGGTTCTTCAAAAGGTTTCCATAAAAAAAAAGAGGAACGAACAAAAAAATGAAATGAATATTTTTTTTTTTAAATTATTCTAAATAACCTGAAATCTTAGATCTTTTCAGATTTTGATCTAAATCTATTTTTAAATCTCTTCTTTATGGGGTGTTAAACATTTCCGGTTAAGGTTATTTAAATAGACGGACAAAAATTGTTTTTTTTTTTATTAATACGTTAAATTTGAATGTGGGCGTCCGCATGATTCTAAATTTAATCTATAATTTTATCTAATTAAATTGATTTATAAAATGAATTTACCGAAAAAGTAAAATGTAATTTTTTATTTTGAGTTATTTTTTTTTAATGTTTTCTAATTATTCGAAAAATATAATTTTTTTTTAAATACCGATATTTTTCCAATAAATAAATTTTATTGGTAGTAAATAAACTGTATTTGCAAGAAAAGTAATTTATTTCTCGTAAAACTCCTGCTCCAAATGAAAGAACTCTTGCTCCAAATGAAATTTCTTTCCTTGTAATATTTCATATATTTGTAGTAAAAGTATTAGTTTGTAGTAAACGAACAACTTGTGTCACAAGAATATTCGTTTAAGGTAAATTAACAAAACATATACGTCTTCATAGTATATACTAATACGTTTATCTGGATAATACATAGTTGACAATTGGTTTATATATTGAACTGTTTTATCGATTTTGACTTAAACCAATATTAATGTGATGGTTGAGGCAATTTGAAATCAAAATAATAATAGGATTTAAATAAATTTCAATAAAGAAAAATGTGTCTATGCGTTAAATGGATAATTAAAATCGTCATTCATCTGCATCAAAAGAAATTTTTGGGTGTTTTTTCATTATGAAAGAAACCAAAATTAAGAAGAGTGAAAATTATCCAAAAAATTACTTTTTTAATATTAGCTGTAATATAATCAATCATGGTGTCCAGGAAGCGAAATACAATGAATGTAAATGTGTTGCTGGAACAGGGTTGGTTGTGTAATAATAATGTTAACGCTCTAACTAAATGGAATTCTTGATGGATTTCAACCTGCATGAGAATAGATATTTATATATATTAAAAAAGTTTTATATCAGGATGCATCAAAATATTTAAATTATAACCAAATGAAATTTAGTTTGCAATATTTGACCAATAAAATTTGGTCAAGGTCTCCAAAATTGCCACTGGAATTAGTGCAATCATTTCATTTTTTTAAAGCATGCAACAAACCATTAAAATTGCTGTTTATTAATATAAATTTTACAATAAATACTGATATCAATTCTGACAAAATTGGCCAATTTAATTATTTTGGATGTCGATTGGTAATCCTTTCCCAAAAACAAGACACTTAGCTTTATATCAAATAAAAATTTATCGTATTTCGGAAAATTTGAAAATTCGTTGTTTAGGAGTCGAAATCACAACTTAGTTCAAAATTTAAAGCATCAAAAAGTAATTATTTAAAGCATCAAAAAAGTACTACTTTTTTTCCTCTAAAAGAAGATGTTTTGGGGCAAATAAAAGTTTAAATATATTTGGGACTAGAACATTGTTTTTATCAGTGTAGCATTTAAATTGAATTTGCGTTTCCAAAAGAAATTCAAATAAAGTATATATGATTAAGTCGATGCAAAAATTTCTAAATAATATGGATTAAATTAGCAATTCTCTTTTTTTTTTTTTGGTATACCCAATTTAGTAGTAATTTATGACGTGAAGAGACCTTTTTTCTTTTTTTTATAGTTCCAAATGAAGCACAATTTTAAAATATATATACATTTTAAGCAATATTCAATTATATTCTACAAACAATATTAAAGATTTTATGATCTCATTTACATATCTATTGCTCAATTAACTTTATACGAAATATTTTTTTTTTTTTTTTTTTAAACCAACTTCTATCATGCCTGAAACAAAATATTATGTTCCACGACAATCATCTCAAAAAAAAACTTTTTAATCAATAAAAAGATACCGAACAATATTTAAATACGAAAAACATATAAAAAAAATTACATATATACTTATATTTTTTTACCATTTTATTTTATTCTTGCGGCTTGTATTTATACTTTAATGATCGTTCCAAATTAACAGACCTTTTAATTCGGGTTTATCGAAAACTTGTTATCTCTCACCTTAACTAGCTTAATTGAAAAAAACCAAAAAAAAAAGGAAACAAACAAAAATCTGTCCACGATGTAACAATATATCACACATTAATATCGTTTCGAGCCTTATGTTTTTCTATAGATCTGGAATTAGATGTTTTTTTTTGACCACAGATCGAAGCAAATTTTAAATTTTTTTTTATATATTCTTAGGTCCATTAAAGCGCCACACTAAAAATTCTCTTTGGTCGAATGTTAAAATTTAAAAAAAAAAATCTTTTTAAGTGTTTCTTATTTGATAAATGTGCAAGAAATGCTGTTTCATAAAATTTAAACACAATAAATTTTTCGTAGTCTTATCTTAAAGGCCGACTTTATAACATTTTGGGTGACAGAGGAAATAAAAATAAAATTAAAATAAAAACAATATTTATTTAACGAAAAAGGATTGTAATGGAAAAATCGATCTACAAAAAATACCAAAATATTCTTTGACCTATCAAACAAAGCGTTAAAACATTTTGTTTAACTAAATGGATATAAATTAGATCATAAAAATGGAATTTTATAGAATTTTTCTTATAATTTTTTTCTTATCTTTTTTAAATTTAAATTTTTAGGCTGATTTTTAATTTGGAAATTAATATTTAAGTATGGATAAAAGTTTTAATTTTTATTTTTATCATGACAAGAATTTTATGAAATTTAAAACATTTTTTTCTTTATATTTATTTCTTGACTAATTTATATTTTTACTTGTTTGATTTAAACTTCTGCAGCCTTATTAATGGCTACAATTTCTGCCAGAAAGATAGAAATGTAATCTGCGAGGTTCATGCTTATGATAAATCAAAATCTACCGAAGCTATACCTACTCTACGTGCCGTATCCATTTTCGAACCGACGAAGGAATGGCTTTCTGCTTTCTGATTCCATTCTGGTCGGTATTCTAATCCTATAATTTTTTTACAAATTGTTTTCTACCACATGGGTCTCACATTCTTGCTCAGGGTTTAAACCTGCTTCCTTGACTAAGCTAAAAATAGTACAATCTGCTAATTGTCAATTAAACCCTTTAAAGAGATCGTTTAATTTCAGGCCTTTGGTTGATTTTGTCGCATGAACATTCACCGATTGTATGCAAAGAATTGTTGTATGCAAGGATTATTAACTGGGCTACTAGCACCTGAAATGCCTTTACAGCTGAGTTTTTGAATCCTTTAAAAGATTTTAAGATATGCTCATACATCTAGATTCTAGAGGTTTCTACCAGATAATCGTACCGTGGGTGAGAATATGCCTACACTGGATAAAATAGTCTTGAAAAGTACCACTGTTCGTTGGGAATAACCCCAATCTCTTACCGATAACACTCTTACAGATCCAGAAGGTCCAAATTTACTGTCTAAAATTATGTCAAGGAATTTGCTCGCATTAACCAAGGTTAAAGGGATGTTTTCTATCGTGGGGAGGATTAGACTCGGATTCTTCCTTGTTATTAAGCATAGACAAAGCTTTGTTTTGGCGGGGTTAACTCTTAGTCCGTTTCTTGCCGCCCAACCGACGATAACGTGTATTGCACTTTGCATTAACTCTGATAGCGCTGACTCAAATTTTCCTGTTACGAAGATGGCGAAGTCATCTATGTAACATACAATATATCATCCCGTTTCCGTCAACTCTTCTAATAGATCATCAATGACAATAAGCCTTAGGAATGGCATAAGATTCCTTCTTGCTTGTGGGGAATCTCCTTGTGGGGAATCTTATTACTGAGGTATCCAAACATGTCATATTTGCCTTTAATTTCCTATATTTCAACATAGACGCTATCCAGTTTACAATTTTACTGTCAACCGTTGTGTTTATTGATTTCCTTTTGACATTATTGAAAGCTCTCTAAATGCCAATGAACATACCCAAAGTTACGTTTTTTTCTATGATAAAAGCTGCGCTGCACTGTGTAGGGCTGAATCGACCGATCTACCCTAAAAATAAACGAGCTGGGACCAAGGGTAGATTGGCTGACTCACCCCTACACATTGAGATTTGTATGATAAGATTGAGATTTGCGTGGAGGTTCTCAAGTCTATCCCTACTATCCTTTCTTAGGTCTTTAATAAAAACGAGTTAACAACTATATTTAAAAATATATAAAGCTAAAACCATCGGAACTAAAAATATACAAATTTAAGTAGTAAATTTGTATATTTTTAGTTCCGATGATTTTAAAAATTTCATATTTGTAATAACATCTCATTTGACAACAAATGCAGGTCGAGATCAGCAAAATATTAACATGGTTTCTAAAACTTTTAGCCTTCGGCACATAAATATAACCTGCTGTAAAACTTAATTTTTGAAATTAGAATTGAAAAATAAAAGACAGACATTTTACATTAACAAATAAAAAAGTACAGTATTTACAGTAAAGTCTATTTAATTTGAACTTCGAGGTCAAGTTCAATTTAAGGAGTAAATACATGTATTTTTCTTAAAACAAACTAATCTTTTGTCTTTTCATTACTTTTCACTAATTCAGATCAACTCTTGCATGCAAAATCTATTTCTATGGGCTAAATTTTACTAGAAATATGTCGTTTTTCTATACACTTTGACCTACACATCTTTTTCATTTCTTCGGTCTTATTTCTGCAAATTGTATACCAAGTCTTAATTATTACATTTCAAAACTTCTTCACGATGATACTTCCTTACTACCATAATGAAATATCATTGAAATATCAGTGAAATTTTGTATACCTATTTGTCATGTAGTTTTTTTTTTGTAAATTAGCTTCGCTTGGACCAAATGAAGTTAGACAAACATATAAGCCGTTTTTGGCGAATATAGCGTATTCTACCCTATCTCAGTTTATAAAAATGTCACTACGGAGGATGAATTCATCCTCCATACTCTAAATAATTTTTGCTGCAATAATTCGGTAGGAATTCGTGAAATAATTCGGTAGGAATCAATAGAAGGAGTAAAATAAATGCAAACTATAGTTCCAGTTGTATAATAAGAGAGATATGTTACAAAAAAGGTGGCTTTAGTAACTTACTGATTTTGCGTAAATTTTAATATTTTTTTAAATCTAAGTTTATTAGGTCTTTCCTTTCTCCTTACAAATGACGTACTAGTCAGAATTTCGGTTACAATACTTTGAAATCATATTTAAACCATATAAAAATTATTATTAATTTTAAAACGCTGCACGACGTATTCGTACAACTTTAAGATTTCCTGACAATAAAATTGCCTATTTTGACAGTGCACGGTCAACCAGGTTATTCTCTGGTACATCATTATGACAGTCCAGTACTGGTTGCTACCCTATTTTCTACTGGGTATAGCAATTACCTTACTCCTTAAGGACTAAATTGACTACAATTTGCTTTCCACTCTAAGTATAAATTGATGGTCAAATTTAAGATTTGATAATTCGTGAATCTTAATAATCCGTTTAATATTATGATTGATAAATATCGTATACTGTCTAGTTTAATATATTAACACTAATTCTTTAAGCATGTTTTTTTTATTCGTATTTTGAATATTTTAAATTTCCTTTAACCCACGCTTTTCGTTGTAAAGTATGTTTTTATAAAATTAGCACGAGCCATTGACAATGAAATTTTAATTATCAGTTAAATTTTTCTTATTGATTTTCTTATATAAAAGTATATATATATATATTTTTCACGTAAATAAAATTTATTTTAGATGTTTTTTGTTTGGTATGTTGAACAAGCAGAAATTCGTTTAAAATTACATTTAAACCAAAGAATAACAACAACAAAAAGAACATTTAATTTTTTTTTTAAAGCGACGGAACGATTAAAGATCTTTGATTTTATAGCATTTTATTTTGCATATTCATCGATTAGCACTTAAAACCTCATATTCAATACATATGTTTATAATTAACTATGCAAGATGGTTAGCTTACTGAAAAAATATTTTCATAGTTTCACAGTGAATCCAGGTTTATATTTAATGGAATTTTGAAGAAGGGATGAGTACAACTTGTTATTAAAATAAAATTATAAATTTTGATAAAAATTTTAACAATTAATATTGTAATTTAGCTTTAAGTTATCATTTGAAATAAAAACTTTTTTATTGTATTAACAATATTTGAATAATATGTTTTATTACTTTTATATAGCTTCCATAATAATTATTATTCAAATTTGCAGACACAACTATTAAGTATGAACGAAAATCTATTACTAAGCTGCTATATATTTTTGAAATAAAAAGGGACATCTTAATTAAGTGATATATTTAAGTATGTATAATAATAATTTCAATAAAATGTCTAATGTAAATAGCAACTTAACAATCTATTTTAATATATAAAAAATATTTCAACTTTCAACACCTAACACCTTTATTTACCTTATATTACATTGAAACCAATTTATTTTAAAACAAATTAAGAAAAATTGTTAATTTTATCTTTATTGATTTCATAAATAAAGTTTTTTTTTTCTATATGAAAACCAGATATTTTTTACCTGCGTCTTATAAAAAAAAATTTTAAAAAAATGTTGCGCAGTATAATGATATGCAGTAGTTTTATACTTATGGGTTTTTGTCAAGCAAATACAAATCGAATATTTAAATATTACAATATTGTGTAATATTTAATTTGTCAAATTATAAATATCCATAAAACACACCCGTTGACAAAAAAAAAAGCGAATACCGCCGACTACCGGTCGGTTTTTTTTAAATAACGTAACTCGCTGATAAAAAATATTCTAAAAATACCACATTTGCAGTAAACGAGAATTATTCGTTGGAAACAAACTGTATTTGCTAGCACTGTAATTGTAATCTTACTTTTGATAACTGGCATTGGCCTAGGGCTATCAATGATAAAATTATGTTGAAACGTGTTATTTATGAAGGCCTGGAAATATGATATTAATAAAAATAGGATTTAAATAAATTTCAAAAAAGAAAAATGTGTATCTACTGTGAATTATCATAATTTTTGGCATTCCTTGCTGGCATACAAAATAAGTTTGGCAGTTTTGTGGCAAATACAAATACTGCTCTTGAAAAATACATTTGAATTTAGGGTAGTGTATCTGATTAAAAAATTCGTCAACATTTCCAATGAGTAGGTTAGCAGCTATTTAAGTCTACATTAAAAACTGACAGATGAACGCACTGACAAACGACCCAACAAAACTCCTAACATAAGCAAATTTTTTTATTTGCCAAACTCACCACTAAACAACACAGTCCAACAAAGTCTGTAAAAAAAAATATATACAATATGATATAAAATTTGAATGTGTATAAATAATTTATGTCACATATTTGTTCCGTTTAGCATAAATTTTGATTAAAAGGATGTTAAATAAAAAAAATATATATTTATTTATATTATAAGTACGGCCACACTTAGCCTCTCTGGTTTTTCTTATCGTAATAACAATAAATTAAAAGCTGATTGCCTTTTTGGAATATAATAGTATGGCAATAACATTAAACACGTTAGCTCATTTATATTTAGACTAACAAATACACATTGACGCTTGGTTAACGAGAAATACGAAAAGGTGTTAAATCCATGTGGTATAAGAGGTCAGCTTTGTTCATAGACATTTTTTTTTTTAAAAAACGTTTAAAATAAATAATTTGTTAATTAAAATTATTCTTGACAAACACTAAGAGGAATTAATAAATTAGTAAAAATATTACTTTGCCACAGCACTAATAAAGCTGTACATTAATCATTTAGTTATCGGCGTTAAATTAAGAATTGTGATAACATAAATAGAAGATCATGATGCTTGGATTAATTATTATTGGTTAATTGTATAAGGACCTTTTCTATTATACTTAAATTTAATTAATTAGTATAGTTCAATCCTAAATTTTAATGATTTGATATTTGATGTAAAAAAATAAAAATATTTAAATTTTTATATGTCCTTGTTTTCCTAAAAAAAAAAAATTCAGATAATTTACAACACCTTATATCACTGTAAAGTTTCAATAATGTTTATTATTTTTTTACACCAGTTTTTGTTTTCGAATTAAACTGATAAGAAATATAAATAACTTCCCCTAAAAACATCACACACACAACAAAAAAAAAAAAAGTTAAAGCATCAAACATAATAAAAACTAAAGCGACGAATCATGGAAATGAGACAAAAAATTTAAGATAAAATTATTCAAATATGTTATCGGTTGTTTAAAAAATAAAATTGATAAAAAAAAAGTTGAAGAAGAAGTGTTAACTTTTATTTATACGAAAAGTTTATTAGGAAAAATGAAAATTAAATAAATTTTTATTGCTGTAGGTGTTGAAATTCATGTGTTGCACTTATCTAAATTGCTCGGTAACACGTTTTTTTATTTGAATACATAAAAGACATACTCCTACGATAATTCAAAATCTTTCTTATATTTATTTTATTGTAAATTATATTTTTTTGTAATTTATATTTTAAAATGGAAATAAGTTTAAAATTTATTAGTAATAATATTATTATTATTTTTTTTAGCAAAAAATGGTGAATAATCAAAAATAAGATTTATGAAAAATCAATATTATGTATTTTTAGATTTATATTTTAAAATAAAAAGATCTTTAATTGATTTTTATGAAATCATTTCATAAACTTTCGTAAAATTTGAAATTTTAGATATTTGTTGTATTGACTGTGTGTTATATTCACTTGAATATGTTTCTCATTTAGATTACTCAAAATTAATATAATGACATACCCTGCCTAAAGCTATTAAAACATGCAAAAAAAAAAAAAAGGTATCATATAATTCTAACCACACAATATCTTCCAAACCACTTTCTATAAGTCAGTAACAAAAATTATAAAGACAAAAATTTTTGAAATTAATTTTATTTTTATGTTTTTTTGGTAGCGCGACCAAGTTTATTCAATTCTGAAGTGTTTCGTTTTTAATATGTCAATGAATTTTTTTTTTTGTTGGTAAATTTATCTGTAAATTTTTTACCTGCCGTAGCCGTGGCATTATCCTCATTGAGGTAGTTTTTTTTTTATTTGGATCATATTTTGGGATTTTTTTTTTTTGGTATCACTAAATTAGTAGTTCCATTTGTTTAACTTTAATTCCAATGAAAGACATTTTTGATGACCTTCTTCGAATTTTGGCTCTTTTGGCGGTCGATATATATATATATAGTTTTTGAAGAACCTTGCACGCAATATTGTTGTAAATATATCATAATCTTTTTACGAATGCCTTTATGTTTTGATTGACCAAATTATAATTATATTATGAGCCATCATGATTATTTTCTCTTCTAATTAATGATCGTTTAGATTCATTCACAGATTTTCTTTTATAAATCCAAATCTGATAGTTTGCTAAAACAAAAAAAAAAATAATAATAATTTTTGCAATTATTATGTTTCATTCATTAATTTAATGTTATTAAATTTGTGTATTAGTATTTTTAAACCATTGTGGAATAATCAGGTAAACGGTATATTTGCAACACAGCTGATTAATTATAAACCAAAAAAGGACAATAAACGTAATACCATTTTTTACCAATCAATGAAAAAGGAGTGTTGAATTTTAAAACCTGATCTATCCGTCTTGGGTAGTTAATCAACCATCTGATTTTAATTCATTTGCTCAGGCTTAAAATTCGCAGAAATTAAAATTTCAATGCCTTTATTATATTTTTGTTAGGAAATTGCCTCGACCGTTTTCATAATTAAAATTCAATGATAGTGGAATAAACTTAGATCAACATCGATGTACTGTACTGGAAGCAAGCCAATACCTACTGCACCATAGCATAGTATACACACTAATTCATAATTAATTTATATTTGTATTAAAATTATTAAAGAATTCAATTGGTTCAAATTTCAATCCTTAAAATAGTATAGCTTTTTTTAAAAAAAGCTTCAAAGTAATATTTGTAGTTTATTCTGAATTAGTATTGAGTTTATGTTTACAATTATTTGGGTGTTTTTGGAAAATTCATGTTATTGTAATTATGAAATAAACGTTTAAAAATATTTAATTAACATACATATACAATTCATTAAATTCATTAACAAAATTCTGTGAAATATGTTTGTCTTCCATTACCATCAAATGAATTTTTAGAATTTAATTTAATTTTTCTTTACTTTAAAAATCCAGACGTGCACACACACACACACACAAAAGAAAAGAAGTTAATATAAAAAAAAAAGTAATTTTAAGAAAATTATTTATTTATGAAGATTATCCGCTTTGACACCTTAAAATCATACTTTGTACTTAATATACAAAACATAATATTACAGAGATAATATTTACATAATGCACACATAAAAGCGACAGGATAATTGGATAGAAAATGGTAACAGTGTGAATTTTTTTATTTTTTTTTTGTGCATAGACTTAAATTTTAATACTCAGAGACATTTAATATTTATATAATTTTTAATATATATACCCTTACTAGATAAATGGAATCTAGAAGCATTCTCTCATCCTAAACCATATAATTTTTACTCGTCCTCTTCATCTCCCGTTTATAATTTTTATAATTTTTAATGTTTTTTCCTCCTCCGTTGCACTAAATTTATATTTGGGTTGGTTTGGTTCTTTTGTAAATTGGAAAGGGGGTGGCACATAATTTTCTTTTTCTTTTTTTTAAAAGCACTGATTTAGAGATATTTTAGAAATCCCTTAGCATTATATTTTAATTTCGTTTGAAGTGTGATAATACGATAAATTCAGTTAATTTAAAATACGATAATTTTTACGTTTGACAGTGTCAAACGTAAAAATTTTCACTCTTCCATCTGCATTAATATTACATACTGGATTTACTAAAATTATTTAGGGAAGAAAATTTTTTTTTTTGAAAAATAAAATTGTTTTTCTTTTTATATTAATTTGAATATTTAACTGAAACATTATATTTAATCATTTTAAATTATGAGAATACTAAATTATGAGTATAAAAGGAGATTTGGATTTGGATATAAAATTGATTTTAAGGTTCAATAAAATGATTTTTGTAAAATAAGTAATGTCTTCTCCACTGATTAGTTCTAGTTAATCTGCAAATCAGTATTGCATTTGATCTATTTGTATAATCATCATCTTTTAATATGATTTTTCTTACGTTTTTCCTTCCTAATTTTTTAAAATTTTTTTTTCTGTCTTTTAAAGATAATTTCAGCCCTATTAGTACAGGACTAATTAGAGTTTAATATATTTCTATATTGCAATTTCTTGTGAGTCATTTTGAATTAAATAACTTCTGACACCCAAAAGAACACTTGTTTCCTGTTTGAAACCCACTTCATTTACTTGTATGTACCTAAATAACCAGAACTAATGCTTACAATTGCAATATTATACTCTAAAATATTGATACGTTGCGGATTAATTCCTATGCATCAGATCTTGATAATTTAAAATATTTCGTTTGGTTGGCATTGATATTTAGACCGAAATTTTTTCTAAACCTTGATTTATTCTGTCTAGCAAGCTCGGATTTATATTCATCTGTTTAACATATTTTCATTTCTACATAAGTGTCCTATTGCATACTATAATAATAATTTAATGAAATATGATTCAATGAAAGAATTTATGAGTAAACATTAAGAAATGCTTTTTTAGTTTATAGTTAATAATACCCCAACTTCTATGTGGAAGTATGATAAGGCTTCAACTTGAGGAATGTCAAAAGACAGAGTAATCCGATTTTCAGTAAACTTCTGAGGATAAACTAGCCTAGTTTAATAGAATAACCCAACTTAACCCCAATTTATTTAACAGGCCATCATAGTACACAAAGAAATCCAAAAATTGCGCATTTCTAAAAAAAAAAAATAGTTTTAACCCACCCTAATTAAATATATCCAAAATATAGAGGAAAACAAAATACCACCATCTGGGTAGTATCATTGTAGGTGGATTTTTATTATACATTTCTCTCATATTTCTCCAACCCAACAAAAAAAAAAAATCTTTTTTATAAATCGCCATTTTGCGCTTACAGTTTTTATAAAAAAAAACATTTTTTTGTCTGTTAAAATTTCCTCTTTTTTATTCCAACATTGAAATGAAAGTGCGAATTTAAATAATTTTTAAGTGTGAATAAATTAATGGTGAAGGGAAATGGGATCGTCAGAGATAAAAGCCGTGGAAATTTATATAAATATAACATACAGAGGAAAATATGTTGGTAGAAATTATATTTGTTTTTCCTTTTGGGAATTATTATTTTGTCAGTTATTATATAGCCTACCAAAAAAGAAAATCAACATTAATTAAGAATAAATTGCAAATATTATATTAAAGCTTTTCAAAAGAAAATTACAATTTTAATTGTCACAAAACTTTATATAGAAATTTAATTTATGGTCATGCTATATTGCGACAGTTTAAATTTAAAAAAAATTCCAATAACCCGCAAACACATTCATTTCACATATTATACAACATAATCAAATTTGGTGGAAACTATTACTTAAGAGTATTTATAAAAAAAAAAATTTTTAAATTAGATTCATGTTCCCTGTATATTTAAATAATATAAATAATAATTAACCATGAGTTATAAAATCAAATAAAATGCGACATTTTTGTGAGCAAAAATATATAAAAAAAATCAAAATTTTCATGTGAACACGGATAGGCAATTAAAATTTCATATCTAATCGACATATTAGTTCAACTGTTTGATATTTTACACTGCAATTAAATGGAACACAAAAAAAAAAAAAAAACACTTCTTTCCATTCTTATTAATTTATCAAATTTAAATATTTTGTACAAAAAAAAAACAGGATGTTTGTTGTTAAATCGTCTTATTGCAAAATATTTAAGAATCTAATAACAGTAATTAACATAAATAAAATAGATATAAAAATTTTCACTTTTAATTAGTTGCTAAATTTCTTTGTTTGGATAAATGGCAATGAAAAATTCAGAATAGCATTTGAATTATTTCAATAATATTGTAATTATGAGACCATATATTTTTTGTACGATTTTCATTTCTAATTTTTTTTATATATCTTTTACATATATTTCTGCACCATATAATGTTACAGTACAGGTGTAATTAGAAATAAAATTTAATTTTATTAAAACACCCTGTAAAATTAAAATATTTATGGTGGTTATTGGACAAATTGCAATTAAAACGATGTTGTATAAAATAAGTAATCAAAATCATGTTAATAATTTTAGTGGAATTTCATTTGAATGGCGTCATTAAGCCTTAAAAATGATAGTTGTGGTTGTGCGTTTTCATGGACTATTAAAATAACAAAATTTTCTATTGAAAATTTCATAATTACATTTGACAATTTTATATAATATGTATTGGTATTTTATTAACAGAAAATAATAATTTGTGCACCAATATATCCACATAGAAAATTTTCTAAAAAAACAAAAAGTGTAATGCTATTCGATATTAACATTTATATAGGATGGTGTGTAAATCTTTTTTTTTATTTTGCGAAACCTATGTTAATTTTATTATTGATTATTAGCTATAAACACTCCCTTAACCAGCCCGATTTCTAGCAAAAGGAGCCCAGCAAATTATTCGCAAAGTTTAATTATATGGCGGCTTATAGAAATTTTTAATTGTATCAACATAATTTTTTCGTGCTAATTTAGGGCTATTTTCATTTCACAAGTTATTTTTTAAGGGCCAAACAGAATATGTCCCTGTCATCGATCATAGAGATTGTCGCATATGATTTTGTCGGTCTTGTTCTTGTTATTTCTGAACATTTTTAATTTATTTTGGTGCTCTTTACAAATTCAATTAATTTTTCTTTGATTTTACAGATTTGAAATTTTTTTAATTTCGAATTGTGATTAAATATCTATCGAAATATAGCGACAACTACAGCATTGGAATTGCATAATACGTATTTTTGATATTTCTTTTTTCAATAGCCACATATTCGATTTGTAATATCCGTTTTTGTTTTACTAAAAGTTACAGTATTTAGTTTTAAAATGTTGTTTGTTATTTGCAATACGAATAAACTACCTCAGCAAGAACTATTCGCTGCAAAAATGTCGCTTCGCTGCCGTTTTAGGGAATCCTTTAAATTATAATTTTTTTGATATACATATATTTTAATTAGCCTATTTTCCTGTTTTCTGCATAGAATTTCCAAAATTTCCAAATTACAATTATTATGTTTTATTTAAAAAAAAAAAATTCGTAACACTATAATTTTGTTAATAATTAATGGTTAAGTTTTTCTTTTGCTAAATTTCACTATATAATTAGTGACCATTTATTTTCCTATTAGCACCCCAAATGGAAAGATTAGAAAAATGTGACCAACTATCAAAAATAAGTACTATAAAAATAGTCCTTTATATAACCGCGAATAATATAAAATAAAATAGTATAATTTATGTAATTTAATTCTTAAAAGGACTAAAATGTTACCTGAGCAAAATAGTGCGTACCTGATGAGAATATTTACTTGACCTTTTCAATATATATATACCTATCATATAAAAAATTGTACAAATTTATGAACTTAGCTCGTGTATAAGCATTAAATTCATTTTATATCCTCATCTTCCTGGTGCCATGATTAAGGTTTCTCTCTGTTTAAAAAATATATGAGTCAATGTTATTATTATTCTGGCAGGTGAAATTTATATTTTATGTCCAAAATATTATTATTATTATTATTACACTTAAAACTGTGTTGACCATCCGTTAACTTTATCTGCACAAGACTTTGTATTTAGGTTTTGTATATGAGATATTTTTCACCCCATATTATATTTTAATATGTTAAGCGATAAAAATGTTTGTGGTTTTTAAATTTGATAGAATTTTTTTTAACATTTTCAATAAAAGAAGGCAAATATCAGAAGTATTTATGTTAGATTTAAGGGAATTTATTGAACCATTGCTTATTTTATATTTATAGGCTATTCAACATTATCGATAAAAGGAATATAGTGAAATTAGGATAACTTCATTGGGTGTTTTCATGGCAAAAAAGAATAGCTATGCTTCTTTGATTTGGTTATGTTGTGGCGAACAAAGTATGTTAATCGTTTCCTCAAAGGGTACAACGGATCTTATGGTCTAGGTAGGTGGAATGGCCGCCCTTCCCCCCTTCAAACCAACAAACCAAAGGGTTATTTGTATATGAAGTTTCTTTAACATTCTATTGCAATAAATTTCCGCGACCAATAAACTGTTTTATAGCCAAGAAACTTTATAATTGCAACAAAGGACTGGATCCGAACCAAATACCTACCGTATCACTGTTTAGTAAACACTACTACTATGCCACTATCCGTCTAAACCGGAAAAAAATTCGAAAAAGCCTAGTCAAGAATAAAAGATAATTATTTGGTATTCAATTTAACCAATCACATCATCCCTCGATTAACTAAAACCACTAATTTCTTTGTGGCTAAAATAAAATATAAAATAGCAGAAAATTAACTGCATGCAGAATAATTTCGTTTTATATCCAAAAAATTAATAGATAAAAACATGCGCACTTTTCCTCAAATCAATTAAGTTTTTCATAAATTATTGAAATTCGTCAATCGAAAAATAATAAAAATTTAATTTCTTTTATTTGCAGGCGATTTGTGGTTAATAGTTTCGTGTATTCATAAAAGGTAAGCATTATAAGTCCAATTATGTTGAATGATAATTGTAGCATATTTGAGGTAGCAAGCAATCAACTTCCGTTCCTTCTGCTATACGTATCTCATATACACACGTAACCGTTTTTTTTAGTCTATTATTTCGATGCTCGTTGATGATTTTTTATTGGTCGTAACGAATTTGTGTTATTTGGATGACAGCTAAAAAGAAGAAATTGTTGATTTTTTGAATAAAACTATTTTAAATTAAGGCTACGCTTGATTACGAACGTTTTTGTTCACATTCATTGAATTTGCTTCTTTTTGTTATACAGTTAATTAATTATCTTTAGAAATTTTGGGTTTAAAAAGGTGTCATTATTGATTTCAATTTGAATGTATGAAATTTTTATAGATTTGGTTAATATAAGTAGCATATGTTCTGTTAATTGAGAGGAAGTGCTATTCGGATATTAATTACATATATGAATTTTTATATTAGTATTATTAAGGATAAGAGATTTAAGTCAATTTAAATAATGCAATTTCATAAATTTATAAATTTAGATAGAACATTGATTTTTACAAAATTTATGAATTTCGGCAATTTCTCTGGCAATTTTGAATATTTGGAAAAAGTTATCGTAGATCAGCTGGAAATTAAATTTCTAACACGTAGACACCAAATATGCGTGGATTGCTTTTGTTTTAAGCTTTTTCAATTTTTTGCAAAAAACCACCCTGGCGATTGCTCTGATTTATCAAAATGTATGTGCTTATATGCTAACATCTTCAGATTAATTAAGTCAATCATATTTCTAAATAATTTAATCGCTATTATTTTAAATTAATTTATGTGATAAACATTACAATCCGAAAATCTGTTCAAAATATATTTAGTGCTATAGAAAACTAAAGTAAATTATGTGGATATTAGATTTTCATATTAGTTATCCCAGAAATTTCAGGAGATAATTGAGGCATTTCATACCAAAATTCATTTTATCCAGTTTTAAAATTAAACAAAGTTAATAATTTTTTTGCTTGGCATGAAAAAACCTTATCAGAAAATTATATTTTGTTAAAGTAAAATAAAAATTTAGACCATAGCACATATTTTCCTTTGACAAAATGCGATGCTCTGATATAATAAGTTTTCTCAACGAGTAAAAACATTTTTAACTTTGTTTAATTTTAAAAGTGGATGAGGCAAGTTTTGATATGGACGCCTCAATTTATAATTTACTTTAATATTTGTACACAAAAGATATTTCCGGATTGCCATCTTGTTAAACTTGAAGAATTTGCTAGGAAATATTCTCCAAAATTGTTAACAGTGTGGTTAACTATTTGGAAAGGTATCAAAGAATAGAATGAAATCCTAAATATAACTATAATAATGTTTAAAATTTAATTAACATGGTATATGGTGTTGGTAATTGATGATAGAACCTTTGTTAAAAAGATAATAAAGAGTTGAACTAAATGGCAGTTCGTATAGTTTGGGGCTAGAGAGTGCAAATAATATTCCACTTGAAAATGCAATGGCAAGTGAACATTGCCTAAAATGCTGTAAGATGAAATGTTTCAAATGTAATGACGAGTAGAATAAAATCAACGGTAGTGAAACTATTGTTTTTTCACTAGGATTAGTATATTGTAATCATAATTACAAACAAATGTTAAGTTTTTAATTTTTAATGCGGTTTTCACAAGTACTTATTGTACAACATATTTATGATTGAGCTTACATTGACATAAAATGCATGTGCCTGCACGTCAAAAGGGGATGGTCATAAAAGCCGATACCTAATCAAAAATATGTCAACCAATCTAAACTAATTTAGAGTTTCATAAACTATATTTTCTTAAGAAGTATTTAGTTAATTTATCTTACTTCTCTTTTTATCTTTTAGCGGTACTGCTTGTGTAGCGGCTGGGGCTCTTATATGGATTCCAAACCATAAATTTCTTTTTAGTAAACAAATTTTTAATTGCACAAGCACGTGGTTTTTTCTTAGTGAGTCATTTCTGGTTACCAAATGCTTATGACGATTAAAATTTTTTCTCAATCTTAAAATACATTTTATTGCAATTTTATGATTGGTATTCATTTAAAGCTGAGTAAATTTAAACAAAGAACAATGTCCCGGGCGAGAGTTGAACCAAGTACCTACTATAGCACTGCTTAGTACACTACCACTTAACCCACAGCCGGTTTTACTAGAAACCTAAAATATTAGGGTCTAATAAACAATATAACCTCTTAACTTGCTAAATAATATTTCTAATTATTTATATTATGTTAGACCACATCACTTAAATAAATTCTAAA
Source organism: Empis livida (assembly GCA_963932195.1). NCBI lineage: Eukaryota > Metazoa > Arthropoda > Insecta > Diptera > Empididae > Empis > Empis livida. The sequence goes on from OZ010648.1 coordinate 26,104,949, forward strand.
AACAAAAGGAAAATTTATAGCTAAGGAAATTACGAATCTTTCGTGACATTTTAATAGTTTTATGAAAATTAAAAATTAATTATATTTTCTTTCAAACTAATAAAAAAAAAAAAAATACAATTACGAATATGAAAATATCTCATGACACTTTAAATTTTTTTTATATTTATTACCAGAACTTTCTTCTATGCTTCTATCAACAACAACAAAAATCTGATATGGACTTTTAACACGTTTTTCTTTTTTGATAATTTTTAGCATATTTTTTTTTTATTATTATTATTTTTGATTTAGGTAATTATAAAAGATGAAATGATGGTAGATGTGAAGCGATTGGTATTATTAATGAACGGTAAGTGACATATAATTGTGAAATAAAAAATATATTATAAACAACAAAGCATTGAAATCCTCTATATGCTTTATGATTTTTGTAATTGTGACAAATATATAATAAAAAAATGTACTGTAATAGATCTAATCTCGTAGGTGTCATACCATCATAAATATGTATTTTTTTTTTATTCGAAATCTTATCTAAAATTCGAGGTTTTATTTTTTTATTTTGTGGCTATTTAGAGCATAGACAGTATGGACAACAATTATTTTATTTTTTTAGGCCAAAAATTAAATTAAATTAAAATATTATATATATTTAATTTAGATATAGAAATCTATATATTTTTTTACTAATGAATTTGATTGTTGACCGGTTCACTGGAGCAAAATAAGATAATTTTATACTCTGAGATTTTCAATTTTTAATTTTATATTTATATATTATTTATATTTGAGTAACGTAATCTGATAATTTTATGCCTTTTATTATATAATTATGTCACAATAATAAATTCAATAATTGAAGGTTGAATATTTTACACCACCAAACTTAATTAATAAATAATGCGCTTCAAAAAAAAAATCACTAATTATAAATTCTAAATTAAATATAAATAAAATTGTGTTCACATAAAATTATTGTTTTTTTTAGTGTAAAGCATATCTTAGAATTAATTTTTTCATTTATTTTACGATTTTAATGATAAATTCATTTAAAATTTTATATTTATTTTACGATTTTAATGATAAATTCATTTAAAATTTCAGATTTTTTTACATTAAATACTCCATAACCATAAAAGTTTAAAAATTTCAATATAATCAACTTATAAATGTAAAAATTATAGTAAATTCTGAAACAATGATTTTAGTATAATTTTATACATATTTATAATTCTGAAATTTTGGCTCTTTTAAATTTGATTAAGTAATCCGAATAATTATGTTAATACTGAAAAGTATATATAGATTGCATCTCTATTATTATATTATTTATTAGTACAAATTTGAAAATTAGACAATAATTGTGATGAGATTAAATTATAATTTTCATTAGTTAAAAAATAAAGATAATTATGTCAGTTTAAGAATTTAAAAATTTTTTAAGTATATTTGAAAATTTATGTATGTACATACATATTTTAAAATATCTAAAAAATCTATGCGTATAAATGTTAAAGACTAAACAATGAAAAAAAAATTATTTTGATATTATGTAAAGAAAAATGCTTATGACGCGGTAGATTAATTATCAATTACCCACCCCCCCCCCAATAAAAAAAAATTATACTTTATTTCAATAATCTTCTTTCATACAAACAATGTATAGTATATATTACATTTAAATATCAAATTGCTTAAATTTTAACTCTTTCAACACATATATGTATTATGCTCCAAAAAAAAAATTGGGATAGTTTGAATTATTAATGATTATATTTTAGCACAGAAAATATATTTATGTAAAAAAGGAGTAATTTTTATAGCAAACCATTCAATTACGTCACAACATTAACCACTCCTACTTGTAAAATTGAGTAAAACCAAAAAAAAAAAAAAAACATTATAAAATTCTACTCCAAATATACTCCATTTGTATCTATACCTTCTTACATAAAAAATATCTTATGGGTATACAACAGATACAAGTTTACATTAACTCAAAAATAAAAAATAAAAAAATATGATTCTCTCAAAAAACTTCACCAATACATTAAAAAAAAAATTTTTTTTTTTTTTTTATAAAATCATAAAATAAATAAAATGAATAAAAGTTATGCTCAAAGAGCATTAAATTACTTTTTGGTTATAACTTAAACGTCGATAAATGAAGTAATTCTGATTGGCTGCTAGCAAAAATCTGACAGTTTTTTGTTATTGATCCAAAAAAAAAAAAGAAAAAAAAATTTAAGCTCCTTTAGGAGGTTCGGTCTTTTTTTTTGGTACATTATCTTGTTTGTAATAAATAGCAAACGTGAATCAATTGGTTGCCGACATTTCCAAAATAGACTTGTGATTTATTATTTTTGAATTTTTACAAATATTTTTTTTTTATTATTATTATTATTATTGTTGTTGTTGGTTTTAAGTTTAAAGCTGTGAATGGACTATTTCTCCCAAAAAAAAAAAAAAAAAAAAAAATACATCTACAAAAATATCTTTTTTTTTTTATGTAGATTATAAGTTAAAGTCGTGTAATTGTAATAAAAAAAAAAGAGCATTGTATTTGTTGATTCAATTATCTGGGTACTCTATTTCTCGATTAAAGTTTATGTGTAAGTGACTTAAACAGGTTTTTAGTTAGTATTATTATGTATTTTTTTTTTTTAAAAAAAAATTATTTAGCTTCTGGTTTAGTTACAGTTACCGGTTTGTTTTCAATTTTTCACAAAAACAAAAAAATTTTTCTCCACTTAATTTTCCATAGCATTGGATTTGGGTAAACAACAACAACAAAAACCATTAAACGAGAAGGAAATTGTTTTATAAATGAATCAGTCAATATTTTTACCATTCTTTTTTTTGTGAAAAATTCAAAAATTCCAAAAAAAAGAGAGCGGAAAAGTGTGTGGTGTTTAAAATTGGGTAAATTTCAAATTTCAGTTGGTTTTTTTTTTATTATTATTTTGATTCGTTCAATAAAAAGAGATGGATGTATATATAAAATAATGGTTGGTTTTTTTTTTTATGTATATTTTTATGCTTCCTTTTTAGTATAAGATTCATTACATAGTTTTTTTTTTTGTACTGTTGCTGTGTGTATATTTTTGATTGTTATAATTTTATATGTGTATATGAACGATGCCTGGCTGCAGGGCAATAAGCGAATTGTTAAACTGAAATTGTTAGTCGTTAGTGTCGGTTTGACAGCGTTCAAGAACGGTTTAATGTGGGATTTTCTTGTCCGATAATTTATTATAAAATAACAAGTTTTTACTTTATTAGTTAATATATTTTGGAAAAAAAAAAAATAAATTTTTCTAAATTTATTTGTTGTTGTGTGTATTTTTTTTATATTATTATTTTGATGTTGTCACTTTTGCGGACTTTTGTGTATTTTCCAAAAATAATAACACACATATAGATACAAATCAATTTGGATATTGTTATCATAAAAAGAAAATAATAATAAAAAGTTTATAACTCACGGAATATAAAAGCACATCTTAAATTATTTACTGATAAAAATAAGTGGTTATTATTTAATTTAAAATAATTTTATAATAAAAAAATATATTAAAGTGACCTGAATTTTATACAGGAATTTTTTATGTTTTGTATAAAACTAATTTTTATGAAAAATTTAATGAAATCATTTATCATTTATTTTTCTTGTGCACAAATTATCAATAAAAAGCAACAAAAAAAAAGTGTATGTGTGTGTGAAAAAAAAAAATTATAAATAAAATAATTTTTAAGAATTTTTGTGGAAAATAAACTGAGAACAGAAAAAAAGAAAAAATATTTTCCAAAAAAAATATAATAAATTTAAAAGAAAATTTACAGATAAAAAAAAAATCTATATTTTAGACAGCATATTTGAATATGTAAAGTGTTTCAATAATAATAATTAAAAAAAAAAAACCAAAAAAATATATATTTTTTTCATCCAAATTGTTAAATAAAATTCGTCAAAATCGTACTACAGTGGCATATCCCGGGCGATAGCCCACGTTCCGAACCAACCACAATTAATCACCGTCAACATTCACCGGAATTAGCAAATAGCCATAGTCCGGAATTAAATGAACCATCATCATTAATAAATCATAATCATCATTTAAGTACAATTACAGCCGCCAATATTTGTCATATTAATGCAATAAAATTAACCTCAAATATTATTTCTACCGACAAGGAGGATAATATTATTTGTGGTACTGATCATATTAAGGATACAACATCTATAATGACCGTACCAGTACAACGTGGTTCAATGGCTGTATTACAGCCGCCACGTTCACGTTTTATGATTAATGATATATTAGCTGGTAGTGCTGCGGCAGCTGCAGCTGCTGCAACAGCTGCCGCTAATGCTGCTGCAGCATTAAATGGTGATAATGGTCATCATTTGAATCATCATCATCATCATCATGGCTTAAATCATATGATGAATGGTTTACATAATTATCATAATTTACATCATCATCATAATAATTCAGCATTACATCATAGTATTAGAGATTTAGATGATGATCGACGTTCTCAATCACCACAAGGACCACGTGATTTAAGTGTACCTGGTGGTAATATGGGTGGTGGTGGTGGAGGTGGTGGTGGTGGTGGTGGTCGTGGTGGTACAAGTACACATGATGACAGTGATAGTGATTCAAGTGGTCAATTGGACAGTCAAAGTATTTGTAGTAATGGTAAGTTTTATGTTTTAATTTACCAATTATTATTATTTTGGTGTTATATTAATTAGAAAAGTGATATAAATTTTATATGGTGTTAATATCTTTAATTATGTCGTAAATCGTTTTGCAAAAATTTCAAAAACAACGTGTATAGATCCAAAAATGAAATTCTTAATTTAAACTTTTAAGTTGTTTTTTTATGAGACCTCAATATGTGATCAACATTACATAAATGTTTAAATTTCATAAATCACTATAAATGTAAAATTGTAAAATTCACTAAAAAATATTTCATTGGAACGAAAATCAAAATTAATCTAATCAAGTCAAAACGAAAATTATGTGATTTAAGTATGTGGAAAATTTATCATTTAATATTTAAATAACTATGTTTTTTTTGTATCAAATAAAAATTAACACTTAAAATCATAAAAAGAAATTATACTGATGACCTCTTTTTTTTTTTGCTTGTCGTTTATAATACGAAAGTAATTTGTGCTTTTTTTGAAACAAAATATAAAAAAATATCTTATTTTCCGGTTGAATTAATTTTTGAAAAGCGTTTTGTGCAAATATTTTTACTTTAATCCTATTTAAAAAAAAAATTTTTTTTTAATACCAAACAAAACAAATTGAGTTCAGAGTTATTTTGAAAATATCGTGAAAAACCAAATATATTTTTTTTTTTTTTTTGGCTACATTAGTAAATGAAATGGACAATATTAAATTAGGCACATTTCCTCTTTATTTAATCCTGTTTTGCCATTATTATGATCGCTATAAGCATTTCACAAATTCATCTGAAAGACCGGATCTAATGCTCTTAATCTGTTTGTATAAATAATAAAAATTCAATTATCAGAATAAAACTCCCCAAGACAGTCAACAAAACCAACGCAAAAGCTCGTGACGCATTTAAAAAGGAAATAAAATCAAAATAATAAATGGATAGCAAAAGAAAAAAACTGCTAAATGTCAATGTTAACGGAACGGACTTGACGTGCGTCAAAGTTAAATTGATTTGAACATTTTAAACACTAAATTAAATTTACAAAATATTTCATATTTCGATCCTTTTCTTATTTAATCTTAATCATTGTTAACGCTATACAAATTTTTGCGTTAACTTGCGTTGTAATTAACTTCGCAGTAATAAACATCAAATCATGTTTTGAAATTTTTCCATTAATGTTTTCAAATGATTAAGTAAAGTATTTAATATTTTGTTTTATTTTATATAAATAAATTTTTTTAAATTTTCTTTTATGGTGCAAGTTACGTCATAAACTGGTCATTAAATTTTATAACATTAACACTAGAATACCAGAGCGAGTCAATTTAACTCATTTGCGAGTTTTTTTAGAAATACTGAATATAACCGAAAAAAAACATAGCCTGGTTTTTAATTAAATTATGGATTACTAATTCCTTTCCACTCCGTAATTATTTATGTTCGTATATGCTATTTTATTTCGTCGGATGTGAGCCAAATTGACTCATTAAATATTTTTTTTTAAATTCTACATAAACAAGCAACTTGTGCATAAAATCTTTTTGTAAAAATTCTAAGTTTCTAATGCATACAATTTTTATGTTTAAACTTGACAATTTATTAGTTGGAAATTTAATGCAAACTTTCACATTCAATATTTAAAATCTGCGGAAAATGTATTTGAAAATGTATTTGAATTAAAGTTTGATATTTATGTCAAATTGACTCCATTTCAAGCAAAATAGATTGTATACGCAAGAATGCACACTGGTGTGGTGTTAAAAAAAATAAAAATACTTTGTTATGTTGCCATTAAAATGTAAGAAATCAAATGCAACATTCTTGTTTCCTCTTCACGGACATTGCAACATAAAAAGAAGTCAAAATGTAACAAAAAAAAAAAAAACATTCAAGTAACTAAAAAAAAAATAATTGATTTCGACGATAAATTAATTTTGTTCGTTTTTTTTTTTTTTGTTGTACAATTTATTTAAATTCTGTTATATTTTAAATAAGTTGACAACTAGACCTTGTAACCAGTGCTAGGTGCATTAATACCATTCATAATTTTTCAAATGCATTGCACTATAATTTTTGATAAGGCAAAGACACTAATCTCTTTATAATCTGATTAAAAATATTGAAATTATTTTAAACATTTAAGGAAAAATTGAAACATGATTTTTTTTTTTATAATAAACAGGAAAAATTAAATTAAAGAAAATTAAATTCACGCATAGAACGAATGAATGGATGAAGATTTTTTTCGGGTTTTATAATAGGATTTTTTTTTTACTTTTGGGATAAAATCATAAGCATAAAGATTACTTAAAAATAAAATTAAATCTTTCATAAATGGATATAAATATTTTATTTGATTAAATGAGAAAGTTTTTAAAAATCTTAAAAAATGTCAACAAAAAAAAAATGACATTAATAAGTGGCAAAAAAAAAACACAATTAATTTTTTTATAATTTGAAAGTTGATTTATCCTAAATTTAATTTTAATTTGTCTATATTAGAGAAATAGATTAAGGGCAAGTTCATAAATTCAAGAAGTATGAGCACAGTACTAGCATTAAAATATTATGAACGTAAAGACATTTAAATATTGCAGCCGGACAGCATCGCAATTAGTAAAAAATTTAAGTTGATAAAAAGTTAACAGACTTTAGTATTTTTTTTAAAAAAAATTTACATGCAAAACTATTTTATTGCTATTTTCTCTTTGGAGAATTATCACAGTGAAAACTATTTAATAACACATTCTATTCGGAGGCGAATAAACAATATTAGTTGTTTTAAATTAAGCTGCTTAAAAAATTTAAAATCTAATCTAATGGCAAATGATATTTGAAATGTCATAAAAAATTCTTGAAATCAAAAAAAAAATATTTTCTTGATCTTACTATTTTTTTGTCCATCTTAGGTGATCTCTAGCTCACCTAAGATGGACAAAAAATTTTAATTGTTGGAATTAAATCACTATAAAAAATACCCTATAAATCGGGTCTTATTGACAGTTTAAAGTCAGTTTTAATTATTTCAATAAAGCTTAATATTTGAGCTTTTGTAGCAATAAAATTGAAAATAATAATTTTTTTACAAAAACAATTTTCCAAGCATTCACATATTTTTTACTATGTAATTCAACTGCGGAGATGTTGCACTGATAATTAAAACCTCTCGAACTGCAATCGTACTTCAGAAAATTAACGCAACAACTAGCAAATAATTGACATAAATAAATTCGCCTCAACTTATGTCATCTAATAAAATTTTCTTATTAAAAACTTAATAATTTTGAAAATTTCAATTAAAAAATAATTTTTATTCACCAGTTTTCGACTTTATTAGCTAAAAACTGAAATTAAATATTATTTAAAGTTCGTTAACATATTACATAATAATCTCAACGCAATTGCATTTTAATTTATTTTCATAATAATTTATTAAAATTATGACTAAGGTCATAATTTTAATAAATTTAAAAAATATAATTTTTTATGAGGCGAATAATTATCACCTTTTAACGAATATAAATTTCATTCTTAATTATAATGTGAACAGCATATTTCTTATTCATGTCTTCTATTAAATTTATTAATAAAAAAACATAAAAATTACCTACATAACTTTTTGGTAGATTATTGAAGAATTTTATGTTCACACTTGGCCATTGCCCATTTACAAAACTAGCACCTGTTTAATACAAAACTATATTATATATGTATATACACATCTTGTAAATATTAAATTTGTGAATTCTAGAAAGACTGAAAAAGGGAGCATAATTTTTGAATTTCGAAAAGTTGAATGAGATTTTTTTTTTCTTCTCATCTTATATAGAACATAGAACGGTGATCTTTTTTTGTTTTGTTTTAGATAATCTTTAAAAAAAACTCGTGTGGTTTTTTTTTTTTTTTTTGAGGGTCATAGCGAAACTAATTTATGTTCGGTCAACTAACTAGAAATATTTATGAGCTAATTTGTTTATTTGAATTTAATTTGTTTGTGTTATTATTCTAATGGAGATTTTATACTCTGCTTTAAATTTCAAAAAAATGTATTTACCTTTTAATTTTAATTTTTTTTTTGGAAAGCTAAACATAATTTTTGGGTTTATAAGATACTATTTATATTATTTTTTAATTTAGAATTTTCTATAATAAAGTATATAAAGAATAGTTATAATATTTACTATGCTACATAAACATTCGAATATAAAAACATAATTTTTTATGCACTTTAATTTAAAAATTGTCACCGTTAACGAACCGTGAAAGAGCGTTTTCATTATCGCGTTGATTTTGCTTATTCATAACATAAAATAATATAATTTAATTTTTTTTTTCTCTTCATTCTACTCAGTTCTTTTGCGCGCTTTAAAATATGTATTTACATTAAAAGAAATTAAATTCACAACAAACCTGCTATTAGCATAATTTAACTTTTAATTTAAAAATTTGAATGAATAAAAAAGGGTCTTAAAGATATAAATTTTTCTTATCGTTATTTTTTTTATATAATTTATAATTTGTATTTCTATGTGAACGAACAATTTATAAATGTTATTTTCGCTTCTAGCAAATTAGCTGGACTATAAAATATTTTAAAAGCATAACATTTAACATTTTGTATTAGAAAAATTTTATGTAATGCCGACGCTTTGAATTTTATTTTGTGCTTGTTCAGTTTATGTATATTAACTTTTAATTGCTTATCTGATGGTTTTTCGTTCTTTTATATTTATGTAAAAATTATCCTTTTTTTTCTCAGGGCTCTTTTTTTAGATACAAATTATTGAAATTTTTTTTTTTATTTATAGGAAATAAGTTGAAAATTATTAGAGTAGTTTGTTTGTAAAGGTGAAATATAGGCATAAAACATTTAACGACTTTATTTATGCGAACAGTCTATTTTAATTTCATATTTAGTAATATTTGTAATGAGATAAAATGAATATAATTTCATAATTGTTAGAAAGATATTCTATGTGAAGATAAAATTAAAAGAATACATAAATTTCAAATTATTGAATAAAGTATATTTTTAATTTTTTTAATACATAAAGTTAAAAATAATTTTATTGGACAAGTTAAAAAACAGTGTTTTTAAATTATTGAAATATTAAGCATAACAATTTACTGTTTTGTTTTACTCCTGTTAGCAAATGTCATTCTTTAATAATTTAAACTTATAGTAATTTTCTATGAATTCCGAATCTTAGTTAATTTTTCATTGGCTTAAGCTTATAATTTTATTACTTGTTACTCATTTAAAGCTAATTAAACTTAGACCAACGGCTACCTCGGACTGAAATTCTATGTATTCTAAACCACCGCCGGTTAATTTATTGTTTCTAAAAGTAAAATTCTTATTTTAATAATCATTTATATTTAATTTTAATTCTACTATTTCACTTCGCAGTATATTGATTCCAATTCATACTACAAAAAAAACAATCTTAATCATAATTTATAAATATACATAATTTTTTTTGTTAGCAACCTTTAACACAAAAAAAAAATCCATTAAATTAATTTTTAAATGCAAAGAAAGAGTGAAGCAAAAAAAATTAAGTTAAAAAAAGTACACAGTACAAAAAAAAAAAGCTAGGTAAACTTTTTTTTTTTTTTGAAAAGCTTTATATTTAACTAATTGGTTGAGTTACTATGGAGCATGTTAACTAGCTATTAGTGTACAACCAAATAAAAGCTAAAAATGAGTCTTCAATTTAAACACGTAAACACTTGAAAGAATATTTTTTTTATTTTGTAAATAGGGTAAATTGGGGTCAGACAGAACGAAAAATAAAAATTAACAAAAATAAAAAAAAAAATATCAGATAAATTGTATTCATTTATTGGCAATTATAAAATCACTAAGCACTTAATGTATTTTTTTGAAGAACATGTAAAACCTCTACACCTGTAAAAATATTCCATTTGGAAAAAAGGCAAATTAATTCGGTTTTTTATTTTATTATTATTATTATTTTTTTTATACAGATTTCTTTCCATTATTTTTATTTGCTTTAACCACTTCCGCAATAATATTTTAACCTTAAATGAAAAACAAAAACGTTGTAACAACTTTAGTTGCTATTAAATTTGATTATGTGCGTTTATTAACAGTTTTCTCGGTTATACATATTTTTTTTTTTCTACACAGTTCACACTAAAAAATATTAAACTAAATTCAAATTAATTCAGAGCAGTTATTTTATTGAACTGAAAATACAAAGTTAAAAAAATATTAATGCTTCTTTAATATTATAAAACTTATATAAGTATGTAGACAACATAAATATTTCAATATCTTTTCACAGTTTATTTTAAAAACAAAAAAAAAAAAATTTTTAATGATCAATTTTTTTAAATTTTTTATATTGGGTTATAAAAATTTTTTTATTATAGAAATTTTCTATTAATCACTACTCTGGTATCAGATACAGGTTTTTAAAAAATATACTTTTGCTTTAATTTGTTTATCTAAAGTTAAAAATTTACGAAAATATCATAGTGCACACCATAATTACAAAAATTTCTTCACTGGCAAAAAATTTGTTGCAAGCAATAAATACATTATGTTTAGACAATTATCAGTTATCATAGTCATTTTATAGCTAATATGAAAATAATATGACAATAAAAATTATTATTACATCTTCAATTTGTGATAAGTTAATTTTAAAAATTTGCCAATTACACAAATATACAATTTAAATATTAAAAAGAAACTATAGTGTATAATATAAAAAATTTTAAATTGTGCCGAGCATAATTCGCCAAAATGAATCTGGAATTAAAGTAATAAAAATTATTTTATTACCTTAATTTTTTATTATTATTGAATTTATTTTGTGTATATAATATTTTTTTTTAATATTAAAAAGCGTTTTCAAATACAATTTATATAAACATTAAAATAAAAAATTTTTTTTTTATGTTATTTAACTGCATTCATAATGTCAGAAATTCTGCCAACGCATAAAATTATATTATTTATTGTTAAATTGTCATTTTAATGGAGACTTAATGCTATAAAAAAACAACTACAACAAAAACGACAAAAGAAACAAAAAAAAAAGTGTGAAAAATTAAAAAAATTTTAACGCCAACGTTTTTCACTTAAGAAAATTTAATCAAGAAAAAAACATAGAAACCAATAAAAATTATAACAAATTTTCATATTTTTGTTTGTTTGTTGGTTTTGCAGAGAGTTTTACATATTTTATAAATGGTTAAATGGTGACTAAGAAACATATATTTAGGCAATTTAATATTTTTAATAATTTTATTTAAAAAGTTAATAAAACTTACAATAGTTTTTTTATGTTTTAATCTGGACATAATTTTACACCGAATGAAATTTAAGAAAACAAACTTATAAATTTAAATTTTTTTTTGTTAAATTTATTAACAAATATGTTGTAGAACATATTAAATAAATTTTCAAAATTTTGTAATATGAGCTATGAATTGGATATTAAAAAATCAGAATAATTTGTGTGATTAACTTTAAAATTTTAAACATTAATCTTAAATATTAATTTTATCTAAATTTTTATGACAAATTAAATAAATATAAATGAAAAGTAGAAAATGAAATTAAGTGATGCTGGTTAAGTTACTTCCAGTAATTAATTTTGTAGAAAACCGAAATTGTACAAACAAAATTAAATTCTCTTAAATATAATTCAGTTCAATAAAAACTATATTATTATAATTTTATAAAATTTAGTAAATATCATATTAATGGGATTTTTATTAACCTTTCGCAACTGCGGCTTATATTAATTTATTGGTAATTATAAAGGAATATGAGTTTCTATTACAAAATAGAATATCATTAATTCTGGTTGATTAAAAATTATTTTCATTTTCAATTATTGCACAAGTGTTAATGTATAGTCAAACGATTTAGAATTGATAATTGATTGTACTTGAATCGTTAATAATTATTAGATATTTATAATATTTCAGGATTTTCTAAAAAAAAAATAATTTAATAATACTAATTAGAAATAAATGTTATAAGAATAACAGCGTTCACATAAAATACACCAATTGATAAAACAAAAAATGGAGGAAATGATGATAATCGTTTAGAGACGAGTCATGCGCAATAATTGTTTTGTAAATCTGTTAGTATATTTTCTTAAAATAAATTAGTTTATATTCTGATGGTATTAATATATTTACTTAACCACAGAAAAATTTTCTTCATTTTTTAAATCTACACACAATTATTTATATTAGATTGTATCTGCCTTAATGTATCTGATAGTTGCCCTCAGAACTTCCATTTATCCCATTACTAATAAAAAAATAATATAGATTTTTTTTCTGAAACCAGATAAATTATATAATTTTTTGAAGGAAATAAATTTTTAGTTGTGATTATTTCTTTCGGCACGAATTAAAATTTTAATATCATAATTAATATACAAAAATTTTGCGGTTGGCTAGTAATTTCGCGATATTTAAACTTTAAAGAATATTGTAAAAAAAATATTTTTCAACCAAAAATTGCACAAAATAAATTAAATTGTATTTATTTCAATAAAAATTATTAATCTGAATTTTCCAAGTTCAATAAATACCACAATTTTTATCTAAATACTAATTAATTTTGCAAATAAATTATTAGTGGAAATTACTTGAAACTATGGTATATTTTGTTACTGTTTCTTTTTTTTACATAAATCTATGGGCGTGGCCCTTAGATTTATGTAAAACTTACGAAAAAAAACTCTGCTTTTAAAATGGTGTAAAATTAAACAGGATCAAATTTAAAAATTCTACATAAAAAAGGAAAAAAATCTAAGAAAAAAAAAATAATTTACCCTCACGGGGCAAAAATTACAAAAAATCAAAAAGCAGCTGCCACTTTTGTCCCTCTCTTTGTATTAAAAAAAGAAAAAAAAAACAATTCATTTTTTATTTTAATATTATTATTTTTTTTGGAAAAATTGTATTTTTATTTTCATTCATTCATCCGTAAACGCACACTTTTAAATATATTTAATATTGTATACATCTATACAATAACAAAATATCAACTAAACTCAACTCAAAATTATTAATATCCATTTTCCGGTCTAGACGTATGCGCTAGCTAACAAGTCAATTCTTTGCTCAATAATTGTGTGTATATTATACGTCATCAAAAAAAATATATATTATTTTACCGCCCCTTTTTTTTTTATTATTATTATTAAATACTATAAATTAGGAGGGACTACCTAATCTCAAACCTTCATTTAAAAACTCTTAAAAAGATACAACTAAACACTGGTACAGAATCGTATTTGCTAAAGATACTTTTATCACTCTCACAAATACAATCTTAATTGTGAAGTGAAGAAAAAAAAAAACAATAATATTTTTTTTTTTTCATTAAATTTACAAACACAATGTTAATATGTGATATAATCTGAAAAATTTAACTGTTTATATATATATACATAAAGATTTGTGGTCCAAGTCCAACCCAAAAAATTTTTATTAGCTCTCTCTCTCTTTTTTTTTTTTTTTGGTAATATTTATGCTTTATGTTGAGATACAAAACTCACCCAACATCTTTTTTTTTTTAGCAGCTTCTATATTTTTAAATGTGTTAAAAAAAAAACCATTTAAGATATTAAATATAAACCATTTATGAAAATATGTTTGTGTATGTTTGTGTGAATATGCAAATGTATGCAAAAGATAATGTAAAGTTAGGTTTTTTGCAAAAAAAAATAATTGAAAGAAAGAAAAATAACATAAAATTAAATTTTATTTTGAATGACTTATTATAAAAGTTTTTGTTGAAAATTTTTTTATGTAAATTCTTGGTTTAATCCTTTAAATTTATTAATTGAATCTTTAAAAACGGCTTCTGTAAAGTATCTTTATTAGTTTTCAATCAACAAAAAAAAATTAATTTACATAGAATTTATTTGTCTCAAACTTTAGCTAAGCATTATTATAGGAAGACGTAATAATTTTTTGAATTTTCCGTAAATCCAATTATAAAATAAAAACGTGAACATAACTTTAAATTATGGTGATAATCAGCCACCACATAAACGGGCTTTTAAAATTTTTTTACGAATTAACAAAAATGTTGAAAAAAAATGTTAAAAGAAGCAAATTATTTATGTTTAATTAGTTATGTTTATGTTTTTATAGAGTTTAGCTATCTTCCTGTTCATCCGTTGATTCAATTGTTTTATTAAGACTCCAGGCTTCTTCGTTTTCTAAAATCTTATAGTTTGGTTTAATTAATAAAAACAAAATTTTTCTTTGCTATAAATTTTAAATTTAATCAACGCTTAGAAATCTACAAAAGAGCAAAAAAAAATATAATTTATCCACTTTTTTAGGACAATGCAACAATTATTTATGAGAATGATTTAAAAAAAAAAAAAAAATTTAATCTTTTGCGGGGGTGAAATTAAAATTAAATAGTATTTTCTATTTTTTTATATTCAATGAACACGAAACACTATTTTAACTGATGACTATTTTTATATAAAAATTACAAAATTATGTTTCATGGTGTTTATTTATTAAGAAAAGCGATTTCCAGGCTCGAAATTAAAATTATTTTTATATATTTTTTTTTTTTTATGGTCTGCAATTATTTTGTAAATGCATTTGGGGAAAATATATATAAAACGGAATGATGATTTCAGATGTTTATGTTTTTTTTTGGTAGGTGGTGGTGTGTATAGATAAAAAATTTTCAGGTGTTTAGCCCAAGGGCCAAACCAAAAAAAAAAAACAAAAAAAAACGGCATAATTATTTTATTGTTCTAAGTTGTTTTTGTTGATTCTTTCTGGAAATATAATTGAGTTTGTGAAATGAAATTTTAGTGGATTATTAGCAGAAAGAAAATGTGAGGGCGAATAAATTTTGGTTTTTGTGGGTAAATTTATAAAAAAAATTATTTTAAATTCCTAGATCATTGGTCGGTGTTAGGTCTGAATCGCTATTATTTATTTATTTATCCTGTGCACTCGATATAACAGGAAGTCCAAGCAATCATAAAGATAAATTAATAAATTTTTAGCAATTTACCTTATAATTCTGTGGTAATTTTTAGATAATTTCTGATTTTTGGATTGCTAAACATTTGATCTTCAAATTTACCAATAACTCAGATATTTTTATTTGGTATAAACAAAAGAAAATTAGGTAAAGTTAAACCGATATTTTTATTTTTTGTATTGATTCATTTTGACAAAACATGACAATTGTAAATCTCATGTTTTAACAGAATTTTTCCTGCTCTATACTATATGTATTACCCTCATTAGAATGTAATACAGGCCAACAGAAGATGCTGAAGTTCCCATACAGTGACACAAGTTGTGAGGAAAAATACCATGTCTTTTAACGGGAGGTTAAGGAGTGGAAAGTGTTAAGTTACTTTCAGACTATACTAATACCGGTATACTAATTAAGAAGCAACATAATATGGTAATAATCCAATTACCATCATGGTAATAATCCAACATAAAAATAACAAACAAATTATAGGAGTTATAGATAAAAAAATGTTGTTCTCTTGTTTGTTTATTAAAAGTTAATTTTAAGATCCAGCGATGTAAATATTTAGATAATTTTTCTATTGTCTCGTACATTACGTGAACATATATAATTACAACTAAATGCACATTTATTTCATAAAAAAACATAAAAAATATCCTCTTAACTACATAACTAAAATATATTAACAACTCAACTAACAACAATGAAATATTTCTTTTTCCTATTTACTTTTTTACCTAGTTAAATCATAACCATTTTTACAATGAATTTTCCTCAAAAATTACTCTTTACATATATATACAACATATCTAGACATAATTCCGCTATAATTATGTATTTTGCATCAAACACGTCACAAAATTGTATGCTGCATTATTCGTTATTTTCATGGACTAGTGACTTAATGTATAAATTCTTTGTTATTAAATTGCATAAATGTAGTAATCGTGTGGTAAAATGTAATTTTTTAGTAATCAAAGCATTTAATTCAGTAAATTCAAAAAAAAAAAAAAAAAAAAATTAAATAAAAATTATTGAAATAATTAAAACTTTCCATAAATTTATGTATTTTTTTAATCAATCCTTTTTGTAATTTAGAAATGTTGCCAACTTCTGTATAAAAAAATTATTAAATTTTAAGGCACACACATAAAATATAATTTAACCTCATTAATGCATTAATTATTATACTAAAAAAAAAAATTTTAAATGTAAAATCGTTATCATTTAGAACCCAATTAACTAATATCTCAACCATAACGTCTTAATGAAAAATATATTTACCACACACATAAATATAAAAAAAAATCCACCTTGCTAGTTTTTTTTTTTGTTGTGTACCTCGTATGTGTAATTAAGAGCCAGAATAATGTTAAAATATTATTCAGGCAAGGTGCACATTTTATGACCCCGTTGTCAGTTTCAATTGTCATTCAAAAATTCATATTAAATAGACACTGTGTCCAGTTTAACCACACAAAAGAGTCCTTTTTTACATATTATTTTTAGTTAAGGTTTCGTCTCGTTTTTTTTTTTTTTTTTGTTATTGTTTTGCTGTTTCTATACTTAAATGACCTTCTTCCTGTGCCCAAAGAGTAAATGAAAGAATAACTCGCAGTCCGACATAAATTTTTATATGAAATAACGATTAACATTTTTTTTTTTTTTTTTTGTAGTTGGATGGAAAATTGTTAATTTTTTTTTTTTGTAATAACTAAACGTGGTTTTTATATTTTTATAGATCTTTTATAACCAAACATTTATTACAGAAATGAAAATTTTTTTTTTTGAAGTGAAAATTACACCTAAAATAGCCAACAAAATTATACAAAAAGATAAGAATCTCAACAATTTTGTACTTTTGGGTAAATGGGAATTCTTTAAATGTTGAAAATCGGTGGTGTGTGGCCAAATGTCATGCACTTTTTTTTTGTGACTTAGTAAATTACAAAAATATTAATTGTTTTTTTTACAACATAAAATTTAGTATATGTACTATATTTTGAATTTCGGGCCCGTTTCTTTTTAGTTATTCTGCAAATTATAAAACTGTTACTATACAATCATTAAAAACAATAATTAAAATTATGATTTGAACTTATATACATAATTTGTTGGCTTTATTGGAATTCAGAATCATAATTTAGAAATTATTTTAATAGTTCAAAGAGTAAGCGTAAGGTATTTTAGATTATGTTTCAACAAATTTGAAATGTACGGGGACCGATAACTGCTACATGATAAAAGAGCGCACGACGGACGTTAGTGGTCCTTTCGTAGGCATCACGAAGAAAAATAATTCTCAACAAACAACGTATTAGTGGTTTAAAAAATCCGTTCTTTTCTATCTAGAATTTGTTTCTGCGCAGATTTTTTTTCTTCACAGAGGTCCTTCCAATAGATCTTCAAAAATATCAGTTATGGCAGGCCTCTACGTTGTCATTCCCACAGCGACAAAGGTCTTTCATAAGAGTGTATGTCGTGATTACCGATCAGTCATCTGTAATCACGGCATAAAATTTCTAATATAATTAAGAGAAATAATCAATAATTACAGACGCATTTTACAGATGCATCGCTCTGGACGTTTAAGTTTTTTTTTTTGCTGAAATTCATTAATAAAAAAAACATAAAAAACATATAATTTTGTTGATCACATTTCAATTACTTTTGATCGCGCCCTAAATAAATCAACTTATAATATAATAATGTCTAAACAGCTCATTTAAAAGAAAATACTACTGATTTCATAAAATGTTTTACACAAAATAAAAAGTCTTATGTCATTCCCCTCTAATTAATATATGGGCACCATACTGTTTCTGTTTTGACACAATCTTAAATAATAAACTATGAAATGTTAGCAGGACGCAATGTGCACCATTAAATTCAAATAATTTAGATGAACTCTGCATATGACGTGCAATAAAAAATTGAATAGCAAAAAGAAAAAAAGGTAATTGCATGTCGAATTAAATTATTCAACATCATCGTCAGGCATCAGGAACCTAAATAAAAACAGAGCCTAAGGCTTTACAAACTTGTATTTCTTTTTTTTATTTGTCCAAGCAAAAAAAAAAAAAAAATACTGAAATAAAATTAGGGACTCTTTTTTTGCATTAATATAATATGGACTACAAAATTATTATAAAAAATACTGAAATTTTGAATTATCATTCTCCATATGTCGACAAAAGTTGGAGTTTTTTTAGTAGATTAAAATGAAAACATTTTCATCGAAAAATACTTTATTATTATTTTAGATTATTAGAATTTAGTTAAATAGGTAAAAAAAAAACTGGTTCACTCACAAAACACGTTCTCACTATTTTTAGTTTTTTTTTTGTAATTAATTGTGACGGATGACTTTTAAACGTAAACGAGCCGTTAATGAAGGAAAACTCATTGACTTCTTAATGTTTGATTATAACAAAGTCTATTTCCGTAACAGAAAATGCTTCCTTAAACAAAATTATTATGTAAAAAAAAACAACTAATTAATTTCATATTAAATGTTTAGTGTAACATTTTAATTTAATTTTTAAATAAAACAATTATTTTAAATACGTTAAATATACGTGATTTCAACATAACACAATTCAAAATTCCGTGATTAAAAACTTCGCAAATTAGTTTAATTAAATTTTTTATGGAAAACGATAAATAACCTAATTCTTTAATCTAATTTTTCTAAAATTTCCTGAAAATCTGTTTAAGACTAATTTTGCTTATCCTCCTCTTCGGTAATCCTCGTAAAGAACTTGGATTCCCCTAATATTTTATTGTAATATGAACCTAATAATTTTATATGGATTCCGAACCAGTGAATAAAGTTTAATTCCAACCAGGACAAATGTATTAGTGATACATTTGTTGTTAGCAATATCGGACGGGAGCAGGATCCACTACCACCATCGATGGTTTTTTTTTCCAAGGAAAAACATTTCTAAAAAAACAAAGCCGTAAAACATTATATTTTAAAATCTTTTTGGCTAATTCATATTTTTATATCTTCTTATCGGCGGAATTTTGTTACGAACCCATTTTAAACGGTAGACAGGAAGAAAATTATTCACAATTGACTGGCCATAATTTTTCACATTCGTTATGTTTAAATTGTGAACAACAAAATTAAATTTTCAATTTTTCAATTTTCGTAACATAAAATATTAAAATATTAATTATTTCAAATTAAATTAAAGTTTTCTTGAGAAATTTCTTCAATTTGAAATAAAATTTTACAGTGTTTTATTACATTAATTCATAAAATTATATAAATTTACCTAAAATAAGTAATGATAATATTATTTTAATTAACTTACATATATCGGAAGTTAATTTTTTTTTTTTGTTTGATAAAATTTAAAAATTATTTTATGTAAAAAAAAAAAAAAATTAATTTAAAACAAACTGATAAGTTTTAGCTTTTAAAAATTTTTATTACGTCGTTAGCTGTGCGGTTTTATAAAAGCGCGTTACATGCAACACGAATCTGTAATATATGTATATATATAAAAAAAAAAAAATGTGCATTTAAAAAAAAATGAAATTATCTTGCAAATAAATTCGTTTTTGTGCATAAATTTTAATGAATTTAAAATGAACCACAATAATTCTAATAATTTTTTTTTTTTTTTATTATATAATTTGCGGAAAATGGCAATTAAATGTATAAGTTCAATATTTAAAACTACATAATAACAATTTAAATGAACTTTTAATTAAATTGAGGAAATAAACCATAAAAGTTGGGGAAAAATTTATATTTTAGTGTAAACATTTTTTTTGTTGTTTTTGTTTTTAATGATAATTGGGAAAGGTGATTTAAAAGATTTTCAATTTAAATAAATGATTAAATGGTAATTATTTACTGTACTATTTTAATTAAATTGAATTTTAAAAATTTTCTTAATTGCATATTCATTTTTTCCAAAAAGTGTAAATTTTAAAAGAAAATTTGAACATAATTTTAGTTGTTTTCTTTTTCTATGTTGCCACAATTAATTTGTTAATCAAAAAAATTTAAATCTTTGTATTTTTTTTACGATAGAACACGAAAGAAATCACTGATTTAGAAAATATTTTTATATTCTATAAACGAAAATATAAACTGTAATTACGTAATTATTAAAAAAAATATACCAGAAAAAAAAAACATAAACATAAACAAAATGGAAATATTAATTTTAATTCTCGTTTATCTTTAAAGTATCGTTTATAACATTTTAATAATATTTTCCCGGATAGTTAAACAAAATTTTCCACTTTTTTTTTTCTCCATTTCCTATCGAATATTTTGTTTTTTATTTATTTAATTTGTTAAACTTTTTTCTTTTTTTTTTTGTCTATTAGGGAAATTATAATTTTCATATTTTGTGGATGGAGTTTTTTTTTTATTATTATTTAAAATTATAATGTGGAAAATTGATATTTGTTTAATTTGTGACATTGATTAATCCCCACAACACCCCACATATTTTAATAACTATGCTATATGAAAATTTGTGACATTGTACATTGTAGCATAATTTTTTTATAGCTTATTTCACTAATGCCATATTTATTCATTTATTTATTATAGAATTAAAAGATACAAAAGTATCTTATAGATACAAAAGTATCTTATAGTTCAACATAAATATTCTAAAAAAAAAATTATATTTTAACATTTCACTATTTGCATAATTTATCCTTTTACATTGTATTTTCAAAAAAATTATGATTTTAAATTAAAGGTTTATAAGATTTTTTTTTTTGAAATATGTTTTAATTTTACAGATTAATAATTTCCAAATTAAAAACTAAAAAAGAAAATTATTGAATTATTTTCAGTGATTATAGAGTTTGGTTCAGTGATTTTAATGTTGATTACAAAGTTTAGACAATAATGAATATAGTTTATTTTGTAAAAATATGGATTATAATCATCGTGACTATATTAATTTAGTAATTTAAAAAAAAAAAATACGATAATTTTTCGTGATTATTTTTTGATATTGTATTATGAAATTATTTTATTTATAATTTTTCTGGGCTAAATTTCTTATATTTATCAAGAAATGAAAATTTTTAAATTTATGAACTCTTGAGAAATTAATATAACCGGGTATAAATATCATTTTCAGATTAAATTAGTCATTTTTCAAAATTATATTACATGTTTTTTTAAATTAATTTTCAAACATATTTTATTGCAGTTTAAAACTCCTTATTTTTATATAGATTTCGAATCATAAATTTTATAACAGTAAAGAAACTTTTATTATAACAAACTAATGACTTTATTAATAAAACATTCACATTTGTTGCTAAAGAATAGCCTCATCGGTTCTTATTTTTCCCAATCTTAAATAACATTTTATTGTAATTTTCTTTCGGCTGGTCTAGCTGAGTAGACTTAGACCAACATCAATGTCTTGTAATTTTTTGAACTTCCCAAAAATTATTTGCTTATACAGACTAATTTAATCTGGAAAATTGTTATATAAATAAAGTTTTAATCCTACAATTTTTTTTTTACAAAATAATTTTTTGAATAAGTTTTAACAAATATAAATATTTTCATAATAAATCTGAATAATTATGATAGTCGAACTTGGCTTAAATATGATTTATTGAATAACCATCAGGTATTCAGAACAGAATTTTAAAAAAAATATATAAAAACTTAATAAAAGATGTTCAACAAAAAAAATTAAGTGCTTACTTAGCACGCGATTGCGTTTATAAGATTTTTATAATAGACACAAAATATATAATTTTATATTATTTTCAAAATCAAATGTTTACAATCGTTACTTTTTTCTCAGCTTTTATTTTATTTATTTTTTTTTTAAAAGTAAGAAAATTACTAAGAACAATGCAAATTATGCTTAATTTCATAATTCATTTAAAATAATTGTCTCTGATGGAGATTTTAAATTATAAATTAAATAGAATTAGAAAAAAATCACATGATATTATTGTTAATTAGCGAGTGATAAATGTTCAATGAGTAAAATAATAATATAAAAAAAAAATATGTTGAAATTGATAATAAACTATAATAATAATTTTGTTGTAAATCAACAATTTTTTATAGTGATAATTTATGTTTTTAAAATAAATATTGATTTTTGTCCTAATGGAAAAATTGACGCTTCGTTTTAAACATGCAATCAGAAAATTATATGAAAAATATTTTTAAAAAAATCTACAATTTTTTATTATTAGTTTAAATATTTTCCATAATTTTTTTATTCTAATACTATATAAATTTTTTTCATTAAATAGGTGCCAAAGATGATGATGGTAATAGCATTAAAAGTGGTCTCGGTTTAAGCGGTACATCCGGTTTAAGTAAAAAGCAACGTAAAGCCCGAACAGCATTTACCGATCATCAGTTACAAACATTAGAAAAATCCTTTGAAAGGCAAAAATATTTAAGTGTTCAAGATCGTATGGAATTAGCAAATAAATTAGGATTAAGTGATACACAAGTTAAAACCTGGTATCAAAATCGAAGGTAAGCTGATTTAAATAATAAACATAATTTATTAATTTTTTATATTATTAAACTTAGCCAATGATTTTGATGACAGTTTACTTTTTTTAGTTTTTGGTCTTTGACAATAAGGAAATCGAATTTAATCGAATCTAAGATTATGAAATTTTTAATAATTTAATAATTTTTCAATAGTCACTAATTTTCAACCCGAATTGCTTAATTTATGTGTCATTACTAAATGAGTTAATGAAACCACATCAACAAAAAATTAAAATTTCTATAAAAGTATTAAAAAAAAAATCCAATAATTATGAATTGAAAAATTATGTAAATTAAATATCATATAAAAGGCGCTTAATATATATAAAAAATTTTCATTATTAATATTTTATTAGTTTATTCGGAAAATTAACCAATTTTTATTAAATTACTTTAATTTGCCCAAAAACTTGTTAGGTTTTATTAATATTGGACAACTTTCTTTTAGCTTCCTCCATATTTAAAATAAACTTATAACTTCAAAGGTTAACCAATAAGAATTTCAACTAATAAGCTATTTTAGAGGTAAAAATAATAAATTCGAAAAGTAAATGTCCAAAGACCACAATTTCTATCCATTACATTTTGAACAAGAAAAAGCAGTGAAAAAGAACGAAACGATCTTCTTAGAGATTAAGAAATTCTGTTTTTGTTTTTTATGTTTCTACTTAATCTAATTTATAAAAAAAAAAGTACTTCTTAAACTTTTTATAAAGAAAAAGGCAAAAAACTAGAAAATTATTATTATTTGTCAAAGAAGCGTTGCTGATTTTCGTCGTCCGCCATAACGAAATTAATTTAATTAGAAATTATAAGATAAGAGAAAAGTTTAATTTGATACGCAAACTCGATTGCGGTCACTGAAACCACGAATTACTATCTTGTTTTTTTTTTTGGAACATCAAAACTGAAATTAGTTAAGCTTTTTACATATGTAGGAAGATATTGTTAAAGAAATTACAGTCAAATATTGAGATAATTTCCCTTAACTGGTGAAAACTCTGTGTTTGGCTATGTGCAGGGATGGGATAATTGAAGTTGGGAAATTTAGGATGGGAAATTTGTATTTACTTTTAAGCATTTGACTTGATTTGAACCTGTATCCTGTCGATTGGAAGACAAGTACTCTATCCACTGCTCCACTTTTTATATTATAAAACCTCTGCCAACGATTATAATGACATTTTTTTCTCTGGTTTTTGACAATAAGCTAATATTTTATCCAAAAAAAATAGAAAGAAACTGAATTTGAGTCATCTAGTTATAGCTGTCTCAATTTAAGAGAGAGGATTTTGATAGATTTTTTAAGGAGTTTGATAGAATGCCCTCATTTTATACAACTCAAAGCTAAGTCTACCCTTTACCTTAACGAACCTAATTTTGAAACAATACAATATTGGCAATAATTTCATTATTCAGCTGTACCATAGTGGTAGTGTACTAGGCTGTTGTGCGGCAGCTACTCTGCTCATTTCCCGTCAGAAGTATCCATTTTGTTACAAGTTTATTAAGTTTAAACTAGTACCAGTATTAAAAATTATAGTAAATGTAATTCGAATTGTTGCGTCCAGTTGTCTAACTAATAAAAGCAATTGCAATTAAAGTTTTTTTTTATTATAAAGCTATTTATGGCTCGGAGTCCATAAGCGAGTGTCATTGTTCCAAACTTTATGTCCAAATTGTAATGGAATGTTTAGAAATCCTTTTAGTGAAATTCCTATGCTCGATTTGTGCCATTGTAAATAAAGAAGAATTTCATTTTTAAACTATAATTGACTTAAAGTATCGTACTCATCATTTTAATTCACCTGTATTTATTTTTAAAATTTAGTAAAATTATAATTTAACGCTGGTGTACAGAAATGTTTTTTTTTTTCTGTTTTACATGGTTTCTTAAGTAAACAACCTTAATTTCTCAGATTGTGTGGTTCTTTTTTTTTTCATAAATATAACTGCCGAATTATTTATTGTTAATGCGATTTAAATAGTAAAATCTTCAAATATATATAAAAAAAAATTATATTTACCTTTACGAGTAGATACTTATTCAAAAAAAAAACAAAAAAAACTGTGTATTAAATTATTTTCCATGAAATTTAACAAGCGTTGAAAACCAAATGAATTTGGACATTGTACTAAGTAAATATGGGGTGCGTCTACCAAAATTTTACACAATATTATGAAGCATATCCACGAAAAAAATATTGTGATTCCCTATAAAAAATAAAAACAACAACTTTTAAGCGGCTTTCATTGTTCCATTTAGAAATTATTTAATGATACTGGAAATTAATTTAATGGTAATACAAGTTTTTTTGTAGATTGTGAGAGAATTAAATCTATAATTTTAGTTGAACGGTCCTCAACTTTTTTTTTTAAGGCTTTTCTTTTGTCCACAGTCATACGTAATTTAAACGCATGATCATGAAATTAGTTCAAGTAACAAATGTTTATTTCGCCTATATAAAACATTAAATGTTCAAAAAAAAAAAGACTTAAAAGAAAGTACAGATAGAATATAAAATAAAGAAACTTAAACTACCATAAAACTTAAAAATAAAATAAAATTAGAATTGAAACGTTTAAATAATTATGCAAATGGCGATTAAGTTATATATTCGTTGGCTGGAATTCGATATTTAGTATCAGGTTATATCAATTTTATAAAAAAAAAAATATATAAACACCAGTTAAATTTTCTTTTTGTTGTTAAAACTGCTAAAACTGCAATTAGATTTAAACGTTAATATCCTTTGATAAAAGCTTCTGAACGTACATTAATATAATAATTTATAAACGGGTTGCAATAAATATAAAACTTATATACCGATGCCCTTTTTTTTTTTTTTGTATACAAATCGTAATATAAAATTAAAAGAATGATTGAAAATTTATGCAAATTTTTAAACAGTAAAATATCCTCTGACCGAACATTAAATGCAATAAATTTTAATAAATCGTACATAAATACGATATATTCAAGGATATTCAATTTAATTGCACCACAAAAAGTCCATAATGAATAAAATTTCGGTTTAATATAAATTTTTAAAAGTTAAATTAAAATTTTATAATAAAATTATTATAATTTCTTTTTTTTTTTTTATTGAAAATAATATGTAAATCTTAGTAAATGCATTACTTTTAACAGTGCATAGTATAAAATTAATGATAAACCATATCCCTTTAGGTATTCTTTTCATTACTCTAAAAACGATTACAACCATTTTTTTTTTTTTTTTCTGCAAAACTCTTGTACATAATTCAGAATATCGTTACCCATAATTTAATAAAATGCTTCCAAAAGATAAAAAAAAATACATCTACAATGTCTGCAAAAAAAAAATAAATTCCAATTTTATGCTCAAGATTTTTAATAATTTTGTTTTGAGATTTTCAATAAAAAAAATCTGGTTGCATATGTGGTAAACTTGTATTATTAAATGTAATGAATTTTTAAGGTACACTAAAACTAACAAAAACAACAGCAGCTGCTGCTGAATAATATCGAAATTAATTCAAAAAGCATTACAATTTATAAGAAAACTTAATAATATGACCTAAACTAAACACTCCTTCAGTAAAATTTTCAGCCATTAAAGAAAAAGAAAAATTACAAATTAACTATCGAAAAAATATATGAAAATTATCTGATAAATCTTCCGTGCATATAAAAATCAAGCTGTTGGCTTCATATAAATAATCTTATATAGATTAGTAAATAAAAACAAAAAAAATAAATAAACGTTTTTTCGTGTAAATTCATTTTTCTTCTTATTATCCTGGGATGGTTTCTCCAATAACAAAAAAAAAAAGAGGTGGAAATTATTTTAAACTTTCCAATTAGCATTTTGCTTATATATAAGTTAAAAAAAAATACTATAAATACAAAATGAAATGCTATTCAAAATTATTTTCTTTAATATGGAAAACTTAAGCTGTTAAGGGGATTCGCTTATCACAAATATACCATTCCATATATAAAGCAGTCATTATTTTAAATTACAATTTTCTTAGTTTAAACCAAGCGGTTAGATATTTATAAAAATTACCATTCGTAATTCTCGAAATTTGGAAAGTAAAGATGCCTTCTTTATGTGGTAATTTAAAGCATAGTAATGTCGGTTTGTATTCCTGATTATAGCTCACTTAAAAATAATAATGTCTTATAAAAATATTATAAGCTTGTGGATCAGTAATATCGAAAATTGTTTCTATTTAAAATTTCAAGATCAGCGCCAGCGGTAGTTAAACTGAATTGAAAATTAATAAATTTCACGAATTTTCATTTGGGTTATTCAAATTTTCTTTTAATGAAAATTGTGTAGATAATACAAAATTTTTATATTTTGTTTAAAAGTTGAAAACATCAATTACAAATTTTACTAAGGCATTTTTCGAAAAAGATTATTCAGTATTCATTATATAATTTAGTGTGTATACGAAAGAGTGATTAATTCAGTTATTGGGTTGACTTTTATTACCATCACAAAGCACCATAGATTATAGTGTTGATTTAAATTTATATTCCTTTCATAATAATAAAAAAAAACATTTATGACTCTAAAACGGATGTAATACATTTTTTAACTGAACATCAATTAAAGTATACAAAAAAAAAAATCCTATTTCTTTTATTGTGAAAATCGATATAATTTTACGAAATTTCTGACAGGCATAAAGTAATAAAAATCTCATCATAAATTATCACTTTATTATGGTTTTAGAGATGAAATTTGCACAGAAGAATGGAAAAAAAAGGATATAATAAAAAGGATATTTTTTTTAGTACATAGTTAATGAAGAAGAATAAAAGACGGGTGATTTTGATATTCAAAAAAACATTATACGAAATATTATCTATAATTTACATGTTCTACTGCGGAAAACCAAAGTGGGTCCTCAAACATTATTTACTTAGCGCAAAAAAAAAAACTACAATTTTGTTTCCTTTTTAAATACCTATTAAATGTCTTTTAGAAATTGTTTTGGAATTGAAAAGATTAGAGGATGAAGGTGTTAAGTTACATTTTTGTAAAATGAAATGCGAAGAGAATGAGAGGGGAATAAGAGGGCACATCGTCAGTGATACTGAAAGTCTTCGGATAAGAATTTTTAGAACCAGAAGATATGCCACCAACTCTCTTAGGGAAATATTCACGTTTATTAACAACCTTACCTTCTTAAGTAAGATTTTAAATATTTAGCGTGGCACAGTAGATTAATTTTGACCGCAGTGGGTTTTGGGGTTACTCCAACCGGATTTGCTATTCTATTTATCTATACTCAAATATGTAGATATGGTGATTTCTGTTTCAGAAAAGAAATATACTTAGTTACTTACACGGAGCAATTACTCTTCTTTTCCACAAGATTCTGTACTATGCTCACCAACTCTCCAAGTTCCACGAATGTATTCTTACGTCCGCTTCGACACCGTAATTCCAATGGAAATTTGAACTACTTTTTACGCCTACCCTCAAGTTTGGAGTTAAAACTACACTGAGAAACTTTTTTCTAAAAATACGACATTTCCAGTAAATGAGATTTATTAGCAGTAAACAAAATTTATGTGCAAGCAAGGTAGTAAGAGCGTTTTCATAAAAAACTGTTACTGCAAATGATATTTCTTTTCTCGTCTTTGTTTTCTTATAAAACATTTATAGTAAAAGTAGTAAATTTGCAGTAAATGAAAATTACATTTGCGTACAAAGAATTTTCGTTTAAGGTCATTTAACAAATAATTGCAATAAAATGTTAGGAGACCCTTTAAGGCAGATCCAGGCTCTTCATGAGCTGTAGCGCATTCACGACGGCGACATCGAACTCAACTTTAAATGTAAGTGTCAATAATAAAATTATGGTTAAATGTTTCATTTGTAACAGGCCTAATAAAAATAAGATTTAAATATTTTAAATAAGTAAAAACAGGGAATGGATAGAAATAACTTTTGGCATTCTTTCCAAAGAAAAAAAAATTCTTTTGCAAGCTGCGTATTTTCCTTAACTAAAGAAAGGCTAAATGCGATAAGTACTTTTTTCCTCAGTGTACATTTTTCTAGAGCAGAGTCTTCCATACTAACAACATGACAAAAAATATGGTTTGAAAAATATATATGTATTAACTCCTGTTCTTCTAGTAATGTAGCGAAACGAGAATTATAAACGTTATTTATTCAAATTGAAATTGTCACTTAACAGTTTCATCCTCTAAACTCTTCAATTATTTACAAATTATCAAATAATTTGTCAAATCTACAAAGATGAGAAATAGTAGAAACTTAATTATATTCAAAATCATTAAAAATAATTTTAAAATTACTTAACACACCGCTTACATTATCGAAATATTCAATTATTATAAATCCTATAAAAGTGCAAGGCAAATGATTTATGACCAATTTAAGCGATAAATTTACAAAAACCACATATTTGCAATAAATTAAAGAGGGTACCTTAGTGTATACACTAAAAAAACTGTCATCTAATTAGCATAATAATAATTTGAATTTTCGAATTATAGAAACCACTCTAATGATGTTCAGTCAAGTGGACGGAATCCCTAAATTAAATTATTAAATCTTAAAAATCAAAATCAAATAAAATTTACTTTTAAAAAAATCTATTTCTTTTTTTGGTTTCAAATATTTTAATTGTAATTTGTTGACTTTTTGATTAATTATTCTGTACAAAAAAAAAAAAGATATATTTCCTAGATTGTAGATCTCTACAATATAAAAAAAAAGACTACTTCAGATGATCATTTATTAAAATTAAAAAACTATTTTTTACTGAATGGTTTTATTTCTACCTTTTTTTTTTACGAAAAAAATAAAATATATTGTTGGCTATGGGAACGGGGTGATAATCGCTCACCAATTATACATAATTTTTCAGCATATTGAAATTAAACTAATTTCCATTTTTTAAAATAAATTTAATAGTTAGGTATATATTATTATTTGGAATACTAATGACTTCTTAATTAAAGTAAATTATTCCAATTTTTTTTTTTTGTATATTAAATTCCCATGTTAATTTAAAGTTTCAAAGTACAAATTTAAACCATTGATAGAGAAAAATAAGAATACAGGTAAACTAACGCCTCCTCCTAAGATTTTCATTCTTTTTTTTTTTAACCCTAATCAAAGAATGACAATCGTTTCCGAAAAAAAAAAAAATGTCTATTTAATTATTATCGTCGTAGAAAACAATTAGGAGTTAAAAAAAAATTATAGAAAATCTGTAATAATAAGTTTCGTTGTTGTTGAAGAACAGTTTAAACTTTAAACAGAAAAAAAAGCCTTAAATCCACATAATTACAATCGGTTCAATCTAATTATAAACACCTTTTTTTCTGGGGGAGAAAATTGAAAAATACAAAATTTTTTTTTTTTGGACGCGGAATATTTTTTAAATGGTCAAAATGACTGGGCAAAAAAAAAAAAATTATTTTTTATAGCGCATTTAAGATCAAAGAGTTCCTTTCTTGCTTATAGATTTATGGAAAAGAATATAAAGAGAAAAACCAACAAAATCATATTAAAAAAAAAATATGAAAAATTTTATGTTGTGCAGTCCTAATGTTGGCGCAGGTAGAATTGATTTTTTTTTTGTATATTAAAAAAATATATATTTACCAGGCCAAAATAATACACAGTAGCAAATGGTCATGATTGGATCAAATAAAAAAAAAAATCGGGAGAACAAAAACAAAAATGCTTTATTTTGAATGAAAGCCAAAATTTTAATATAAATGGCCTCACGGTGCTTAGTTTTTTTTTTAAAATATTTTATTCAGATGATTATGAACTTTTAACCTTATTTTCACAAATCACGAATATTTTGTTAAATTAATTTATTTTCAATTTGATTTTTTTTTTTTACGAAATTCAATTAATTTATTGAAGGTGAGAGATGGAAAAAAATGTTATATTTTTTTTAGATAATTTCTAATTCTTCCTCTTCAATGGCTTATCATCAGCCCAAATTGTTCCTAAGATTTTCTAAATATTCTATTGCATTTTGGAGCTAACCATTTTATTATATACCGATCCCGATTTCTGTATAATGAAGAAACTTTTCATTTCAACAGGCTAATGGCTTTTGTTTATGAGTCATTTGTTGTTAGCAAATGGCTTCGACTGTTCTCAGTCGAAAAATACATTTTATTGTAATGTTATTACTGGTACTCATGTAAAGCTGAGAAAACTTAGACCAATAACGATACCTCGGGCGAGGGTCTCACTCAGTACCTATATCTTACCAATATGTCAATGTTTATCTAAGAAGATTCGTAACAAAATTCAAAAATATTTTTAGCTTAATTTAGTTGAAGAGCTTTAAATAAAGTTTATAACTTATAATTTGTTTATCAATTTAAAGAGTTTAGAACCTACAGAATTTACCAGCAATATTTAGTTTAGAACCTGCAGTATTTGCTGTTAAATATTAATTTTTTCTGTAGATAGCTAAATTTAACTCTTATTATCAAAATATTTTTAATTAAGCCTATTCAGTGACTTAAACTGTTCCAAATAGATTTGTCTATATATATTTCCTGTCATGTCTATTATTTGGTCTGAATTTGGTTGACAAAAAATTCAAATAATCATTGTCTTCTGTAATATTCAATTTTTTTAGCAACAAATACTATTGAAAAGCAAAAAGGCTACTTGTAACTTTCAATTAAATAATAATAATAAAAAAAAAAAATTCAACCATTTAAAATATTGACGACCCATTTTGTTGTTGGTATGAAAGACTATTGGAGCCAATATTTAACGTCGATCGTCTTAATATATTTCTGGCTATAAAATCACATTTTAAAAAAAGTACGAATCAATGACTTGCCAAATTTTCACCTTTAACATTTTTTAAATCATTACGCGATGAAAGATTGCGGCAAATATAAGAGAGAAGCTTCAACATAATAATTATTAATAAAAATACAAATATAGCTTACCTATTTTTTTTTTTTTTTTGTTGTAAAATACTTTGACTTTGAGTTTAGAAATCTTGTCGATTTTTTATTTAATTTTTCCCCATTTTTTAAAATACATTCTTTTTGAAGAAAATTATTATTATTTTTTTTTATTTATTTCCTTCCTATAAATTTTTTTTTTTTTATTATCGATTTTGGACAATGATTCAATCTTTTAGGAAGATTGTTTAAAAGCTGTGGGAAGCAAAAATATTTCTTCATTTAGAAGCCAACCGACGATTATTAGTATTTATGTTCATTTTAGCTCCATATTATTTCTTTTTTTTTTTTTTTCAAGTTGAATCATTATAATTTTTCTATTATATACCGGTGAGGAGATTATGCCAACGATCACTTAACACAAATTACGCAGCAAAACGATTCTATTACAAAAAAAAAAAATCTATATACATATAAGAAAAGATTTATTTAATATTTAGGAATCATGATGATGATGATGAGCTGATAATATTGTTTGATTTGAAAAGAGTTTGTTAGTTTTATGATTCTTCTTTAATGATTGAAGTCATAAATGCTTAATCAGGTCCACGAGAAATAGATAGCAATTATTTAAGTATATATATTTTATAGATAAAAGATATTTTAGCCGCTAAAGTGTCAGCTATGTTTTTGTAAATGTTAGTATACTTTTACATATCTGGAAATAATCCGCTTGCATCATAAGCGTTTGTTATAAAAAAATTTCTATACAACAATTTTGTGGAAATTTGTTAAACCCTAATAAATACTTTCTAAACCAAATTTGGCTAAGTTGCAATAGTTAAGAAATAAATTGAGAAAAATATAATTGATTGTACTTAGATATTTACCACAAAGTACTATAATTAGAAAAAAATACCATTACATTTGACAGATTTCTAGCTAAGTGTCTGCAAGTATGTACTAGATTCTATCGGTAGCAATTACTTTTTATTAACTAGATTCAGATTCCTATTTTTTTGCTAACTGGGCAATTTGCTTATAAATTTCGATTAAAATTTTTATTCTATCTAGTTTATAAACCCTTAAGTGCCCCAGAGTTCCTACAGGCACGGTCGTTTAAATTGATAATACATACATATTTAATATTGACTTTATACTGACTTATACTTTTAGTAGTGACTTTTTTTTTAAATTTCGAAGCCTACTTTAACGCATAAATTTTACGTCATCGCATAAATATTTCTCTCACATTAACTCAATTGTCTGGAGGATTTTGAAGTCAACCTAGTGATATTGCAATTTTTTAAATTATTCGTGTTTCACATATGTAATCAAATTGTGTTAGCAAATTCTTCTTGAAAAGTTGCTTCAATATAGTTGTCTTAACAATGATTCTAGCCAAATTTGACTTGGAGTGTGCTTAACTTCCAATCCTCAAATTTTCCAAAAAACCACACAAAATTTTTACTTCATATAAAGCAAAGTATCACATTTTAGAAGATTTGAAGATTCAAATAGTACCATACTAGCAATTCCGTATCAATGAAATTCAAAACTTATTTAGAAATATCAAATTGTTATTATTCGGGTTCGTATGGTACTAAGCTGTCCTGTCCTAGCCATTGAAGTTGGTTTACTCAGCTCTAAATTTGTACTAATTGTAGCGGTGGAAAATTTTTAATGATTTGCGTTCTTGTTAAACCAATTGCTAAAACCATTAATTTATTCCAATTAAACTTCTGCACCGAAAACTATAAAGAGAGCTATGGTTCGAACGAAATTCATAGTAGGTCCCAAATTTAGTAAGCTGGGTTGTTGCGCCATTAAATTGAAGTATATTATTAGGGTTTGGAAAATTTGTACAGAATTTTAATATTTAAGTTATATTTGTCAATAAAACAATTAGTTCTTAAAATTTTTATAATATTTGCCTAACACTTCCTACAGGTGTACTAGGTAACAATTTCCAGTAAAATTAATTTTCACTTGTGAACTATTCCAACAAAAAAAAATTATGAATAACTAAAAAAAAAATAAACTTTTATCCATTCACCTCTTTTTTGTGTAATATTCATTCAACCAATTAATTAGCACAATTATTAATTTTTATGTACATACGTTTTTTACTTTTTTTTTTAGCTGTTTCGTTATCGTTTTGTTTAGAAAAGACGGAATAAAAAAGAACCGCAACTTAATTTTTTTTTTTGTGGTTTTATGACTTAATTATGCTTTTCGTTTTAAATTAATTTGTATTATTATTAAGAGAGTTCACAGCATATAGTATTTAATTGTTAATTATGATTTTAGAAATTGTGAAATTATTTTTCGCTTCCCTAAGTTTGACTATAAAAAAAAATATTGCAATGAAAATGTTTTTTTGTAACAACATGCAATCAAGTGCAAAATATTTTTTTAATAATTTCTGTATTACAATAAAAAAAAATAATAATGTTGTCGATCTGGAAAATTTCTAATTAATTTTTTTTAAATTATTAATTTTATATTTTAGTTATTAGTATACTTTTACTTTACCAGCTTTTTAGTTAAATGAAATTAAATAATATTTTTGTTTAAGAAAATGCTATCATTTTCTTACAATCTTCTTATATTTCTCTATTTAAAAATTGTATCTTTTATGCCACAAAAAAAAAAAAAAAAAAAATCTTTTATGCTACAAAAAAAAAAAAAAATTCAATTATGATTGTTTTAGATTACAGATTTCTTAAAATTTAATTCCAATTCAAAATATATTTTTATTCCCACTTATAGAGAAATTAGAATTAAAATTTGAAAATTGTACTCATTTTATTCCATAATTTTATGTTGTTTCAACTAAAATTGCGTTTTAAAGTATTTCTATGATAGTTGTTGTTCTGTTTTTATTACTTTGTTAAGCATATAAAATTAAAAAGTTAGTTTAAATTGAAAAAAAAATCACACAATGATAATTATCTTTTGGATAATATTAAAATTATTATAATTAATTCGTCTAAGTTAATAATAATAATTTTTTTTTTTTTGTGCTATTGTTTACATACAAAATTTTAATGACAATGTCAAAACATTATACATTAGTTATTTTAATTAAGAACATAAGCACTTAATACAACATATTCTCGCTATATCAGCTTTAAATAAAACTTATAACAATGACGTTGTTTTTTTTATGATTCACTTATTTTGTAAATTTCATGTTCCACAGCTTCAAAAATATACAAATTTTTTTGAACCATATTTCCCCTATTATTAAAAATTGCATTACCGAAGTATATGCTTTTCTAAAAACAAAAAAATGTTTAAATTATATATTTTTTATGATTATTTTAATTTTTTTGATTGTTGTTATGATTCGTTTTCGAAAATTATTGTAAAACTGCCACCATTTTAATTTAAAGAAAACATAAACATAATTTTATGCTACATATGTATGTATAGTTTTTGAAACTGTTCTTTTTTGAGGACTGTAATTATGCAAATTTTTGACGTAACTTCATATTTTCCGTATTTTTTTTGCAAATCCATGAAAATTTAATCAGAGATTTTTGTTGTTTTTAAATTATGATAATTTATTTGTAATTTACGTGTTTAAATTGAAAACAATTTTTAATTGCTTTTATATAGTAAATATGTTATAATGTATGTATATATATGAAAAGTGGTAATTAATTTACCAGAAATCACGCAATTGAAGAATAATATTATTTTTATTTTTTGTTTTGCTGAACAAACAAAAAAAGAAAATACCGGATATCACAGACAGGGAAAAATTAAAATTGTGTAACCAAGGTAATTTAAATACCTGCTGAATATCCTAATTTATATTTTAAATATTTTCCGAAAATTTACGTTGGCTAGTTGATTGTGGAAAAAATTGTGTTTAATTCGATATTTTAAATTCCAATAATTAAATTATTTATCTCAAAGGATCTTATGTAATAGATTATTATTTAATTATTTAATTACAAGTTCAAATATTATATCCAAGTAAAATATTTCTTACCGAAATTATTGTGGGAGTCTACCCAGTTTTGAAAAAA
Source organism: Empis livida (assembly GCA_963932195.1). Classification (NCBI taxonomy): domain Eukaryota; kingdom Metazoa; phylum Arthropoda; class Insecta; order Diptera; family Empididae; genus Empis; species Empis livida. The sequence goes on from OZ010648.1 coordinate 26,141,173, forward strand.
AAAAATCGGCGACTTTCTAATCCGAAAATTATATAAAAATTTTAAAAAAATTAGGTTTTTTGTTTTGTATAACCTTTTATCTGTAAATTGTTCCGATTTAGCAATTCATTTAGTTCTTGGCGCCACTAACAAAATCTGGGTAACCACCTCTAATTTTGCTAAAAACTCAACCAGAATCCTATTATAGAGGTGAGTTGTTTTTTTTTAATGTATTGGATTTGACTGGCGCCGGAAATTGACGTTGCATATTTTTGGCTAGATCATTTTGTTTTGAATTCACTACAGGGGTTCGTTTGACCCTATTTACCTAATTCCTCTAATTATAGTATATATCCTTTTTTTTCTCAATTTTTTAATCTTATAAGGAGCGAGTTTATGAAATAGTAAATATGGTATCGTATCAATTACAAATTCCGACAGGTTTGAATGTTCTATTTACTAGATAGTGTTGTGTGTCGGTTCACCTTTTACGGAAGAGAATTTTTTTTTTTTTGTTACTATTAATTTTTATCTTAGAGATTATAATTGCTGCATGCTGAGCTTATGAGATTTTAAATTTGTTGAAGAAATTGTGGTTTTTGTATTAAAAGGTATAATATTTTGTATATCGTGATAATTTATGTTAGATATTATTTTAATTGGAATATCACACCCTTGTATCTGTCTATGAATCAAAAAAAAAATTAAGACTACCGAAAAATAAATGGTGTGATGGCAACAAAATTTCGATGGAAACTAAATTTATTGCTTATTGATCTCCAAAATTGAATGAAAATTTACATTTGCTTACCGCAGTATTCCTTGCATAGATTATTCAAATTATTTCTATAGTATGATGATTAGGTGACAACAGATGACATTGTTTCCAAAAAAAACAGCAATCCTTTAACATAATTTTATACGTCCTTCAATAAGCAATTAAATTCTACAAAGTCATTAAACTATTTATTCAATACATTCTCAATTATATTCCAAAAATATTTCACATTATAATTCAACCCATTTGAAAAAAAAAATTCAATTTTAAATAAATATTATATTATCCTTACAGGATTACACTCTGCCGTTTTTCAAAACAGTCTCTCTGTTTTTTAAAAAAAAAAAAGCCTTTGCATTCAAAAAAATATCCTTTCAGCAAAAGTGATGATGCACAAATATTGCAATTATTGAAATTTCTGTAACTTCCTTCCTTAAGCTATGACATATACGAGTATATATATATTTTGTAACATAAAAAAACCGTTTATTTAAATTGAAAGTATATTTTGTGGTTGTTTTTAATTTTTTTTTGTAAAAACAGATAATTATTTTTAACGACTATAGAAAAACGGTCGAAATGCAAATTATATATTATATAGCTAGCTACTACACTCCTCTGTTAATCTTTATTCAAGTGTGCGCAAAAAATATGACATTGCAGTATTTAAGAAAAATTTATGTGGTTTATATACCACTTCCGTCATACGAACATCAAAAATTGTTTTTGGTTTGTTTTTTTTTTGTTAGGGTAAACTTCTGCACTTGTGGTGGAACAAATCCTTAAATATCCTGAAACTTATGCAATAAAAGACTATTAAAAATAATATTTTTTTTATTTTGTAATATCATCAAAGTTAAATTTTTCATTTAAAAAAAAGGGGGAAGAGTTAATAATTTTAATTTATAGCTTAAAAGTAATACACAAGCTAAGATTCGTTACAGCATAAATTTTTTTTGGAAATAATGAATTGTTTAGTTTAAAATTACAATTTTTATATTATGAGAAAAAAAAATTAAGTACTAAATAAATATTGTAAATAATTATGTTCTATGTTGATATGATTCACGATTTAGAAACTTTGCAATTGAAAAATTAGCCAATCATTGAAATTTTTCAGAATCAAACTCCATAATTCATTGCGAATTAAAAAAAAAAATTTTTTTTTTTGACAAGATTAACTGGAAAGAAATTTAATTATTAACTATTTTCGTGACTGTTGTAGTCCCCTAATTAACAAAAAAAAAAAATGTACTCCTCCTTCCACCTGGCAAATGTTCAATAAATTTTGAAATTTCTATTAATATTTATTTTACATCACGATTTTCAATTTTTTTTTTATCAAATAACTTTTCTCAATTTATCATCGTTTGAAATTTTGCTGTAACAGATTTAAGTAAAACAAAGTTTATTTCTATTTTTAATAATTTCAAATAAGTATTTCCCATTTTTTTTTTTGAATAGTTAATGTTACAGTCACGATGTAGCCATTTTGTATTTAAATTATTATAAAATGGGCGTAAAATATCTCGTTTTTAAATTGTAAGAAAAACTAATAACATTAATTAATATAATGTATTTTTTTGTTTGTTTGTTATTGCAGAACAAAATGGAAACGACAAACTGCTGTTGGTTTAGAATTATTAGCAGAAGCTGGTAATTATGCAGCATTTCAAAGATTATATGGTGGTCCACCATATTTAGGTGGTTGGCCATATCCAGCACAATCACCACATGGTGCACCACCATCAGCAGCTGATTTATATTATCGTCAGGCGGCAGCAGCAGCATTACAAAAACCATTACCTTATCGATTATATCCAGGTGTACCAGGTGCATTAGGTAGTTTAGGTGGTTTACCTGGTCCAAGTGCACCATTTCCACATTTATCAGCGTCCAGTTCATTGTCATCGTTAAGTAGTTATTATCAAGGTGCTGTAACAGGTTCAACACCAACCAATAATGCTAATAACAATAATAATAGTAGTAGTAACACTAATAATAATAATAATAGTAACAACAATAATAACAACAATAGCACTAATAATAATAATAATAGTGTTAGCAACAATAATAATGGTAATCATAATCGTGATTTAAGAAGATCACCAAGTCCAACGTTAAATCCAGGTAGTCCGCCGGGTAGATCGGAAAGTAGTCGACCACCTAGTGATGACGATGAGGATACAATTCAAGTTTGAAATATAGCACCTTAAAAAAAACAAGAGTGTATCTGAGTGAACACTTTTTTGGAATTTATAAAAAAAAAAAAATAGTATTTTAAGAAATTTTATCTTAATTTAATTTTCAAAATTTATTTTTTATGTGTTAATTAATTTTTTTTTTTAATAAATTATTAATTTTTAATTATTTTTATTTTGTTTTAAATATTTTTTTTTTATACATTTTATTATTTAATATTTTAGTAAAAAACACTTATAAAATAATAATATTTTGACAACATTGTAGAGTATTTAATATTCAGAAATAGCTAAAATAATTGTGATTTGTACACATTTTCGAATTTCAGCTAAAAGAACAAAATTTAAGATTAAATTAAATCAGAATTTTAAATCAATTTTTTTTTTCGTAATTGGATAAATTATAGGGGAGAATAGTCTAAATCTTGCCATTTTTCAGTATTCTGGTAATTATTTGTAAAAATATTTTTAAATTTTAATCATTTTCTACTTATAAGTTGAATCTTTTGACAATTTGTCTTAATTGCACTGGTACTATATAGTGCAATTGATAATACACCACGCCTAAATTTAGGCAATTAAACTCAAATTAACATTTACTAGAAAAATATTGAATTACAAAGCCTTTTTATTTTAAAGAAATAAAAGTTTTAAATAAAATTTTAATAAGTTACCTGTTTTAAAATATATATAAAAAAAGGATCGTTACTTAATTGTAACTACAAAGGACCATTTCGAGAATTCGTATAAAAACTATTTTATCTGACTTCGAAACACCGAAAACTTAAATTAATATTAATACAAATGTAATCATTTAGATATAAATGTCAAATATAACTTATTTCTAACACTTTTAGCACAATCTCCCATCAATAAATACCAACAATATTTATTTACTTCTCGAATACAAGTTATGGTGCGATTTCGACAACTCTCCACTGTATCACCCCCATTACCACATAAAAATTAATCTTACCGCGAATTTTTTTTTTTTGTTTAAAATAATATTTTTCATAAAATACAAAAAAAAAGAATCTTTTTAGAATAATTATTTTTTTCCTGCACAAAGATTTATTTTAGAAAAAATTATAAGAAAATTCATTTCATTTTTTTTTTTTTAAGTGCAATAAATTATTTTAAAAATCTTTTTACTTCATAAAATTTTTTAAATTAATGAAATATTTTTATAATAATTATAAAAAAAATAAACAAAGCTTTTTAAAAAAAAACAAAAAATAACCGAAACACAAAAATAAAAGTAAAACAGTTGCCAACATAAAAATTGTAAATAAATTGTACAAATTTAAATAATTATCTATTAAATTAAAATTAGAATTATACATAATAATAAAAACTAAAAGATACAAAAAAAAAAAAAAATTATAATATTTATAAATTAATTTGATAATTTTTAAAATATTAAAATGTAAAAAATTCAAAGCGCAAAAATCCAAATTTTTTTAATTTTAAATACGTTTTTATGTTTTGTTTTTAAATTCCACATTAAAAATTTTTAATTTATGTTGTTTATTACAAAAAACTGAAAGATATTTTTGTAATAAAATTGAAAAAAATTAATTAATTAATACCGTAAAAGAAAAAAAAAGTATTCTGTGAATTTAAAAAATATAGAAATCATAAAAACAAAAAACATTTATGAACAAATATGAAAAATCATTTTTTATGTTATTAAAGATTTCTTCTTTTGTCGAAATAATTATATTGTAATTATGTTTAGCATAATTAATTTTATTTAAAACAGTTTTTAATAAATTTAAATTATGAAATTACACGTAAAAAGTGTTAAAGTATATAAATATAAAAAATATAAAAATATACCTAAACTAGTATTTTTTATGTAGCTAAAAATATATATTTAAAAAAAAAATGAAAATAAATAATAAATAAATGAAAAACGAATAAAAACAATTCTTATTTCCATAAAATTCCTGATAAAGTACATCATTTTTTATAGTTTTCCTCTTAGACAGGTTTTCTCTGCTGTAGCTTGTCAGTATGCAGGGCCCGACATTCTATTATAGTTTCGACTAAAATCATTTTCTGTATATTTATTGCGAAACATAAATTTCTTTATTGGGAAAATTTTTTGATTAGAATTAGTTAATATCAAATGAGACATTATGTGTCTCAGTTGATATTAACATCTATAACTCGCATTTTCTCATAATCTTAAAATTGCATTTGACGCATTTTCTCATGCGTAAAATTCAAAATAAAACATTTTTTTTTTACTACAGACTCTCTAAGGTCAAAGCACTAAGCTCAAGCCGTTCTAACTTCTAAGAACGGCTGTAGCTTAATGGTTTTGGTACCGTAAGTACTGTGTTGACTACATTTCAGTTCGAGACATCGATGTTGTTCTAAGTTTACTCAACGTTATATGAGTACCAGCAATAAAGATAAAAGCAAATGCAATTTGATACTGCGAAAAATCCTAATAATCGAAGCCATGTCTCACTAATAAAGCTATTAGCTTGTTGCAAATAATAGTTTCTTCACTATAACAGAAATTTGTGGTTCCGAATATAAAAGCAATTAGGTCCAACAGTTGCAACAGATTGTAAAGAAAACCTCAGTGGGAGCTCAAGATTGGATTTGTGCCATTGAAGAATTATTAGGATTTAAAAAATTTGCACATAATTTTTATGTTAACCAAATACTTGTATTACATTTATTAAAAAAAGTACTTGTAATTACAAGTACTTTTTTAATTTCTCTAACAATTGACTTAACACCTCCTCTATAATTTGTAATAAGGAACAATTTTCATTAACTTTCTAGTAAAATGAATTGTACCAAGGTCTATGGTACGGTAGAACTCGGTACAATTCATTTTACTAGAAAGTTTATGAAAATCCGCTCGCTTGTATGATATTCGAGTTGGGATGTTATGCTATTGAAGAAAAAACTTAGACTGTAATGGTATTACTGTAATTGTAAAAGTCATACTTGCAATTAGTCTGTTGCTGCACAATAATAACGGTCCTTGTCTGACTCTCTCTCTCTCTGGCGCTACAGCTCGATGCGAGCCTGGGCCTACCCTAAAGGGTTTCTGTAACATTTTATTGCAATTTGGACCTACATTTTATATGGATTCCGAACCATAAATTTCTTTATAGTGAAGAAACTATTAATTGCAACAAGCTAATGGTTTTTATTCGTGAGACATTTTGTTGTTAGCAAATGGTCTCTGCCGTTAGCATTTTTCCCAGTCTTAAATTACATTTTATTATAATTTTATTACTGGTACTCATTTAAAGCTGAGTAAACTTAGACCAACATCGATGTCTCGGACGGGCGTCGAACCCAGTACCTAATGCACCACAGCTTAGCACACTACCACTTAAGCCACCGTCGGTCTTTCCTTGTCTGACTGTTTTTAATATATTTTTAAAAAAACTAATATTTTATGTTAGATCATTGAAAAGTGCAGTAGTTGAAGGTTTAATTTTTACCCATATCCTTCTTTGTTAGATCCAGCACCAAATATGATAACTTTCATTTTAAAATTGACCTCAAAATCAACTCATTTAATTTACCATATTTTTAATATGATTTTATATTTTATAATAACGAAACAACAAAAAACGTATTTTATGCAAAATCAATTGGACAAAAGGCAAGTAGACTAAAATTAACGAACTGTCACGAAAAATTTTTTTGGCTTTTGTTTTTAAGCGTTTTTGTTAATAAAATTTATAAATTTATTACTTTTGTGGCGACAAAAGTTAGTTTTTTTTTTTAATGTTTTCATTTTCTATTTTATATTTCGGAAAAACACTTTTCATATTCAAATTGTCTGTAATATTTTTGAATGGGATAATAAATAAATCATTTCTGCCCGGAAATATGGTATTGTGAGCAATTAATGTTTTTAGTTCTTAATTTTATTTTATATTTATTTAACATGTCACACTTTTATTTAGTAATTTTTATTTGTTTTTGTATTTTTTAGTTGTTATTATTGGCAGAGCTCGATTGGACCCGAAGATACAAAAAATTAGCTATGGGATAATTGTAATTATAAATGATTGAAATTGAGAATATATGAATAATAATTGAGGCTAGATAAAAGTTCACTGTAAATTTTTTATGCAATCATCGTAAAGCGGGACAACCCAATCATCTATTATTTATCAGTTGGGGTTTAATTTTTAACTTAAAAATGAGCGGAACTTGCAAACACAGTAATTGACAATAAAATAAAACCTAAATTCGGTTTTAAAGAAATTTGATTCCAAGAGCCATTAATTTGAAAAAAAAATTAACATATTACATGAGTTAATTTTTTTTTCAAATTGACGGCTTTGAAGAAATTGTTGCTAATTTCATCTATTTTCTTACACGCTTCGCAATACTAATCAGCGAATTTTTTAAATATGTTAAATTCGTAGATTTAAGTTATTTAAACAAAAAATAATAAAACTATTAAACTATGTACAATTACTAGATTAAAGATCAAAATCTTTATTAATTCCTGAAATTTAAAACTAAAAGGTGTTTAATAGTAAAACAAGCAATGAACAGCATCAATAAATTAAAGAGGATTATATTTGGAAAAAGAAAACCACCCTTCAGGATTATTAGTCCTATTAATGTAAAATGGAACATGTGTGCTCGATCAAAAGGAATTGATAAAAATCAGCCGCACTCAATACGTAAATCCTTTTACCGATAATGATCTATAAAACAAAAAACAAAAATACATTTTAACAGCTAAATTTTTTTGTAGATGCTCATTCAGATTTATCATATATTTAGTGTTATGTTTCTGATTATGTATATTTTTATGCTAAAATATTTTTTATAACGTACAAAAGAAGTAAAATAATAACCTGAATAATAAAGGGGAAACTTCAAATTAAATGACCGCAATTCTATACAGGACTATTTATAATAAAAAAAAAACATAAATCAATGCTACAAAAGGACTCCTGAAATTAAAGAGAAATCAAATTAAATGAAAATGGTTATTATTACATTCTTATTAATCTGAGCTAATTTTGAATTTATGGTTTTTTACTTATAGGCACGCAATTAAGGTGATATGGTTATGAATTTTGAAATTTATATTTCAGTGAGATTTCGTAATGAGTTAAAAAAATTGAGGGTTTTCGCAAAACGGAAAACAATATTAACAATTTTATTTTAAATTAGTATTTTCTACATTTTCCGAATCATATTGTGATAAAAAAAGGGTTTTGTACATTTGGCCGAACATCCGAAAATTTATTTCATCCTTCCAAAACCGCGGAAACTGGTCTCAACCGTTAGGCTATTTTCAAATCGATGTCACCCATGTGAGTCGAACCCAGTATGTACAGCACCACAGCATAGTATATACAATACTTCTAAGCCACCTCCAGTCATCAAAAGGAAGATTAATTGTGGTAGATAAATTAATTGACCAACTGCGAACTAGACGCGTATAATAGTTTATATTCATAATTGGTTTACATTACATATTACCTCAATTATTTATGTATTTACTTTAAACGAATAAATTTTCGATGCAAATGTAAATTTTCGTGTATTGCAAATTAATTTTTTACGTAAAAACACGGTTTATTTGCTTCTTCACAAAAAATAAAAATAAATTATTTATTGTTTGCAAATAAAGTCTACTTACTCCGATTAAATCTCGTTTACTACAAATGTCATAGTTTTAAGCTAATTTTTTTATCCGTGTAGTAACTAACCGGAAATGAATTTATCGAAAAAATCAAATCCTCCATTCATAAATTTAAGTATTTTTTAAAATTTTTTTTTTTTAAAATGATTTTGACCGGTTCTTAAGTCTACTTTTTTTTATTATTATTACTATTTGTTAAATATGAACTGATTGATCCGAATGACAGTTTTTACAACATAATTCCAAAAAAGACCAAAAATATATTTCATCCGATTAATTTAAATATACAATTTCAAATTAAATTTTTTTTATGTTGTCATATTTTTAACAAAGATAAAATTTTTTTTTTTGATTGTTATAATACAGAATTAATACGTTATATTAGGTTTACCTATTAAAAAAAAAAAAATCCAATTTACAGCCTATTAAAATTCCAATCAGAATGATATTTACTTAAGCAAACACCATACAGCATACATAATAAAGTGTCAAAAAAATTTTTTAAACATGTATTTAATAGAGAGTTAAAACCAAAAAAAAAAATTTATGTCATGTCACTGTTTCTTTATTAAAATGAATTTAAAAGATGGTCGAGAGCAGAGGAAGCTCAACTAGACTAGACCAAGATATCAACACAAGAGCAATAAAATCAAACACGAAATAAAAACAAAAGCTTTCAACAAAAAAAAAATGAAAAACGCAAATGGGAAAACATATAAAAATAGGATTATTTTGATTATTTTAATCCAATAAAAAAAAAACCCCATATTTTTTTCTGTCAGCATTTTAATAATATTGGGGGTCAAAGCAATTATGTGTCACGTTTTTATTACCTTCTGCAGTTAAAACTTTTACCTGTTCTAGACTAATAAACTTATCTGGCAGTTATAAATTATCAGTTTTGGTTAGATCGAATAATTTCTATTCATTTAATCTGATGCTTTAAATTATTGTTTTTGATTAAAAAAATAATTTTCAGATATTATTGCGTTTAGTATTGAATTTATTAATAAGATTTATAACTAATTTATATAAAATTTGTTATCAAATACTATTTTACTATATTAGTAGAAATATTATAACAGAACAGTAAAATTCATAAATTTAAAAAAATTCAAAAATTCTCTAATTATAACTTATAAAGTTGTTTTTGAAAAAAAGTCATGATAAATTAAGCTTAAGTCAAAGTTGTAGCTCAATTAAGAAAATGATTTATTATACAAGCATATTAAATATTTTATTGAAATTAACTTAATAATTTTAAAAAAAAAAACAGGTTTTCGCTATAATTTTTATAGTATACATAAAAAATATAGGAAATAATTAAATTGACACTTTACTAAAACAAGAAATTCTTAAGGATTCTATTAAGTTTATAATTACAATTTTAACTTGTGTGATTTAGCATTGAAAATAATACTATGAATTATTTATAAATTCAATTTACTCTTAACTAATGTGCAATTCTTCATTAAATTACAAATTACATTTTCCATAAAACCGCTATAAAAAAATAAAATAAACGAAAAATGGAATGGAATTGTCAACCATTAAATTATTACATATATTTACATATATAAATTCCAATTTTTTTTTATGCGTAATTTATCGTTGTCAATCGTACAGAATTTCTATATTATAAATATTACATATATATGTGTACATTAATTGCCACAAACGCTTCTTACTATAATTGTCCTGCCTCCATTCTACTTAAACCGATTGGTTTTCCACATTAAAACCCATAAATGAATTTGTAAGTATTCAAAATTTCACAGTGTTTATATTTATTAGTATCAAACAAAATAAACGACCCACCGAAACATAAATAATTTCTAACCAATATAATTTTCCTATTAAACCATAAACATCAGGGGTTAGAAAAAAAAAAAAATAATGAAATTGGAAATAAAATTGGATTGAGGGTGAAAAATAAGTTGCCAGGCGTTGAAGTATTTTATGGTTTCGACAATTAGATTGACACCTTGTATAGCCATCAACATAATCAGAACTCATTATTTAGTTTTTATATGAAATTATTAGTGTAATTTTGTTGCCATTCAAACAATATCACTGAAATATGACATTATTCAAAAAAAAAGGAAGAATTAAGATTACTTTCCATACAGTTTAATTTTCGAATAATATTGAATTTTTAAATTAACTAATTGTGGGATAATAATAAATATTGTTTTAGTAGGATTAAAATATGTATACTGATATTATTGGGTAAATGTAATTTTCTTTAGTAGAAAAGTTTAAAACACAAATTTTATTCAGTTCACCCTTTTAGGAAATATTATAAATTCTAGCCATATATATCTAAAACTATTTTTAGCCTAAAATTTAATTATCTTATTTCTTATAAATGTAGTTAAAAAGTTAGTCATACTTTCGTCCGTCCGTGTGTAAGATTTTTTAAATTATGAGTTAAGTTTATATGTACGATGTACTCATGCAAATATTGCGAAACACCTCATTCTCAATACTGTTTTCACAATTCCGTATAAAATAACACTGACATTAACTACATGTTTCCACTCGCTGAAGTTCTCCTGCTGAATTTGTGTGTTTCTACTACTTTCAAACAGGGATGGAAACCATTGAAAAAAACATGTTTGTTCGGTTCAATATGGTTTTCCAAAAAATTCAGAATGGTTTTTGGTTCTGGTTTTGGTTTTTGCTGTTTTATGAAAATGGTTTCGGTTTGGTTCTGGTTTCTAGTATTTCAAAAAACCAGGTTTTGGTTCATTTTTGGTGGTTCAGATAACAGAATTTCCTAAAACTGAAAAAAAATCTTTTTTTTTGTCATCAAAGCAAGGAATCAAAAAGATTTCAACATAACTCTTTATTTTCTTAAAAAACTGAATGAAAATTTGTATGAACATTTGAAGAACATTTTCATAAGTTTAAAGCTAAAGGAAACAAATTTAAAAAATAAATAAAATAAAATCTACTTTTTAATAATTTAAAGTAAATTAATTTTAATTATTTAAACCTTAGGTGCTGCTGTCACATTTATATCAGAACACATGTAGTTCAAGTTTGAATATGACAATACCTTTAATGTTGCATGTAGTTGAAGTTTGAAGTTATTGATAAGTTGAACTAGATCTGGTGGAAAATTTTAGAATGTTTCGGTTTAATAATAATAGTTTTAAAAATATTAATAGTTCTGGTTTTGGTTTCGGTTCTTAAAAGAAATTAATAATGGTTTGTGGTTTTGGTTTCGGTTCCTAAAAATGTTGCTGGTTCGCATGGTTTTTTGGTTCGGTTCGAAACCGGTTTCCATCCCTGTTTTCAAAACAGATTTTTAACTTATAGGTAGAAAATTTCATTAATTTTTGTTAACTAATTAGATAGTCAAAGTAATAAAATCTATAATATATTTGTATTAGACTAGGCACGCTCAAATTGCGGCTTATAAGCCGCATGGGGCTCTTTTACATTTTATGGAGAAGAAAAATAAAGTTTTAATGAAGATTGGGAACAAAATTTTTTGTTCATAAATAATAATAGAAAAGCATTATACCTTATTTGGGACTGGGGTTTACCTATAGAACATTTTCAAGTTAAAAATTTATGGAGGTATTACTAAGCAATTCACGCCCATTTCCATTCACAATACCCTGAAAAAAAACCAAGTTAAGAGAAGATAAAATTAAAGCATTGAAAAATGAACTTAAAAAAAACAATACTTTCTCTCCGTGTTTAATAAAGAAGATGACAATTTAAAGGAAGCAAGTTATGCCATGGCATGGAATATCACACAAGGAAAACGTCCTTAGACAGAAGGAGAATTTATAAAAAAAAATTTGGAAAATATAGTTAAAACTATATATCCCGAAAATTCGAAATTACATAAAAATATATGAAAAATTCCAGCATCTCGACCAACTATGGAAAGGCATGTAACAGATATATATGTAGATACATATTAAAAATTGTTGGATTTGGTTCCCCTTAAAGAACTAATTCGTGGCATTGACATTAAAGTTGCATTTGATAGATTTTGATTTAATATACCTGAACATATTGCAACTGATCCGGCTATGGTAGAAAGTATAAATGAAAGTATAGATTCCAAAATATCTTTCAATGCACTGTATTCTGGATCGAGAACAGCTCAGGGCCAAACCAGTCAAATATGAAAAGCTTATGAATACTGTTTTATATGCAATTAATTATATATACGACTTAATTCAAAAAATCATCGTCAGTTTACAAATTTTTTTAATAGAATCTGGTGATGGCGATGAATATATTTCAAATGATGTGCCTTTTTATTGCATCGTCAGGTGGTTATCCACATATAATGTTTTAAATAAATTTGTAGAGTTACTAAATCCAATAACTGGTTATCTTCATGATAAAAAAAATTACTAGAAGAAGAAAAAAAGGGATCTAGCAAAGAAAATACAATAGGAAGATTAAATAATATTTTATGTAGTTTTAATAATCATCATTGGAAACTTGATTTAATGTTTTTGACAGATGTTACGCAACATTTATATTTGGAATTACAAGGTAGCGAAAAGTCGCCACAGGGCATACAATTTGTAGTTTCCAAAAAAAATTCAACTTTATGAAAAAGACTTGAGCTCCAATGACTTAAATTATTTTCCTCCTCTGAAAGATAGTCAACTTACAGTTTCAAATGAAAAATTACATGAATATCAAAATAAATTAAAAGAATTGTTTTCAGGTTTCAAGTCAAGATTTGCAGATTTGAAGACTTTGAAAGTTTCTATAAAAAAATTTTTCAATCCATTTTGAATGGATGTTATTGAAGGCACATTTTTGAAATACCTGAGGCCAACTTGAAATTGGAGTTGTAAAAAAATCAGGCAAATGATGCATTTAAGACATAAATCAATAAAATCCATAATAGAATTTTGGAAACTGGTTTCACAATCAAAATATCCAAATCTATTTAATTTAGTGGTTCGAATATTGTCTATATTTGGAACCACCTAAAAATGTGAAGCATTTTAGTCAACAATGAAATTTGTTAAAAATAATCATCGTTAACATCTAACAGTTGTCCATTGTCCATTTATATCCATTTAACTGATCTACTAAGAACGTCACAAACAAGTCGTTATAAAAATCACGTTAAACAAACTAAGGACGTCACAAACAAGTCGTTATAAAAATCACGTTAAACAAACTAAGGACGTCACAAACAAGTCGGTTTAAAAATCACGTTAAACAATTTTACGATTTTCAAACAGGGCTTTCCATACATAAAGCTTTGAGCACTCCGTTGTAGATAATGCTTTTTTTTACTCCATCAAAGCAAAATGATAAGCTTATAGAATAGTTTATGCTACAGTACTGCTAATCATTCACAAACTATACAAATGGTTTTAAATTATATTTTGCAACTTTTTAAAATATTTTTAAGGATTTACCTGTTTTCAATAAGTAATTAGTTTCCGATTAATGTTCTGTTAAAGACATTTTACAAATAAAGTTGGTTTAGAATTTTAATAAATAAAAACATGCAAAATTCTTTTCTAATTCCAGTATCATAAATTGTCAGTAATCAATTTAAAAAGGAAATATTATTTTCAAAACTTCTTCTAACACCGTAACTGTAATAATCACTAACTAATTAAAATTACTACAGAAATATTTTCGTCATTTAATTAAAGTAATAAATATTTTTATGTTTATTAATATTCAAAAGTCCAATGAAGTTGTTTTTTTAACTTCAAAATTTACCTACCCAAGTTGAAAAATTAGTGATAATTTAAATATAATTATTATTTCCTGGAGGTTTAATGTAATAATAGCCATTAATCTCTGGAATAATATTTAAGTTCAACGTTGAACAAAACCAAATCCGATGAAAGGAATTTTTTTTTTTTAATTTAATTAAAAACATTTTTCTATTCATTCAAAATATTAATACAAGTAGCGAGTAATTACAAATCTTAAAAATATATTTTCAACTTCGATTTTATGCGACTATGTTGTTATGACTGAATAGAACACACCAAACTCTTCTTCCTCTCACAATAGTTTTTCAATTCGGAATTAAAAGATGATTATGAATTTTTTTTTTTTACCTTCCATGATTACCGTTTATTGTTATGATAACAATGGTAAAAAAAATGATGATTTCATTGAATTGAAAATCAAAAAATCGGTTGCAGAAGTTGCTTTTTCGTTTGTATCTGTGGTATTTACCGATGGATCCGCAAGACCTTTCTTTATATTTTCATTATTATAATTTAAAAAAAAAAAAAATTATGGATTTTTAAAAGTCTTAATTGAATATTCGTGATGTTTACAATGAATATGCTATTATTTAATAAGAAATACAAATACTGTACTTAAGATGAAATGCTACTGTTGCCGCAAATCGATTTTTAAATATCACATTACAAACTTTTTAATTAAATAAAAATTTATATGGTTTTGTTCAAAAATAAGCTTTCTTTATATCAAAAGGAAATAGAATTTATTTTCTATTTACATATATATTTTTTCAAAGTGAAACTTAAAATTTACACCAAATTTTTAAATTAAATTATTTGTATTCACTAAAAAAATATTCACAATTTTTAATTAGCTTAATGTGTAATTAAAATATTCAATTTAATCGTAACCGGTCGATTCCATTAGGCACAATTCAACTCGGACAATTCCACTTAGCACAATTCCATTAAGGAACAATTTCACTTGGTATAATTTCACATTAAAATATTTAATTTATAATTTTCGAATAATTTTTAATGAATTAAATATTTTATATCTTCATTACTCTCAAAATTTTAAATTATTGAAAAATATTTAATCAATTGCTTTTCCTATCACAAAATAAATATATTATTTATTATTGGTTACATTCCAACTGCGAAAGGAAAGAAGGAATTTTAAAAGATGGAAAACAAAACAGCGAAGATACTAATGGAAAAAATTATGGGAAATTCTATAATTGCTACCAAAAAATAATGAAAAAATTAAATGACCATAATTAATTCTACTCGATCAATTCCATTTTTTATTTGTTAATCTTTTAGTGTTGAAAATCGCTATAATTTTCCAAATATTCCCAAGCAATTCCATTCGCTCAATTCCACTTTGTGGAAGTCATCGTTTATTGTTACGATAACAAAGTATTCCAATATACACTTTTTGGAAGTGTAATTGAGCGATGAAAGAGGCTGTTTTTTATCAGTTATAACTGATAACAAAAATCGGCTTCTTAGATGTGGAATTGAGGGAGTGGAACTGATAACAAAAACCGGCTTCTTAAATGTGGAATTGAGGGAGTGGAACTATTTCCTAATGGAGTTTCTCCATATAGAAATTGTCGGAGTAGAATTGTCCCAGTGGAATCTGCCTAGAATAAATTTTACAATACTCTTCTTTGAAAGAACCAATTGAAATCTAGATAAAACATGTACTATTCTACGGTAAATCTTAAGCTACAGAAAAAAGATCGCGCTATTCTGGAACACCACGAAGAGATTTGCGCCTTCCAAACTTTGTGTGGTCGTGGATCCGAGCCGCTCAATTCCTTCAAATGACAAGGAAGAATGGTAGAGTTGCTTAGACTTAGAGGATGTGGCAAACTAGAAAGAGACCTACATGCACTGCAAATAAGTAAATTTTTCTCCGGTAAAAAATCTTATGACATTCGATTCATAATTTGGACCTTCTAATTTGATATGGATTCCAAATCATAAATGTCTTTATAGTGAACCAATTTTAATTGCAACAAAATAATGGCCGTTTATTAGTGAAACATTTTTTGTTAGCAAATGGTTTCGCCCGTTACCTTTTTTGCCAGTCTTCAATTACACTTTATCCAGTACATATTGTATCACCGCTTAGTACACTACACTGATTCCACCGCCGGTGTTTGCGGAAACTATTGAACAGCAATCTTTTTGATCAAATCAAGAATTTATGTTTTTTTTTATTTTATGATTTATTAAGTGGTTTGAAATATAATTTTTGAATTACAGTCAAGATAAACTAGTCTGATTTTAATTTTTTTTAAAATATCCAAATAAAAATATTTTAACTTTGCAACATTTTATTTAATTACAAAATATTTTAATTTGTTTTTTTTTTAGACTTGACAAACTTGATTCTATTCAGATATAAAAGCTTAATTTTTAAAAAGAATCCAGTACTTATGTATTAGTTGATATAAGTTTAATATAGGAAACTTTTATAATATATTAAAAATTTTAAGATTCATGTCTTTCAATGAAGGTTTTTAATCTGTTCTCATTCGTAAATTTTTATGTTTTATGATAAACAATTTTTTTTTCGAATAAATATTCCAAAAAAAAAGGTAATTTGATAAATTAAATCTGTTAAATAATTAAATCAATAATTCGGAATTTAGATATACATATAAGGGAAACTAAGTTCATGACTTGTTGAAGAATTTTTGAGATTTCGTTACAAGGCTGGTCTGATGTTGATGATATTTCTTTTGCACTTTAATCAAATATATTTGGTCTGTTAAAATAATTTCTTTGGATTTACTGCTGCCGACAATAAATTGTAACATATATTAATTCTTTACTGTTTCTACTCCATCTTTAATTATTTATATTGATAGCATCTAAAAAGTTTATATAAGATCTAAAATGCTCTGGCTATCAACAATCCATTATAATTTTTATATTTTTTTAATCTTTCAATTTTTTTTATGTTTAGTACGTATTAAGAATTTTTAATGGAATTTAGATTTGCCTGTAATTGATTTACTTGGCGGCAAAAAATAACAACTCCTTATATTTTTTGTAAACATTATAAGTGATTACTATCGCAACTTTTTAAGCTATAATATTTTTTAAATTGATTCTAATTCTATTAATTTATATTCTGAAATTCTTATTAAAGATTATGTGCCACAAATAAGTCCTGATAAATTAAATACTTAACGACTCAACTGAAACCATTGTTTTAGTATTCTGAATTTTCTAAAAATTTGCAGACATTTACAGTAAACAAGATATATTAGCCGTAAGAATTTGCAAGCAATGTAATTTATTTCTCTTAAAAAAACAATTATTTGCGGTAAAAGTCATATTTTGCTGTAATTTAAAATTTTAATTTGCACGAAAAGAATATTCTTTTAAGCTATAAGTTTAAATGCTTAGCCCAGAGTTGGCTTTATGTATTAAATTGAGTTATCTATCGCAAATAACCTTTCTATTTAATGAGTGACAGTGACTTAGGGACAGTGTACTATGCAAAACTCAGCGGTCGAGTATCATGGGTGACATCGATTTCAGTTGGAAATACAAGTACCAATTATAAAATTATAATTATATGTTTCAATTTCAATCAAAGCCCGGAAAATACTACCAGTTGCTAACGGTCGAGAGTAATGCTTCCGGTCGAGACCAATTGAATAAATTTTAATAAAGAAAATTATGCCTCTGGTCAGAAGGGATAATAAAAATCGGCAATCATTTGTAGGAAAATCAACTGAATTCCATCAAAAGCAATTTCTGCGTATTTTTTTTAGTATGTACTTACTTCTTTTCCTCCAAAAGAAGTGTTTTTGCGACAAGTAAAACTTCTACTGTTTAAAAATACATTTAGGAGAAAAGTTTCAGTATAACTAAATTAAAAAAAAAATTGAAGGAAAACAAAATAATTAATCATAAGTATAATCCAAATAAAATTGTCACTCAGATAAATTAATATAAAATGAAATGAATAAAAATATCCTTTTACTACTCGTTTGAATCATAATTTACTTATGACAACATAAAAACATTTACAATTAATATTATATTAATTCGGTTTAGAAAGCATAAAAAATTTTGTACCCCAGCAATTTATAACCATTATATTATGTTTTACGGTAAAATATAATAATAATTATTTTGAAATTAAAATATATATATATATATATCTTTTTATTACGTGACAAGTCAGTTTTAATACAACTTTGGTAAATTATTATTGAATTTTTTCTAAATAAATTACAAAGTCTTAATTCTAATTTTTTGTAGTTTTTTTTCTTATTATAACTAATTAAATCTAGTTTTATTTTCATAATTTTTCATAAATCCTATTTACATAATATATAGGTAACAAAGATACAAAGATATATAATTTTTTTTTAATTTCTTAAAATTCTATACGAGGTGTCAATTTTGTCACGCCAAATTTTTGCCACTTAGTCAAGCACGAAAATATAAACATGAAAGTCATTGCTAAATCATAATTTTCATTTCTAAAATATACATAAAAAAAAAATTAAATCGCTGAGGACTTATATGCTTTAAGGATTAATATGGTTACACGATTCATACACTTCAATTCCTTTTTATTTATATAAAATATATATAAATGTATCATAAAAGGCATGCAAAATATCTGATTTCTAATCTTAATCTTCATATACCAGCATAAATAAATTCACTTGTGTGGTCGATTTTAAGTTCATTACATAAATCCATTAAAAAAAAGTTGATTGTATAAAATCTTCTAATTGTCACAACATCCGAGAAGCAAAAAAAAACACTATATGTGGAGCAGTTAAGAGGTAAAGTTAAGAATGAATCTTAGATCGAGTTTATATATATTTAAATCAGTCGATCTGGCCAAACACTACCGAAATTAATCAGATTTTTTTATTTTGGATAAAGTAATTTTACAAATTGTTATTAAAAGTACAAGTTAAAAGCATAAAATATTACAATAGCATAAAATTGTTATTAAAAGTACAAGTTAAGAGCGTAATTTTTATAGAATCATTATGAATTTAAAATTTGACTCTTTGAATCATTATTTTTCTATTATTTTTATACACTACATTAAGATAAATGAATTATTATTCATGATTAATTTAAGCCGGCGGTGGCTCAGGGGTAAATAAAATAGCAATAAAATATAATTTAAGACTGTGAAAAATGATAGCGGTCGAAGCCATTTGCTAGCAATATTTTTTATCCTAATAGAGCTATTAGCTTGTTGCAATTAAAAGTTTCTTCTCTATAAAGAAATTTATACAATTATAAAGAAATTAGTAAATCGAAATTATAATAAAATTTTTATTGGAACCTTCAAATGCAGATATTCTGCACTTGGGACTTTCTATGCTCCCAACTTGGAGTAATCAAAAAACAAAAATATTCAAAATACATTTTAGCTATTATAACAATTTAGAGAAGGCCTCAGAATTGTAATTAAAATTCCGCGTATACCAAATAGGAGTAAGTCAATGAATATTGTAAAATAATTAAGGTTAAAGATTGTGATAATCTTATAAGTAATTTTATTTATTCCATTTCTTAAAACATAATAATTAAACATTGATAGCTGAATTGATTTTCAATTTACTTCTGCTCTTTTAGAAGTAATGAATTTTTTTGTATTGAAGCCTAGTACACAAGGGACAAACCTAAAATTTTACACTGTTTATGCTTGATTTAGGGAGACGCTAAAAGTTTAAAGGATTTATAAAGAAACGTAAATTAGCAAGCTTTTTAAATTTTGCTAATTGTATTCTTATGGTAATACCCCTGCCGGATGTGTGAGACAATTGATGAGTATAAGGTGCTGAACGAGTATTCTTTTAAATATCCGTAATGGAGCATCATATTTTTCAGCAGACATTCATTCAATGTAACCGGGCGATTCCACTACCACAATTCAATTAGACCAAATTCTACTATGACTTGCCACAATTCCACTCGCTAAGTTCCACTTGGTCAATTCCACTTTGAATAATATCTCTTAGAAATATTTAATTTAAAGTTTTCCAATAATTTTTAGCAAATTGCTTTTCTTTCACAACTATATTTGCAAGCAATGTCATGTACAATACGTGCACTGCATTTTCATACAAAAGAAAATGCATTGCACGTATTCATACGGAAAATTAAACGACTTAATTAATTTTACCTTTTATTTTACATAAACAATTGTTTGCCAAAGAATTTCATTCGCTCAATACAACTTTTTTTTGTCCAATGAAACTTTCAGAACATTTAGAACTTCAATTTGAGATAAGGTATTTTTTTGTTTTTTTTTTTTAAATTTACCTACTGAAAGATAAGATCAATTTTCATTTCGAACTTTTGATTCGAAAAGTTTCATGTGTCAATATTGTCAGTAAATAACTAATTTTTTTAAAAAAAAGATCGAATACATAGAATTTACTTTAATTTATACTTTATAAATTAAATTAAATTTAAAAGTGGAATGAATTGAGTAGAGTTGTACCCTAGTGGCATTGTCGGAGTGGAATTGATCTAGTGGAATCGGCCTAGAATCCGCATTAAGTTAATACCGGTAGAACAAGTGTTTATTCTAGGTTATCAGAGATGCCATTATCGACGATCAATCTAATAGCCTATTTGTGAGTTCCGTCTTGATATTATACTGGAAATATGTCAACTTTACTTGAGTTTTGGACGAATGTATGTAAATATGTAGGAGAGAAATTATCCTAGAAAATCTAGAGATTTCGATGCGTTAGTACTTCAAATATATGTTATTCCATGCGGTTGTTAATTACTATGCCAATTATGTGGACAGATTCAGAGTATATTATTTAATGAAAAATAAAAAAATTATTAAAAAATATAAAAGGTCATTTACAAAGTTTTTTATTTTGGAATCCAATACCAAATTTTTACATTAAACTACTACATACTGTTTTTTTTGGTATTTCAATTTGTCAAAACTATAATTCATTTTCCCAGAATAAACATTTTTATGTTTAAGTTATACTAACCAATAAAAATAATTTAATAAAATATCTTCAAATTTGTCTCAAAAATTATTTATTTTTTTTATTTATCTACTACGCAGAGCACACACAAAAATATTCAATCTTTTTTGATTTTATGCTTCGATTGATAATGATACCATCAATCATTTTTTTTTTTTTAGAACATTTAGAACTTCAATTTGAGATAAGGTATTTTTTGTTTGTTTATTTGAATTTACCTACCAAAAGATAAGATCAATTTTCATTTCGAACTTTTCATTCGAAAAGTTTCGTGTTTCAATATTGTCAGTCAATTACTAATTTTTATATAAAAAAAAAAACGACCAAATACATGGAATTTAATGGCTTTACAACTTTATGTATATATAAAAAAATAGTCAGTAAGAAATAATATTCTTGATGACGTTTTTCAATTCTTCTTACTGGCTATGTTAAGTGGTTCAGAAAGTAATGTTTGGGTCTGAAGGTGCGATAATATATTATTTCTGACTCAAAATACAATTCAATGAATTTGTCCATGTTATTAGTCGTTTAAATATTTTTGAATTAAAATTTTATTTAAGGTATACAAAAAAAAATTGTTTGAGAGCTGTAAACTTGATTATTATATGAATTGTCATCCACACTATTTAACTCTCTTATAACACCGCAGTTTTAGTTAATAAAATTCCTAAATTTTAATCTATAAATTTTATAGTTTAATAATCAATGTGAAAAAAACTCTGATAGATTATTTTTGAATTACCAACTCTGAAATAAGTTTTTTTAATATCGATTCGTTAATTGATTTGTAAAAGAATACGTTTTCTTGATTGTCGGTAAAATTGTTTTTTTTTTTTTTATTATTATTATTATTATTCTTTTGGGATTAATAATATACATAAAAAAAATGTATTACGGCCATTTGTCATTGTTTAAGATGTGACGCCTTTGTGGTTGATTAATTATATCTACGTCTTATGTCATCTGATGTATATCAAAATGTGAATAATATTAATTGAAAAGTTAAATAATTTCATAGGATTGAAATTGATATCTTTTCTTTTCCTAAAATATAGAAGAACATTTTTTTTTTAATTTATATAAAAATTATATTAATTTATAATATAGAATGAATTTTTTTGTTATCCTTTTTAATAAAAATGTTACAAACCTTATTTTTAATATTAGATAAAGTAAAATAAAAATGCTGTTTATTAATATTTAATTTCCAGTATAATTTCCAATATTACAATATTATACTTATAAGATAGAAACTCATCCTTTTTTTTAACATCGGAATCTTTCTGAAACTTTGTTCTATTTAGAAAATTTTGAAGTCAGAAATAAGTGGTACTCATAAGAACCTAAATCTGGAAAAATATATTATAGTAGGTAACTCTTAGAACTTCGTTATCGAGCACAATTAGTTTTTTTTTGAGTCGATAAAAAGTGATTAGCCTTCCGTTGTCATACTGACTGGAGCATAACTTGATACCTACTAAAATGATCTGTAAGTTTTTAAAAGTTCTATGCTTAAATTTTGCAATTGTTGACAATTTTTTAGGTCTAGGAGGGGGAGCAAACACAGGTGAACATTTTGTTTCAATTCAACTGCGTAATATCTTGATAGTTCGCCAATATATTTTCAAATGGGTCAGTGACGTTATACGTTTTTAATTGTATTGACTGAATATTACTATATGTACCTGTCGATCCGAATTTAGTAAGATTATCAATTAACTTTGAATTTTTAATATCAATAAACAAATTAAAATGTTTTAAAAAATCAGAATCGATAATTGGATTAACAACATCTGATACAATAAATGTCCATTCGAATGCTGTAAGTAAACTCAAATCTAAAATAATTCGTTTTGTACTAAATGTTTCAATTGCTGACCTGTTAGCAGCGTATAATTTATATGAATAAGTTGAATTAATTAAGTTACCTGCATTTCTTGATAACACGGATACATCAGCACCGGTGTCAATTAAAAATTTCATTGTTGATTGCTTATCAATTACACTATATTCTTATCAATTGCACATAAAAAAATCGCACCATAAAAAACATATATTTATATTCAAAATGATAGATACGTACCATTTACTTAAACAATCGCATAAAACCTAAATAATGACTTGAAATGCATCAAAAATCGCATAAATAAGTAAGAAATATCCTGAACTTACAATTCTTTTGATAAAACTTGTGTTCAAGTAGTAACCTTCTTTCACAGAGTTTTGTTTTCTACTAATAGATAGCCAATAGACAAAAAACCTAATACGCAGTCAGTAGAACATTATGAAAATCTTTCATAGCTAGCTTTGATTTTAAATAAAAATTTTTGAATGTACATACATATATCAATTGCGCATTAAGTTTATTAGAAAAAATTATTTTTTGTTGCACCGCATTATTTCAAAATCGCATAAAAAACCGCATAAAAAGAGAATCTAGTGTACGTACAAACGGTTAATTTGTAAATTGTTCTTCACCTTTACCTCAAAAGCAATTGTTGATTTGGTTGACAATGCGGACATTGTGCATTTTGATAATTGACTTCTTGTTTCTTGTTTGAAATTTTCAACGTTATTTGATACAGTTTGTTGATAGCTGAATGGCGAACTAATTGCATTGTTGATTATGTTGTTGTTAATTAATGAATGTTTTCTTGACAAATATTTATGTACACTCAATCCATACACACGGTGATACCAGCATGTAGTTGGTTTAGAATTTTGAGAATACGAACACATGCTACTGTATTACCATAATTATTTTTTCGGTCCCTTGAGTGGGACCTATTGTATCTGCTCAACTATTGTATCTCCTATGTCGTTGATGTGAATTGAAACGTGAAAGTTGTGCAATATGTTTTGTTAATTCAACAACTTTCTTCTCTAATTCACAATTTACTAACCTTTCAATAAACTTTGTTGAAGTTTGATTATTTGAATTTAACGGAAGCGAAATTTCGACATCTGTTACTTGGTTAACTTATTGCAATTCCATTGACTCAACTATTGTATCTGCTACTTTAGCTAATTCTGAAAGGGTACCTCGAGCTGTAGATACTACGGTACGAGCTTGAATAGGAATTCGTTTCATCGACAGAATCTTCAATAAATTTTCATAATTTGTGACGCACGACGTAATTCTGATAATAAATGGCTTGGTTTACGATCCCCTAACTGAATACCACTAACTAATTTTTGTACACGCCTTTGTTCAGTATCGGCAAATTTAGCAATTATTGCATTTTTTATTGTTAAATATTTTTCATCAACAGGTGGATATTTAATTAATTCGAACACCATATTCACCACTTTAGAATATTTTACAAAGGAAACCAACTTTCAACTTGAAAAAACAAAGATTCTATATAGATCTGACTGTGTAACTGATGGATTGTGGCTACCGCAGGTGTCACCAGACACTTATTTCTTAAATTTTCTTTCTTTTTCTTTTTTTATAGTCAAATATTAAGAACATTTTTAATTAACTGTGAAAACATATTTTTTTATAACCAAATATTGAGAATTCTTTTCCTTACTGTGTAGGAGGGAGATAGGAAATTTTGAAGTTGAGAAAATTAGGTTAGGAAATTTTTTGTCATTAATTTTAACTCAATGGTATGTTTAGCTATTGTTGCTAAGCGGGGTGGGCGGTAGCTAAGTCGGATTTTAAAATTCAAAGAAAAGTTCATAACGCTTTGACTTGATTTGAAAGCGGGATATTTTGATTGGAAAGCGATTACTCTATCAACTGCATCACTTAGCTGTAAAAATTAAAAGTTTCTATTAAATATTAAAAGTTTCTTTAACTACATATGATACAAAGTTCTTCAAGCTTCCAACGTGTCTAGTAAAAAAAAATATAACTTTTGTCCATTTAATAAATATTAGTTTAAAAAACTTTACAGGGGACGTCCAAGGAGTTTCCTAATATTCTATTTCAACCTTATATTGTTCTATTTCAACCTTACCTGTTAACGAGTCCTTAAGTACTGGAGAATTTCCTGTTGTTAATGAGTGCTTAAGTACTGGAGAATTGACCTATTGTACTAATTTCATCATTGGGTAAAATATAAGACGAAAGGATAATTCGGTTTTTGTGAGTTCTGGATTTGGTTGTGGGTTCTGGATGTTTTCAGTGTAATATTAGTACAGACTTTGTGGCTACTAATTTAATTCGTTTAATCCAAGATGTATTGAATAAAAGCTTATATTGCTGCACAGTGTTCATTGACATACAAAAAGCTTTTGATACAATGGACCATTTGTACTAGTTACATCAGTTCTAAAGTTTCTTTAGAACTGATGTAACTAGTACAAATTTTCCAGGGGGAAATTTGCCAACAGGCTATATGCAAAGATTAAACAAACTACAAATTTGCCAACATGCTATGGAAAGATCAATGTTTATGTTAAAAATTACTCGGAAAGACAAATTTAGAAATAGTAACATACAAACTCAAAAAAATACTGTAGATGAGTGATGTAAATCTAGACAATTCAAATGGAACTGTGATGGATAGCGGGCTGAATGATAATAGTTAACGATAAACTGGATAACAAAGTTAACGATAAACTGGATAACAGAGAATATAAATGAAAAAGTAGAAAGGTAAAATAGATGGCGTGATGATGTGGATAATTTTAATCCGATTCAAGCTGGTGGTTACATGAATAAAAAAGTTTCAGGAATAGGAAAGGAGGTTATTCCCAACTAAATGAAATTTTTCAATAAGTTTTTGTATTTATATTTCATAAATTTGTGAATTAATTTTGATTATATACATATTAAAAATATGTCATGACTTCCCAGCGACATTAAATAATATTCCCAAAATCACAATGAATATTCAAAATAATTACTAAATTTTGTTTTAAATTACAAATTAAGGTTTAAATTTTATAGTAAAATCTATGTAATCAGATTTGAAATAATGTTCTAAGCTTAATCTTTCATTATTGATGCTAATTTATTGTAGTTAATGCAATATATGATCGCATTTTCAAGTTAAGTTTAGTTGCAGTTGAATATTTATCGAAGAAAAATACTTCTTTTAAACGTTTAATGAAGAAGAATTACTTTAATTACTAATTAGTGTCAGTATATATAAAATAGATATTAAGTATATATAAAAGTTGCTGATATAATTTAATTCTTAATATTGGACTTTTTAAATATTGGACAATATTTTTAAATATTGGACATAATATTTAGAATTAAATAAAAAACCATTTAGGTGATTAGGGTTACTTTACTGGTGGAATCCATAGAAAATTTTGTAAAGTTAAATTATTCTCTTCCAATATTCATTATTACACCAACACAAATTATATATTCTGCTATAGACAGTTATAATATTTAGTGATAATTTTATCACACAGAAAAACTAATAAAGCAGTCGTAAGAAATATTTTCCCTTGTGTGCACAGATATTTAAACTATTTTTAGTTTATTAGTTACTTTTAAGGTTTAACTGATTTCTATATAAGTAGGTATATCTTTCAATTTTGTTAAATTATTAGATACCACAATACAAAAATTATTCATTTTGACAAAAAAAACTAAAACTCAACGCGAAGCCATACAAAGAAAAGCAGTGTTAAGTTCAATATTTTAATATATTTTTTATAAACCAATAAGAATTTTCCAATTTGATTTTTTTTTTTTTGTGTAATTTGAGTCAAATATTTTATTTCAAATTATGGAAGCCAATATTCATTACAAATAGCATAACTGAAAGGTAAATAATATTTAGTTGAATATTAATATCAGTTTAAAGTTATTAACATTCTTTTAAAAACTTAATGCTTGTATAGTTTTTCTATAGAAACTAATTTTTAGTGTTTTTAAAAACATTATTTCTATTTAATTTCTTAAATAAATATCAATAGCACAAAATAAACTACTAAAAATTATATTCAACCTTCCGTGGTATTTTTCTACAAAAATATTGCATAAATTAACTAACAAAAACTATTGGGCTAAAAATAAATGAAGCAAAAGCTAAATTTCTCACCAGTTGTGAATTTATATCGTGTGTAATATCAAGATATAACAATTAGTTTAAGTTTTAGTCATAGTTTTAAGTTTTCTTTTTAATGTAAAAAATTAGAAAATAAAAGTTTTTAAATTTTTGATCTTCCAACAAGACTTATAATCTGTAGACTTATAATCTGTAAACATTTTAAGAAACTATATGTAAAGTAAGCTATAAAGTAATAAAAAAAAACTTTTTAGAGCCGATCTACAGTGTGAGCTTCGGCGTAGAACCTCAGCGTGGAAAAAAGTTCGACATATGGGAAACAGTGTAATCATCTCCAATGTGAGCGCTGGCGTCTGGCTGAAAAAAATGCCGACGCCAGGATTGACCAATGTTTATTAATGAAGCTAACATTACATGGTTGCCAACAATTTTTTTTTTTTAACATTATGGCTGCATTGAATTTTACAAAAAATACTATTTTATTTTGACATTACAGGAAGAAAATTGAAAATTGAAAACTGAAAGAAGAAACAGAATATGAATTACAAGTTTTCAAAATTTAATAATATTCATTAAATAAAATTATTAAATTTAAAAATGTAAACAAATCAACATATTGACAGTTTCGCGAACTTTTTTTTTTGCTGGTGCTTGGCTTTTTCCATGCTGGAGCTCTACGCCGAAGCTCACACTGGAGATCGATTCTTACTGATCTCATAAATAAAAAATATGTATAGTAATGCATGATTATAAACAAATTTTTGAAATAAATTATTATGAATTAGAAATTAAAAGAGACATTGTCTAAAGATGAATTACTCAGACTCTCTTATTACAGTTAAATCGAGTCTAGGTCTGCCACTCAAAGTTTCGACATATAATTTGGAAATTTTTGTGTCTACTAGTTTTATATAGATTCCGCACCATAGATTTCTTACAGAGGGGTCGGGATGCTGACTCTACAGGGTAGACTTTATTGTTATAATGATATGTTGTAACTGTCGAAGTTCCTAGCCAAGTACTTGCTATACCTTCTCGAGGTGACCCCTGGAACTGTATCTGTCATTAATATGGCTGCGTGGATGACGAAGTGTGCAATCTCGCGCTACTACAGAAATATGATTCCGAAGATGAGGTTAGTGATATTGTCACAGATAACCTGTAGTCCTCATACAAGAAGAGCAACATCACCATGATTGAAAATGCACTGAGAACAAACTATGACGTGGCTGAAGCCATTGGTTGTTTAAGAGTCATGCAAAAAAAACTCGATGCTTAAAATCATAAAAATCTAAGATCGAACGGGTTACCATATGAATAAGCGATAGTGATGTTCGATAAGGCTAGACGTTAAGAAATCTATAGTTCTAAAAAGACATAGACCCATACGACGTCTGTAAAAAGATCGAGGGGCCTTCTATAGTGAGGTTGATGGTAACATCAAAGACAGCATTATAACTGTCATATACCGGACATACATTCACCAAAGAGCAGGCAAAGAAAGTCAAATGCGTCATACTGAGTGCCATTGAAGATGAAACACGGTTAAATACAACAAATTTATGGGCTTATCTCCCGGATGGGTGGCTGTTACCTGTGCTAATAAGGTTAGTCGGGAATTGCGGATGAATACGGTTATAAAATATTAAGTAGTCTAGTAGGAGTCAAAATGGTGGAGAGTACAAACCTACCTAAATATGCTGTTTGCTCAAGATTCTTTCCTGTCGAAGATGGCATTCGTGAGAACAGAATCCTATGCAAATTGCGAAAGCAGAATGATGATCTGCATACCCGTGACTATAAAGTTCTGAAAACAACGATCGGGGATGGACATCAAAGGATATTCACAGTTGAACACCTTGTGATGTCCATCGACATTGCTTCTGTGAAAACTTTCCAAGATATGGATTGAAAACCACGATTTGGCAACGACTGCAAGCTGAAAAAGACTGGGAACGGCGTCTGACTCATCATTGGCGACTCCGACCCCCACTCCGACTCTTCAATAACAGATTTTACACAACATGTTATATAATTTGTCTATATTTATGAATGAATACAAGTGAAGAAAATAAACTTTATTTGTTAATTAAATTATGATTCAAATTCGAATATTATTTATTTTCAAATAATAAATTCTTATACAACAAAAAAACAAAAAAATAGAGTGTCTGCTACCAATATACTATAATTTATAAAACAGCTGTTTTATAAATTCAAGAACACCGACATCAGCGATTGAGGTAATGCTTAATCTGGTCCCACATCACTTGGTAATTGAAGCACATCAATTACCAAGTGATGTGGGACCAGATCACTTGGTAACCCACATCACTTGGTAATGAGGGGCACTGAGAATCCTTGCAGGCCAAAGCTTGGACCCTCAGAACTTAGTCATCTCCAAATTGTACAACCAACGGTAAATGTAACTTACCTAAATATTCCATATGATGCCTACATTACAACGTCACCTTTCAGAGTGTACAGGAACATTTCTGAAAGACAACGGCGGGAAAAAACTGGAATTGTAGCGGACGGATTAGAGAAAACTGACTGGTAACTGCCGGATCAAAACAACAGAAGGAATAGGATCTGGAATATATGGCGAAATACCCAGGTACAAATTGCTCAGAAGTCTGAGTTCTTGTTCTTATAATTATACTAACATATCTATTAATATTTTTAGAGATAGCAAGCAGCATTAAGAACGCTGGACTCATATCAGATTAACTCCAAGCTAATGTGGGGATGTGTGCTAGCTTTCATATCCCTAGGACGAATCAACAAAGTGACACCCTCATCCAGGTTATGAAGGAAACGAAGAAGCGAATTTTCTGGCAGAGAATGGATCGGAATAGAAAACGATAGGATTGGAACCTTTCACTGGCAGATCTCACTTATCATCTTAAGAGGCTTGTCAAAGAATATTCGAAGCCCGTGTGATATACCGGAATTCACGTGATCTCCCCACCATCAAATACAAAATACACTCAATGTTGTTTTTACACGGTACAGACGTAAAAAGAATATCGTGTAAAAAAAGTCGCGTAAAAAAAAACACACGGTTAATAGACAAAAAAATTAATAATTTAGTAAAAGAAGCATAAATTTTCTATTACAATATCGTGTAAAAAAAGTCGCGTAAAAATCAATGTCCATTTTATTTCATAGATTATAAACATTATGCATTTTCTCTTAGAAATAAAAAAAATTTAAAAATATTGCTTCAGTGAAAATTCTCATTATCACTTTCACCTGTGAACCTTCAAAACTGAAGATGAAATGTAGAAAGAATTATGTTTGAAAACTATGTGAATCTCCGGACTATATATAATTATGTGTCAAAAATTTCCATAAAATTTTTCCTAGAATTTTGTCCGTTTGAAAAAAAACCGTGTAAAAAAGGTTAAGTTTATTTTG
Organism: Empis livida; assembly: GCA_963932195.1. Classification (NCBI taxonomy): domain Eukaryota; kingdom Metazoa; phylum Arthropoda; class Insecta; order Diptera; family Empididae; genus Empis; species Empis livida. The sequence continues at coordinate 26,171,915 of OZ010648.1, forward strand.
GCGACCGTGTTATTTCAAAATCAGGTAAGAAAAGATCGTGTAAAAACAGGATTAGGTGTACAAAATTTAGTAAAGAAACTTTTAATTGCAACAAGCTAATGGCTCTATTATTGAAGTATTTCATTTAAAGGTGACTAAACATAGTCTAATGGCGATCTGTCGAATAAGGATCAAACCCAACCAGTGTCTAATACACCATAGCGTAGTACAATAAAATACGACTAAGCCACACCCAAGATAATTCAAATGGTCGAATTAATTCAATATTTAAAGTAAATTGTGTTTTATACGAAATTTGTGAAAAAAACAATGTAATTTTATTACCGGATCTATTAAGATTCTATCAAATGTGCAACAGACATAAAATTTCTTAATTTTTGTGGTGCTTATTGACATAAATGTTAATGTTTTTAAGATGATTTAGAAATAAAATTCTCGTTGCACGTGCGTTAGGCCTTTTATTTTTAATGGGTGATTGAACAGCTAAAATCTTTTCAAAAATATCTAAAAGAGGACAATCACAGTGCACGTGTCAATTTATGTATTTGGGTAATTTGTTTAATGCCAAAGGATAATCGATTTCTTTTATATAGTAGGCGTTACAGCTTTAATATTTATGTTTATGTTAAATTACGAATATTTATATTTAATTTAGGGATATTTATATAAAGCAATGAAATTGATATTAAACGAATAAATTTACATTACATATTGAAAATATTTAGATTTAATAAATAAAAGTAGTGTCAATAGTTTTCCATTAAAACCACATTTAATAATCCAAGATATTTGAAATCGTATTTGTATCATGTTTGTTTTTGTAACTGTGGTTCAGAGTTTGTATATATTTTCTGAAATTATAGAAAAATTAACTAATTTAGATACAAATTAATTTTTTTATAAAGTTCGATTATTTGATATTTAATATGCCGATTTAGATATTTGATATATTGATTGAAAAAAAAAATTATCATTTATAATAAACAAATGCTCTGTGGTTTTTGTAAATGTTGTAAAACCCAAACACGAGTATAGTCTATTATAGTGAACGTAGAACTTTCTTTGGGGTTTGTCGATTATTAATATTCTTTAAGAAAATAAAATCATATTTAACTGAAAATAATTATTTCATATATAATTTAATAGGAAAAAAATCGTCATTACTGCCGTGAAAATTTATAATAGTTTAATAATTAAGATTGTTGAAAGTACAGTTCTATGTTGTTGAAAGTACAGTGGAATACTGTGAAGTCAGATTGTCAATTTTAACTTTGATTGTGTATAAAAACAATATCGAAGTGTATTTCTCTAACATAATTCTAGTAAATCGATCTAATATGTTAAGCTATAAAGAAAAATACTAACATTTTTATTGGTGGTCGAATAACATGTTTTAAGTTAGTAGCAACGAAACAGAACTTTGTCCCTATTCAACTTTTTCCATTTTTTTTTGTATTTTAACAAAACATAAGGAATTCCTAAGAAGAATGAAAAAAAACACTAACGAATTAATGGTTTCCTTTTAGCTAAGAACAGCAAAAAAAAAAACAAGAATGAAAAGGACAACTTAATTTATTTACTTATTTATATATTTTATATTTTTAGGATATACGAAATAAAAAAAAATCTCTTTTCTCCTTTTTGATGTCCATTTACTTCAAATAATACAATTTCCTGGTTAATTTCAAACGAAAAAAATTCCAATGGGAATAAATTAAAGATAAAAAATAAACAAAACATGGAAGGAGATAAAGTATTTTATTGATAAATTGATTGCAATTTTTATGTTATATATAGCATAAAAATTCAGGGAGGAAAATCTTTTCTTTTCTTTTTTAATGACTGAGTTAAATTTTTGGAAATTGAAATTTTTTTTTGTTATTTATGGCAAATTATATATAAAAAAATATAAAAATTAAGAAATATTACATAAATTTTGACTTCTATGTTGAAGATTCTAATTCGTATAATTTTATTTAATATAAATTAACAGGAACTAACTGTAATAAACAAATATTTATGTGCTCAACAAAAACAAGAAAAACTGGCATTAAAATGTTTTTAAAATTGGCGAGTAGTTTATCACAAATTCAGAACGATTTTCCATTTTATTTGTCCAAATTAATATTACAAAAATTTTTATGATTTTATGAATACTGATTGAAAATTTAAGATTAAAAAATCTACCGAAATTTGCAGTTAATGTTTGTCCAAATTAATATTGCAGTTTGCTTTAAAGTATTTTTGTGGGTTTATTTTTCGAAAAAACATCCTTTTTGCTAGCATTTTGCTGCTCATCCGTTCGTGTGAAAATGTTTCAACTAGAGTTGCGCTTAGTAAACGTGGTCACAATTTTCTAATAGAAGAACGCACAAAATAATTTAAGACTATCCGGTAGGCGGCGTAAGTTATGTTTTGCCAAAATGAGTTTTTTAATCACAAATGGAATTTAACATAGAAAATATTCTTATAGGCCCCATGTTGGCAAAGTTTTAAAGAAAAGAATATAGAAGAATATTCCTTTAATTCAAATTTCTACCAATAAAGGCGCTAATTTGGAAAATGTAACCCTACAATATAAACATGGTATATTGTGTTCGTGATTGATGTTAACCCTTTCGGTAGAAGCATACCAATAAATAGTATGTTTCTAGATTCTGCGGCTAGAGAGCACGAATCGTATTAAACCTGGACATGTATTTTCATACAGTAAACATTCACCAAAAATTATGTAAAATAACGCGTTTGAAAGGTAATGAATAGCTTAATTAAATTAAAAGTGGTTTTCATTCTGCTGGAAGTGTGAACTATGCTGTATGAAATATCAAATGTAAGCATTATTTTTAATCAGATTTTGAAAACTACTTAATTCTACATATTTATGATTGATTTTACATCCCAACTTATGAAACTACTGTACATTAGTTCTGGTTCAGGACATTTTTAAAGAAACGTTTACAGAAACTGAAGTTTTTGTACTCGTAATCTTTTAAACAGTCGTAGTAAAAGTAATACAAAGTTAGTTTGCAGGAAACAATAACTTTGATTAAAAGAATATTCGTTTAAGGTCATCATGGAATGTTCGTCGATTGCAGTATCTGGTCTCCTGTAATTTGCCTCTCCTTTGCTGTATGTCACAAATCATGACCTTTACATAACTTTCCGTATTATCTTGCCATCTAGCTCGTGGCCTTCGTCTTCTTCGGTTTCCTTCTGTCTTTTTATCGTGTATTATGTTTACCTTTCTTGTTTCCGGCATCGGTCTTAGATGTTCTAGATATCTTAGTCGTTGGTGTTTTACGTATGTCGGCAAGTCAGGTTCACGATACATTCCTTATAATTCGGAGATCCATCTTCTTCTCCAATTGCTGCAAAATATTTCCTCAATATTTATCTTTCTAATATTTTTATTTATGTCTGTGTTAATGTCTATGTCTATGGCTCTGTGTCTTCTTATCGTTTTATAGATTTGCATTTTTTATACACATTGATATTACTGCTGATATTTTGCTACTAATTTCCAAATGTTCACATAGGACATTGTATATCCTAGTGAAGATGTGAAATTATCTACTTTTTCAAAATTATACTTGCCAATTGTTAATTTTTTTTCTGTTTATTGATGTTTTACTTGTTGTAAAGTATGTACTATTAAGTTTATTTTTTCCTTAACCAAGCGAAAGCGTCAGTAAAGGATTTTTTCTAAGCCAAATCACTATGTAAATTGTAATTGGCAGTATATATTGCATTTCTTTCTACACTATCTTATGCTCCTTTTAGATCGATAAAGTTTCCTATATTTTTTGTTTTTATCAGTGTATGTAATATATTTCTCAATATTTGGTCCATCACATATTGTTGTCTATGCTATCAGTTTTAGTTTATTTAGAATTATGGAGTATAGTATTCTGTAAGCTAAATAAAGAATGTGATTTCCATAAATTAAGAGCGTATCTTTTTTGTATAATAAACACACTATTTCTTTGTTCCAGTTTAACGTAAGTTAATAGTAGATATGTAATATGTAGTTCACCACAGTTGGTTATAGATTCAATTGATTTATTTCTGGTAATTAACCTTTCTTTTGGTGGTGCAATAGGGTTAAGGGTGTACTGGGTTAGATTTGTAGACGACGTCAATTTCGGGTTTAAATGTAAATATAAACCACAAAAAGGTTGGTAAAATGTTTTTCATTATGACCTAGAAAAACTATACATTGCACCAAAAGCAATTCCGGTTTTTGTGGTAAATAAAAGTTCGGTTATTAAAAAATACATTTGCAGCAAAAGGTTTGTTTTTATCAGTGTATGTAAATACATAATTAGGTAATTTTAGAGTCAATTTACAGCATCTAAAAACTAAAATACGAGAAACATTATTAATTCACTATGTTATATAGTTTTTTTAAATTTAGAAATTATTTTGAAATTAGTTTTCAAATCTTTGTACTTTATAATCTTGAGAAATAATTATCAATATTTGCAAAATAACTAATTTATAGGGTAAAAAATTTAATAATGCTAAATTACCTAAAAGACAAAATTCCTTTTTCTATTTATTTTCAAGTTGACTAATTAATGACGGGTTTATGATATCCAGAACGTTTTTTCTACTAAAAGGTGTAACATATAATTCGAAATCAAATTATGCATAATATAATTTAGATAGGTTGTAAAAGGCATAGTAACAGCAAATCAAAATAATTCTGGAAGATAATGTATTTATAACTTTATGAAAAAAATATGCAAAATAAACTAATTTTCTTTCTTTAAAAACACTTAATTAATTCAATTAATTTGATTAATTTAGTCAAGAATATGCGGAAAAAATTGTGCAACAGAAAATTGAACTACGAAAATGAAAAAGATTTAAAGATTATATTATTTTTTTTTTTGTGTTACAATTGAAATATTTACGTTTTAAATAATTTAATATTAAACTTTTTATAAAATCATATAAAGTAAGTAGGAAAACAAAAAGAATATTGAGTAATAAAAGAAATTTCTCAAAAAAATCATAAAAAAAAATTACTGCGAATGGGAAAAAAAATTCTAAAATAAAGAAAAGTTGAAGATACAAAGAAGAAGAAAAAAAACGCTGTTAAGTACTCTAATTCCGGTATTTGTCATCTTAAAAGCTTTTTTTTTTATGAGTCAATTTATAAATGACTTTGTTTTCTATAAGGAGTCCTTTAGGATTTCAATAAAATAAATGGACGTGAATCGGAAAGAATAAAAAGCTGTTTGTGATCATCATCTATTATACATTTTTACCTTTTTATATTTCATATTAAAGTTAAGCAGATGCGCTTCATGAGCATTTGTGGAAAATTGGGAAAATAAGGAAATATTATTCAAAACAAAAAAAAAAAAAATTTTAAATATTTAATTTTTGTTAAATAGTTGTAATATTTAACAATAAAATTATCAAAGGAAAGGACAAATTTTTCGGAAATTTTTAATTATTTGAATACCAGTAAAAAAATATTATAGTTCAAAAGGATTTCCTGTAATTCGAACAAAAAAAAAAAGAACTAATTCTAAAAAGGATATCCTTTCATAATAGTTGATTTGGCACCAATAACAATGATAAACTTTTCTTTATCCCCCCCAAAAAAAAAACGGAAAACTAAAATTTTCTTTTTACTTGTATACATAAAAATTTAGTAAATGTTTGTTGAACATAAAATGATTGTCATTTTAAAATATACAACAAATTAGTGTTACGAAAGATGATCAATAATTTAATTTTAATTCAAACTATGATCGAAGAATGTTGAATTTAATTTTCAAAGCTTAAGAATTCAACCAATTAGAGATTGTAAATTGAAAAAAGATAGTATCATAATTTAATTTAGTGTTATTATGATAAGAAATATACCAACAAAATAAAAGTTTGATCATTTCATAAATTCAAGATATATTTTTTAGTTTTCATTTTATCAAAATTTATGCTAAACGAAACAAATAAGTAAACATAAATTAAATAAAAATATACAACTTTAAAGTATTTTTTTTTTTATTTTTGGTTGGCAAACACATTTCTGTGAACATTAAATTTAAAAAATCAGGTTTTTTAAAACAATTTTTATTTTGTAATATGAAATCAATAAAGATAAGACTAACAATATTTTTCTTAATTTCCTTTAAAATACATTTTTATTTTGTCGCAATATAATGAAATTTTATTTAAATATTTTTATGTTTTTTTTGTGTGGGATTTATTGGAATTATATTCCAGACTTGAAGAATATATTTTTTAGAATTTTGTGAAGGAAACCAGTAAATTATGAATTAATCATAGTATATATCTGAAAGTTTAAAGAATTTACTTGTAGATTGTATTACATTGTGAAAATGTAAATTATAAAATAACAAATAATATTATAAGCTTCTTTCTGGTTCGCAACCACTTCAACTTTAATTTATCTATTGTACCCTCCCATGGATAACTTATTATGTTTATTGTTTATATCATATTACATTCTAAATATTCTACTTGTTTTTAACGAACACAGCGACGGTTTATAGAACACACAAAAAAGACAATTATCCCGGATCTATAACATTCAAATCAAAGGTCCTACGAAAATAGTTTCAAAATGATATAGATGTAGCAATAAAGAATTTTCTAAGTTTTATTAAATAATTAAAAACTAACACTTAATTAATATGGATGCAACTTTTTAGAACACAATTTATAATATCAATTTTCCTAAATAATTCTATTAAGAATAAATCGCTACCTTTACGGAAGAATCTATTAAGCGAAACTTTCTAAATTTTACAGGTGACGAAAAAAAATAATCTAATTATTTTTGTGATAGAACCATGAAAACTGGAGCAAATCATGGTACTTGAGCTGTTAGTTTATTGTGAAAAATTGCATTTGAAAATACTCGTACATTGTGGCTTAATACAATCGCTGCCTGCCCTTAGCAAATTCATCAGATGCAAGGTCTTTTCAGTTTGCAAAAATTACAAGTATTATTTAAGAAATTAAAATTTCCAAAGAAAAACTAACTGAGAACCAGTAATAAAATTACACTAAAATGAAATTGAATTGATTTCTGGCAGGTCGAGGCCATTTGCTAACAATAAATCTCAATAATAAACCAATTTTTGCAATTAAATATTTAATTATTGCAATTAAACTCATTAAAAAGAAATTTATGATTTGGAAATGTACGAGTATAATATATAAAATTACTAATAGCTTGTTAGAAACCTTTAGTGGAACGTCTAGGGTAGATTTGGTGTGTTACATAATTATTAGACATTCGAGTATTTTTCAGTTTTTATATTTTCTGAAATTTATATTCATTAATTGATTTAATTATTCTAATATTTAACAAATTTTTGTCTTGTGAATACTTGCTTACTGGATGAACGATATAGTCGTATGTCTCGATTAATGTATCGATTAATTGCGAAAAATATTTAATTCATCCAAACATTTTCATGCAAAAAAAAATTATTACCCAAAAATGTATAAAATCTTTTTTCACTTTACTACACTATTGAAATTTTTTTGGAAATAATTTAGTTAGAAATTTTTCATAAAATATTCTTTTAAAATATAAAATCGACTTTTGTACTAAATTTTGCAGAATGATATTAAGTTTGATGACATAATATTTATTTTTGAATTATTCACCAAAAAAAATAAAACTTTTCGTAAAAAAACAGAAAATTGCATGGAAGCATATTGCACATTCAGCGAAAATGGAATTTGAATTTTTAATATTTTAATGCACAAAAATTTACAAATCCATTAAGAAAATACAGAAATTTATGAAATACGAAAGTTTATTTTTTTTTTGTTTAAATGTTATTTTATTCATTAATGAGAAAATATGTGAAGAAAATGACAACAAATTTGCATATTTATCCACAAAATATAGAAAATTATTTATATTTATATTAAAAATGTATTTTTTTAATATTTAAACTAAAGTTAAGTAGTATAAATGTAAAGTAGAAAAAGAATTACATTAATCGCTAAGTCTTTCATCGTTAATTTAATTAATTCTTACTAAGCTTTAGTTAAATAATCCATCTCTAAATATTTAAAAGCTACAATACTCTGGTCGGGTAATATTATACTTTTTCTTGAATATAAAATATAAATAAAATCCTTTAATTTGTTGAAGCCATCTTCAGAAAATCTTGAAATATACTTCTTTTGGTCTGATTTCGTTGACTTTCGAAAAAAAAGTCTTGTACGATCGGGTCGGGATTGTACAGAAATTTCGCAGCTTGGTCTGTTGGAAAATCCCTTATTTGTTGTCAGAGCTAAAATAAAATATACAAACTTGTTTAACCTTTATTCTCTTGGTAGTATTTATACATTTTTGATCTGCAAACTTACTTTTTATTAACTTTTTATTTGGCTTAAGTGTAGGCAATTGTCATTTATTTAGATTTAGCTCTCTTTGAGTGCGTATTTGGGTACTCATGTTAAAGGAGATACATTGTATAAATGCTTTGTAATTAAACAGAAGTTCCTTATTCATCAAGAGTTCTTAATAATAGATATATGCTGCATGCATCACCATTTTATGAGTCCGAAAATCCTTTTTAAATATAATATTTATCTGATTTGAAGATTTCACAAGGATCTAACGTCATATTTCTAATGCTAACAAATATATATAAACAAAACAAAAAGCCATAGGTTTATCTGTACCTTTCCAAGAGAATGAGGTTTACGTATTATGTATAAACTTACTACTTTGATTAAACAAATTTATACCCAAAACGTTTTATAGCTTCACGAACTTGTTATGCTCTGAATTGCACTCATAAGTGTTGGACACTTAGTAACTTTTTAAATAACATTAAACTGGTATATAAAAACTGTACTTAATTCATACCCACCACCCACCTAAATTTACACTATGGTAAGCTAAGAAACATAATTTTGTATCAATTGTGGGGAATTCTGTTTTCATTTAGTTAATGTCCAATATTATGGAAATTTTCTTGAAATTATATCAATAAAAATATATATACTTTAATAACTCAATAAAATGTAGTGGGCAATGCTTACAATCATAATTTGTTAGAAACAGGAAAATGCTATTAAGAAAATATAAAATTTTTCACTTTTCGATTAATAAATGTGCTTTAAATTATGAATATATTTAACTAAATACTCCTTATAATGCTTTTAACATAAATATACTAAGTTTAAGAACGAAATAAAGATTATATTAATTAATTTATTAATAGAGTTAAGTACAACGTTAAAGTTAAAAGCACAACAAAATTCAAAAATAAATATTAAACAAATAAATAATAATTTAATAATCCACTTTTTGAAATATTCAAAATTTAAATTATGAATAATAGAAATTTAAATCAATACATAAATTAAATATTTTATAGTATATACTTAATTTCCTACTGACCTGTATTTCAGTATTTTCTCCCAAAAAAAAAAATGGATAAAATCGTAAAATTTAAATAAATACTATAACTAAAATATAATATCTATGATATCCTTTTTCTAATGACCGTACAGATAGCTATAAATTTTTATATAAAAAAAAAAAACTAAAATTCAGGAAGGCAAAGTATAGAGATAGCCTTTCGTGCCAGTAATTCATAAAATTTTAGTATTAGATCACTCTTTGCAATTGTATAACTGTACCTACATATAGGACGTACATAAATTGTTAGTTTGCCTGGAATATTATTTCCTTCCTGTGTTTGTGGGTTTTTTTAAATTCCTGACCATTGCACAGGTCCACCAAAATACTTAATTTAAACCGCCCTCCACTCTAAAAAAAAAACGTTACATGGAATTATGAAAATGAAAATAATCCTTCCGTTTTTTCAAAAATTTCATATTATTATTGTAATTGTTTCAAATTTTACGAAAGCATCCGTTTAAACGTTACTTAATTCAGTTAGATTAATTATACGTGGTGGACAAAAGTTGTAATTAAATTTTTTTTTGTGTAGTATGGTTAAAAAATATTAAATTGCAAGGATATTTTAATATAAAAAAGGAAATATACTAAATTTATTATTTTTACTTGGTATACGAACTAAAACAAAAAAAAGGAGTAAATTTTTCATTCTTAACAATTAGAATATTTGATCCGCACTTACCTAACTGAATAAATTTCTTGTATACTTATCATTCTGTAAAACACATAAGTATATTTTAAACGCATTCAAATACTATTTACATTTGAACTTTTAAGCTGCAATCAAGATATGTATTTTTACACTTTAGCAATTGCAATTTTCAGCAGATTAGAATTGTTCGTGAGTTGAAAACATTTAACTTTTCAAAGCATTCAATTACAATTTTTAATTCGTTGTTTGTCGAGCAAGGTTAAAATTAAGGATATTTTTATTGATTCTATATTTGGGCTAAATTTTACAAAATAATTCCTATAGCTTAACATTTATCTGCATTGTATTCGGGACGGTGGTTTTTATGCCGTTTATTATTATTTAATTTTCATTATTATTGACGTCTTATTGTCTTCTTAATGGGTTGCGTGATAAAAAAGGACTCATTCCTAGCAGGTACAAACTTTACGAATGGCCTTCGATTTGCTTACTATTAAAAAGGGCCCGGAGTTGTTTTTAAATTTCCAGGTTTAGATTTTTCTGTTATTGGCAACAGTTTTCAAGATTTATTGTGTCTCATACTTTCAGCAAATTATGAATTTGTCCTGACAGATTCCAGAATATAGACAACTCTATATTACGATATTCGCGGAGTGGGATGCAGTTTGATGTCTCCCTTAGTATATTTTCATACGTAATCCTTACATAATAGTAGATATAATAAATAATCAATGTTACAGAAGCCAATAGGTTCTTATCCTTAGTAGTCAATTCATGTGGTAATTCTGTTATATATTTATATACGAACTCAATTTGTTGGGTGTATGATCCAAGCTCCAACGGTATGTTGATGTGGATTATATCTTTCTGCTTTCTCTGACGTTGAAAGAAATAGTTTTCTCCAAATTTATCTGAAGAATATTATTGATTAGCCAACGCCCTCCAGATCTTTGTTGAATGTCAAGTCAAAAATTTCTGTTCTATTCTATTCGAAAAATTTTTGAAAATTTTTCTTCTGCGGGACTTTACAAAAACTGCAACACCAAAAATAATTCACATATGCCTCCATGTTGATACAGTACCGTAAATGTAAGACAGTTTTGCTTCAATATTACTCAATAACGACTGATGATTCAGTCCATTTTACACTTTTATCAAGGGTATAAGCTACAGAAAAAATATTATCAAGGTTAAGAGTTCTAGGAAACAGCTTTATAAGCAACTTTTCGGTAGACTAATATATATAGTAAATATTGTAGATTTATACGGAACTGGTACATTTCAAAACTTTTATGCAGATTAACTGGTACATTATTAAATCATAACTAACATCTAATTTTAGGTCTAACAATCAAAAATTAAAATAGTACAACATTATTGTTGTTTTTCCTTCAAATTATGTTATGCCAATTATATTATGTTTGCACACATTCCGTATTTTTTGTTGTGAAGCAAACTTGTTTTAATATTTCTAAAAATCGTAGATTTTATCAACATTTTCATAACCGCAAAATAGCAAATTCGTGCATATGGAATACATAGTTATCTTGGTATCTATTTAAAGTATTAACATTTTAATTAATTTCAAAGATAATTAACGTTAATGTTTTTTTTTTGTAATAATAGTTTTAAATAAATCAGAAATTTTCTAGAATCTAATTGTCGAAATAAAATAATTTTTTTACAATTACTGTAATCAGAAAAGAACCTTGAATGACATTGATAAGTCAAAGACAGTAATCCCCTTTTTTAATCTGATTAAGATATTAATAGTAAAATTGAGATACTAAATTTGTAAAAATTTATTTCAATTGGTATAAACCAGATGCAACAAAGTTTATAAAAAAAATTAGGCGAGCAAAATTTGTAGTTGGGAGAAATAATAATAATTTTCTTTGTGTAAGACAGAATAATTTTCTAATCATTACTGAAGATCACTGAAGAAAATATCTCAAGAAAATTTTAAATTCTTCTGGTTTAACAATGTTCTTGGATGCTACAATAGGCTAATTTTAGCCGGAGTTGCTTTTTGGGTTATTTGTCATTGAAAAGTTACATTTATTTGTTCATTTATTTAAAGAGTGGGGAAAGGAAAGCAATATTGTCGAACTGATATCTGTGGAAATCTGTAACTTTACAGATAATATGCTATTCCAGATTTAGTCTCTTAAAACAATCTTATTAACATAAAATTGTCATATGAATATAAATATTAAAATGAGTTTCTTAGAACCCAAAAATTTCAGAATACTATTTACAAGAAATTATTTATAATTTTAATATTTATATTTTATACTCCGTTTTGCAATCGATCTTAATGTTGAATGTGAAATCAAGCGATAAATAGAAAAATCAAGACATAAAAGACTTTATTAAACTTTCCTGTTTTGCCTCTAAGGTCTTTTAAAAAAAAATACACCCAGGACGAGAACAGAAACTTATTTATAATTTTTCCACAAAAATCGATGTCAATAACTTTTTTAATCTTAAAACAAATTTTCCACTTTACTTGAGATTCATTCAAATTTGAAATTTTGCATTTAAAAAAATATGTAAAACGATTTTCATAAAAAAAAAATATTTAAGAATATATTTATGTACATAAAATAATCTTTAAAAAAAATCAACCAGTGATATTAGAACAGTTAGAAAATAAAGAAAGTTGATAGAAAGAAATAGGGATGAAAAAAGGAAGAATTTGGAATTTTTCTAATAAATTTATACAAAACGTCCGCAAGTTGTTCATTTTCAGATATTTGACTATTTGCAATAATAAATAATAAAGAAACTCCAATGAGTAATTACCTTAAAAATCTATCTGCAGATGAAAAAACTAATTACATATTACTCACTTTGGAAAGCTCCGATCAAAAAGAAAGTTGGAACTTAGGCAAGAAACAACGTTTTCAAAATAAAGTAGTCCGTAATATGGTCAACTCGCCTTGGGACATCCGGAACAAAGCACTTAAAAATTAATCACGCCGATGCTGAAATCAAATATATTTCTATTAAGCATATGATTTAAGAACATAGTGTTATATCAATGCCGAAATGCTGTCATTAATGGATGGTACTAATAGAAGCAGAAGACTAAAACGGAAAAGACGTATTTTAAGGAATTGGAAGCTATACAATTTCCAAATAAATACTAGGGTTAATATTAGAGAACAGTCGAGCGAACTAAGAATTCTATACAAATTTAGCTCAAACATTTAGAAAAAGCCTAAAGACAAGTTAAAGGTTATTGTATTTACTTCTTTTTTTAATAAAAGACAACATACGGTATATCTCTTTATAGTTTTCTTCGCTGATCCACAACTAATCATCTGTCTTCCGTTCTGAATATGTAAATGTAGGGCTTTCGTTGCATTCTGATGAGGTTAAGATACTCAATTACAAACTAGTAATTTTAAATTATACTAATTACGTGTTAACATAATTATTTTAATTGTTTACTTTGCTAAAACTATTAAGGTCTGTTGAAGAGCTCTTAAACATGATACATCAATAAAGATACGGAAGATGTTTCCAAATATCATATTTAAAAAGATAACATCCCCAATTCTCTTTGACATATCCTTGAAATATTTCATGTTTAGACTATTCAAATGAATAAGAAATATTATCTTTATCTTAAATTAGTAATAAATTTAGATTTTCAGTGTTTTTAATTTTTAAATTGAATTTTCTTCAATGAATTTTAAAATACAATTAATCAATAAAGATATTATTTAAAACTATTTCTAGTCATTCGCATTATTTTAACACCTATTTACACGGTTAATTAATACAAAAAAAAATTAACTTTATTTATTAAAATTGTCTTTGTTTTTATGTATATTGGAATAAATTTTATATCAAATAAAAAAAAATTGATTAAGGTAATATGTATACTGTATAACTGAATACATAACTTAATTTAGATTTTGTATTAAACCTAATTTACAATGCCATTACTCTAATTAAAATTATACATTAATAATAAAATTTTTTAATACCAATTACATTAAAAGCATAAACTGTCAATAATGGTAAATAAAATATTTTAAAAGACAACTGAAAAGAATTAATTTAATTTTTACGTTTCTACTTCTTCTTCTTCTTGGCAGACTATCCAAAAAGAAAAACACTACTGGTAGTAAATCACCGACGGTTTTTACTTCTATAAAAATTTATAAAAATCATTTGCTATCTTTTCTACAATTAATCATTAATTAAATTTAAGTTTTAATTAAATCAGAGTTTTCAGTTTTCTATTGTTTAAATCCGATTTCTTATTATTATTTTAGCCAAAGGCGAACAACACTTTTAGCATAATTTTCGCACTTACAGTATTTTTTTTCTCGTTATTGTGTTAATGAAATTGTTTCCATTCCAGAAAAGTTATATATTTTTTCACGTTTCAATGATCAAATTTAAATTCAAATCATTCAAAATTATTATTTGTTACTTGATAAATTTTAATTTTGATTGAGCGTTGAATTGGAAAAATTTCATTATTAACTTTAATTATGTTTCAATAAACATAATAATATTGTTTTTTTCTTACAAGTACAAGATGGCGGTAGGTAAACGAACCATTCATATAATGAAATTTACTTATACCGTATAGTTTTTGTAATGAAATTAATTTATATTAACGACTTTTCGCTGTAAAATTAAAAAAGATATTTATATAAAAAAAAAAAGATTGGGAACAGATGAACAGGTAAATAACAAATGGATTGGATTTCATTTTTATATTTCTTTTTTCGATACAAATATATCCTTAGCCTAACCAGCAAATCATTAGAATTTTTATAAAAACTAAAAACAAATTAAGGATAAGTTTTTTAATCGATAACAAATAGTGAAAAATTAAATAAGTATTCATTGGATAATTTATTTAATAAAACATTATGTACGTTCATAATTACTTCGCAAATTTCCCATAAAAATTTTTGCTTAAAACAATATTTACTAAATAATTGAATACATAACTCATTTTTCTTTGCCACCCCATTTCGAAAACTGTAAAATGAATACTTTATTTTTCCCATTAATTAGAAGAATTTATATAATAATTATAGAATTTCAATTTTTTATCATAAACTCACTTAACACTTAATTCGAATTCGAACATAAAAAAGAACTTTCAACTAAATATACAAAACAAATTAAGTGAATAGGGTGGTTTATTATACTAGCAGTGATACACACTTCTCAACTGAACATTTTTAAATACATTTGGAAAAATTACCCTTCGTGTTAAGACCAATCAAAATGCCATTTTTATTATTACATAGAATAATGAATATTCATTACTTGAATATTCATCAAAATAATTATTTCAATCTTGGCTTAGAAAATACTAACTAAAAAAAGATTATGTTATAATGATCCTTATTTCAAAATAAGAAATTAAGCCGCGAATGGCAAATTAAAAAATTATTGAAATTGAACCTGCAGTTGTAGACAAAATAAAAAATATATCCGAATTGCTCTGATATCGAATTAGACTTGTATTTATTACTCGATCTATTTAGAAAATGTTAAAGATTTAATACTGACACCAAATTCCGAATTTAAAAATGACGATGAAACTGAATGATAAAAAGTACGTTTAGGTTTGTAGGCTAAATAAATAAATTAAAAACTATCCTTTTTCATCTTTTATAATATCTAAGTATTTAATGATATAAGGATTTAGGTTTTGTTCTCTTATTAACTTCTCTTTAAGGACTAAGGAAATGTTAATAAAAGAACAACTTCCAGGGTTAGCAATATAACTCCCCCCTTATTGTAAAAAATTGTCTTCTGGGAATTAAATAAACGACAAATTGAAGAAAAGCAATATGGATTTTCTTTTTTTATAAAACATTCTTTTCAACTTTCCACTTATTTTTTATTTTGTATATTCCCAAAAATTTTTTTTGAACTAAAATTAAGTATACAGAAATTTTTATTAGGGATAACGAGAAGAAGAATTAAACCGATGACATTTTGTTGAAAGAATGAAAGAAAAATATTAAGGAATATCAAATTTCCTTTGTTTTTCCTTTCCACGTAAAATGTATATCTCGTTCTATTATTATGTTTATTTTTTAAATCACAAATTGAATGCTTTGAGAGCAAATATCCAACGCTGGCTAGAGCTAGAAAAATTCACAATCTAGTCGCGAAGTGATCCACGGACATGAGACGTTCTCTGAACTCAACGAGATTTTTCTAATAAACTACATTTCACGAATGGTAGGCGACGGCAGAACGTCGGCGGAAATTCTAATTAGCATATTAGCTTATACCAATCAACTCAATATAAACCAAAATTATTGAAATTATAGTGAGTACAATTTACTTAAATAAATTGGGCAAAAAAATGATTCATATAGTAATTCTAATTTAAAAAAAAAACAATGATTTCCTAAAAATATGACTTCATTTATCCTTCTAAAACCCATTTACATTGCGTATTATTTAAATCTTTTTTTTTTTTAACATCATAATAATAACAATTGAAAATCTTTTAATAATTTTTTTTTAGACGGCTGACGCCTCATTCACAACAACAACAAAATTACGTCAGGCCTAAATAAGGATAATAAAATTTATTCATGCATAAAATAATCTATTCACACATAATAATATTATATAATATAATTTTAATGTATGTATTTGTGTGTACACTTAACTTTTTGGATAAACACAATACAATATTCTGGTTAGAATAATATAGCAGCAACAACAACAAAAAAAGGACATATCACACTTAAGTAGCTTCGTCATATTTCTTTAATATTATGATAATAAAATATTTTATTTTTTTTTATTGCCTTAAAAAAGAGATTTTCCTCTTTTTCAATTCACACATGAAATTAACATTACAATAGATGGAAATCAGTTTTATTATTACTTTGCAAGGGACATGTTTTTTGAATAAAAATTGAACAGAATTACGTTAATATTTATCAGGAAGGATACTTTATGTAGATGTTTGTTTGTTTCTGTTTTTTTTTTTTGGCAAATATTTTCACTGTAGTATTCAATTTGAAAATAAAATTATTATGTTTTATATATTAAATTTTTTTTTTCTGTGGCTCATATTTCCGATTATTTCCGTATATCTTCATAAATTAACTAATATTTAGGTGATTTAAAATTTCTAATTTCATTTCATTTAAAGTTAATACTATAATCATTCATTCAACATAAAATTTTTATAATCACATTTGTCTACTTCTTATACAATATTTTCGATTCGACTTATTTCCTTTGCTTAAATGGCTTTAATTTACTTTCAAAACGAATAAAAGGGTCAATTGACATTTGACATTGTATATTTTCAAAATGGTTACAGCTTTACTTGTGATTGTGATTGAGTTTGTAGAACAAATCTCAATAAAATTAAAATTTAACATAAGAAAAAAAAATTGTTTTTTTTTTTTAATCCTCTCGGGGGTTTAATTTTTTAATGGACAGAAGAAAAAAATGTTGGAAATTGATTTGAAACTAATGCGATCTATAAAAATTTATAATAAGCAATTTACACATATATGTATAAAGTAAATTTAAAAGATTTTATTTTTTGGTGAAATTTAAAGAATTTATTTTTGAAAAAAAATAGAAATACTTTAAATATCCATTTCACTAATGTGTGGTGTTCACATATTGATGAAGTACTCTCTAGTTTTACATAACTTTGTTTTTATTATTATTATACTTAAAAAAAGGGATATGACGTTATTAACTACCCTAATTTAAAATCCATTTGCGTTTTTCGATATTATCGGAATTATGTTTGCATGTTTATATATATAAAAGGACTTCCATATGTTTTATGTGCTATTGGGAGGTTTTAATTTTTTTTTTTATATTTTTATAATACTTAATAATCCATTATATTTAATGCTAAGTCCTTTTTTTATTCATTTAAAAAAAAAATTGTGAAAAATTTATTTATGAGAAATTTATTTATAAGATTTTGTTAAACATATATATATATATATATATTTTATATTCAGCATAATTTAAATCTATTAGATATTTTTAAAAATATTTTTGAAAAATCGAAATATTGTATTATAAGTTTTTATTCATATTTTTATGGTAAAGGCAATTAAAGAGAACGAACGGAGGCTGTAGTTCATCGATAGGAAAAAATATTTTATTATGTAACTAGAATTTAAAAATGTGGATAAAAATATGGTCAATTTGGCAGCAATTTAACTAAATCCCAGGGAATATTCAGAATAGCACAAAGTAATGAACTTATACAGACAATTAGGGTAAAGTCGGTTAAATCCGTGACACGGCTAATACCGTGATAGTGAATTAAAAGGGAACCCTGAAGTGATATCCACAAATTTTACGTATTACGTCTTTTAGATTATATTATTCCCTTAACAAAAATACTTCTTCGAGTGGCTTCTTGATAGTAATTTGGATTAGAAACGAACGTCTACAAGAAATTTGGAATTTTGACATTAGATTTCTATTGTACCTGTGATCTTATATAATCTATATTTTTATTTTCTATATAAAAAATTACAAATATCCCTTAATATCACGAAGTTAGCCGAGTGTACCCTAAATTTATATAATTTCTGTCAATTTTTAGAGATTCTATTTACTGCTTAAACTGTTATAACAGTTGTATATAAAATAGAATACCACCTTTGTGGATGATGACGCCATGTATGTTATCGTATTTTTCAAAAACCGATTTATAATCATGTTAATGAAATTAGTTCGCATAATAAATTGCATTATAAAGAGAATTAATTATTTGCAAAAAAATGTTTTTATAAATAAAATAATATTTTAATATTCCTACAATTTTATAGTTGCTCTTATCTCACAGAACAATTTTAATCAACAAAATTCTTCAAATCTGTTAAAAATAATTTTATTAATTTATTGCAATAATCAATGAGTAAAGTAAAATATAGATTGATACATAGGCTACAACCAGCTCGTGTCTGGAGACGTAGGCTCTCTCTCTCTCTCTCTCTCTCTCTCTCACCAACAATCAAACTCAGCACCAATCTTAGGCTTCTGATTGATTTGCTGATATTTGTAGAAGATGTCAAGACAAAGACAGGCGGAGAGCAGAAGCAATATATTTTGTGACTGTCCAAGTACGAGGAGCAGATTTGGGAAGGTATATATTTAAAAACTGGAGAAATATACACTAATAGTCATTCTTGTAAGCTGTTGTTGGAGAAAATGACGGGAAAACTAGTAGCCTAGAATGTGGTGTTACCTACCCAGAGTGGGTTCATCCGTTTTCTAACCTAATGGACCAGAATAATTTACAAACTCAAACAACTAAAATACCACATTTATTTGTAGATTTACAAAAGTGGACATAGTTTATCGAAAGCCTTTCAACTCTGTTATCGTCTTTTTATGAATGGAAAATTACAAACTATATATTTTTTTAAAATTTATGATCTATATCAGGAGTTACCAAACTTTTACCAGTCGTGACCCTTTTACCAGTCGTGACCCACTTTTTTTTTTTCGTAAAAAAATTTTACAAGCACCTTAAAATATGCTACAAACCTATGCCTGCCTCTATATAAAAATATTGCATCAAGTTAATTAAAAGTAATTTAATACGAACAACTAAATAATAAAAATTTTAGCGACACGCCTTGAGTCAACTCGCGACCCACACTTTGGGAACCACTGATCTATATTTCTATAATAAATCTAACATCTTTTTAGATGTTGTTATACTTTTTAGGAATGTAAAAAAATTAATAATGTTTTTTATTAACACATAACACGTTCGCGTTCAATAAAAATTTTATAATTCTTCTCAGAAAAGGAATTATTTTTTCATAGCCTTAAAGTGTGTTAACATATTTGCATATGAATGGAAACTACAACTACGTCTTTTGCCGCAATGCACGCGAACGTGTTAATATTATATTTTGTATCGGTTTCCTAATTTTATCAATGTAACATTTTCATATTTTTTCGAAAAAAATGTTCATATTGATTTAGTACTTCCAAAATAACAAATTTAGTAGGGGAAATAGGGGCGAAATGTGATACCTTTTATTCTAGGCATTGCTGGGACTAAATTAGTTTCACGGAAACAATTAAAATAAATTTTTAATAAAGTTCATTTATTTGGCTAACTTTTTAATAATTTGGATAAAAATAATTGACTTACATGAAATAATTAGATTCATGATTGTTCAGCAATAACAAGCAAAGCTTCTAATTAAAATTTTAACTTCCACCTTTGTTATATTCTACAAAATGTGTCAAAAATCATTGATATTTTCATCTTTCATCTATCCAGATAAAATTGCAGACCGCCAAAAAATTATCACATCTGTAAAAGAAGAAAAACTATTTTTAACAACCGTCATTGTGGTTCTCTAAAAATTTGTATAGACTTATTGGTTAATATTTTAATTTTACATAACTACTTATTATATTTTTTATTTCCATAAATTACATATTTTAATTTTTGTTTGGAAGTTATCTGAAAAACCAATTGTTATTATATATCTTTAGCATGTCTTTTTACATAGTAAATGATATATTGTATATAAATGGTATATTTTTTATATTTTTTTTTAACTAAATATACTGGAGAACTTTCTATGGGTGGAAATTGCACATTTATTTCCCGGTAATATTTTCTTTTTTAGTTTTATTTTGATTCTCCATGTTCACAAATATTTTCCAAGTACAGAAAAAATATATTTTTTACATGTACTTACTTATCGCAATATAAAATTTCACAACTTGAAATTCACAATATAACTTATTTAAAACTTATTACAAAAATTTAACTTTGAACTGCAACTTTACGATCAAATGCAATTTTCCTTTTCTCTCTATAGACTCTACAATTTCAGAATTCTCTTTCAAAAACAAAATCATTGAAATTATAAAACACCAATGCATACAAATTAGAGCTACGATAAGCCTACATTTGTTAAGTGGAAAATAAATTTGTTGACGAAAATTTTATTCAAACATAATTGTCTGCATATAGTCCATTAGTTTATGATTTCCAGTTAAATACATATTTTCTTTATAGAAACCATTTTTTTTATAAATTTAATAATCACTGTTTATTGATCTTTCACAATATTAAGTAATAATCTGTTTTACAAAATAAATGTGTACGTATAATGGACAAAAATTTCTGGAAGGCAAAATCTAAGAAAATTTTAATATGCATATTATGTACATATATCTAAATATTTTACGATACTGATTGTTATGATTGCTCTTCGAAATTTTGAGATATACTAAATATAATTTATTTTGTCGATAAAGTTATCAAATTTATTTCCAGTTATTCATTTAAATTTTCAGTTTTATAAGCAATCACTAACAAAATATACTCTAAGGATTTTAAAAAAATAAGGATTTAAAAAAAAAAACCATAAAACACACAAAAAAATAAAATTTTAATTTCCAACTTGAAATAACAATTTAACTTTTAACCGCCAACAATTTAGCCTAATTTGTAAAAAGTAATTTTATTCCAATAAAATAAACTAGCTCAATCCATTTATAGGGTGAATTCGAAACTCCTTCGAAATAGAATAACATCAAAATTCATTTGCATAGTAAACCTTACTTTTTCCGTGTACCTTAAGTCTTATAAATTTTAATTTATCGTTTTGTATAACCTAAACACCTTGTCTATATTAATTTAATCATTTTGTATTATGCTAGGATAAATCATATTTTCCTTGATAACATTTATAGCTAAAAAAAAAAATTAGAATGGTAAAATTAATATACTTTAACAACCATAAATACAAAAACGGAAAAATTTCTCTAAATAGAGAAACGAATATAATTATAATCACTCTTAAAAAAATATATATATTTAACGATAAAATTATGCAAAAAAAAAACTGAAAGTCCCAACATAAATTTGTTGACATGAAAATGACCTTTAAATGTGCGCGTTCCTTACAATAATAATAACTACACAACTAACAAAGTAATTACCTTATAATTTAACTTATAATAAAAAGTTAAATATTAAAAAAAGAACTAAAAAATATAAAAATTTATGTAACACGCGAAAAACTTTTCTTTTTATTAAACAAAAAAAAATCAAAATTCTTTCATAATCCACAATTTTTATGATAGTTTTTCAACAAAACACATCCGAATAGTATTTCCCGCTTTTAAAAAAAAAACGTGAAAATGTCATTTACACATATATATAGATTTTTCCATATTTTATATAGTTTTTCATATAAGTTATTTATTTACATTTAGACCGCGTGAAAAAATTTTCCAACCAATTATGGGTACTTACTTTAATAATATTATTCAGATTATTAAAAATGAATTTTTTTTTGTAGCATATACAACATGAAAACTTACTTTTACCCAAAAAAAAACAAAGTGAAAATACGAACATTTTCGAATATTATTCATAGAAAAACGAATTGTACCATGTCCCACAACAGTGAAACTGGCTTACACCTTTTGCAGTGCGATACTTGAGCGATTAAACGTTCTGATAATACGCTAAATTTTTGTCGGTTAAGCAATTTGTTAGAAAAAACGCAAATTGAGCATTTACTACATTTAGGGTTGAATAATACTCAATTGACATGCTACTATTATATGGCTTTATAAAATCATATATAAATAATAAAATCTTAAATAACAAAAAAAACGTTATTATTTTGAATATTTTATTATTTTCGGTTTAGCTACAAATTCTAAATTTTATATTTTAGTAAAAAGGATATTGTAATTTTGTAAATGGAAAAATATTTAAATGATTGAGATTGGATTTATTTATTATTATTTTTTTTTTAGAATTAGTTAAAATAATTGATAACATGTTGTAAACTTAATTAAAATACATTAGAAAGGAATAAAAATAATTTTGTTTTAAAAGTGTGTAATAAATTTGGAATTATTTCTAAATACTAGTACAACACTAAGTAGAATTATGTATTAATACACGACACGAGATTGTACTTCCAAGTCTCAACCCTGCCGAGTAGGTAGGAATGCTCTTTCGAAATACAAGGTGGCCAAAAATCCTGGAAAGAGAAAGAGGCATCGATTTGAGCAAGATATAGCATCAAGAACAGGGCCCACTTCGAAAGTAGGAAAAGACACAACCTGCCTCAACGGAATTGAATAGCATAAAAATAATGTTTTACTGGAGAAGAACAAACGGCAGAGATCTGTTGACGAAAAATCTTGGTATTTCGATAAAAAAATACTGAAGGTGGCCAATCGAACCCAAATCAATCTCCTGGGGTTTGAAAACTGACCTGGTGGTGTGGCAGACTGAAGAATCTGTGTTCGAATGATGGCAATGAGAATACCCTCGAAATCGGTGAAGTTGGAAAAGACCTCGGGTCAATTAGTAGATGCAAACAATAAAATATCTCTGGTGTCCGGAGTGGCGTGCAAGAAAGATTGGTTGACTGTTTCCTGCGCGCTAACCCCAGAACCAACTGTACAAACTGCAACATCTCTTGAAAATGCTACAGATAATCCTTTTCTGGTTTCAAGTCATATATGGAACAGACATCTGAGTTCAGACTTCGCAAAAAGATACCACCACCATGGTGGAACAATGAATTGAAAACGATACGCTACTCGGTACACCAAGCATCGTTGAACCGGTAGTGTGGGAGGGGTACAGAGACGACCTCAAGAAGTTCAAGAAAGAACTAAAAAACGCAAAAAGTGTTTGTTGGAGGAAGTTTTGTGAAGGTACATATATGACAGATTGCTGAAACGCAAGCTACAATCCTAAAGAGTACTGACGGGATCTGTAGAGGGGGCAGTCAACACAAGTTAGAGACACTAGTGTAAACTCACTTTCCGGACTGTCAAAATACGGCAGATCGCGATCCAACACCAACAATGCGCCCGAAGAATTACAAAAGAAGAGTTCCAGACATCGTTTAAGACCGGTACTTGGCGACCCTTTCAAATCATTGGGGACAAACGTGATAATATCGGTGATGCTACAGAAAGTGGAAAAGTGATCATCATTTGGTTAATAGCGATATACAAGGGATGTTTCTGTCCACAGCGCCATTTGTTGTATAATGATAATGTATTATTTCAATAGTTCCTAATTAAATAAATAAAAAGCACCATAATTTATAATTATAATTACAAAATTTATTTAGTAATTTAATCTTTTATTTCAATTACTTAAATTTTAACAATTACAATTTAGTTAAATGACACTTATTATTATTAGTTTCAACCGATCGACTAAAAAAACCAAGAATACCGACGATCTTGTCTCTACGAGCTTTTTAAATCAACTTCACTTGCACCGAATAATTAATTAAATATCTACCATGCGATATTTGGAAAAACCAATAAGCGATAAAAATTATTTTTTATTTAAGACGTGAACATAAATAATATTTTATTACTTAAGTTTAGTGTCTCCCTGAAAATATCCGTAATCGGAGACCGCAGCTTTGATTTAAAATAAAATTTTAATCACATAAGCGAAACCATTAAATTAATTTAAATAAAAAAACTACATATTTAATTTTGAAAGTATTATAATTTATTTTATAATTTTCCATGAATTTTTAAAAATAAATATCTCGCTTATGTTAGATATTTTAAAAATACATTTATAGTTCTTTATACATACGATAACGTTTGTTTTCCCTTGTTCACTCCATTGTGGAGCATAGGGCTCCAAGTACCGAGTTATCTGCACTTAAAGTGATAAACATTTTGTATTGCAATTTGGACCTACTAATTTGATATGGATTCCGAACCATAAATTTCTTTATAGTGAAGAAACTTTTAATTGGAACAAGATAATGGCTTTATTAGTACGATAATAGCTTCAGGTAAGTATTAATTTATTAATTATATTTTGTTTTGTTCTGAATAAGAACGGCAAAAAACCGGGGGTAAGAATTAGAAAATGGGGCAAAATGTACTATGTGTAATTCAGTTATAAAATGTGGAGCTGGAAAAACATCAACTTGACAAATCAGAGTCTTTTCGATCGCTGGTGATATCTATACAAAATTGCATTCGTTATATTTATATGTTACTTTTTCATTTTTCCAGATAAATAATGAAGTTATGTTATTTTTCTTTTGTTTTTATAATTATATAATTCTTAAATTAAAATAATGCAAAATGCTAAATTTTGTTTTGTATATTTTTGTTTATTTTCTTTAGTTTACAGATCCAAAGGTTGGTTTTAGTGTTTATTTAAAGGATTACTAAATATAATTGTTTTATAAATAAAAAGACAGATTAAAAATCGGTTTACCGATTTTTCACTCCATAAAAAACCGAAAACCGCTTTTTGAAATTTTCCCAGGTTTTTGCATGGCTTACTAGGGATGTCTAATACTAAACCAAGTTATGCTAAATTTACCTAAGTTATTTAATGAATCTTAATGATTTTGATACCTAAACCTGGCAAAAGTAGTCACGTAGATCCAAAAGACTATCGGACAATAAGCTTAACATCGTTAATGCTTAAAACAACGGAAAGTATCCTGGACACATGCATTCGGGAGAATATGGAACTGGTGAGCCGTCCAACTCGCAACATGCCTATTCAAGTGCCTGACATAACCAAACTTATGTCAGGCACTTACCACGAAAAGAAAACTCCGACTATCCTTAACCTAGCATACACACAAGCAGTATGTATGATGGCTTAACATGCGGCTAAGTTGGGATAGTCATCGATAGAATTCTGTGCTGCCTGTACTGCCGGTAGTCCTTCGATCTTCCAGATACTAGGTTCATGTATCCCTCAGCTTGGTCCAAGGTGGTATAAAAAATTCCAGGCAGTTGGATTGTTAAGAACCCAAAAACGGAGTTTTACCCGCCATTTCAACCTAACCTAACCTAATGAACTATTTCTTTTTTGTGATTTATGTCCCTTCAAAGTAGTGTTTTTCAACTAAAAAAATAGCTAAAAGTCACATATAGATATAGCTAAATCACACGAAAACAGAGAATGTTCAATTAATATAATCTTTTCTTTCTTAAGATATCCAACATTAACTGTGTGTTTGACATTTGTGTTATGAAGTATGTTTGACATTTGTGTTATGAAGTGTGTTATGAAGTAATATCCTGATCTATGTTTTATGTTTTATAAGGGGGGGTTAACTGTCTGCTGATGCCTGAACAGAACCCCGACCTAGGCCATTGATTGGCCCATTGGTATCCCTTTTTAATTGCAATAACCACCCGGCTACTTACCCTCGTTAAATCCAAGCTACTCCCCTAACAAAATTAAGGATTACCTTTATCGGGATACCTACTAGCTCATGTAGTCCACCGTATCTATACCTCCCTAGAATGTTTAGCCTCCTTCTGCTGAGACTAGGACAGTCGCAGAGCATGTGAGCTATATCTTCCGTTATGGCTAAGTCCTGGCAGCCCCTGCACAGATCAGCCGTAGCTAATCCCATCCTCTTAGCCATTTTTCCTAGCAGGCAGTGGCCTGTCAGAACACCAATGGCAAGTCTGAGGCTTGTCCTGCTCATATTTAATAGGATTCCCGTGTTCCTTAGGTTCCTTCGAGGCCACATAGTTTTTTCTATGTGGCATTTGTGTTCGTAGTTTCCCACATGTGATCAATCCTTCTCACCGTGATAGTGTCCACCTTACCTTTTTCCACCCCTACTGGACTGAGTACAGATATATCGGCTGTTCCAATGTCTGCCTCAGATCCTGATCTAGCGAGCTCATCAGCTATTTCATTACCTTCAATGTTGCTGTGGCCGGGGACCCAGCACAGTTCAACGATGCAATGCCTACAAAGTACCTGAAGTACTTCTCGGCAGCTTTTTACCAGGCTGGACTTGATGTTATTAGACCCTAGCGCTCTGATAGCTGCCTGGCTGTGGACATAGAATATGATATGCTCCTGTGATATCAGTCTAGCCTCAGCCAATTCAGCCGCCCTAACTATTGCCA
The DNA here is from genome assembly GCA_963932195.1 of Empis livida. NCBI lineage: Eukaryota > Metazoa > Arthropoda > Insecta > Diptera > Empididae > Empis > Empis livida. Next base: position 26,198,938 of record OZ010648.1, read on the forward strand.
GGATTTCCGCCTGGAAGACACTGCTGTGATCCGGCAGCCTTACTGATTCCCTGATATCTAGGAATTCGGAGTATATACCCGATCCTGCACCTTCAGCTGTTTTAGACCCGTCTGTGAAAATGGATATTCCAATTTCTGTGTTCACTGTTCCCTCCTCTCATTCGTTTCTTGTTGGGATACGAATGTCGAAATCTCTGCAAAAATCAAAATATGGAGTCAGGTAGTCTGTATGCACTCCCCTGGTGTCCAGATTGAATTCTTCCAAGATCCTGCTATGTGTGTATCCCCTATATCTAAGTGCACCTGACTCTCTTAGTCTTATTGCACTCTTTGCCGCTATGTTCTTTATATGCTCTTCCAGTGGATGCAGATTTAGCATGATTTCCATAGCTAAGGTTGGTGTCGTGCGCAGTGCACCAGTGATGCTTATGCACGCCAGCCTTTGCACCTTTTCCAGTTTTTTGACATTTGTCTTCCTATTTACTGCTGGCCACTGTTGTCTTCCTATTTACTGAAGGGGAGTGAGTCCCTACTGATGCTCATAAGGAAGTGCTGGCCACGTTCCTTACGAACACCCTCCTTCAGGATCTTCCACTCCTCAGCATGAATTCCCTTGTTCTGGCCTGCTAGCAGACTCAGAACTCTTTGTGGTGTTTGATACGGTTTAGGTATCCAAACCCACGCCTTGGGCCTTTGGTAGAGACTGGTATCGGCTCTAGGGATAGCTCTAAGCCTTACTCCCTCCCAGATACCATCTAGCTTGTTCAAGGTGGCTGATAAGAAATCCTTGGATTTCTTATCAGCGCATGCTACCACTTTGTACCCCCTTTCCCAGGCTGCGCCATCGAACTTTATGTCCTCCGCTAAGCCGGAAGCAAAAGCATCGATGAGCGCATCCTGGATCTTTTCTTCAACCGAGTCCCACTGCTCCTGGGTGAATTTGCCTTCGGGGCCATTCTCATCAACGATGGCCACCTGCAGATCATCAACTATCTTCGCTTTGCCGGAAGTAGTCGCGCTCTTGGCTTTTTTAGCGCCCTTAGGTTGGATGTTATCATCCGATCTGCCTCTCTTCTTCGTGAACCCTTTTTGGCCTCTTCAGCTCTGCCTGAAGTGCCCTTCTTCCTTCTGCTGGCTCCGTATTCCTCCCAGACGCACCGGAGGAACCTATTTTGTAGCTCAGCTTCCTGTCTTTATCCCTAGTCTGTTTTACAGACGCACGGGATGAAGACGGCTGTGGCTCCGCTTTCGCCGCAATAATTTTCTGAAGCTCCGTCGAATTCACTACAGCTCTGGCTTCGACAAGCTTTTCCTTGTCCCAGGCGCTGAGTTCCTTCGGATCGATCACCAGGAGCTTGTCAATCCTTCTTCTGGCCCTGCGCATCTTTTTAATCGCGTCTTTACGCAGATTGGTTGATACTGCACCAGAGTGGGGGTTAACCTTACTGAATCCCTTTGGTGTACCTGTGGAAGATAAATAGCTTTTTCCTATATTATCTAAATCGGAGCTCAGATCAGCCATGTTGATGACGGTGGTATTACCGTCAACCTCCATGTCGGAGCCAGAATCTGACTGATCTGAGCTTCCTAAATCTGACTTACCTTTCAGTATGTCCAGGTCCCCTTCCGATAACACAAATGAAGATGTCTGCGACAATGCTCGTAGTTCTCCATCTGTGTCAAGTAGATTTTCAGTTGCTTCATTACGCACGGATGAGCCTGTCACCACTCCTCCGCACGTTCCTACTGGCGACTTAGTTCCTTTCGGAACCAAGCCTTCGCCACCTGCCGTAGGTACAGGTGACACTTGTGTTGACATCCCAACACGCGATTTGTTCTTTTTCGTTGCCATTGTCCATTGTTGTTCGGATTCCCTTGGTTTTCAGACCTCAATAGTGACCTTATCGGTATGGTTAGACCTGCCGGATACCGCAGACTATTCTCTGCAGTATCCACCGACATCGCTCACTACATCCTTGATCCTACTTAAGCCCCACCACCACGACAAGGTGGAATCCCTCGGGGGGATCCTGATCTAACATGAAACCCCTTACAGAACCAAGAACTTCTGGAATATATTTTGTTATGTTAAAATCTGATTTATGTCCCTTCAAAGTAGTTGCCTTAGGCAAGATACAAAAATACAGCATAAATTAATGGTATCATGGATCTTCGCTTTTTGATTATCGTTGGAGTTGAGTCATCTTCATGAATCCATACAACGTCGGTCAAATTATGTGACGTCCAATAAGTGGAACATAAACGAAGTTTATCTCAACAGATACATAACATAAGTGTAACTTGGTTATGCCTCAATTATGTATTTTACATCGGCTATCGCTGCCAGGGTAAAAGTTGTTCTTGTACGCCTTGTTGTTTTTGTCCGTTTCTTGGCTGATTTCTTACTGAATGTCTACCTGTTTTAAATTCTGCAACCCACCAAAATAACATATACCAACCAATTATAGACGTTCAATACAGTTTTATTGCTTGAAGCAAACTTCAAAATTATAATTATAATTAGCGCGAAAATATTCTTGCGTTTATGATGTACCCCAAATCTTATTATCTCAAACTAATTATTATTAATAAAGTTCTAATGCAATTTCAAAGTATATATTACATTTATCATGATACATTTTACTTTCTACAAAAAAAACGACCAACTGAGGTAAATGTAACAGTTTAGTAATATCTTAAAACTTTTTGAATAGCCATTTTTAAATAATAAATATCTACCAGGATAAAAATTATTATTTTATATATTTTTAAAACCTAGTATTATTACCTAGTAAGTATTATTTTACTTATTCTAAATATTTTTTGTTAGTCCATCCACTTAACAGTATCACACATTATCACAATTTAGAAAGCTCAAATATTATGAATATCCATTTCGTGTCAGTTATTCCATAACATATATAATTAATTGAATTAAAACTACTTACTTATTTTAACGTATGGGCGTATGGCATAATAAATTGCTCGTTTTATTTACAACAGGATATCATGCAGCTCTTGTCAGTCTTGTAGGATCAACGATCAAGTAAACTATTTACATCGTAAACCAGGATAAAAATTATATTATTTTATATATTTTTAAAACCTAGTCCGCTTTTCTAAGTATTATTTTACTTATTCTAAATATTTTTTGTTAGTCCATCCACTTTACAGTAAACTATTACAATACAAACTTCAATTATATAAATATAGGTATTGTAACGGTAAATAAGAGTATTGAACAGGGGAGAGAAGTTTCTAGTGAAAGTGAGATATAGTTAGTAGGGAATATATTGAAGCGGAAAAAAACAATTAAGTTTAGTTTGAAAAAGGAAATAGAGGACGGAGGTTTTCTCTGTGACTGATTTTTTTTTCTTTTGATGTAGAACGGTGGGACTTTGGAAGGTAGTCTTTGATTTATTTGGACGGTGGTTGATACTGAATATAAGGTACATAACAAGTATTTAGTGTTATAGTATAATTAATTTCATCAGTAAGAAAGTATATAAAATATAAATAGCAAATTATGATATATATGTAAATATGCAATGTTTACATTTTAGAAAATTACAAGAACACAATTATTTTTATATATGTATATATTTTTTTTAAGAAAAGTTGTTTTGCCAGTCTTTGGAAATATGCTAATATTAAATACTTTTCGGACAACTTAAACTGTCTTTTTTATAATTTAACTTGCAGTTTTCTTTGTAAAAATAACTTTCACAAGTACTTAATGATTAATCTTTTGTTTTACGGCATCATCAAAATTGAATTATCAGTTTTATTTAAGTAATCAATTTCATTTCCAACAAGATAGTAATGTAAGATTTTTGAGAAATATTAATATCAAAAAATTTTTAATATTCTTAATATCATTTTCATGAAATGATAGTAAGATTTTTGAGAAATATTAATATGTATCAAAAATTTTTTAATATTCTTAATATCATTTTCATATAATTAATCTATAAACAGAAAATTATTATAATAAATTAAAAATATAATTATTGTCCACAAAACTAATCCGAGACACAATAATTGGCGAATAATTTTTGAAATTATCATGTAATCAAGTGGTTTTCCAAAATATATTTTATGTGTCATACTAAAATAAATAAACTTAATATATTTAACAACAATCTAAAAATAATGAACATGAAATGAAAATTAAACTATGTGATAATAATGCAAAACTAATAAAATAAATTTAATATTAAAATCAACAAAATATCATCGCCGCCGCTGTTCGTGTCATAGTTATTGTCGTTCTTTTAATTGGCATATAAAAATAAATATTAACTATTGTGTCCGCAACTTAAATAAAATTATATCTGATTAAAAAATTTCATTTTGATTGGATCATTTTTAATGTTTATGTACAATTTAAAGTTTAGATTATTATTTACAATCTACATTTACATTATATAGTAGCAGAAATAATTTTAATAATTTAACTTTAGCTTGGCGCAATATATTGTTTGAAACTACTATTAATTAATTTAGATTGGAAAAAATAATATACATAATTGACTTCTATATGTATATGACATCAATAATTATATTTAATTGTAATCAATAATTATATTCATTTGATATGAAATGGTTAATAAATTTAAAATTGCCATTAAATAATCTATATTAAAAATTATTTGATTTCTGTAATAGTTGGTTAAGTACAATAATTGTGAACCTAAGAATAATTTAGCTCAGTTAGTAAGAAAATGATTTTATAAATATTCCACAAAAATGTGTTCTAATTTGTCGTAAAAATATATCTTAATTTCAACTTGGGAGGATTGCAAAAACTATAAACGAAGATTTAAATTTGAATTTGGCAGTTACAATATTTACATTATTGATAGCTCAATTCTATAAATGCGATTTTCTAGTTACACGTTATATGATTTTTTGAAAAATTCGATATTATTGCAAATTTGTCACATTTTGGAAAAATTCGATATTATTGGAAAAATGAACGATAAAAGTTGTAAATCAACTATTATGTGTGCATAAAATATTTAAGTGCGGTACTTAGTCCGCACTTAACACTGAAATCCAGAAATTTGAATAAGTTTTTCGCTGTGAAGTTTTATTATCATGCAAAACCAATTTATCTTCCTGGATATTTTGCTTCAAAAGTTAAAAATAAATGCAGAGCTTATTGGACAAATATAAAGGTGTTACTTGTTCAGTGGCATGTAACACCTATCAAATATTAGTACAATTTTTAATTGCATTTTAGATGCAAATACGTACAGTTTCAATTCCGATATTTTCTGGTTTAAAAAATATATATTTTTAAATATAGGTATTCACAACTATCCACAAATATTTAGTACTTAGGAAAATAAGAGCTTTAAGCGTGACTTACTCAAAATGGAAATGTAAATTAACATTATTATCTCTCTCTCTTTTGGCGCTACAGCTCGTGACGAGCCTGGGCCTCCCTTAAAGGGTCTCTGTAACATTTTATTGCAATTTGGACCTACTAATTTTATATGGATTCCGAACCATAAATTTCTTTATAGTGAAGAAACTATTAATTGCAACAAGCTAATGGTTTTTATTAGTAAGACATTTGTTGTTAGCAAATGGTCTCTGCCGTTAGCATTTTTCCCAGTCTTAAATTACATTTTTATTATAATTTTATTACTGGTACTCATTTAAAGCTGAGTAAACTTAGACCAACATCGATGTCTCGGACGGGCGTCGAACCCAGTACCTAATGCACCACAGCTTAGCACACTACCACTTAAGCCACCGTCGGTCTTTAACATTATTATCTACAACAACTATAATACGAAAAAAATAAGCTGCGACATCAGATTAGGTGGATACCATCCTAATCTTTGTAAATGGTTCGAATAACATGTCCAATTTAAGATAGTTATCGAGGAAGGGACTAATTGTACACGAAAAAATTATGCCGAGAGCTATTAAAAATAAAAATTATGAGTAAAAACTATGAGTAAAAAACGTTCGAAAAACTAATGTTCATCTGACGGAGCCACATGCAACACATCGCGCGCTGTGTGGCATGTATAATTTCAACGAATAATTTCACGTAAATTACCAACACATATATAAAAAAAGTAATAGTGGAATAAAAGGCTTATAAATCTATACTAAATTCTTTGATTAGTAAAAAAAACTGAAATTAACTACAGTACTAGTTACAAGTATATCATTATATTTTGCGCTAAATGTAGTAACCATTTGCAAGAATTGAAATTAATATGAATTTAAATATTTTAATCGAACTTTAAATAATTTTTGTTACAGAAAAAAATAAAAAAATATTTAAAATTACATCCCTCCTGAGGAGAATAAAAGAAAGGTTCGAGGACAGTTCACCAGACCGCACTGTATTAGAAAATGCCTACAGGCCGCGAATTATTGCAGAAAAAGTAGAAGCAGTATTAATGAGGTCATATAACAAATTATCTACAAATTCAGATACAATACCAAACGAAATTACTATATACAATTTCTATAAAAGTGCTTAAAATATATTCAATCGACTATACGACACGGAAATCCATTCAGAAGAATGGCTAACCTCAACTTGTGCAATCCAAACGAAAAAATAAAGCGCCCGAATATTAAGAACGTAGAACAATTAAGTTTTCGACAGCATGACAAGAGGAAAAGACATTAGAATTATCAAACAAGTCTACTGGAAACAAAAAGAACATTAAAATAAGAAGAAGTGTTAGACAATTGCAGGGTAGTTTCTGTCTAAAAAAGTATTCCACCTAAAACAGCTAAGTCTTGCAGTGGGTAGAGCACCTGCCTTCCAATAGGAAGGTCCCGAGTTCAAATCCAGTCGAACTTTTCTGCGAATTTTTCGACCAGGCTTAAGTACCATTCGGTATTGGGATAAAATGATCCTAAAAATTCCCAACATAAAAAAAATTACACATCTCTCCCCGTACTGTGTGTTCTATTCACGGTTAATGGAAAATTTTTACAATATTTGGCTATGCATAAAAGAAAAAGTATTTAATTAATTTAAAGATTAGCTTAAAAGGTGAATGAGCAGGTACGGGATGGTATAACATCAGGTTCGCGGAAGACATAATCAGTCTTAAATTTCTACTGGAAAAGATAAACAAACCACAAAAAATGTGAAGAGATAAACAAAAAATGGGAAAAGTATGTTATCAAGATAAACAAAGTACATGATAATTAGAAAAGTACATAATAATGAGAAAACCTACTTGGTATATTATAATCGGCAAAAATAATGCTGGGTATAGCTATGACAAAATGAAATCTATTATTATTTCAATTTTCTTTCCTTCTAAATCTAAATTGAAATAAGAGATAAAATAAAATATCTAGGGACAATTGACGAGAAAAATCCAAACAAGATCAATGCTATAGGCTGGCACAAGCTAAGTCAACATGCGATAAAATGGAGACCATCTTATGCAAGAGTTAGATAAATATGAGAAATAAGTCTTAAAAAATTAAATATTTTCTGTGCTTTTAAACGGATAAAAACTTAATAAAGAAAGTAGAATCATTTGCAGCATTGCTGCCAGAATTGTGTTATAGTATAAAATACTGAAAAAATAGACATCCTATCCGTCTATTTTTTCAATATTTTATACTATAACAAAATTCTGGCTTTTTTAGAATTAAATACTTTTTCTTTTAACGCAGGAGTGTTATGTGGTATGAACACCACAAAAAGCAATAAAGTTCATGAAACTAAGTCATTTTAAGCACATCACTGATGTTGAAAATAAAATTGCTATCGTCATGGTTTTATATATTGTTATTTGGGCATTTCTGGATATCAATCGTGAGCTGAACAAGTGCTTGTATGCTTAGAAGCATTTATTTACAGTCTGAATTACTTCCTGTACTTGTTACTAGCTGGATTATTATATGCAACACCTAAATATTTAAAATCATTAACAGCTTCAAAACTGTGTTCTCCAATGGCTTACTGTTCAAGCTAAAGCAAAACTTCCCCATCCATACTACGAACTACTAAAGTCCTACTTAAGCGATAGAAAATTGATGGTCAAATTCCAAGATAAATATTCATCGTTAATGCAATTAAACGCAGCTGATCTTCCAACAAACGGTGACGCAATGACCTCAACTTTCGATGATGATACAGAACTTCTTCCATCAAGTATATGTCCTGAAATAGCTACACATGAACTACAGAAAACCATACAACAGTCAACAGTGGCTAAAAAATGGAGAATTAAGGCAAATAAAAGTAAATCAGTACCATAAGGAAAAAATCTTGCCCTGCTGTTATACTAAACAACTCAGCATTACCGCAAGCAGATTCAGCGAAATGCCTAGGAATACATTTAGACTGAAAGCTTATATGGCGGTCACAGGTATTCAATAAAGTAAAACATCTCCGATCCAAGTTCAGCAACCTATATTGGCTGATTGGCCGAAAATCAGAAGTATGTTTGGAAAACAAAGTTAGCATATTAAAACCAATCTGGACTTATGCATATTAAAACCAATCTGGACTTATGGTTTCATACTGTCGGACACCACATTCACATCAAATATTGAAATTTTAGAAAGATTCCAGTCACAAGTTCTCAGAACAATTGTAAACGCACCATGATCTATTCGTAATTCAACCATAAAGCATGACCTAAACATACACACAGTGAAGGAAGAAATCAAATTAGTGTCCAAAAAATATATTAAGAGGCTTAGTAAGCATCCAAATATGTTTAATAACAATAATCAAGTTAGAAGAATAAAACGTTTTAAAGTTTGAAACTTCCTGAAAGATTTTAGAATAAATATATATTTATATTTACATTAAGGGAAGAAATTATTGGATTTTATTCCCTATATGTCTCTTTTTCAAGGCAAAAATTCGTTTTCTCAAGAAATTTATTGAATATCCTGTAATGAACGTGTAATCATTATAGATAATAGGGCAGATTGTAAAAAAATGATTTACTTATTTCGTTGTTATCAGGATAAACTACAAAAAAATGCATTTACCTGTTTCATCAAACATGAGTGTAGGAGATGGCATAGTTCTAGAAAACCTTCCGATTTTATATGTTATAAAATAATGAAGCTGGATTTGAAATTAGAAATTTCAAGATCCTACTTCATCTATATTAACATGTTCGCTTTAATCACCAGATTTTCATTATGACAGTAGCTTATCAAAATTTTATGACTGGGAATTCCCGCTCTTTTTAAATTAAATTTTTTTAACCGACAAAATCTGAAAATAAATGGAGGAAATTCCTTCCCGTCATAAATTTTTATATTAATATTTTTTTTTAGATTTATTGGTAGGTTTGTCAAAATTTAATTGAAAGCGAAATAAATTTTAGAGATTCATAAAATAGAAAACAATTCTGATGGCTTTCTTAATAATATGCATTAGAAGAAAGTTTAAAAACGATGCTGGAGCTAATGTTATGGTGCTCGTTATAGATCGATGATCATGAATTTTTTGTTTCAAAATTTGAATGGTGTTTTAGTTCCAACAAGAACTAAACCTCATACTGCTACCTCAACAATTGATTTATTGAAAAAGAGATTTGGTGATAACATTATTTCGAGAAATTGTCCAATTAATAGTCCTCCAAGATAATGAGACATAACGCCACTGGATTATTTTCTTTGCGCTTATGTTAAGTCATTGGTTTATGCTGATACACTAGAAAAGTGATCCAAAATTGGTCTGATCGAATGCGGTTGCTCAGAGCTAGTCGTGGTACACATATTTCGGATATTATTTTTAAAACCTAATTAAAAAAAAAATTTTAAATAAAAAAATTTCAATCTTAATTTAAATAAGTTTTATTTCAATTTAAAATTTTATCATTCTAAAAAAAGCACCCTTTATAAGTTCGCAAGCTTTTTCCTGTGCGTTGATTTCCAATCGCCTAAGATTTCAGAAGAAATCCCAGGTTGACGCAGTATATACTGATTGCAGTAAAGCTTTTGAAATATATACTGATTGCAGTAAAGCTTTTGAAATAGTTGATCTTGGAATAATGATTCATAACCTCTGTGAGCTGGGTTTTCCAGAATTATTTCTTAGCTCGTTAAAATCATACCTATCTAATAGAACACACAGATAATCTTCCGGAATAGTACGTCTACGGTGTTCCTAAAAGAAGTCATATTGGTCCATTGAGTTTTGTTCTTTTTTTAATTACATTGTCGAATTCATACTATTTTGTAAAGTGCTAGTGTTTGCTGATATAAAGGTTAAATGTTTGTGAATGACTTAATCAACTCGGATTAACATAACAAATCTCTACGACGGCTATGTTTATGGAGCACCAAGAATCTCTTATTTCTGAATACTGATAAGTGTTGCATTATAAAGCTTGGAGCTTGGTTAATATCTTTTACACGCAAAACAAACCTTATGTTGCCTTTTACCATCTTTTTAACAAGCCATTAAAGAAGTATATCGGTTCGAAAAGATCTGAGTACTATTGAGCTAATAAAGCTTGGAGCTTGGGTAGATGTTAGTCAAGTGATATTACTGACCCTGAGGTAATAAGAAAATCTTCTTAGATTTTCTGCATTATGGTCTCCATATTAGGTTAATCTTATATCACGTATAGAGGCTGTTCAAAAACAATTTCTGCGGTTTGCATTAAGAGGCTTGAAGTAGAATGATGTTTACAACCTACTTAGTTATACGAATAGACTGATACTCATAAATATGGTATCGTTAGAAAATAGAAGAACTATTGGCATAATATTGTTCATTCATCGCGTAATTTTAGGTAAACTTGACTCTGCTGATTAAGCCAAATACCATTTCATGTACCTTGGCTAAATTTTCGTCAAATAAGATTGTGACTCATTCCAGTTGGTTGGTAGGTTGTTTTGTAAGGAGGAAGACTATAAGCCCTCCCACTCAGTGAGAGCTTAAATGTACGTTGTACACCCCATACTCTAGTGTTCCAGAGTCTCTTCCTCATCCCCGCAGCTTCTAACTAAAGAAATCGTAGACTTAGACTTTTGACCGCTTATCTCTCTCCAAAAGAATTTAGTATTGGTGCATTGCTCATAGTTGTACCATCTAAGTCTACGTTCCCATTCGTCCCATTCCACTAGTAATCTTTTTCAGGTACAGGAGGTGTACCGATCTGATAAGAGATTGGAGATTTGGTTGTGACTCCGTCTCTAGCCAGTTTATCTGCCTGTCAATTGCCTTGAATCCACAGTGGTGGGGTGACCAGAGAATACTTAGATCATTATACCGCGCGAATACGTTTAGGCTAGATTTACACTTACTCCTGCTATCATTTTTAAACCGGTTAAAAATGATAGCAGGAGTAAATGTAAATCTAGCCTAAACGCATTTGGAGGTATAATGATCTAAGTATAAACCGCGATTCCATTAGTTGAGATGGGTGTACTCCACTCCCCTCTAGTTGGGAACCTAACCTAGTCAAACACCAGTTTCTCTAACTCATAATCACAAACTTCGTCATTTAAATCTACATCCGCTGCTTGGAGAGTCCTCAAGATTTCTCCATGCGGTAATAATATAGTATTATTTCGTACGTTTTTCCTCAGGCTAAGGCGTAGGACAGTGCTTGCTTTCAGCTTTTTAACGTGATTATCATTCAGTGTAATATTTAGAAGAACTTCCAGCGCTCTGATTGTACCCATATTGCCAATATACAGAATTTTCTCTGATCTCTGGCGTAGTATTTGTTGTTAGAATCAATCCCAAACGATTTATACCAAACCAAAGCCCCGTGTCCGGATTAATCTTTCCATCAGGCAATGATTTAATGTTTTTATCAGGCAATGATTTCAAACTTATTGGTTTAAAAATCTTAACCGATGCATATTATACTTCGCCGGCTCTACATAGTATGAAAATACCTTCGGGTTCCTGCCAGGGTAACTGGACATAGCTCATTTCAAGACATGCTAGATATGTTTGACATAGCCTGTCTACGTGCTGTAGGTGTACTGGATAAAGGCCATCGGGGATTTGAAAAGTTTGAAAGAGTTTATCGCCAATAATACCTTATCGCTTGTTAACAGCCGTTCTACGCCCAGATCTGAACTCTCACAATTAAGAATTGGGATTGTAGGGGCTGCGTCATTCGTAAGACTACATCCCAGGTAGTCTTACGAATGGCTGCAGTACGCTGTCCAGTGATTCTTTTGTTGAAGAGGATGCTTTACCATCCTTAAATTCTATAAGTTTCGGTTGTTATGTGTTTTGGAAAGTAATTTTTTTAGCCTAGCTATTTCACTTGCACTGCTAAGTTGTTCCGTAAAGTTTTGCCGCGATTCTATTCGTCATTCCGCATGACTTTATAAATTCACGAAGGAGGTCCTATTGAAGAGTCTTCTTATTTCTTTTCTTTTATTCTGTCATCCAGGTTTGTTTACCATTTACATTAGATATCCCGAGAGGACAGGATTTCTCGTATGCCTTAATCATTGAGTTGGTAATATATGTCACCTCCAACCCAATTATTATCTGTGATTCAACTCACTAGGAGCTGCCCGTGTCCTTAGATTCGCTTTCAGTTCCTCTTTGCACTTTCTGTAGATCTCTGATGTTTCTACCTACTATTAAATTCTTACCTAACTCAAAACAAACTCAAAAATGGTCGGAAAAAGATGATTCATCAGAGACGTGCCAGGTTAGGATTGATTGTGGGATTTGCTTGCTGTCCAGAGTTATATCTAAAACCTGTTTGCTATTCTTATTTTTTAAAGTTTGTTTTTTGCCGTTATTTAGGTAAAAGATGAGTTCTGAAGCTTCAAATAAGGAAGATGCAGATCTCGACTCCTTTTTGGGAGCTGTAAACGAATGCTAGTTTATCTGATGACGATACTCTGACTGAGGAATTAAATATTACTGTTATATTTTTCAGATGACTTAATGGTTGAGGCACGCGAAGTCACCTGCATAAAGAATGGGGAATGATTCAACAGAGACGTGCCAGGTTAGGATTGCGTCGAATTGCTTTTCATAAAAATGAAATATTTCATATTAAATTTGACATTTATCCTAGACACTATTATCCCCAAACATTGGCGCATTTTCATTTTCATCGATTCATTATGCTTTTCATTAACACATTTCTACTAATCAGCTGATTATGTGAAAACTGAATTTTTGTACTAAGCAATCATAAAAAAAATATCAATTGCCAAATAAAAATTGCATCCAAGAAAATATATTTGAAAAATAAATATTATTCTTCATAAAATGTTGGAAAAAAACAAAAGGTCAGCAAAATATAAAAAAAGTTTCTGGAGCATAAAACAATAAAAAATGGAAAGGAAATAAAAAACCAAAAAATTGTAAGGGGACAACACTTACCAAAAAATATCTGCCAACTGTCGAATAACTATCGCATATAAATATTCGACCACGCATAAAATATATAGGCGTTGTAAATTAACGTTCATCGTAGATTATTTTATAGGACCAAAATTAGATATTCGATATCCGGGTGCGCGCATTTTGTTAATGGTAGACTCCCAGGTTTTTAGGTGACCATTAATTATGCCAATGTTATTATTTCTTTCAGTTTATCCACTTATGACATAAAGACAAATTTTGTTGACTATGTGAGTTCGAGTAATCGCGCATTGTAAGCTTTACTGGCTAAACGATTATGTACATATATCGATCAACTAATTGAGCATGTGTTTCATAGTTGGTATTAATAATTAATTAATGGTTTATATATAATTGTAGTTATTTGTTACTTTACTAATTGCTTTACTCTGGTAATTTATTACATAACTTAACTATTATCTTTACTTTATTCTTTGTAATTTCGTTTTAGATATTAGATATTACTTTTGTGCCTATACCGAAGAACTTGTATACTTTGCGATAAATACAGTTAATTCTCTCTAAGTCAAAATCCTGTCAAAATGCTGTATAACTCAAATTAATCACATCGGGCCTGTAAAATTTATTATTAAAATAATTATGTAAGTCAAAAGAGGTGTATTTCAAAATCTGTGTAACTCAAAATAAAATTTCATGGGAAAAAAATCTGTCTAACTCAACATTCTAAAAATATTAAAATTGAGAGTAAAATTACAAATTATTAGGGAAATTGATTAAGGAAAACATTAGATAGATGTGTCCCGTAAGATAAATGTGATGAAAATGTTAATTTGACCGTTCCAAGTGATACTCAAGTAACGGAAAGTTTAGAGATAATTTATCACAAACTACTATCACAAGATGATGTTCCGCCAAATGTATTTCAAAATTATTATGGTTTAACAAAATATTTAAAAAAGTGATTTGTTCTCTTTGTTTATTCTTGTTTAAATTAATAAAATTTGAATTTCACAACTTCCACAATATTCCTCTTATTATATTAAAAATTTTTTATAAAAAATTTTTAGTCCCTTGCGATTTTGACTTGAGGAGAGTTCACTTAAATAAATAACTAAGATGTGTATATGTACAGAAATATACACTTTATTAAGTACTATTATGTCTATATATTAAAATATAAGTAACAAGGATTATGAGTTGATCGAAGTAAATTCTATTTCATTACTACTTCTTTTGCCTAGGTAACAATTTTAATAATTAAGTTCACTGTATAATGTTGTAATAAGAATAAATTGCTTTTTATATGGCAATTTCATAAGAAATGAAACGAAAGCTTAGAAACTGTGTTGTATTGGCAATTTAAAAAAAAAAACATTACATTTTTACCGCGTTTTATTGTTAGGTTTATATATATATATATATATATATATATAATTATAGATACAAAAAAATAGTTATTTTTAAAAGTATATTTATATCGAGTTTATTGATAATACAGCTCCAAGTTCATACCATCATGAATTTCATCTGCAAAATAATAAAAAAAAATTCATGATTCATCTTGGAAAAATATTACGGAAAAATCGCATTATTATTTTTAAATTTTATTATTAGTCGAATATATTATATTTTTCCAATTATGGTAACAAAAAAGGATAGAAATAAAAATATAGGAAAAATGTACAATAGAAAAGTAAAGTAATACTTACAATCACATAACCTAATTGGATCCTTGTAAATTGTGTACCATTTCTTCAAAACAATTTTTTCACTTTTTGTACCGGTTTGAGCTGCAATTAGTTTCTTTAAATCCCCAATTGTATCTTCAGGATTGCATTTTACCCGGACCTAAAAACATTAGTATTTGTTTCAAGTTGTAATAAAAATAAAATATAAATCTATTATTTTAATTTAAACTTTTTTAGTTTCAGACTATCTTAGGAAAAAATGTACTAGGAACCAACGTATGAATATAATTGATAAAAATAATATATATTTACTTTTTTTCCCAAGCGATCGTTGCATGTAATTTCAATCATCTTTTTTACTAATCTTTATTTGAAAAAACTGATAAATTTCACTTTTGTCAAACTTATTTGCATTTAAATGTCAGTCATGACAAGCAAAAACAAAGCGAGCAGAAATAATTCAATTGGCCAGAAAGTCAAATATATTTTTAATTTTCAAGAAATATTATCTTTTTACTTTCTTATCGCATAATAAATAGAATTTTTGAACTGAGAAATTAATTTCTTATTTGAATTCCAGAGCAAATAAGAAAAATAGTTAAAATTTAAAATTAATCTTCATTCTCCTCCACTGCACAATGATATAAATGTATTTTATTTTCATAATGTTGGCGAAAGTTTTTTCGTCATTGCATGAAAGACTTACCGTTGTATCTGCTCTTCGTCACTGCTAGAAAGACTTACCGTTGTATCTGCTCTTCAAATTAAAAAAAGATCTACTTACATCGAATATTCTTTTCTGTAGTCTTATAATTATTAAATTCTATAAAATCATTAGAATAAATATGTAAATTATTTATATCAGTTTAGTTTAAATACAAAATAATAAATCGAGATATATTATAAAAAATAATATTTTCTTGGAAAGCTACTACTTTACTACAAAAATTTTGTTAAAATAAGTTCCTCTACTTTTTGTTCTATTACTAAACTACTACATGGTAAATAGCAGCACGACTAGACGATGAGCAAATCTTAAAAGAAGAAGTTGGAAAAAGTGCTTAAGGGAAAAAAGAAACATTTTTTTCATCTTAAGGAAGAAATTGAAGGTTTCCCATTGTAAAAATTTCAATTTTTAAAGAAGAAATAAGTGAATAGTCTATAATAGCTTTAAATTTTCAACATTAAATAGACTTTAACTTTAATCTAAATCGTGTATAATAAGTATTGGTGAACCTGCGAAGAAAGAAATTTATAACTACAAGTCTACAGCTCAATAACCAACAAATAATAACATACAAAGCAATTAATAAAAAGTTAATTTAAAAAAGAAAAGTATTAGGTAAATTAGTTTTTTGTTACAATTGCTTCAAAGTGAGAAATTTTCAAGATAATGGTGATTGAAGTTGATCTTCAAATTAATGGTGGAGTAGGTGTTGGTGGCGTGACAACATCAGCTAAGAAAGTTGTTGACCCAAAGGAAAATTTATGGTAAATTTAAAAATGCATTTAATCAAATTGAATGACAAAAGCTTGTTACTTAATTTTTAAGAACTGTCAAAAAATAATTGTGTCACACCTTTCCCTAGCCTTTTGTTCTTAATTAAATTTATACAAAATTAGCATAATGACGTTCTCATTGTTATTCTAACAGCTAACAGTTTAGCACACAATACACGTATATCACTCACAACCGGTCAGGAAGAAGTTGGAAAAAATTTAAATTATAAATTTTTCTAATGGACTTGTGAATCATACTAAAAATCGATTTTACCAAAAAAAAATTACACAATTGCTGAAACAAATTCTAAAGCGAAAAAATGTTTTACGAATAACAGTTATTTGATAATTAAAATTTTCAAGTAAAACAAATTGAAAACCTAGCATGTATCATAACATGTAAAATTAAATAATAAATAATTACCAAAAAAATGTTTGTTAAAAATGCAGATAACAATAATACTAGTAGAGATAAATATGACTCATTTATATAAATATATGAACGCAGAACAAATTGACACCTATGCAAAATTTCTATATTGTCTATAAATAGCGGTTAAAGATTAAACAATTACTTTCTGGTATACATGATTGAGTTGTAATTATTAATTCTTAGTATGAAAATCAATATTTAGGTATTAAATTATACAAAAAATTTAAGTTCTTAGGTATTTCTCTTCATTCTAGAGTCACTTTAATTTTGAATAAATTTAAACTAACATCATTCTATTTGATTAATAATAAATTACTGATGAAATTATTTATTATTAGGTCTGCAATTTTAAGCGAAGTTCAAAAACAAGGCAGCACTAAACTTCCATCAAACAAATCTGTTTTAGTACTAGGTGATAATGCAACTGGCAAAACAACACTAATTGCTAAGCTTCAGGGAGTTGAGGATCCTAAAAAGGGAGCTGGGTTAGAATATGCTTATATCGATGTTAAGGATGAATATAGAGATGGTAAATAAATCGAAAAAAAAAAAATTAACTATTAATATAAGAAAAATCAAAAATTTAATTATAGACATGACACGATTAGGAGTTTGGGTCCTTGATGGTGATCCAGGACACACAAATCTTCTTAAATATGCACTTAACGAATCAAATTATACACACACATTAATTATCCTAACAGTGTCAATGACCAGTCCATGGGGTTGGCTGGAACAACTGCAACATTGGATTAAAATATTAGTCGATCATATTGAAACATTAAAATTGGATAAGGAAGAAAAACAAAGTGCAAGGCAACGTTTAATAACAACATGGCAAAGTTATTGTGAAGTCGGTGATGATTTAGATCCAAGTTCACCTATAAAACGTACACCAGTTCGTAATAATTCAATAGATGATGACGATGTTTTACCTTTACCGGAAGGTGCACTTACATCAAATTTGGGCTTAGATGTTGTTGTTGTTGTCACCAAAGTAATAAATATCAAATAAAATGTATCAGTTTTAGAATTAAATAAAAATAATTTTATTTTCTTGGTAGACCGATTATATGACAACATTAGAAAAAGAATATGACTATAGAGATGAACATTTTGATTTTATTCAACAGTGGATCAGACGATTTTGTTTGCAACATGGCGCATCATTATTTTATACCAGTGTAAAAGAAGACAAGAACTGTGATCTCCTTTATAAATATTTAACACATCGAATTTATGGTTTACCATTCCGAACACCTGCACTAGTCGTTGAAAAGGATGCGGTTTTGATGTATAGATTTCGTATGAATATATTTAATCAGTTAGTAAATATTATTATCATTTTAGTCCTGCCGGTTGGGATAATCTTAAGAAAATTAGTATTCTATACGAAAATATGCATTCTTGTAAGGCTGAGGATTATTATACAGATATCATAGCAGCTCCGCCAACAAGAAAAGTTAGTATTAACGTATTACAAATGATTTTAAACAAAAAAAAAAAAAAAAAAAAAAACAATTTTATATTTGAAAATTAAAGTATATTTTAAAATAATTCTGTTTTTATACTCTTGTACATCACAATATTTCAAATTTGTTTTATGAATCAATGTACCTATTCAAAATAAAATGTGATTGATATTATGATGCACAGATAGGGCGAAAATTGTCTAATTTATATTCTACGGTTTTAACTTTTATTAATAATACAAATTCCTTCCAGAGTGTTTCTAATCGGGAAGTTGAAATTCAAACAGAAGATGAGCAAGCATTCTTGTTAAGACAGCAACAAATTTTGCAACAAGGTCAACAGACCCAAACTCGAGGCGAATCGCCGCTGAGGCCACAAGGCGGTTGTTATCCCACACCCCGAACGCCAGGTTCAGTTAATCAAAGTTCACCAATAAAAGTAAATAAGCTATTTTTGTGGTATTCATAATTGATATGGAAATTCGAATTTTGTTTTAGATGGACGTAAAACTTAATCCATCAACACCTGCTGGTGAAGGAGTTTTAGCTAATTTCTTTAATTCATTACTGCACAAAAAATCTGGTTCACCAGCAACACCGCCTGGTGTGTTAAGTTCCCCACGTTCAACAGCTAATGGTAGTACAGAATCAAACACCCCTGATATTATGTCAGTACGAACAGACGCTGCAGCTGAATTAGATCGCCTTGCAAAATGTGTTAAGAAGGATATTGATTTCTCTCAAAGTGAATGTTAAAAAAATTCCTATACATTTTTTTTTTAAAAATTGTTTCATTTTCTTGAGTTACTGTAAACTAATTGCAAAGAATAATATTTTCAAAATATTTTAAGATATTTTTAAAAAATATTTTAGTTCAAAACACAAGAACAACAACAACGTCAAAAGTTAATTCTCAAATTTTTTATAGCTTTTTAATAAATTCTTTATTTTTTTACGATAAATTTAATTGTTTCCTTAAGCTGTTTTAATAAACAAAATGCTGTAATAGTTTTTTTTAACTTCCTATTTTAATTTAAAACAAAATGTCTTAAATTAAAATAATTAAAATAAAGTTTATAAATAAATATTAAATTAACCAAATGAAAAATAAAATATATATTTATATTTGTACTTTTTCTGCATAAAATTATTTTGTTAAGAATTATTCAAAAAGAAATTGATAAATTTATAGAAAATATTTAACAAAATAAAAGTAAATATGTATTAATATTATTTAGAAATTTATTTTATTGGTTAGTGGTGAAATATGTAAAGCAAATAAAAATGTAATATTAAAAATTTAATAGTTATAACAGCATAAAATATCGAATATAAATCATTAATAGGAGCTACAATGATAAATTTCAATAAGAAATTTTTAAATGTAAAATTAAAACACTTGGTTTTAATTTTACTATATAAATATATCAAATTTAGTATTTCCACTTTTGTCTGTTGCCACAAAAGGGCAAATTATGCCTTATTGTTTTATAACTGCGAGTATTTTGTTTTATCATCTTTTAATTAAATTATTTAATTGTGCATTGTAATTTAATTTAAGCTATATAAGGTTATTAAAAAAATTATAAGTTTAAAAATACAAATAACAAATTATTAGAGATTCTATTTTTATTATTTATTTATTGAAATCACAAAAAAAAAAATAATCAGTAGCTATAAATATAAAAACTTATTAAGCTATAAAATGTTCTATACACAAAATAGAAATTTAAAAAAGCTGATAAAATAGAATATTTAAACTTGTAACACAAATTAACTGAGATGTAAAATATTTAAATTAATAAAAAATATAAATAACATAATATTTAATAATTAAAATTATAATTTAATTTTTAATTAAGATAAATAAACAGTTTCGAAACCCTAGCTTACCTTTATTTTAAAACTAATGACTCTTACCTTTATTTTAAAACTAATGATCTATTTAAAGTGGCGGCTAAAATTTGTATTTCCCCTTAATAAAAATTCAGAAGAGTGATGGTAAAACTTACAGAATTATTTATTTATTTATTAGATACATATTTCCAAATTTTGAATTCAGGAAATTGTTCTAGAAAGATGTAGGTAAAGAAAAATACCAAAAACATACATAAAATATTTAAGACCTTGTAGTATTTCTCGCATAGACCTACATATGTAAAATGAAAAAAGATTGTTATTTTCTTTTCGGGTATGCAAATAATATTTCTCTAGTGCCACAAAAGGGCAAAGCGGAAAAAGACGATCATCTCATTAATGACTAACTCTATTTAAATTGATTTTATATTTTCGGATATTCATTCAAAGGAAAAAAGGGACAAAAATTATAAAATTAGAGATGCAAAAATATTATGCACAAATAAAATCCATATAAATATAACTGGAAGAAGCAAAAATAATACAATCATAGGAGAATGTTGTATGTTGAATTGAATGATGACAAAATTTTTTAACCATCTGTTCTTATATTTCGAAAACTACCATATTAGAAGTATGTTCTAAATACAAAATATTCAATTTAAATTTAATGCATATTACCATTTAACTCTATCTACGCAACTATAACTATAACTATGAATATTATCGTAGATATTCTTATATCTTATCTGTGGTAATATTATATAGAAATAAAGTAGGTTCCAGAATAAGAAATTTTCATATATGAAAATATGATATTGTGAAGATTGAAAAAGAGCGATAAAGGGAATTAAAAAGCTTTTTCAATTAATATTTTTTTGAAAAATTGTTCGTCATATAGAAGTATCTCAGCAGAATCCCATTCAAGTTTTTATCTGGAAATATAATAATTTTTTTAAAAATAAATTATATCACCCCATCTGCCGGAAACAGAACTGTATTAATACTTAAAAATTACTTTAATCACCCGGTACGGTTGCCAAAAAGTTAAACGTCATCTTGTGTGTTTAATTTAATGTTTATTCAATTTTATTTTTTTATTTAGACTATAATATTTCGAAAATTTTAAATAATCAACGAATCAAATTCGTGGGTGCCCTAATTTTTATGTTTTTTAATAAAATTTTATTACTAAAATTAAAGTCGAAAATATTTAATATTGTAAAACGTGAACTAAATGTAAGTGGCATGGCAAATAGTCGTTACGAATATGTTAAATCCTATGAAACGGAAGATAAAATTCTGCCAAATGTTTGGATAATTGTTCGTGTTGATGGTAAAGCATTTCATAAATTTTCCAAACTACATGATTTTGAAAAACCTAATGATGAAAATGGTAAAGAAAAATTGTATAGCATTCAATAAACATATCAAAAACGTATTTTTTAAGCTCTTAATTTAATGAACCAAGCAGCAATTCAAGTAATGGAAGAATTTCAGGATGTTATTATAGGTTACGGACAAAGCGATGAATATTCATTTATATTTCGAAAGGACTCAAATATCTTTAATAGACGCTCAGCAAAACTATTATCATATGTAACAAGTATTTTTACTTCTTCTTACGTCTACAATTGGAAATCCTGGTTTCCAAACAAAAAATTGGAATATCCACCATGTTTTGATGGAAGAATAGTATTATATCCATCCGATCAGAATTTAAAAGATTATCTTAGCTGGAGGCAAGCAGATGTACATATAAATAATTTATATAATACTGTATTTTGGAGTTTGGTGCTTAAAGGTGGTTTAACCAACAAAGAAGCAGAGGCTGAACTAAGGGGAACATTCTCATCAGATAAAAATGAAATACTTTTTTCGAAGTTTGGAATAAATTATAATACAGAGCCCAAAATGTTTCGAAAAGGAACAATATTGTTACGAAAAACTGTGAATTTTGAAGATGGTATTGGTAAAAAGCAAGTAATTGTTCCATTACATGAAGATATGATAAGAGAAAAATTCTGGAATAAACATACAGAATTACTAGGAAAATATTCACCAAATAATCATTCCTTCGAAGATAGCGGTAGTAAAGAACAGGATACTGATGGGGGAGTCCTAAAAATTCCTATGTTAGTAACTAGACAATTGAAAAAAATAACGATTAATGGATTGTAAGAAAATCTATTAACTTAATTATTTTTAGGAAATAAAATGTATTTTTTCTTGAAAACTTAATGCATTAATGATTTTTTTTATTATTTAAACGTGAATAGGATGAATTACTAAGGTATATGACAATTTACGAATATTGCATGGTCATATAAAACAAGTAGAATATTAAAATAAAACAAATAGCATATACCATTTTATAATTTTTTTTATTTTTTTCGCTTCTAGAATAATTTTTTTGTTTTTTCCTTCTTTTTTTTGCGAAAAGTCTTACTTTAATTACCACTTACATTTTTGTTTTATCCATTTATAAATTATTATTAAATTACAACATTATAAAAAATTGGTCTTAATTTTTTTTCAAAACAAAATAATCTTTAAATTGTAGAAATAAATTTTAAATCAATCCTATATACAAGAGAACATTAATTGTTGCATTATATTTTTTTTTTTATTTTTACAATTAAAATTTTTTATTTTCCACTTGTTTTTTTTATAATTCTATCAAAAATATGAAACTTAAGAAATTCTATAATAGGTTTTATTTCATTCTTACTTTTTTTTTATTTCTAAATTATTATTTTTCGGTTTTATTGTTAATTATTATTTTATGTCCAATTTTTATGGTCAGTATAACAAAATATTATGTGAAAGCATAAAAATATTTTTTTTAAAAAAACGTTTAATAAGAATTATTAAGTCTACCATTCCTTTTTGTGTTCATCCATAGAAACACCGCCGGGCCCTAATGAGACAATCATCAAAAGGCCACCAATAACTGACAGAGTCTATAAATAAATTATAATATTATTATAATTCTAATTAAACTCTGTAAAATGAAAGCAGTTTTTGTAACATTTACCTGGAAGAAATCATATTTAAGAAAATCTCTAAGTGGTTTATATGCTGGAACTGTCCACCATGAATTATGATATAAATTTAAAATGGTTAAAAGTGTCACTAAAATCAATGCAGATAATTTTGTTTTGTATCCAATCGTTACTAAAACCATTAGAATTGATCCGAGAATATCTTGAATAACCTAAAAATTAAACAAATCGTTAATTTTTGAATCGGATAATTTAATATCGAATTTATACTTGGAAGAAACTCAATTCAAATCTGATAAGTGTAATAAACATAAAAGCAAGTAAAATACGGCCTGCTAATTGCATAAAATTTTTAGGTTTATTATCACCCATTGTTGGTACACCAGCAAATAAACTACGAGCTTCATTTCGTGATTCAGCCAATACCAATAAAAGTGCGCCTATAAGTGCCAAATTGCGTAAAAGAAATTGCACATCCCATAAAATCGAATATGCTACAGTCTAAGTAAAATTTTATATTTAGTATTTTATTTCGTCATTTTTTTAAAAATATATTTACCTGTAAGACAACAATGAAGAACAAGATTCCAACAGCAATATCAACCTTACGCCTACATATTACCATTACGCATCCACCCAATTGTCCAATTAAATTAATAAAAACAAATGATGATGCTAAAAATTTACCACAACCCCAACTCATGTCCATATATTCACGCTGTTCATTCCATTGAAACCACATTCGCAGACCATCTTCTAAAAACGTCGCTATCAGACATAATCGTGCAACAGTTGGTAAAATATTTTTTCCTTTTCGGATGACCTTAAATAAAAATAACAATATGAATATTGGAAAAGTTTTTCAAATCAAAATAATCATTTATCTAATTACATCCGCAATAAATTATTTTATTAATGGAAATATGATTTAAGAATTTTAGCGAAGATAAAGATTATTTAAAATAATCGGCATTAAAGATTAATATAAAACCGTATAAAGACATATATTTACAACAAATTTTGGATGGTAATGGTTCGCAATATTTAATTCTAATTAAAAATTGTTTACTTGTTTACTAATATATTCACAATGAACTGAAGGTTATCGTACAATGTTTAATTATGCAATTAATTAAAAAGAAATCATTTCTGTATTAATTTATATAAACATTAAAGAAATTCATGTCTTTAAAAATTTTCTAAATTTCGTCAACAAATTTATGTGCAAAAATTTACTTACCAAATATACAAAAGATTTCTATATCGCGGTCATTTGGCAAAAAATTCTATTCACCATTGACATTAATATAATATATTTTTGTTTTAATGAATGAAGTATTAAAAAACTGAATTTTATAAAAAAAATTTTTTTTGAATTGTTAACTGAAGTTATTGAGTTGTTTTTAGTACAGTTATTTATTTAGTTAGAAAATTATAGTATCAGTAAAATTATTTTTGGGATAAAAATGTTAGAATCGATAGATAATATCAATTTAGTTCGATTTTCATAAAAAAAAATCCCAAATTACTGAAATATGTAGGTTTACGAACCAAATTATTTTGGTTATTAAACATAAATGAATTTTATGAATCTTCAATGATACCTTACTGTTTGTAAAGATAAAGCAAGTTTTTTAAATTTTGTTGTTACTGAATTTAATTAAATGACAAAAACTGGTTTTTACGAAATTACAATTTTTTTTTATTCATATTGTGTGTTGTAATTTAATATTTTTGAACAAACCATGCACCATATGGGTTTCTCAATAGATCGTCTCTAAAAAGAAAGTGTTAAAACGACATTCTTGTTAACCGGGAAATTCAAATGGTCATTTTTAAAGATTTTGTTTAAATTTCGAATTTATAATTTTGTAGCTCGTCCTTGGTAATATTATTGAAATATGAAAGAGAAATCCCAGACAAATTAAAGGTCGCCTGTGCTGCCTAAAATTTTTAAGATGACGTTGCCACTTCACTGTCATCATTATATATTTCATTGGAGCAAAATGTTTACACGTTAACAATTTTTAAAATGAATTAAATTATCAATACCTGGTCAGCAACATCTTCTGTTTTCGATATATATTCAGTTGGAATATTCATTTTATGTATATATGTGAAAATTAAAATCTGTATTATTTATCTAAACACTAATAACGAAGAACGAAACAAATCTTGACCACGACGAACAAAACTTTATTAATAATGACAGTTTGAAAATTATTCGTAGCGCATTACATTACAAGTGGTGAGAATTGGTAACTGAAACTAAGAACGGGAGAATTGATTAAATTTTACTCATCGAATATACTCAGAAGATTTATACGGTCCCTTTTACTTTATACATTATATTAAAATGGAGCATGGACAATTTTGTTTTACACGTACAATGTTTTTTGATTCTCAAAAAACCTTTATAAATCGGATATTTTCAAAATTTTATAGGAATTCCAAAAAATTGCTATTCATTTTTTGTTTTTTATTATAAATAGTGATTTATTATTTTCGCTTAATTCAATCTTGATATCGCTTAATTCAATTTATTATTGTCGCATAAATAAAATTATTTTTGACCATTATTAATTCAATCTTTCAGCGGATGTTACCAAATCGCTCCAAACGGGATATTAATACAGATAGCAATATAATATATGGATTTTAATATAATATATCTATAAGGTAATATTAATATTGCGATTTTATGTTTTTTCCTTGTTGTTATTATCACTTCATGTAAATATTTATATTTAAAAATTTACGTATGAAATTATGATTATTTTTGTTTCAAAATATCAAATAAGTCATAATCAAGTCAATTATGTACATCGTTGCTATTTTTTCGAAACGCTTCGATTATTGCTCAATTCGATTTTATTTTACTATTATGTAGTAAGATTGAAACGAATCGAAGAATGCCAACTTGTAGCCCCATTCAAAGATTAACCACTATTCAGAGATTAACAAGTATACTGTGACACTTGTTAAAAAATATAACAACGATAGCGTAATAGCATAAAATCTCTGCTCTTCAGAGAAATGGTGAATAGCCCCTTGTTAAATATACACGGGGTTAATATTGCTTGCCAAAATGTGAATTGGTTTTTTGTGCACTTTTATTGGTATTGCCTGAAAATATTCTGTAGAAAATGAAGGTGGATCGGCCATACCATCAGAAAAAAGCCTGATAACATTACAAGAATGGCACTGGAGTGGAATCCTCAAAGGTCAAAAAGTCGTGGTCGTCCAAACAACACCGGGAGACGTACGATACTCCAAGAACTAGGAAGATGTAATCTTACATGGCAAAGCGCAAAAACAACAGCAGCACACTGTGTAAGATGGAGATGCATTGTGGAAGCCATATGCTCCCAAGAGGGGTAATGGATGGGAAAAAAACCTACACGATAATAATTTAGTAATAACTGCAGCAGAGAATAATTTTATTTTCCTTCCATGTCTTCAGGAAATTAAATATATGTTAGATTTCCTGAAGACATGGAAGTAAAATTATTAAAAATAATTTTACTTCCATGTCTTCAGGAAATCTAAAATATATCATTAAAAATAATTGCATAAAGTATAATTACCAAGCCTCACTATAACATATTCTGAGTGCAGCACTATCTATAAAATTCAAAGAGTATGTATTAGATGGAGAGAACGTCTTCTATCTCCTGCGAACTCATTAAAAATTTATCTTATCCAAAAAGTGTTTATGAAGCAAATTTTGCAGCAGTTGAGATAAACCAAGTAGTCAAAATCAAGTTGTCATTTGATTTCAAATATAATTGAAATATATGGTTATGCGTTGACAATCCTAAATGACAATTTCAATTCTCGATTACAGGGTTGGCTATTTTTGTAGAGCCCCAAGTATTGGAAGTGGGCTGCTAGCAGTCCATATATTATACAGTCAAAGAATTATACAAATGAAAAATTCTTTTGACATTTCTTAAATATTTAGGCGCAAGTATTTATTATTTTTATTTTATATTTTAATATATTTCCCTGAATTAAACGTAATATAATTTAATTTAAATTTAATATTAAATAGGTTTGCAATAATAAAAATAATTATAATATTAATTTATTCCATAATATTAAAATTATTTTTGTGGTTGCACATTATAATACCTAATCTTTTTAATCAGGAACAATATTTGATATATCTACTCCTATTACGTGGTTTAGATTTTCATTAGTAGACCGATTTCTTTGAATTGATTTATTCAATTTCGTGATTGAAAAAGTTTGTTCACAGATGTATGTGCTTCCGAATAAACTTCCACAGACATCTGTAAAAGTTGATAAAGTCTCCTTTAAATTTGGTCTTTAACTCTTCATTACACAGAATACCAATAAGTTCAAATTGAAGCTTCTGCATTTTAATGTGATGCTTCAAACGGGTTAGCAAATGTGCTGAAAAGTACTTTGTCACGTTCGAAACCTAGAAGGGCATATCGGAAGATTGCTGCAGCTTTCTAATATAAATAGCATATTCACTACAATTCATGTTATAATTTTTAAATATTTGATCGCAGTTCTGAAAGCGATATAAAAAATGGAAAAAAAATACATCTTTCGTTGACTACGCGATGACTTTGCAGAATTGTACTTAGGAACATAACAATATGTCATTCACCCTCATAATACTGCATGAGCATTGCCATGGTTACTTCGATGGCATAATAAAGTAGGGTAAGGGTGGCATATAGATATTCAAAATTTAAGAAGTAATATTGAAATGCATGACTGCTGCAGCATATCGTGGTATTATATATTCTCTGAGAAAGTAGGTCAGGCCGAATTTCATTGGTTACATCCTCCAGTTATTTGACAATTGGACGTGGAGATTTTTACGGCCCATCTATTGGGAAAAATAATAACTTACATATATCACATTTTTTCCACGGCATGAGCTGCGTATTGCACAGTAAAAAAATTTTTCTTACGTTTTTACGAGGTGCATACTTAGCGAATATTTCGAAAAGCCTTAAAATTATAAATACATATTCTATTCCGAAATTTTAGCAACTTCCCAATTTTGTAAAAACTTTAAAATGTTCCGCCTAAAACTAGAATTAAATTAATGATAAAAATAAGATTTAATTACTGATCAATAAAAATAGGAAATAATTTGTATGGAACAATCGTTTTAAAAAAGAAAAACGTAAATTTGCAATTTGCAAAAAAATTGTATTAATTTATCGCTTTTCCATATTGCAATAAATTTTTTAGTCAGATATTTTTTGTTCGCTCTTTTTTTAAATGCAATGAAAAACAAATTAATTAATTATGTAAAAGAAGTAAAAGTTATAAATATATTAATAACTACATTGCATGATTTGTAAAAATGAGAAAAAAAATCCTAACATTAAATATTTAGTATGGGAACGAATTATGCTTTTCGGTTGCTAGTGGTTATTATGGTTTCTTTTTAAATATATTGACATAAAACAATTAATAAAGTTTAAAATAATTAATTCCTCTTGATGTTACAAATTTGTAAATCAAATCAGCTTATGTAATATAAGAAGCTTATGCTATATCCATTGCTATTGGCACAACTCTTATATGATATACATATTACACTTTTCAGTAATAGATTCTAATTGTCAAAAAAAACACTCGGTGCTTTGATATGCAAGTGTGGATAGAGATATAAAACAATTGTTATTGTAAACTTTTATTTCTTGTGATTACAAAGATTTTAATTGGAGTAGTCGTATCCCAGTACATAAAACGATTTGTTACTGCTTGTTCTGACATTAAAAATCCTAATTGATCTGAAACATAACATAGTAATTAATAAACTATATACTCCAATTAAAGTATATATAGATTTCTTAATATCACCTAAAATTTTGAGGAAACTAGCTAACGTAACTTCATTGCGCACAGTTGCTGATAAAATTAATGTGCAAGAATTTCTCATATAATTAAATAGGTATATCAACGCATTTGACAGAGCTTGGAACATTGAACTGTCATATATAACATCCGCAGCTAAAATAATTTCTGGACTAATAACATTTTCCAAAGAAAGTGTCTCTATTTTTTCCCAAGGTAGAAAAAAAGTTCCTATTTGTTGAGCTTTATCAATCTGGTACAAATTATAATTTTCATTTAAAAGTTTTTTGTCTTGTACGGTATAATTTCTTTCTAAATTATATTTCAATAACTCCATAACTTTAGAGCTACCATCAGACATTATAACTTTCCTAGCTCGACAACATTTCGAAGAAATTAGTCCACAAAGACCTGTACCAGAACCTAATTCCAATACATCCTTTTTTGATATTGTAGATTTATTTTGAATCAACCAATCTGAAAGTGCCAGAGAAGCTTGCCAACTACACAGACCAGTGGTCCCATTGCAAACAAAATTAGAGGATTCTTTTAGAGAAATTGTTGTGTCAAATATTGGCAAAACATAATGTTTAAATGTAAAATTTTCTTCATTAAGTGACGTAGCATGAAGACTACATAAATGTTCATAAATTGCATCGTGAATTTCTAAATTTTTTGACTCTAAATATTTAATAATTTGTTTTAGAAAACTTATTTGATAGCTTCGTTTAATTGGGGCTATAATGTTTAAATTATGATGAATGGTCTGATCAATAAGTAATTTCTGTTCTTCCCACGAAATAGATTTGAGAGTTTCCTAAAAATAAATTTTTTAAATGAGACTACTTTAAGTAAATAAATTAAATTACTTCGAAATTAATAAGTGAAACGTTATAACAACAAAGAAATTTGCTATGTAACAGCTCTACATCATCTTGGCACATCGCTGTATTCGTTGATATGATAAAAAATTCAAAATTATTTATAATTATAAATAAGTAAATCTACAATGATAATCTATTCTAAACTAAAAACCACAATGCAATCTTAGAGTCTATAATACCAGAAGATGCTATAGTATAATTTTGCCCCTACAAACTCAATCCTAACGTCAAGCATTTTTTTGAGCTGTCAGACATTTGTTTGAAAGGTCAAAGATTTTATTGAGATGTCAAACAATTAAAAATTGATAGTATTTTAGTAAGGATATTTTATAATTTTTAATAATATATTTTATATTTCCAGGAGACATGGGAGTGAAAATAAATTTATTCTCTCTTGTAATATATATTATATTAAAAATATAATATATTCCTTTAATTTTTAATATATATATTTTTTTCTACATTTAGCAAATGAATTTATATATAATATATGCTATCAACGTCGAAAGATCAGTTAAATAGAAATACCATTCAAATTATATTTTAAATAGGAATACCATTCAAATACCATAAAATTACAATTTAAATATTTTATTTATATTATTTATGAAAATATAAAAATGTAAATTAATTATTAAAAAATCTCTTCCCCTCCCGCTTTAAACATAGGATTGTTTTTAATCACTATAACATCTCTTCCCCTCCCGGTCTAAAGGTATGATTGTGTTAGCGGCTCTGGCTCTTCTTCCCTGCGGCTCTAGCCACGTTTGAAAAAATATTGTTAAAAATTGATTTTAAAAAATACAATTTAAAAAAAAATCGTTTTCATATGTAATGTATTCGTTGTCATAAAATTTTTCTTTATAAATAAACATGCATACGAATTGCAATATTTTACGATTTATATTAAGGTTAATCTCGCAAATTCCACTTTCACGTCATACAACTGAACGACGTATTACTGAAATCAGTAAAGATTGCGTAGAACAGTTAATAACAAATATAAAAAAGAGCGTAGTAATCAGTTTAGCTCTTGACGAATCTACGGATATACAAGATATTCCGGAATTAGAGTATTTATTCGATATGTGTATGCAGATGTGACAGTACATGCAGAATTGCTAGATTTAGTACCGCTTAAAAATACCACACGCAGGACGATATCAAGAATGAACTTGATTTAATTATATCGAAATTTGGTATACCTCTGGAAAATCTTATAAGTGTGGCAACCGATAGAGCAATGTTGAGTAAAAATATAGGTCTTGTCGGTCTTTTAAAAAGTGATCCCAAAATTCCAGATTTTCTACCTATCCATTGCATTATTCACCGCGAGAATCTGGTAGCTGAAGTATGAAAATATAATGAAAATCGTTTTACAAATAGTCAACTATATTCGAACAAGTTCAAATAACCATCACCAATTCAAAAAAACAAAAGAGTTCTTATTCGCTCGTGAGATGGTTATTCACCTATAATGTCTTAAGCCGCTTCGTTGACTTAATCGGCCCCATGACTAATTTTTTGAATTAAAAGGAAGAGCACTATCCAGAATTAGAAGACAATTATTGGATTCAAGATTTAATGTTTTTGACTGACATAATGGAACATTTACAATCACTCAATTTAGAATTACCGGGTAAGCAGAAAACTATTGCTGATCTTACTCAAACAATTTTCAGTTTTCAAAAAGAAATGATTCTATTTAAACATGATTTGATGACAAAAAACTTTAATCAGTTTCCTCGGCTGAACGGTAAAAAATCACAAATATGTAAACTATATTTATTGTCATTTTCATTTATCTTTATAAACAGTTTAATAATATGAACTCAAAAATTTAAAATTTAAAATTCTAGTCGAAACTTTTGCTTGGCAATACATTATACATTATAGCAATTAAAATGTGTTAGTGCTGCCATGGTATCAAGTTTATTTGCGATATTTTTTTGTAATACTTCTGCAAGCAAAAACGCATATCCCGATGGTATCCCACGGGTAAAGTTATATTTATGTGATTTTGAACATATGCTTTATTTCCGTGAATATATGGTATATTTGAGGTAATAAAAATCTGCCTGACCCAACAGCACCAATACCGCATCCACAACCAACGCCTTCTCGCGCTCTCCATACGTAGCCAGATGTGAGATGTCAAAGTAAAGTTGAATGGATGACATTGTATGAAAGTATCTACAATAAACGTTTCCGTTACGCAGCCATGAAAAAAGTTGTATAATTTTTAACTTTTTCGTTTCTTCAACGCAGTCAAGTGTCCAAGTCCATACAGCTGAAAATTAAAAATAAAATAATTTTATAGGAAATTAAAGATAATCTCAAAAATTACTAAATAAACAATTTAAACATTTACTATACTATATTATAGTAAATTTACTATATCAACTGTCAACAAATGAAGTTAAATTTTTATAACGGCTGTCATATACAAATTACAATTTAATTGTAGACAACTCTTTTAGCGTATAGATAGCGTTGAATCGGAAAGTTGATATAGATGCAGTTTTTCGTGACATAAAAGGAAGAAAAATATATGTGAAACGGAGCTCAAAATTTTATAATCAAATTAGCAGACGTCACTCTTTTTGTTTACTTGTACCATTTGTATGTAATAATTTGAAAATTGTATTTGTTACTTATGGATTTAAAAAACAGTTCCGTGCCAAATTTAAGTAATCAAGTTAATTTAAGAACTTCAAATGATCCAAGTTCAAATATTTGGAGTGAAATTAATGAATCTTTTCTACAAGAACTCGAAGAGCCATTCGATCCGGATCATGAAAATACGTCAAAACTTCGAATCGATGCACAGTATAAAGGATTTGATAATAATGCTGGAGGACAATATATTTATCCAATAAATTTACCAATACGCACTTATCAATATAATATTATTAAAGCATCATTATTTCAAAATACATTAATTGTTCTACCAACTGGTTTGGGTAAAACATTTATAGCAGCCGTAATTATGTATAATATTTACCGATGGTATCCCACGGGTAAAGTTATATTTATGGCACCAACACGCCCATTAGTCAGTCAACAAATTGAAGCGTGTTGCAAAATTATGGGAATTCCGATTGATGATACTGCTGAAATGACAGGAAAACAAAATAAAAACAAACGAACTGAATTGTGGGATAATAAAAGAATTTTTTTTGCAACGCCGCAAGTTGTTCAGATTGATATAAATGATCGCGATGTAAATTTTCCATTCCATAAAATTAAATTAATTGTTATTGATGAAGCACATAAAGCCAAAGGTCGTTATGCTTATACAGATGTTGTTCAAACTATAAATAATCGGAATCCTTATTTTCGTATAATTGCACTATCTGCAACACCAGGTCGTCGGATTGAAGATGTTATGGAAATTATTCAAAATCTTTGTATATCACATATTGAAGTTCGTAGTGAAAATTCAGTTGATGTACTACCATTTACATTTAGAAAAAATATTAAAACTGTTTTAGTTCCTTTGGGAGAAAAGTTAACTCGCATTCGTGATGATTTAATTAATATTATTGATCCATATGTTCGTAACTTAATTGATAATGGTGTATTAAATGGCAATACCGGAAATTTTACAAAATTCTGGCTTGTTATGGAACAGAAAAGATTTAGAGAAATGTTTGTAAATCAACGTCATCCTAAGCATTCCGTTGTTAGTACAGATTTTTCAATTTGTATAAGTCTCTATCATGCATTAGAATTATTGGAACGTCATGGTTTAAGAGTTTTTCTAAATTTTTTTGATGATCCCGATCCGGGAAAACAAAACGAGAAATTTTTTGTACAATCTAATTCCACATTAAGAAAATTCTTAAACGATTTGCGACAAGAAATAGGTCCCAATCCATTTACAATTAGTGACCAAACCATGACTAATGGCAAAATTCAAAATATTGCTGATAATTTAGATTTTGGTCATCCGAAATTCGAGATGGTCAAAAAATTTTTAGTTGACCATTTCCAAGTAAATTTTTTAATATAAATTTAAAATAATGTATTTTATAAAAAATTGTGATTTTAGGAATGCGTGAATTCTAAAGTGATTGTTTTTTGTGAATTTCGAGAATCCGTTATGCTGTTACATCGCTTATTACTTCAAATCCGTCCATTAATATTACCTAGAGTTTTTGTTGGTAAATTGCAAAATATTTAATTATTTTTGCTTTTAATTTTTTTAACAGTTTTTCTTACCTATAACTAAGGGCAAGGAGGAACAGGTTCTATTCGAGCTGTAAGCCAAAAGGAACAAATACAAGTAATGAATGATTTTCGAAATGGAATTATTAATACGTTAATTGCAACATCTGTTGCCGAAGAAGGTATTGATGTTGGTGAAGTAAATTTGATAATTTGTTTTGATATTAGTTCTAAAAACCCAACACGTTTTGTTCAGCGTATTGGACGTACTGGACGTAAACAGCATGGTCAAGTTATTATTTTAGCTACTGAGGGTAAGGAATATAGTTTAGTTAAAGAAGTCTTAGCAACACGCGATAAAGTAAATCAGAAACTTTCAAATAGTCGCGCTGTTAATCATACTTTGTACCAAAGATCTCCAAGAATCGTTCCACCTGAGTTTAATCCTAAGTGTTTAGAAGTATTTATGAGACCGCAATATAAAGAATCAATACAAGAAAATGTAAAATCCACCAAAAAGGCAAAGCAAACTAAAATACCAGAAACTAATAATAAAAAACCTGGTAAAAGAAAAAAAGAAACTGCTCCAAATAGTCAAGACGTTCGTAATTTTTTTAAGAAAATTGAATTAGATGATGACAAGGAGATTTTTTGTTCACCTGAAAAAAAAACAAATAAACCAGATGATATAATTAATGTTGATTATCTGATAAAGGAATTTTCTCCAATAACACAATTCGAAAAACCAAATACTTTATCAGAACAACGTTTAAGTATTAGTAATGTAACTATTGATGATTTAGAACTAAATTTTCGAAAGCTAAACCATTTAGCACGTAACTTGGACAAAATGCAAAATTTATCAGAATATTCAAATGTTGTTGAAACAATACAATCTAAAAATATAGATAAAAATGTAAAGAAATTTATTTTACTGAACAATATAAAATTCGTACGAGAAAAGTTTGAAGCAATGCTTTTACGTAAATTAAATAGCAGCGAAACTGAAAATTTGCGTGAAATTGATGATTCCGAAAATGAGCTTAAATTAATTTATTCAAGTATTGAAGAGGTTTTAGGTGATAAATATGCAATTGAAAAGTTTCTACATGAAAATACTGGTGAAAAATTAGAAAAAATTAGTATAACTAAAAATTTAAATGTAAAATTTTCTAGTTTCTTTGAAGAATTTGAGGAGAGAGACCTCACAGATAATGTAGAAGGTTTTATATTGCAAAAACTGAATGAAATTGATTTAAATTCATTAGAAGCAGAAGTAGAGAAAATTGAAGTTGTAACCAAATCTGAAAATGCATCTACGATTTATGAAAATGTGTATGAAAGTGAGCCAGATGCATCTATAACTAATTATGAATTTGATTTAGATTTTCAAAATGAATCAAAGTATGCAGATCAATGGACACAATTTGATAACCAAAAAAACAATCAATCAACCCCCATAAATAGAAAAACTATAGAAGAAACCAATAGAAACACATCCGGAACTAAACAAAATTCTGACAAAAATATAAGTTCCATAACAAAAAATAATGATATATTGAAAACTGACTGCCATTCTACTGAAAAAACAAAACTTTATACCTTAAATATTAGTTCAAAATTACACTCGAATAACTTATATAACAATATTAGTTCAAAATTACACTCGAATAACTTATATAAAAATGATGAAATATCTGTTGATTTATTTGATGATGATTTTGATGAAATTTTGTCATGTAATGACAATTTGAAATTAATAGAAAACAAGACTAAACCTGCTCCACCAGCGATAATAAATTCGACCAAAAAAGAAATTAATAGAGCTAATGTAATTTCAGATACGAAAAATTATAATTCTTTTAAGCCAAATTATAGTCATATTGCAGAAAAACATGAAATCTATGAATCTCTAAAAGAATCTTCAATAAAAAATGTACAATCCACCACTGAAACGGTTGTATCTGATAAAGATTATAATTTTATGAAACCAAAATATAGATTTTTGGAGGAATCTGATCTTTCTATGTCAATGATTGAGATTAATAAAGTTTTGGAAATTGTTACCGAGAGAGACGAGACTGAAAAAACCAAGCATAATATAATTAATCCAGATTTAGATGATTTTGATTTAAACGATTTTTTAGAACCCTTCGAAGTCGAAATTGATTCGAAAGAATATAAATCAAAAGGAAATATAAAACATACAATGAATGATAAAACAACTACTCAACCTTCAGATGCTATTTTCGATAGATCTCCGTCAAACGAGATGCAGCAGCCTAAAGACACTCTACGCATACACATTTCATCGAAGGAATTTGCAGATGGTTCTAACGTTATATCTCCCTCACTTATTGGACGAAGAAAGCCTGGTTATTCACAATTAAGACTTATTAGAAGTAAAATTAATACAACACCCAGTAGCAAAATTAAAAATCTGAATACTGAAAAGCACATAAACAAATCTGAAGCAGCTAAATCACTTTTCAATATATTAGAATTAGATCATAAGAATTCAGTAAATGAAAAAATTGAGAATAAAATCGACGAAGTAAGTATTATTTTTCGATCATGCAGGAATTTGAGAAATATAATAGAAAGTAGCGAGTCAGACGTAGAAAATGCTCCTGAAAATAAACTAAGTCAAGAAATTCAGGTAGATATTAAAATTGTATCAATCAAATTTATTTTAAGTTTCTTAAAAATAGATTACACCAATTAAAACTCGTGCTCTTCAACGCTGGAATGAACGTAAAACAAATCGGATGAAGAGATGTAAGAAATATAATTTTATTGACGATGAAGTTGTTCATAGTGGTAATGGTTCCAGTGAAGATGAAGCCTGTAATGAAACTAATATTCTTGATTCAGTTGTTGTTATAGATGGAGAAGAGGAAGAAGATGATCCAAATGTTGATATGCATGCTAAATACTTACAATCGATAAGGTAATCAAAAAGGAATTTATAAGAAAAAAAATTATTAGCTTTATAAAATTTAAAAAAATATTCTAAGGAGTCCTAAACATTTGCCACGTGGTACTTTTAAAATACCACCGCAACGAAAATTTATGGATTTATCGAGAATTTTTTCACAACGTGTAAAACCAGATGATACATTAAATGACTGTTCATTTGTTGTAAGCGATGAGGATAATGTTTTTGATGGTGAAGTTACAGAAATTTGTCCACTTGAAGAAGCAGAAGCTATTTTAAAGGCAAGAAGAAAGACGAAACGAAGACAAAAACAAGATGATGTAAAAGTTAACAAGAGACGTAGAATTATTAATGATTTTGTAGAAATGTCAGATAATGAGTAAAAATGGCATATAATAAATTTATTATGTTGGCTTAGAAGTAATTAAGTTTAATTAGATTCACTTTTCATACATCCGTCGATTTACACGGTAGATAAGTTCCATGAAAAACCGTGTAAATTGAAACCGTACAAAACAAGACACAGAATGCATATAAAAAAGGGGACTGGTTCTGTACTTTAAACTGTTTAAATCAAAACAAGGAGTATGAAGAAAAGTCGTAGATATGTTCAGAATAACCGTGTAAAAAGAGGCAAACATTTAATGAAGAAAACGTTGATTGGTTCTTAATAAATTGATTTAATAAAATTATAAACACAAACATAAAAAAAAATATTTTCTATTTTATGTTAGTGTTTATTTTTTTTATTTTATGTTTGTGTTTATAAAGTAAAGAACCAGTCGCATTTTTTCATATACGAAATAAAAAAAAATAAATTGATTTCATAAAATTATAAAACAAAAATAAATTTATATGAGTTTATGTAATGAGTGCTTTCAGTCATTAAGAAATTGTTTTTTGCAATTTTAGAAACCGCGCAAAAGCGAAAACGTTTAAATCGAGTATACCGTGCAAATTGAGAGATGGGTGTACATATTTGCAAATGTGATAAAAAATATAATATACGTTTGTAAATGATATTTTATTAATAGATATAAGAAATTAAGTTTTTATAGTATGTTTAAGATTAATAAATCTATAATTAAATGCTTTTTAATTAACTTAGTGTCTGTCTCTTAGTCTGTCACACAAGTTTCTTATATTAAGTTTTAAGATAAACAAATTAGATATGTGGTATGGTGTAGTAGGTAAGCCACCAGCGTGAGAGAAATTCAACTCGGGTTCAAATCCTGAATTAACCATTTTGTTTTAAAATTATTATAATGATTGAAATTTTAATTTAATTTTATAAATTATTAAATACATTTTTTCCTATTTCTTTTCCGTCGTGTTGCGTCGTCTCTCTTCCTAAATATTTTTTTATTGCTTGGTGTCAGGTTCAGATCCATTAAGTCAATGAACGGCAGTGATGAATATTGATGTCCGCATTTCTTAAGTCATTGTTTGATGTTATTTTTCTTTTTGACTGTTGTCATTATTTATATTTGTATTTATTGAAATCACACCATTGTGCTTATTTATATTTATATTCGGTCCTGTAGGTGATCTTTGTACCCTTTCGCTTGTTTGGTACGGGTTTATAATCTTATTATTTTCTGGCTTTATTGCCACGATACTCGCTGAGAGCTCTTGTTTGTGTTCCACTGGCGACTTCACTGACGTTTCTGTGAGGCCCTCGCCGCCAGCCCTTAACTGACGTCTCTGTGAGGCCCTCGCCGCCAATCAAGCCCTCGCCGACAGCCGTAGAGTCTGGCGACACTTTGACACATATCCCAGTCGAGTTTGCTTTCAGTTTAGTACTTTCCATTTTTATGTTGAGAGTATTTAACCTACTACCAGGTGTTTTAATTGCGTCCCTCCAATTTTAGTTATATCCAGCCGATTTCTTTTTTTCGCAGTAAATAATTTATTGCACTAAAACCACATTCTGCTAAATATGAAGATGGAAATGGTAACAATAGTTTTCTTGCACATTTGGTTATACTTGGATACATATTTCATTTGTGTTCCTCACAAAGCCATGCCATCGCTCCTTTTATACTAAATAAAGTTTTAACTGACACATCATTTTACATTAAATTAAAACGTTTTTACAATATAAGTGAATAACAATAAATTTATATGGCTCATATTTCAACAGCCCGTAAATTTCATTTGTACTTCTTTTCTATATATTTTTGATTATTCACCCACAGGGTGGCAATAACCAAACGCTCAGGGTGGTCAGAACCAAATGGACACCCTGGGAAAAATATAATTTACATACGAATGCAAAAACGGTTGAGTCAATCCTTTTTGTTGGAAGGAACAATTGGGGCGGGGAAGGAATTTTTCTTAAATTTTTAATATATTTGGTAAATCCGATCTTATCGTTCTATGTTTCACTATCTATCATTCCTATTTGTGTCATTTTTTTCATTATTTTTAAATTGCCGACGGAGCGACATTAAAAATATTAGTGGAAGAGAAATTCGATGATGCTGATAAATGGTTGATTTAAATATTTATATTGGGATATTGGTTGGTTAGTTTGAAAGGGGGAAGATTAAAACCCGGCACGCACCGAGACCTCTTGGGTCCGTTGTACGCCCCCAAACGATGGGTCACTCTGCCCTATCGTAGCATCCTACCTCTTTCATGAACCCGATCAATCTAGGCGGTCTTAAACTGCCCGCCTCCACTAAGTCCGGCAAGCAGTGACTTTCCAAGTGTTTAAATCTTCTGTATCGAACCGCGGGGCATCTGCAGAGGAGGTGTTTTAGTATTTCCTCCTTTTCCCAGTATCCTCTACACATCTCATGGCGTCTTTTCTGAGCATGATATGCCTCGAGCATGATATGGCTCAAGTAAATAGACGTGTCTTTGATTTATTAATTTGGATTATACTATTAAACTTTAGAGCGTTTAAATTCCCGCAAAAGAGTTTTGTGTTGATACACCCGTTGTGGAAGGACCACCTATGAGTATGTTCCTTTTCCGCCCACTTCACCAACAATTTTTTAGCGGCTGCCAGGGGGGTTTCTATCTAGTAAGGAGTCGTTTATTGCCCCATATCTCGCCAGTTCGTCCACCTTTTCATTACCCATTATCCCTTAGTGCACGCGTGACCAGAGGAGTTTTAAGTCATTTTGCCTTGCTAGTAAATTTAGATTGGTTTTGCTAGTAAATTTAGATTGGTTTCTCTACTAGCTTAGATTTAACGAATTTAATCTTAAGCGCCTTTAGAGCAGCTTGACATCCGTATAGGTATATTAAAATTACCAATAATTACACAGAAATAAATTATATAGAAGTAAAATTTATGTTTTTATATCAATGGAAAATGATCATATAAAAATATTATGTAAATTATATTTTTATATGATCATTTGCCATTGATATAAAAACATAAATAAGTTTCATTACATATGTTTTTTTGTATATAAATCAAAATGATGCTGACGAAATTGATTAAAAAAGGTAATTACGAATAAACACAAATTCCAATTATAACAAAAATTATGCTAAAATGTTCTTTCTTCATAGCACTACTTAGATATTAAATGTTAACCAAAATTCATCCTGAAGAGTCTCATTTTAATACAGGTAATTTAAATTGTAAACTTGTGTTAGTAATTACGATTAAATATTTTTTTTCTTTTAAATTCAGAATTACGATTAAACAATTTTTGTTAAACACAATTGATAATTGATCCTGAGGCTTTTGACTTTACCATTATTTTTCTTACAACATTAGGAAATTTAAAATTAAATTTAAATATGTAACCAAAATAATGATGAAATATATTTTTATTTTTAGCACTATAAAAAAGAAATAAAAATATCATAATAAGCGGATATATGTATAAATATTATACAGTAATGATAATTTTTTTTATAAAAATTTGTTTTTACTTTAAAAGTAATGACGCGGCCAATGGTAATTAAAATGAATCAAAATTAAGATCTAAAATTGTAACAAAAATAATGGAATATTTTTAATATTTTTAGTACGAGAAAATGCAGATAATTATAAAACCAACTACATATCAACATTAACGAATAAAGCTTAAATGTAATTCCAATTTTTGTAAGTTTTTAATAATCTTTCTAAGTACATGTATTAAAGAATGTATTTAATTAAATTTAAAACAAATTGAGAGAATAATTATATAAAATTACAATACTACTAATTTTAATATAGTTTCTATTTAGAATTATCTGTTGCTTGTAAAAAAAATATGTAATATAATATTAATTAAATTAATAAATTATTAATATTTAATTGATATGTATAAGCGTATGTGACGTGTACAGCACATATTGTCTATATGGTCAATGAATATCTGTAATTACATAAAATTAATTACATAAATTTTTTAAAATACATGATACTGACGACCGGGTGTGATACTCCAACTCCAGGTTCCTATAAGTTAGGATTCCTGTTGCCAACAATATTCAAATGCCCTTTTTTTCTTCTTCTTCTAATTATTTAAATCTAATTGTTTAAATGTTTGTTTTTTTATATCTGTATGCATATTTAAACAAATTCTTTTTTTATTTGCGCTCGTATAAAATGTCTAATTCTAATAACATATAATATAATATTTGAATTCTACATGTTTCCTTTTAACCGCGGTTACTACGATGTTATTCAAAAAATTTTGTATCCGCCATTTTAAAATTGTAAAATTTAAGGTGGAAAATCAAGCACTCTTTTCTAAAGACAAACGGTGTTAAATCCTATAGAGCTGACATTCTAACGTAAACAAGCAGAAACATATGCGAACTTCATAATTTTTAAGACAAATAAATGTTTAACAAAGCGCACAAAGCGTTGTTTACGATTAAGATAACATTAATATTAAGTCAAACATTTCTAATTGAAAATTCCAGTATCAAAACTTTTTTTTTCTAATAGCAATACTTGTACGAAATAGCAATAAAAATACGCTGCCAACAAGTTTATTCGGGATATTTTCTTGTCATACTTCCCGAAGTACTACAAAAAATTATCACATAAAATTTACCAAATTTCTCTTTCAAAAAAAATTATATGCAATAATTGTTGAGATATGTAAAGCCTCTTCTCTTGAAGTTAGTCCTGACTTCTTCATTTCTTATATTGTCTATTTCTTTTGTTGTGTGTGAATGTTGTTATATAAAGCTTTCATTTAAAATATATATTCTACATAATACAGGTAAGTTTCATTTAACACGGTTTACTGATTCTGTGTAAACAAAATTTATTAAATGTTATTTATTATATTCCCTTTTTGGATTAAATATTTTGTTATAAGAAATGCGTTAAACAAGGTTTTTCGCATTTTTCACAGTCTTATATAAATCCCGTGTTCCCAAAGTACCGTGTTAAATGAGTGTTACCTGTATTTTTTTGTAGATTTTCTTTAATTTCATAACATTCATACATTCATATATATTATAAAGTCGTGAAAAAAAAAAGAAATTGTTTAGAAAAATGCAATTTATTCTGTATATTTCAAATTAAAAATATTGAAATAATCTAAAACCTCGAATATTTTTTGAAGAGCATTGATTTTTTTTGATACTCGAGAAAGCAATGAAATATTATATTAAATATTATATATACTTATGTATTTATGTAATATATAAGAAATATATATTACATAAATACATAATACTATAAGAAATAGATAGAAATTTTAATAAGCAGAGTTCAATATTTAGCGATATTGTGAAGTTTTCCATGCAAAATTTTACAATTATGAATTTTTTAAATATAGCAAGTTGTTAAACCATCGACGCATATGACAATAACGAATAAGTATTTGGTTTTCCTTCGAATATCTTTAGTTATTAGCAGATTAATCAAATTTTATATTAACTGGAATTAACTGCATGTGGACTTATTGCCCTGCTGCACCTATAATCAAACATTTTTTTAAAAATCTATAAAATATTTTTATAATTAATTTTTAACAAGTAGCATTTAAAAATTGCATACTCATTTATATTAATAACATATACTGAAAAATTCTAGAAAAACAAATTAAATTGATTCTATTTCTAGATGAACAAAACTAGAAAGCTAGAATACAAAAAATTTTAGACTCGGACGATTTTCCATTTTCGACAAATATTTCTCTTCCTTCGAAAACTGGAATACCAAATACTTCCGACTCAGGAAATTTCCGTATACATACATCCAAATCTCTTTTTACACGGCCTTTTTTTACACGATTTTGAAATAACACGGTCCACAAAAAGAAAAAAAATTTTTTTTCCACGAATTATTTATTCTAACACGAAGTCCAAAATACTAGTTACAAAAATAAAACATAATCGGAGAAAATCCAGGAGTTGGCGGATTTTATATTTGTCTATTTAAAATTGCGTTAACTACAGCATTAAGTAATTTTATTCAAAAGTGTTAACATTGTGGTGGGTCGCAGAAAAACTTATTTGTTTTTTATAAGTTTATATTAATTATATTTTGTTTTTCATTATAATTTGTTTAGTTGTTGGTTTTTAATATTATACTTTTTTTGCACGGGTTTTAGGACAACATACAGCCCTATTTTTCATCTTACACTGTTTTTAAAAGTTGTGGAACACATCCTCAATTTAAATGTCTTTTTTTACACGGTTTTCATTGGACTGTATTAACCATGTAAAAAGAGAGTTGGGTG
Source organism: Empis livida (assembly GCA_963932195.1). Lineage (NCBI taxonomy): Eukaryota > Metazoa > Arthropoda > Insecta > Diptera > Empididae > Empis > Empis livida. Next base: position 26,242,712 of record OZ010648.1, read on the forward strand.
TATTTTCTGTTCACTAAAAAACTAGAATAGGACAAAACGATATAAAAACGGGTTAAATTTCAGGTCTAACAAAAAATCAAACTTTCAAACTAAAAAATTCTTGTAAATAAACCCAATAATTTACGAGAAAATAACAAAAATCTATAAGAGGGTTGGCTGTATTAAGTTTATCTTACTTCAGCCCTTTCGCATTATAATATATACACTTGATTTAGGAACTGGAACAATAAAGTACCGATCGACAGGTTGGTTTTTCGAAGAATTGAACCAATTCATTGTTTGAAAGCTATAATTTTATGTTGCAGGAAAATGAAAAATTGAAATAATATTTTATATTATAAATATTGATTATGTATTTACTATTAGAAATTTACGCAGCATCAAATCAAATCATTTGTCAAAGTTTTAAAACTTATAAATTAATGAAGTTAATAGATTGGCACATATTTATATTCTTGGCACCTCCTCTTCCTTTGCACTACGTCCCTAGTGGACCTTGGCCTCCTTGATTTTTTGCCTTAAACCACCTCTGCCCGGTGCCAACTCTTTAGAGTTTCTGATTCCTAACTCTTTCATCATTATTTAATTGAGATAATCACTCCATAAATATTTTATACAAAAATCTTGACTCATCCATTCTTAGCATGTGCTCAGTCCATCTTAGTTTCTACAATTTAACGTATGCGCTAAAGGAAGTATCTTGGTATCCCTGATAGCATTCAGTATTTGTTCTAAGTCTGAACGTGCCATCCTCTTCCCTAATCTATCTACTTAATTTTCGTCTTCTTGCCGCCTGCTCCATATTTCGCACGAATATGTTACAACTGGCGTGATTATGGTGTTATAAATTTGTATCTCCGTTTTCTTTCCGATTATGCTGGACTTCAACATTTTGTACAACGAAAGGTAGCATTTATTTCCAGCATTGATACGCTCTAAAATTTGTTTTGCACATGATGCAACATTATCTACCAGGGACCCTAAGTATTTAAACGAATAAACTCTTTCCACTGAGTAGCTTCCAACATTTATATTTGTGTCCTGTTGACCTTGATTTATCTCTTTAATAGTGTTGATATATTTTGTTTTTTTTTATGTTGACTTGTAGTGCAAACTCCGTAGTCGAAATTTCTAAGTTCTCAAATGAACAATATCCGAATCATCTGCATATCAAAGAATTTGCGACATTTTGCACCATAGTGATTGGCACATATTACAGTACAAATGGCACATATTACAGTACATCTATATCTACTGTAATATGTGCCATGCCAGGAATACGTTGGCACATATTTAAATTGCTTTAGTAATTTAAATACGTTTAAAAACGCGTTACCCCTTAGTAATTTAACAAAAATCTTGTACATTATATTTTATTAATTTAAAAGAGTTTTCAGTTTTCTGTACATTGTTGTTAATTGCATCTTGTCAAATATGATGCTGTGCTATCAATTAAATACAAATCAATATATTACTGAGAACTGAATATATACATTGTATTTTTAAAGTGAGGAGTGTAAGTATCTAAAATAAATATGTATTACTTTAATAACTAATTTGTCTACAAGGTTATATTGATTGTAAGAATTTTAAGTTTATTATTTATAGCTTTGAAATAATAATGCCGCTAATTCTTTTAATAAAACTATAACAGCTTACAAGGACAAGTAAAATTAAATCAACATTGATTTGATACATATCAAATATTCGATTGTAATTTAGGTTATATGTTGAAACGCTCGTCAATATTGCGGAAATAAAGAATTGGTACTATAATTGTATAATTGTGCTAGTCAAATATGTTACGTATCATGCTTTACACTAAGTCAGTATATCATGTCTCTGACCTATGTATAATATTGGTATTATACATAGGTCAGAGACATGATATATTCGAAAATTAAATTTTATGAAGTTCTATATATATTATACTTAATATTCTTCTCCAAAAGATTGTTCAGGCTTTCATTTTTTTAATAGTTAACAACAATTGTTTTCAAGAACACAGTAGTTGACTTCTTCAACTGAAATTTATTTGGTTGCTTATATATTCCTAATATAAACGATTCAATTGGTCTAAATCTTAATAAACTCGTTGAACCAACAATTTTATTTTATATCTATATGAACTTTGTGAAAGTTTTATTAAATTTTTTTTTTTATTTGCCATAACTGACAAAAATATGAAAGTGTTTAACGATGTCGCGTTAATTCCAATAGCTAACATAAAAAAACAACATCAATGTACGATGAATTAAAACATCTAATTAACTACATATAAGTAAAAAAAATTTGTATACACAAAAAATAAAAACATAAAATTTTAACACTATAGAAGTTTTTCCAGTTGTAAGAAACTATAGATATGTGTAAGTTTTCTTTTTTTTTTGAAAAACTATCAATAATCATTGAGTATGAGTTTGGTACGAGCTTAGGTTCATCCAGACAAGACGGTTTTGTTTTTATATTAAAAATAAATGAAGGCAGTTAAAAGGAAGTATGTATAGATAAAACTAAAATAGAAAGTTATATCAATATCTGGCCAACTGAATGTATCATTTAGTAATATACATTGTAGGAAAATCTACATACATATATAATTATTATATGTTTTGGTTATTATATATTGTTAGTTTAAAGAACTTTTCAATTGAAAATGTTATTATAATTTAATTTTTTTTTAGATCATTTTATAAGAAAATCCATAAATTTTCGGTTATGAAAATATTTTAAAATGGCTTATTAAAAGTATTTTTAAGTTAATAGTAAATTAATGTTTATTGATATTTTAAAATACAAATTCTTGTCGCAAGATCAACAAAGCAATTAACCTTAATTTAGGGGATATCAATCATACAGCAAACGCTAAAAACAACATAATTTTAAATTTAAATTTTGCGATTTTTTTTTTGTAACAAATTTTGATCTTCTTAAAATAATAAAACTCAGTTACGGAAACAGAAATACTTTACATTTACAGAGTAAAACTATATTAGGAAACAGTTTAAAAAGAACGAAGTTATTGTTAAATAATATTAAACGCTATTTGAAACATTAAACTATGAATTTATATATATATATATATATATATATATATATATATATATATATATATATATATATATATATATATATATATATATATATATATATATATATATATATATATAAATTAACTAACATTTTCACTTTCATTTTTTGGCTTAAGTTTTAGGTAAAGACTTCAAAATATCAAAATAACCAAAACTTGATGTTTCAAATTAATATAAATCTAATTTTCCTTTTCGTTTTATCATATAATTTAAATCTACCAAATCATTGTTTTGTGGTAAAACAAGTCAGATAAAAATAACAAGCAGAGAAGCCTTAGGCTAATAATGCGAATTAATTTCATAAAAACCAAGAAAACAAAATACAGAACAAATATTAAAGAAGACTAAGACCTATAAATAGACCACCGCCAGTTTATATTATATGCCCTAAAAAATCACAGTATGTGGTGTAAAGATGATCTGATCATAAATAAATATATGCTGATTAAGTAATTCACCTGCAGCTGATGAAATTCACAAGAAGGTTAATATATCTTTATATATGAAAATTTTAACCAGCAAAAATTAGATTGAACTAAAATTTGATTTTGCAAAAATTAGATTGTACTAAAATTTGAGCCTGAGGAAATTAGAAGTTTGTTATATATAATTTAATATATATTTTAAGGACCGTACAAAAGTTAAATATTTAGAGAAAAATGTGACACAAATTGTCCAGTGCTAATTAAAAAAAATGAAAATATAAAATTATCTAGCCTTTATTTTTTAAAAAAAACTTTAAATGTAATTTACTTAGGTCAATAAACTAGTAATAAATTCCAGTTTTCCTTATTTTCCTTTTATATCAAGAAATTAAATCATTCCAATTTGGAGAATTAGAAACTAAAATATATTTATTTTCTTTTGCTTCTGCTTCAATTTTTGCTTATGCTTCAATTTTCATGCAAGTTTAAAAATCAATTTATAATCTTTTAGTTTCTTATTGTTGTTATTGTTTTTATGTTTTTATATTTATTTATTGAACAAAAAAATATAATAGGGTAATTAGCCCAAATGCTGATGTTGGAGTTTTACAACTTTGTGTAAGAACAGAAATTGTAAAATTTTGAGAAAAAAATATTTCACTAAGATTGAAAAAGTATTAACTAAGATAAAAATATTAAAAATATTGGTAAATTACGATCGGCTGTGGATTAGTGTACTTAGCTATAGTGCATAAATACTAGTTTCAAATCTCATAATAAATTTAAATAAAATAAAAATTAAGACTGTGAAAAATTAACAGCGTTGAGGCTATTTGCTAACATTGTTAGCCTAACAATAAATGTCTGAGTATTAAAAGCTATTAGCTTGTTGTAATTAAAGTGTTTTCACTATAAAGAAATACATGGTTCGGAAACCATATAAAATTAGTACGTCCAAATTACAATAGAATGTTTAAAAACTCTTAGTGCGAAGTCTAGGCTCGAATTGGGACGTTGCACCATTGAAGAACAAGATACAAATTTTAATAAATGTTTTTAAGTTTGTGGGTAATATTAAACATAAAACTAAATTAAATGCTACACCAAATTTACCTACGCTACGAATATTATACCCATATGAAAATGGGTATAATATTCGTAGCGTAGGTAATAGTTGAAGAGTTTATTTAGACTCTTAACGTTAGAGAATAAATGTGTTAAATGACATTTCCATTTTGAATAAAGCGCATATAAATTTCTCAGTTTGCTACAAATAAATGAAGTTTGCTACAGTAACGTATATATTTCGAAATATTTCTTTTCTAAAGCAAGTGTTTCATAACAAAAGACATATTGTAATTTGTAATTGCACTAAAACTCCTATAGTCTAATAAACTCTTCATTCTATTAATGAAAATTTTTACAAATTACCTATAAATTCTTTGGAGATTAGTAAATTTTTAAAAATTAGTTATAATTCACATTCCATATTCATTATTCCCCGTACCCTATAATATCTAATTATATTAAAAATAATAAAAGACCTAGATGATTCTAGCCTGAGGTCAAAAACTATATACTATATTAAAATTTTCAGCAATTACGTTATTACAATTAAAATAGATGATTGTAAGAATAATTTTCTCAGTTTTATATAAGAGTTTATCCAAAGCATAACAAATTCTTCATCAAATTCAGATCGTTTATTTTGTTTCGCAAAATCCATTCTAATTAATATTTGAATTTTAGTTATTTAAATTTTTAGATGTTAATTTACTGTCAATATCAGCGATAAAGTAATAAAAAGAATTAGTTATTAATTGTATATGATCCCATTATTACCATAGATATTTATTAAGTAATCGAAATAATTTAAAATCTTAGATATAATGAAATATAAAATAGAAATTTTTAATTAATTATATTTTTTTAAATAACAAATTATAAATTTTCATTAAAAACTATAATTTGTTTAAATTTTAAGAGGTAAAATAATTACAGACATTTTACTTTTACTTCTCATATATATTAAAAAAAAATCTTTTACTTTTCATTTTTTTTTTTGTATTTTTTCATAAAATTCGTTAACCGTGAAAAATATCTACAAAGGTTAAACTTTTTTGTCCGACTTGTAATTTAAATTTTTTTTATTTTTTTATTTTATTATTTATGACAATGGCCAAAGGCAATCTTAATCGTTAATTGTAAATTCGAGCAAAAACTTTCACTTGTTTACATACATTAATACATTTCAATTTTAATAGATAGTTTTATATTTTTCCAAAAGGTCTATAAATTTTCTCTGTTTAGTACTGTAAAATTTATTAGATTTATTTATGTTTTTTTCTGGAAAAAGAAAAAAATATCGAAAGTGTGACAAAATGTATGACAATAATTTCTTGCATATTTTATAAAAATTTTTATAAAAAAATTATATTAATTGTCTGTGACTTAAATTCCAATTGAATCAGTATAAACCAAAGGGTATGATAAAATATTTTAAAAAGAGTGTTTTTTTTTTAAGAGTGTGGTTTTTAAATACCTCATACCGTATAAATATCGTATAATTTACCCCTAGATTAGATAAGATTAATAAACAATATTGGGCAAGACTATAGTCCCAGAAAAAAGCCGCGGTCGACCTATTTTTAGTGACCCTAATTAATTAAACCTCATTAACGAAGTTTAGATTTTTAATAAAGTCTAAAGTGTCCTTGAGTGAGTAGCATAGGACATTCTTCGGTATTAAAACGCATTATGGCACCAAATCGTGATAGTCTGTTTTGAGCAGTGGTTCTTAACGGATGTTCCTTAGAACAATATATTCCCGGAATCTTGTTATGTATTAGTGTTCCAAAAAGATATTAAGTGGCGGCGACGTCGTGTCCCGGAAGCTTGTTATTAGTTTTCCACAAAGATATTAAGCGGCGGCGACGTCTTTTTTATTAAAAGATTATTATTTTTTTATAATTTTCATTTTGATGTTAAAATAGTTAAAATTTATTTGTTTTCCAAGTTTTTCAAGTGTAAATGAAAGTACAAATTTAGCAACTGAATTGCAAATGCTATAATTTTCCTGTATTAAAAGGATTTGATTCTTTACATACAATAAATTTTTTTTTTTTTTGGAAAGTTGATTATATTTTTCATTCAAATTTCAATGTTTATTAAAACTAACTTATTAAAGTAACTTATTTCAGATAGTTCCCGGTCCTTTTACCAAGTAATTGTATTCAAATTATATTAATGGTATGTAATAACTTTAATCTCAATTATAATAGGATTAAAGTTTAAGGTAGCATTTGTAAAAAAATCAACCGGACATTAAAATTCATCAAATCAGCTTCTACTTAGTTATTTAAAAAGTTATAAAGTTTTAATTTCCGGAGTATTATTAGATAAATTTATAATCAAAAATTATTAGATAATTCATCATCAGTTTTCTTTGTTGAATTTGGTTTTACAATGTAGGAATATTGTGGTGCGATAATTTTGTTTGTGTATGGTTTGGAGAAGCATTTACCATTTTATTTTTAAACTACAGAAAAGTGTATTCTTTTTCAAATAAATTTCTTAAACTTTAACATTTAAACGCAATGAAGACTTTTGCAATTAATTTTTAGACACAATTTTAAATTAATCTTCACTAAATTTTACCTTGTACCAGGTTAAGAGTTTTTTATATAGTACTTCTATTCGGATGGGCTTGTATAATATACGAATAAAGCACCGTTTAGTTTGCCGTAGTAAATGAAAATGGTAATAGAAAACAAAAAAAAATGATTTATGAAAATTTGTAGTTCTCTATTATCTTTCGGTATAGTGCGCGTGTATTTTGCCCGACAGCAGTTTCATTGACAGTAATTTGGTCGATGATCATTTGTACGACAGGATTGTTTGACCAACAAATTGGTCGATGATCATTTGTACGACAGGATTGTTTGACCAACAATCCTGTCGTACAAATGATCATCGACCAAATTACTGGTGATAGTGAATGGTGATAATTGTTGGTGATGGTAGCTGGGTTGTGGTGAATTTAAAGAAACTTTGTACAGAATACATTACAAAAATAAATCAAAAAACAAATTTAAATATTTATATACATATAAATATAGAACAAATATAGGGGAAACTCGACTTTATCCGTGACACGGGTAATTCCGACATAGTGAATGAAAAAGGAACCCCGCAGTTATATCCATGAATTTTAGACATGTATACATATTACATTTATTAGATTAACCTATTACCCTAACAAAAATTCTTCTCAGAGTGGCCTCTTGATAGTAATTTGGATCAGAAACCCAGGTTTTTAACAACAATTCTAAATTAATAAGTTTTTGTGAAGTTGAAAAGATCAGTCGTTTTAATTATAGGAAAACACTTGCTCATTAGTTGCAAACATATCTGTTGTAGCTCGTTTCAAAAAGAATAAGAACAGAAACATTTCCTTATCATATGATTTTTAAATTTTTTGCTAGAATTTGTTTTCATCGAATTAGACTTCCTTTATCACCAAATTAACAGTAGTAGCACGAAGTTAACCGAAAAGAACCTAGTTTACTTCTAGACGTATAGATTGACGGTCTAAAAAAAATATGCAAATATGACATCAGATATTTATAAACGAATTTTGTACCTTTGATCTTATATAATTACCTCATCTCTATATTTTTATTTTCTATATAAAGATTACAAATATCCCTTAACATCACGAAATTGGCCGAGTTTCCCCTATAATTATGATTATTTATCTCTAATTTTTGTTTCAGAGTTCTTGAATAAAGACCAAGTTAGAGTAATTCGCACCTATAAATTTTAGGTTACTTAAATAGTTTTATTTTGGTGGTGACTCTGATAAAAAGTATTTCTGAGCTATGCCTCTTAAAATCTTACTGATAAATTTATCGATTTATTTCTTTGTATATTTCAATAAATAATTTGTCCATCTGTTGGGTTTGGTACAGTTCATTATTGGTGTTACTTTGGGTTGTACACATTATGTTTTCTTATTTTTATCTAAATTTTTACCTATAATTTTACCAAAAAATAATGCAAGAACGATTTGTTATCCTCACGGCATATTCTGCAACGGGTATTGTCAATTTTTTTTTAATATAATCTTCGTCACCCAAATTTATTTTCACTTAAAAAATTTAGGCTTATATTTGAAATAAATTTTGTTTTAAAGAGAATTCCAATTCTGAAACATTGAAAATTTGACTTTATATTTTTCCTGCTTTTTTTTTCACTTATTATAGAAAATATTTTTCAGTAAAATAGAAAATATTTTTCATATTTGGAAATTCTTAATTTCATTAAAATCTCTAGTATAGAATTTTCGAGAAAAAGAAAAGTTTATTAAAAAAGTTTATCATAAAATACCACCAACTTGTTATTTTTTAGATGTTGTCATATATACTTTATTTACGAATGTCCTAACTTTTTGTCGCAAGGAAAAATTAAATGAGAAAAAATTAAATGAGAAATTTAAATTAATTTGCCTACGCAAATTATTAGCTAAGTGTGAAAATTAGCTAAATTAAGTTGTTTTATTTAGAACAGCGTAACCAAAATTATTTAATTTCAGTTTCGAATTATGCAAATAGTTTTGGCAGTTTACTGGTGTCAATAAGGATAATTTTTCAGACCCATTTGAAACACTATATTAAGAAAGATTTGAATGGAAACTGACGTTATGGAAGTCCTAAATCAATTTGTTTAATTGATGAAACTAAGAACAAATAAATATTTTGAATTTAAGCAAAAATTTTAACTACATATTAATTTGTTTGGAAAAAAGGGAAAAAGATCGAAGAGATGAAAAGTATCTCATGGATAAGTATCTCATGGATTTTAATAATTTCTTTTTATATTCTCGAGTATTTATCCGAATGAAAAAATAAAGAAAATAGATATGAAAACATCTTATATTAGTTTTATTTGTAGGCATTTGTAATATTTTTGTGGAGTCATAAGACATTAATTCAATTTTGTTTTAGGCAAAACAACGACAAAAAGTCTGTTTAAACAATAATAGTCTGAATACAGTGGTAACAGGCCAGTGTTTATTTGATTCTGTCCGTTATCTAATAACGAATTCATTATTGCTATTATTATTTCTTTGGTATTCCTCTACTGAAATAAGCTATTTTGAGATATTTAGAAATTATTCTAGATGTAGTTTCTAATCACTGAAATAGTGAATAACTGCAACACAAAAAATATTTAATTTAAGAAAATGTCACAGTTTCTAAATTTGAAAAAATTTGAATATATTACAGAACTGAATTTAATGTTGTATAAAGCTTCTCCTTTTCATTTATGATTAATAAGTTTGAACATAAATTAAAATATTCAATATCGCCAATTCCATTTGTTTTTTTTTATTGAACTTTTTGGCTTTTCGTGTCTTTTAGAAATATTTGAGCACACACCTTAAATAAATATTTTCAAATATTTAGGAGGGAATTTAATATTTTGCTTACACAATTTTACTTTGGCATATCTTAAAAATTTATATAAAGATTAAAGAGAATGGATTTCCATAATATAGATAATTATAGGTGCATCCCAATAAATTTTATTTAACGTTTATAACTATTAAACTAAATATTCTTAACCAAATATGTACGAATAGCATTTTGGATATTAAATTCTGTGGAAATTTGACAAAATACGAGGGCAGATTGATAATTACGTGGACTACCTGTGATCCACAGCCATTAACTAGGTATTTTTTACCTCTAAAATCATTTACTAGGCTATATATCAATCTCAGTGAATTTTTAAAAATGGATAAAAACGAATTTCGTATGGATAAAAATGAATTTCGTGTGTTGATACGAGGGCTGATTGATAATTACGTGGACTAACACAGAAAACACAGTATTTCGGTTTTTTTATTATTTTCAACATAGTTTTATCAACACACGAAAATCGTTTTTATCAATTTTTAAAAATTCACTGAGATTGACTTGTTTAAAAGACTTGAAATTTTATATATAAATGATTTTAGAGGGAAAAAATACCTATTTCATACCTATGCATTACCTGCATCGCAGGTAGTCCACGTAATTATCAATCTGCCTAAACACAATTACAAATTTTCGATAATTATGAAAATTTGTTATTAAACTTGGTAAATTGTGAAAAATTTGTTATTAAACTTGGTAATTGTGAAATTTAAACTTGGTAAATTGTGAAAATTTGTTATTAAACTTGGTAAATTGTGAAATGCTGAAGTATTCAGGTTAGAATAATGTTTTTTTATGTTTTTGCCAGTTTTTATTTTAAGTAATTGTTTCTTTACCAAAATTTGTCAATTTATTATTTAGATGATAGTTGTCATATTTTGGTATTCAAAATACCGGTTTTAAAGTTGTCATGTTTTGGCAAATTATTTAAATAAATAAGCTTCAAAATAATTTCCAAAAACATGATATTGCTACTATATTTTGTTTTTTCAAAGTCTTTGCATTGTATACTATTACGTTTTGGACTTCGCCAGAACACAGTATTACTAAAAACTTCTATTAAATATTTAGCAATCTGAAAATGTAGAAAATTTCCACAAAATTATTTTATTAATTAAACAGTAAATCTTATGTAAAAATAAAAACAAAAATATTAAACTAATTTGAAGCTTTATGTGAAAAGGTATCTCTATACTAGGGAAAGTTAAAGTAATATTATTTATTTAAAAATATATCACAATATATCATAAAATTATTCATTATATACTACTTTTATTTAATTTATTTCAGTGCATATGTATAACTTTCAATTTCAATTCAACTTATTGTATGAGATTATAAATTTTTTTCCAAATGCAATATTGAATTTATACTAAATATATTTTTCGTAATGTATATAAAATATAAATTATAATGTGCCGGAATCCTTTTACCACACCCACCCGCAATTATTTCATTTACATAAATAAAAATTTATTTATGTTCAATGTACAGATATATTCCGTAGTATAAAAATAATATCAGTTTTTTTATGTATTATTCCCACTAATCTACCATTCATCTCTACAAAAAAAAAAAAAACAGTCTGTATGGTCTTGTGATTATTACGTTGGAGACATATAGGCCCCAAATAGAGCCAGTGATACTGGTTTTTTTTTCTTGTTTCTGTCAGACTGAAACTTTTTACAGGATTGGTAATTGTATACGTTTCACTAAACAGTTTTCATATTACATAATCGAAAGCGAAACTGAATTCAATTAAATAAAGTTTTTTTTTCTTGCAGATTTATTTTTATTTTGTGCAGCTGCACAATTCGAGTGTTTATAAATAATTATAGCTACACTTTATAATAAAAAAGAAATATGATTTTAATAGTTAGGATTTTTGAGTTTCCTGTTAAAAATATGTTCTCTAATTTTTAATTTTTCATCATTAAATAACTAAAAAAATAAATATTTACGAATTTAAATCAAAATTTATATGTCAGCCTTGCAATTATCTTGCAATACATGTTTAAGTTCGATTGTTATGGCGATGACTATGTATAAAATTTTTAAATAGTACAGTTACTATAACTCATATTTTTAATTTTAGTTGTAGACTAAAACCTGTCCTTTCTTATTTTTTTTCTTAAGTTAATGACGTTTTTACATGTTCACAGTTTCGTTTATATCAGAGAAAATAATATTTAATTTTCGAATGATGACAGATACCTTAACTAAGTTTTATAAGTCTATGATGTGCAATTAGTTGGCAAAAAATTATGGAATCTTATTTGAAAATTAATTTGTTACAATCTTACAATACTTATTATATCTTACAATTAATATTGTTCCACTTAGATTTAGCAACAAAATTACAAAATTTTATAACTAAGGCTTTCATAATTCCCATACTTAATGTTTTATCATAAAAATGTATTTAGTCTAATTTAAAATTATGCATTAATAAATTTTGAAAAATTTATAGTTTTACTAAATAATTTGAAAACGTAAAATTATGTTTCAAATTAATTTTCTGTATATATAATATAATAGTGAAATTTTATATGATAATCAATACTTTCTCAAACATAAAATTAAGTGCTTGATCAATCGGGAAAAAGTAAAAAACTAATATAGAAAGTATAAATAAAACTAGATCGACATGACTAATTACGACTTTCTGATTTTTATGAAAACTATTTTCAGGTTTCAAGAAAAATTTTAAAATATGTACAATTATTTATCATAAAAAAGGATTGTAATATATTATGATTTAATAAATTCATTTTTGTATCAAAGGAGTTCTTGCTACCTAAATACAGATATAACTTGCTATAAGCTAGATTATTCTAAATAAATTATATTTTGATTTATTAACATTCATCATCATCATCGTCATTATTATGACCATATATACTTTTAGTGTTATTTATTTGGTTAGAGAGTATTTTAAAGTGCCAACAACTTATAATTTATTTGTATAACCTGGCTTTCAGTTTTATTTAAATTTATAGAATAAAACCTTGGAAGCGCCCCCGATTTTCCAAAAAAAAATATTAAAATATAAAGATAACAGTTGAAATTTTGAAGTTTTAATTGTAAATTATTCAAAAGCATGTGTTCTTTATTTTTATTTGTAAATTGTTTTTTCAATAATATTGATATTGTGTCATGTAACTTCAGTATTTTACCCACAAAAAAAATTTTGGCATTTCATTAAAACTTGTCATCCTTTTTGTTAAAAATTTGTCATTAAATTTTGTTAGAGTTACTCCGTCATTAGAGTTACCCCGACAAATTGTCGACAAATATTTATTGAATATTTGTGGTTGCACACCTGGTTCGTTAACATTCCATTAACATAAATGTATTATAAAAACAATACTGGTCCTAAAAATAAAATAAAATTAAGAATTATTATAAGCTTTTTGAGCGTTTAACTTTTTCGCGTAGTTAGATTTTCTATTCCACCTCGTTCGATCCTTATTTAGTGCCAATAGCTATTGCTGTCAAAGCTGGGACTTTGAGTTAACGCTCTCAACCAAATTGATAATTCAGATTTCGTCTCTATTAGATTTTATCATTATGATAATCATCATCATCATTATTATGATCATCGTCATCATCATTATCATTACGATCAGCATCATCATCATAATTATGATGATGATCATAAACATCATCATCATCATCATTATGATCATCACCATCATTATGATCATCTTCATTATTATGATCATTATCATCATCATTATGATCATCATCATCTTCGTTATGATCTTCATCATCATTATGATGATGATGATAATGATGATTATGATGATCATCATCATTATGATAATCATCATCATTATCATTATGATCATCATCATTATCATTATTATGATGATCATCATCATTATAATCTTCACCATGATCAATGTGATCTTCATCATCATCGTCTTTTTTTTTTTTTTTGGGGGAACGCAAGAGAGCACTGCGACCTTCAGAACTATTGTGCGTTTACTGCCCCCTTCTCCCTATCCCATATTAAGAGAACGATAGAACCTTAATATGGATTCGGGAGCCATATTGGCGAGTTCATCTGTGGTGAGAATACCCTTTTCTAGATGATTGAGTCTTCTTCTTGCAGCTGCTTCGCAGTAGCATAGAAGGTGTTCCGCTGTCATTGTAACAGAGGCGACAACTATCCTCCTCAGCCAGTCCCATTTTCTTGAGGTGGTAGAGTACTGGGCTATGCCCAGTCATGAGACCTATTAAGGTACGAATGTCCTTTTTACTGAGGTTTAATAGTTTATCCACCTTGATTCTATTTGGTGTGATAAATTTCTTGGATATCGTGAGTTTAGGGATTTTGCCCCAGTATAGCCTATGCTCTTGCTCTATCCATCTGTTGAGTACTAATTTGGAGTGTCCTCTTGGTTTGCCGCAGAATGGTTCTGGCCCAATTAGTTTTGTTTTTGAACCATTTTTGGCAAGGCGGTCTCTTCATTTCCAGATAATAATGATGTTGGTCATAATCATCGTCATTATTATGACCAACATCATTATTATCATCATCATACCACACTGAATTAGTAATTGAGTATTTAATCCTTAACAGAATCAATGATAAGCCACACATTTACTTGCTCAGGATATGTGGACTCAAGAAAAATACTGATAAATTAATTGGATCAGCGAAGACAAGCATAAGGGAGATATAGTTAATATGTCATCATTAATAATAAGGAATTAGTAATGAATAACAAGAAACATACAAAGAGAAGAAAATATCTTAACCCGTAAGCTTGACTTTCTCCAAATGCTGAGAAAAATTTTACTATCCGCAACAACAACAACAATCTAGTACACATACGAATTAGAGACAACTGCTTAGTACAAGTAGTTAAAAAATAAATAAATAAATAAACAAATAACATAAAATATAGTAATAAATAATTCATTAAATATTGAAAAATTCAATTAAATATTGAAAATCAATTTCAATCTTTTTTATAAATTAAATATGAATTAGCAGGTTACCACTTGCATCTGGGTTCACAATTCTAATAAGAACGCCATTTCTTCTCTTCGCCGTCACCATCTAATTCAAGGTAGTTAAAAAATAAATTTGATAGAACTAAAGGCAGTTCTGAAAAACCGTGACGGTCAGCGTGTCAAAACATTAGGAACAAAAGAAATATAAGTTCGATATTCAGAAAAATAAAACTTTTTTAATTAAATAATAATAAGGTCTGCTATGTAGGTCGCCTCCTCGTGGTGCAGACTGGGTAATGCTAAAAGATCTACAAATGGCAGGGGGAATCAAGCCGAACAGCTTGCTGTCGGCTCCGTATCCTGTCAAGATAGGGAGATTAAAGTCGAACAGCCTGCTGGCGGCTCCGTATCCTATCTAGGTCTTTGGAGGATGTGAAAGGGGGGTCTCAAACCGAACAGCTAGCTGTCGTTCCCTAACCTTTCACAGCATTGCGTATCTTGAAGTACGTGTCTGGTCATGTTTCAGACAGATTTCAAGGTACCAATGGTCGCTAATATGAGGTGGTTCCCATTCCCAGCTATACTGGTGAAACTACCCACCACAGGGGGCCTCCAAGAGGCCATCATCGCCTCGGCGTATTTTCCCGGAGAAGAGACAGAAGCTCCACCTAAAGACGTCATAGAATTAGTGGAATATAGCAAAACACACAATCTACCAGTCATTCTCGGTTGTGACGTCAACGCCCACTACATAGTATGGGGAAGTAGAAAAATAAATAAAAGAGGTGAGTCACTTTTAAATTATCTTACTTCTAACAATTTAGACATAATAAATCAGGCAACACCCCTACCTTTGTCAATGCTATTCGGCAGGAAGTTCTAGACTTAACAATAGCTAGCCCCTGCCTTTCTCACAAATTGACTAACTGGCATGTTTCAAAGGAAGCGTCGCTTTCACATATGTTTTGAACTGCAAACCGCTCTAAATAAACCCAAAACGTACTAACTGGCAACAATACCAGCACGAAATAAATAACTCAGAGGTAGAAATCAGCAGCCCAGACTACATAGACCTCCTAGCCAACCAACTTGTAGCATTATAGATGCATACGAACAAAGTTGTCTCATTTCCCAAAACAAAGGAAAAAAACAAGTTGCTTGGTGGAATGACGAACTAGCGGTAAAACGCAAGGAAACCAGGAAACTTTTCAACAGAGCGAAAGCCCTCGGTAACTGGGAAGCATATAGAACTTCCCTCACCGAATACAACAACTTATTCAAAAAGTCCAAAAGAGATTCATGGAAGAAATTCTGTGAGGAGATTAATTATCTCCCAGCGGCCTCCAGACTCCAGAAAGCCCTGGCTAAAGGTACAGCCGCAGACATTGGACTGTTAGAAAAACCAGACGGATCTCTAACAACCAGCCGCTCAGAAACTCTTGACGTGTTATTGGCAACACACTTTCCGGGTTGCAAAATAAAAAAACCTGAAGACATAGAGGAAGAGGAAAGGATTCAACGACCTACTCCAAATAGCAGAAGCCTCGCTAACAAAATCTTCACTCCAGAAAAAATTAAATGAGCAATAAACAACTTTAAACCCTACAAATCTGCTGGAGTAGATATAGTATTCCCTGCACTACTTCAACAGGGATTAGAGATTCTAATGCCAAAAATGATAAGAATCTTTAAAGCCAGCTTTATATGGGGGTATATCCCAAAAACCTGGAGAAAAGCAAGGGTGGTATTTATTCCAAAGGCAGAAATAAAGGTCTACAACCGGCGACAACCAAATGGATACACGCCATGCTAAAAAGTCGCTTGACAACAGCCGACCTAGGAAATTGCTCAAAAACGGCACAAACTTACAGGGGTTGCCCCCAAGGAGGAGTCTTATCTCCACTACTCTGGTCTGTCGTGGTTGATGAGTTATTACAACTACTAGTGAATCTCGGTTACGAAACCATAGGCTATGCTGATGACATAGTCATAATAATAAGGGGCAAATATGACAATGTCATATCAGAAAGGTTACTATTAGCCCTAAACGGGATAATCAATTGGTGTAAATCCAAAAACCTTAGTATAAACCCAGGAAAAACAGAAATAATACCATTCACAAACAGAAGGAAAGTTAAAATTACACCACCTCCAATGAGGTAAAATATCTAGGCGTTACACCACCTCCAATGAGGTAAAATATCTAGGCGTTACACTGGAAACTAAGTTGGAACACACATATAGAGAAGACTCACGCTAAGGCAGCCAAGGTCTTTTGGGCATGCAAAAGTATGTTCGGTAAGAAATGGGGGTTACATCCCAGAATGATCTATTGGTGTTATAGAACCATAATCCCACAGATAATAACATACGGATGCACAATGTGGTGGACAAAAACACTACATCATAAAACCCAGGTTATACTGGGTAAAATCCAAAGACTAGCTTGTCTTGGAATAACAGGCGTCATGAAAACCTGTTCTACCGCGGCAATGGAAATGTTCCTAAACCTCCCACCGCTACATCTCCATATAAAATAAGAAGCGGCAATAGGTATGCTAAGAATTCAGAAGGAAAGAAAATACCTCCCAGGAGATTTCAGGGGTCATCTTCAACTGTTAAATAACCCCAAATTAGCGGCCATTGCCTCATATCTATCGGACACTATGCCGACCCTTTATAACTTTGACATACCGTTCAAGATTATAATCAGCGAACGTAAAGACTGGCAATCTAAGCTTCCTGAACAAAATACGGGTGCAGCAATATGGTATACAGATGGGTCCCGTACCAAAGAGGGCACAGGTGCTGGAGTTAAAGGCCCAAACTTCTCGGCATCCAAATCACTCGGAAAAGAAGCAACTATCTTCCCAGCAGAAATGATTGCGATAGAAATGTGCATACAGGAAAACCTGAAAAAAGCACACCGCAATAAAACTATAATTTTATCAGACAGTCAAGCTATACTCAAATCTCTATCCTCCTTCAAACATGAGTCAAAACTTGTCTGGGACTGTCTCCAAAAGCTCATAATACTGGCCACAAGGAATAATGTAACCTTAATGTGAGTACCAGGTCATATTGGAGTAGAAGGCAATGAAGAGGCAGATAGCCTTGCAAAAAATGGTGCAAGCACCAGGTTTATTGGACCTGAACCTTTCTGTGGAAAACCTAAAGGTCACTCTAAACTTATTTTAAAAAGATGGATAGAACAAGAGCACATAATCTATTGGAACTCACTTCCAAAACTCGCACTATCCAAAAAATTTATTAAACCACAAACCATAAAAGTGGAGAAAATACTAAAATTCAGCAAAAAGGATATAAGAACCTTAATAGGTCTCCTGACAGGCCACAGTCCTGTACGCTATCATCTGGAAAAAATGGGACTAGCTGAAGATAACAAATGTCGCCTCTCAAAATTAAAGTGAAAATAAATTTTGACATATTTGTTGGCAAAAAATTCAAAAAAATTTCCCCATATTGTCCACATGTTGACAAAAAGTTGACAAATCATCACTAAATTGTTGACAAACACCTGAGATGTCACAAGTAAGGTAAACGTTATTGACATTTTTTCAAAAATTTTCTCGCAAATTTCTGTCAACAATACACCAATTTTTGTCACCAATTTGTCACAAAAGTTTTTATTATGAAAAAATATATGGCATGTGTATGCTCGGAAACTAAAAGAATTACAAAATGTTGTACAAAAAGGTAGGTCAAGAATGCAGTTTTAGGCTGCACCTCGGTCTCCGCTGCTAGTCGGTCAAAAGTTTACGCTACAAGCCAGTCAATATTTTTTATGTGCTCTTTTATTTGTTTCAAAGGACCAATTGTTGTATATGAGGGCAAAAGTGTAAGCTACCGCCGCTCCCGGATGGTGATTAGATAATTTTTTGGTGCCGATATATTAAAAATTTATAGATTTAGTTGCAACATTAATTACTGCATATGCGAATAAAACATCTGTTTAATGTATATGGAAGAAAAGTATATTCATCTTTTGATTGCATTTATTTAATAAATTTTAAATTCACCCCACCAGATGAATATTTCTACAGGTTTTAGAAGAACGGATTGTTTAAAAAATTTCGTATTTTTTAAAGTTTGTCTAATTACAGCTGCTCTAATTTGCGGGTATCGCAAATTAGAGCAGCTGTAATTAGCTGTTGCAGTTTTTAGTCACTGAAAATAGGCTGCAAAAATAATTATGATGAATGTTGTAAATAAATTGAAATCATACCGGATGTTTTTTCATATTTTTAGTTTGCATTGACTGAGTTCTTGGTCTTACTTAAGTACTTAAGAAAAACACGTCAAATTATAGTATATGTGTAATTTAGGTAAAATAATAAGTAATGGATATAAAAAAAATTTTATTACATAACCAGAATCATTGGATATAAAAAAAATTGTTTTATTGATTAAAAAAATTTTTTAATTATCTAACTAAAATATTCTTATTTTTAAATTTACAATTTTTATCACCTAAGTAGGGTAGTTAAAAATGTATAAAAAGAATCTAATTTAATAATATTTTACTTGGGCCTCGTTAAAATTGAAATCAGAAGAAGCCTACACTGGAATACTCGAAATCAGCTGGTATATGAATTGACACACAATATTTTGAATAAAAATAAAAATTTTAAATAATGAAATAAAAACATTAATTTTATTTGTTAATTGTTTATTTTATTTGTGGTATCCGAAAATATTTTATGTGTATATATCGTATGCTAAATCATAATTTGAAAAATTTTACACATGGACGGACGATAAGAGGTACTATATAGTATCATTTTTCAACTGAAACATTTGACAATAAATTTATTATTAATACATACTGACAGATAATTTGGTAACTTGCCTTTAAAACTGAAATAGATGACCAGTTCCTACTACACTACAGCACATAATACACTGCCAGTCAAGGGTAATTATGGTATATAAATTTATTGCATATATATACGCTAGTGTGAACTGTATATATAAACATTTACATATTAGGTATCTATAATATGTTAATGTAATGTACCTTAATCGAATATTCTGTTGGAGCAAATGTAAATTTCATTTACTGCAAACTAAGTTTTTAATATAAATCTTTGAAAGATTACGAGGAAACTTATTTATTTGTAGTAAAAATTTTTTTCCAAAAGCCCTATTACGAAAAATAAATGACATTGCTTGGAAATACAGTTTGTTTCCTGCTAATAAATACCTTTTACTGCAAGTCGCGTGTTTTGAGAAAATTTTTCTCGGTGTAGTGGTTGTCATGCGAATAACAAGGTTTCATTAAAATTATAGAAGTTAATATACCAACATATGTAATATCTATGTTGAAAAAAATATTCATCAAATAATTTAAGAAGTACATTTACTTAGTACCTGAAAATACAAAGTATTTGGAAATAATATTAATTATAATTTTTAACTCTAGTTCAACATTTTTTCATTTATCTTAAATTTTTGAAGAACAAATTCGCATAATAAATTTTTGGGCGGATTATGGGAATGATTCATACCTGTAAATTCAACTTTAATAAAGACTTATTAAGATAGGCAAAAAGTTTCTATTCTACATTTTTCAGTACATTAACCTTTTCATGAAATAGAAATAATTTTACAAATATTTATATAATTGCTGTAATACTAATACTGATAATATCTTGTGAGATTTAAAAAAATTTCTGTGTTTTTATTTGATGTGTTACAAAAGATTGCAAGAAGAAAAGTGATTTCTGAACTAAAAACTTATTAGACTTTACATAATATACGTATAATCTTAAAAACCATTAATTTTTCTGTGACTATTATTAAAATACTTAAGTTATTTAATTTTTTTTCTGGTAAATATTTGATATTAATTTTACAAAATATAAATAATTAACTCTTTCAAACTAGTTTTCTTGCCATACGACATTATATCAATTATTGAAAAAGTAATTACGAAGGAGTAGAAGCGTATAGCGACACTAGTATTCGTTGCGATGTCACTATATTTAGGCTTTAATACTCTAGAAATAAACATATAAGTGATTTACAATTTAAATCATTCTTTTTAATTTTTAGTGAATCATACAAGAGCTATGAACTGAAATGGTTTACAAAATGATAAAGAAAGAAAGAGTCGTTTACAAAATTCTTATTTATCACTGGTTCATTTCCATAATACCAATTTACTTGCGGCAAAGGAAAAGTCTCAAAATGTAAAACGTTTAATAAATACCAGGGTATTGTATAGTTAAAACACTAATTTCATAAATGTTTCCTGAATTACCAATATATGAAAATAAAGTAATGACTTTATAACTTTTATTTCTTATCTTACTTGTTGAATTTAAATTCTGACCTACTGCACGTTTTATTAGCAATAAGATAAAATTCTGATTTAAATATTGTATAATAATTTTATGATTTGTCTGTAATATTTATTTGTTAATAAATTGAAATATATTTGAAAATTTTTATTTGGAACTAATAAAATTATGTTGTTTTACACCAAAATTTGTTGGAAGAAATCCAAAAACTTGAGTATTAAGCAATTCCACTATCTGTTTAAAAATTAATGTTTAGTTTATATACTAAGAGTTAATGTGATTGTTTATATGAGAAAGCTATTATTAATAATATAAACTTCATTACAAAAGTAAAGTGGTTAACATTTGAAATTAGTTAGTATTTTTACAATATACTTTAGTGGTGTTAAACGTTAAAGTATATGCAATATATACTTTACGACTTCTGCTCCATGGATACGGAGAAAAATTTGATTTGAAAGTTGTTTTATTAATACTGAATACCTAATTGACTAAAAACGAAACAGCAAAGGACATTTTTTACTTTGAAATGTTCACAAAAATCTGGAATAACATCTTTACATGCAATTATTTTTGTTCATACTGTACTTAGTTTAAAATAACACAATAAATTATCTAACTAAAACAGTTAATACGGCCTTGCAATTATACATTTTTATTGTTCTGCATCATATTCCAGTTTTTTTTTGTTCTCCCCGATTGATTACTAAATAACTACTGATTTGCTATGTGTAACAGTTCTGTAATTCTGGTATTCTGGAATACTTAAATGATAAAAGGAAAAATGTTTATTAAAAGACAAATTTAATGTAAGCTATGTTCCGTACTGATAAAGTTTCGTAGCTAACAACAACAAAAATATAAACAGGTTGTAACTATTTATTTATTTTTTATATATATAAGTAGCATATCGATAAAACATGAAGTCAATCGCATCGCAATATTGAAATTCTTTATTTTTACTCAATGAAAATTATTAAGTATTCGGTGGCCTACTAACAATTACATTTATAAAAAAAGAAAGAGTCGTATAACTTTTTTTTTGTATATCAATTATATATAAATGATTTTATGTTCGTTTTATTAATTCTGCTAATAAAACGTCTTTATTTGTAGAATATAACATTAGAATATCATGATTCCTGTCAATTATTTCCCCAATTTTGATAGAATTTACAAAATTATTTAAATTTTTTTCATGACAGCTGCCTTATTAATTATTAATTATAGATAGTCTTGTTTAACAACAAATTAAGCCATTATAGCTTGTTCCAATTAAAATTTTCTTCATTATAAGAAATTTATAGATAATGTATGAATATAAAAATGAGTATACATAATAGGTTCAAAGTGGAATAGAATTTTAAGAAATTATTTGATATAGGCCAAAACTCTACAGGCTGGCTAGCGCGGCAAGAAATAATATTTCTTCAAAAATATGTATAAACTCTTTATAGAAAAAATTTAAGATCGAAGAATGACGTATCTGTAGTAATGAAATCTTTAAGATTTAAAAAAATTTGCATGTTTTCATTTGTTTTTGCTGTTTTTTTTTTTTGTGTTATAAAGAATCTAGATAAAAACATTTTTTTTTTCATTTGGAAACAAAGAACATAAATTAGTCATATTTGTGTTGAAAGAGATAGTTATTTTTTTTTTTTGGCATTATTATTATCTTCAAACGAGAATTTAGTCATTTTTAATTTCAATTTTTCCATTAAATTAAATGATTTTCTTAAATTTTCTACCAGTAAACATTAAGATATAGTCAAAACCTTTTATTTTCGTAACAGTTTCGTTCGAAATCTTTTAAAAATATAAAAAAATGATGATCTGGTTTAACTGGTTTTTGTAAAGTTTTTGGTTTGATACGAAAAAATAAAATAACGCATGGCCATAATACCATTAAATAAATATATCATAAGGATAAATTTAAATGTGGCACGAAGTACTTACTCATCATGGAATCGCTTGGTTTATACAAAAAATTTTATGTTATGTAATTAATAAAATATAAATCAAATTTTACTAATCATTTGCAAATATAAAATAAATCGGATTAAATCTTATTATTAGGTTATGAATATTCATAAAATCTGTACATCCTGTCAATATTGTGGTATTAGTTGCATACTTTCATAAAATTATTTAAAAAACAAAATTACAGTGAAGTCTTATTAAAGTGAACTAATAATGGTTAAACCAATTTATTATATACCATATTCTATAGGGTGTTTAGTTGGACTTGAGCTGAAAGCGATTGAGATAAAACTAACAAAAAGTAAAGAAATGTCTCTGAATCACAGGTACTATTGATGCTAATTCGAGTTGAAGCCGTCATGGAAATTTAGCAATAGCTTATTCTTCATTATATTGAATAAATAATGTTAATATTATATTAACGTCAGTTATAATAAGGAACTGATTTGAAACATTCTTTAAAATATAGTTTCCGTTACCCTATTCATATCACCTATACACTATACTCTACAGTTTACACAAACGTTTAGAAACCTTACAGAAAATTTAACTTGCCTTCTTTCACAAATTTAATTTTATGTTCTATAGAAAACTATTAATAAACTTGCGAAATAAAATAAAATTCCTACATACGAGGTCCTACGTACCAGCAAAATAAAATAAAAAATTGTATAGAAAGCTCGTTATATCGAAGTTTGTTATAGTGAGTTTCCACTGTAATATAAATTTAACTTTATTATTATAAGTTTGACTTTATTATTCATTTAAATTTTACTTTAGTTAGAAATATGTCGACATAATATTAGCTATCTGTGTTAAGCCAAACGTAAACAAAAGATTTTCGGAAACACAATTATTATTATGTTTTGCATGCCCTTAATAAAATACCTGTTGTAAAGTAATAGTAAGAGAGAAAGAGCTCATAGATTTTCTATTTAAGTTATTTAAATTTCAACATAAAGACAAATTTGTCGTATTTTTATATCTTTTAATTTGTATAAAAACATTAAACATAATTTTAAGGTCAAAAAAACTATTCTAAACGAATTTTTTATAACTTAGCAACATAAAATACAATTCTTTTTCAACGGATATTATTAGTAAAGTAAATATTTACACGGAGTATCTTCAAACAAACTGTTCTCACATAAATATTCTATATTTTATTTCTTAATATTTTATTCTTTGCTAATTAAATTATCAAGTTATCTGTAATGTTTAGGAAAATAACATATTTTTTAAAAAAAATATTTTCTTAAGCGGATACAGAAAAATTAGACAGAATTTCAATACATATTCATTACTTCGAAAAAGTACTAAGCGTTCCGTATCCGTACACTGACTTTATAAATATACACATATATATGTATATTATATATATATCCATATGTTACCGATTTCTCTGTTTACATTCATTGACTGTGTACAGTGTACTTATACACAATATACTACTCACCTGTTGTCTTAAATCTATTAAAACCAAGTAAAGCGGATTTGATTTTTTTGATGGAGTAAAATTGCATAGAGAAAACTAAAAGTTATGATAAATAATTTATTTCCACTCAATGTGTATATTAAAAAAAATCATGCTCATATTTTGTTTATGCTGAAATTGACTCTGGCTCTCTCAATTTATAAGTTGTTTTACCACTCTAGTGCCAGTCATTAACATTGCCTCATCAAAGTATGATTTTTTTTATTTATACAATATACTATAGTGTGTAAGCCAGACTCACTGAAGTGAAACTCTAATTTAGTCGTTAAATCGTGCTTGGGTGGAAAGTTATTTCTTACTCTGTATTTTTTTCGAAAAAAAATCATTTTTTATTAAAGTTAAATTTTTAAAATTAATAATTTTTTTTTGTAATAAATATAATAAAATTAATTATAGTTTTTTAATATTTTAATGTTCTAAGAATAATTTTGTTTTTAGTCAATTTACTAAAACTTTTAACATTCAGATTGTTATGAATGTAATTTTAATTCAAAGATTAATAAATTTTGAACGAATTAATGAATTAAATAATAAATTAAAAAAAAAAAAATAATCATTATTATTGAACTCAAAAAAAAAAAAAAAAAAAAAACATAAAAAATTAATAGCGTGTTTTGTTGGTAATATTTATAGTAAAATGTTGTTTGCAACATTAGTTGCGTACTGTGTGTGTCACTCAAATAATATATATTCTTATTAATGTAAAAAATTGTTTATTATGGTTACAGAACCGTTATTTGTTCTACAAATTTAACAACTCGAATTCAAACATTATTTTCGTATATTTTTTATATCATAGTTTTTTATATCAAAAAGAAAATTAAACGAATTCTAAAAATAAATAGTAATTAAAATATTATTAATTTTTATTATATGTATATAAATAAAGATAAAATTAAATCAAATTATGTTTTATCAGTGATTTATAAAAATTTCTAAAAAATATAATATTTTAATTTAAATACTTTAATACGAAAAATTATAAATTAAATTTTATATTTTATTGTGGTGAGTGAGTGAGTAAATATTATTTTGTATTCAGCTGACATATTTTTTTTTTTTTTGATTATTTAGCATATTTATTTTTCAACGACAATTTTTTCATTACTAATTTCGATATATATTTAAGTGGTTTTTTTTTTTTATAAAAAAAGATAATAAAAATATTTATATGATTATTATTTTTTTTTTACTTTTATGGTTCTAATTTTATCTGCTTATTTTTTTTATATATAATTTGCTTGCTTACGTAATCTTAAATAATTTTATTACAAAAAAATCTAAAACTAATTTTTGGATTGTGATTGTTATATAATTTATAGTAAATCAAAAACTAATTTACTTAAAAAACAAAAATGGAAAAAAAAGCACCATAAATTATCAGATCTTAAATTTCAATTTTCTTAATACCATCTAATACATTTTTACAAAATCATACATAAATGAACGAATTAAAATTTAAAAAAATTTAAGAATTCACGAAAAGATAAATCGCAATTTCAAACGAAAAAATAAAAACAACAGAAAAATTATCTCATTTCTAATATTTTCAATGTTTTTTTTATGGTATTTATATATGTAAACAAATAGAATTTAGGAGAGGAGTAAAAATATTCCTCTAAAATATATTTAATCGCAAAAGAAACGTTTTTACGATTAAACCGAAAAATTATTTAACAAATTACAAAAAAATTGCAAGTACAATAATTTATGGACACACATAAGAGAATAGTAAATAAATCGCTGAACTGATAAGATTATCGATAAAATACTCGTATAATAATAAAAATAAATAGGGTTGTTATCAAAAATTATAGTTGGACCACAAAAATTGCAAGAGTCGCTTCTTAAAAAGTATCGTTAAAACTTGTCTTTTTTGTTTACAGTAATTCAAGTCTTTTGTATAATTTAACAAAACTGTTACTCAGCTCGATCAAACAAAAAAAAACCCAACACACAGAGCATAAATCGTCTTTCAGAATAATAATCATAAAAAAGAACCAGCAGAACAGTAAAAATATATGTATGTAATGTAACTAATAAGAAGTAAAAAAAAAAAGTGGGAAACGGAATATGTACATAACGCTCTCCTTTACGAGAATCGAAAAAAATATCGAAAGGAACC
The DNA here is from genome assembly GCA_963932195.1 of Empis livida. Lineage (NCBI taxonomy): Eukaryota > Metazoa > Arthropoda > Insecta > Diptera > Empididae > Empis > Empis livida. Next base: position 26,269,596 of record OZ010648.1, read on the forward strand.
TAGTAAGAGTTCGAGTTATAAACAAAGCATAATTTACTATATTAATCATGTACGTTATCATCTCCTAAATCTCTTATGTAAGAACTTTGCTCGTTGTCTGCCGGCAAACTTTTTTAAATACAGTAAATTACAAATAAAATTATTGAAAAACTGAGTGCATTTGCTGTTCTGTCACTATAATACTTGAGCCTGTCAACAAACTTTTTCGAATTAATATATATTTAACAGTAAATGTACACATAAATTGTTGCTAGACAACTCATTGAAAAGATTGTAGAACTTAAGTTTCTGCTAATAGAGGACACAACATTTCCCTGAGACTTACAACAATAAATATTCACCAAAAATTATGTAAGTTGATGACCTTACACGTTCCCAACCCGATGGGGTATGGAAGAATGGAATCTGGTACATGTATTGGGGTTGGGAGTCAAAACAGTCTTTAAATATGTAACTACTGTACATTGGTACTATGCGCGGGGATTTTCTTTTATTCAGTTACAACTTACAAATAAATATGAAAAATTATTTCCTTGAATCGAAATTTAAAAAAATATATATATAGATATGTATGTATATTATGTAAATGAAAAATATCATCGAATATCTTGGAAATTTTCCAATCAATATGAAAATACAATAAACTATTTTCCACTTTATAGACTAAGTCTTTAAAAGAAAAATTGGATTATCCGTATTATGTCGTTGTCGTGATAGCGGACAGTGACTTGGCCCAAAAAAATTAATTGCATTGCATTGTATTATTATGGATTGTTTTATACTTCTTAGTATAGAGGTCTGGCAATTGTCTACCATATGATTTTCAATTTTTCTTACATATATATTGTACATATTATTTTGTTATTGCTTTCATTTTCTTTTTATAACATTATGTTGTTTCTCCCGTTATTTATGTAAGTAAATAAATGCAGTTATTTTGCAATGTTTTTTATATTTTTTGTATTATTTCTTTAATTTTCGCAATAACACAACAATAAAAAAATTTGTTAGAAGAATAACTAACCTTATTTACAAATCTAATACTAAAAAGTGCAATTAAAAATTGTTGTCCTATTCTCCACATTTGAGAGTTTTATATTATAATGAAAATATGTATGTATACATATATATAGACAAAAAAAATTGTAAAATATTTTTATGGTTAAGCATAAAAAAGAAAAAATTTAATTATACTGGATTTCTTCTCCACTAAATAAAAAATATATAAAATTTTCTTTTTAAAAAACGTTGTAATATTAAATATATTAGAGAACGTGTTTAATAGCAAAGAGAAATTTGTGTTTATATTTTTTTTGAAATTATGGTAAGGAAATTTATATCTATACTTATATAATATTATATTACCAATGAACTTAAATGAACTGAACTACATTGAATATTCAAATAATAAAATCGCCTATTAGATACTTTTCGAAAAAAAAAACTTATAAAAACTTAACAATGGCAATGAATTTAGATTTTTATTTTATTTAATATATTTAATTTATTTATTATTATTGAAAAAGAAAATATATACAAAAATAGGTGAAATAAAATAAAAATAAATAAATTGACGACATTTTGTATTTGTATATTTTAAATTGGAGACAAAATCTTTTTTGTTATTCAAATCAAGAATATCATTTAAATTATGTTAAGATATTGGGGCGAGAGTTGGAGATTTTATATTATAAGCGTTTTATAGAATAAAAATTATAACCAATTTTAATATTGATTATGATTAAGATTTAAATTATATTGTTAAATATTCTAAACATGAAAATAAATTATATATACATAATTTTTGTTAGTATTTACTATGCTATGGTGCAATACATACCAGTCTGAGGCATTGATTTCATGCTCATTTTTATTTCAGTCACATTTTCTATAAAACTTATCTACAGTACAGGTACAAAAATATCCAAATTTCTGAACTTGAAAAATCATTATTTTAAATTTAGCAAATTAATTTTATAATATTAATAAGTTTAACAATTGGTACTTGTATAAATTTTGGTAATTCTCAGAATAAAAAAAGTTATCTGAAAATATAAAATATGTATACATATATAATTTAAAGCTTAAACTGAATTCTCAAAAGCAAAACAAGTTATAATTTTTATTTGCAACTTTATTAGATTACGTTTATCTGTAAAAATGTGGAATGTGAAAAAGATATATTTTCTTTAAATTATTAATAATATTCTTAATAAATTTAAGCTTTTTTCAATGACTACCTAGAAATACAGCACACATTATTTGATAACAAAAAAAATGTTTCTCCTGTTTGCATTATAACTCCAAAATAAAATTATAACTACCTTTGATAGCTTCGTATTGAAATAGTTGCCAATTTGAATTAATAAATATTATGTTTTATACATTACATATTGTTAGGCCCACAGCCACAAAACAAATCCGAAATTAAATAAAATTAAAAGTAAAATTCGCTGCTATTTATTAATAATGCTTTTAAAACAAAATTTTTTAATGATTCGATTTTTACCAAGTTTTCAATGTTTATATTTCAATTACGATAAAAATAACATATGTAATAATATTTCTGAAAGCTACCATAATATTATCATCAACAGCTAGCCTGTTTATTACAAATTTGTAGGGGCTGGATACAACCCTTTTTTTATATAAATTATATCTTAATAATAACATCATTCTTCACAATTGCCAATTTTAGTAATGGGACACACACTTCACATCAAAGTTGTTTTTCCATTACAACCGAAATAACTCTTTTTTGATTACTGAAATTAATATTTAGTGCTTAAATAATCTTGTTTCCAAATCTGAAATATCTGCTTAGCAAAACAATCGTAATTACAAAACCTTAAATTTTTAGGGAAATTAAAAGGTTTTTGTTAATTTTTTTCAGGTGAAATAATTATTTGTGAAATGTTTTTCGGCCAAATGTTCATTCTTCTATCTATATTTTTATCTTATCTATATGAGTATTTTTCTTGTTATAAATTCCGTTATATCATAATGAATCATATGAGGATTTATAAATATTACAAGAAATAAAATTCAATTCTAGATAAAGATTGTCTGATAAATTTAAATAAAACTTAAAAAATCTTAATAAAAAGATTTAGTTAATTTCAGAAAGAAAATGATATCAGGTTCTATTGTGGAAATAAATATATTTAATGAATCTTTATGAGTTAAATTGAAAAGTTTTATTTTCTTTTTAAAAAAGCCATTCGTCAAAATTAAGTTTAATTAATTTATGTACATCCTATCTTTAAATAGATCTTTACATTCATCTTCGTATAAAGTTCAAGTTTTAATTATTTCTGAGTATTCTCCTCATGATCTGGTGATGCTAACAATATTTTTTAATAAGGTTGTAAAAAAAAATTCAATTTTTCTTAAATAAATTTTTAAAAAATTAGTTTAAATTATAGATAATTGCAATAATATTGTAATATTCTCCAAATTTTATTAATTTTAATTTGAATTAAATTTATTTTTACTAAAAAAAATTTAAATTCCTAACTCAATGTCAAATTTAATTAAAATGTATATTTGTATAATATATTTTAATTTAACTTCAAATATATTGCACAGATTAGTATGAGATTAATAATTTTCTGTATTGAGAAATGACCTTAATTCAATGTGAAAAAAATTATTATTATTGCTTATTTAGTTAATAAATAAACTTTATTCATATTTTTGGTTATAAAAGAATGGACATAATACTAATCGTATTACAAATAACCGCATATCTCAACCGCATTACATACAAACATAAAAATTGTCTAATTAACACTTATTTTTGTCAAATGAAGCCATATTTAAAACAAAATAAAATATTATAAAAGTTGTTTGTAAACCTCAAAAGAATCCTTTCAATATAAATTTATTAATTCGCTAGGAAACCTTAACCGCATTATAAATAACGAAGCATTATATGAAGAATTTATTTTAATAAGAATTATTTGGAGGATGTGATGTAAAATAATATTCTGCCAGGAACTTACTATAAAATCTAACTTAATTTGAAAATAAGATTTAATTATTCAACATTGACGTATTTATTGAACACTTAAGAACAGCAGAGCTATGTAGTCCTTAACTAGTGGTACCTAATATTTTCCCATTAGTTGTACTGGAAGGTTGTTGTATACAACTGTAAATTTGAATAATACGGTATCTCAAACTTTGAACTTGTAGCAATTTTTTGGTCATTTGTATTACTTTGTAAATCATATTGTAGTCCAACTACAGGTCGTTATTTAATGGATATAATATATTGACCTAAATCTTTTGTCCTAGAACTATTTGATTCTAAATCCCCATTTTTGTGACCTATTTTTCGTTACCTCGAGTAACGAAAAATAGGTCACGAGACGGATTTTCGTTACCTCGAGTAACGAAAAATGTGCAAGAGACGGATTACTTTGTACTTCATTTTTTTGTCATTAATTTCTACACCTGCGACCTGTGATTGGATTTACACCCAGAAACTTTCAATTGGAATACAGGTGCTCTATCCGCAGTAACACTTAGCTGTTTGGTTTACTATATATGATTACATAATTTTAGAATTTTCCATTAAATGTAAATAAAAACATATAAAAAATTTACTTATCAGTTTTAATCAGAGTCAAAATTAGTGCTGTTAAAATATTTTTGGTGAAATATTTTGGAAATTGGTGGTATACATACTTTTGTTCAACCTATATAACCATTTTTTTATTTATTTCTCTAATTAATTTACAGTCTGTAATAGTTCCTCGTCTACAGTAATATAATTTAATTTTCAATAACGTAAGTTTATAGTTTACAGAAAATTAGCTTTAAGTTAGTTTTTTGGTAAAAGTTTTATTCAAATTTTAAATTACTGAATATTAAAAAAAAAAAATTGTATTACAAGTGTAGAATTTATAGCAATATTCTGTTTTTTAGGTTAAAACTTTAACATTAAAAACTTTTTCTTAAATTTATTATAGTATCTAATTTTTCCTCTAATGGTAGATCGATCTGACGCAAAAACTAACTGGATAAAGTAGTCTATATATATAAAAAAAATGGCTGAACGCCGAGGAACAAAAGCATTAGAGTTATGGTGCAAACGTATGACTGAAGGATATGTAAATGTGAAAATTGATAATATGACAACATCATGGAAAAATGGATTAGCATTTTGTGCAATGGTTCATCATTTTCGCCCAGACTTAATGTAATTTAAAATTTTTATATAATTTGTAGGATTTTTTTATGCTTTACTGGAAAATAAATACCTCAATTGTATCATTAAAAATAATAACTTATTAACTATACTTAATAACATTCGGAAATTGCTACAGTTTCTTATATTAATAGCTATTTATTAATATAGTTGCATAAATTTTGTATTTGCAGTGATTTCGATAAATTGAACAAAAACGATATCTATTATAATAATGATTTAGCATTCCGTACAGCGGAACAGTATTTAGGAATACCAGCGTTATTAGATGCTGATGATATGGCATCTTATGAAGTACCAGATAGGCTTTCAATTTTAACCTATTTGTCACAATTTTATCAAGCATTTGCATCACAAGGTAAGTTAACAAAGTAAATTATAAAACTTGATACTAAGTATTATGACACAAATTGATTTTTAAAATTACTCAGGAAATTAGTCTGAGCATAAACTTATGTTTAGATAAGTTCCGAATTAATTCAATCCAATATTTTGAGAACAGTAGGTTTTAATCTAAATACATATGTTAAAATACTAAAGGTAAGCGTTAGGAATTTCGAAAAATAAAAAAAATTTGTGATACAAATTATTCTTTATTTATTCTAATTCTAATCAAACCTCTAAAGTAAAATTTAAAAAGAACTAAAAATAAGATGATGATGTTAATTTACCAACCAAATACCAAAATATCTAAGTTAAAAAATAATAATTACTATTTATTACGGCTAAAAAAAAAATATTTTTTTCTACATATGTAACTATTACTTTTAATAAACCGCATAATCATAGCTCGAGGAGATTGTCTATTAAAATATTGTTGATATCTTTTATTTTCTATCAATCTCATAAATTTCAATAAAATTAATTTTCAAAGACAGAATTTTGAAAATCACAATTATTTTATGCTCTTTCAAAGATTTTATTGTTTTGACAAGATAAAAAAAAAACCAATTTTCAATTTCATGTAATAATTTTAATAATTTGTTATGTTGTGTTTATCACAAATATAATTCTATATGTTTGTGTTAGGGAGAGTCAGGTCAGGGTATTATTTACAAAATGAAAGTATATAGATATAATAGATTTTGTTTATGAAATTATGTTTTCATTTTATTATTTTTTTAATTGGGTGAGGGTCATATTTAAGTATATTTGTTTTGGTAATGGCACTTATAATATATTATATTCTGTGTGAATTAAAAATGTTAATCATTTTTTTAAATAATAGAATTAATAATTGAGAAAGGCAATTAGATATAAAGTTGATTTGAATTGCGACATTAATAAATATAAATAATTAAATATATTGGACAAAAATATATTTTATTTCAGAAAATCTGTATTCTTGCCGGACATTTAGTTAGTAAAGTTATACTTAATTAATAAATTAAATGAATTTAAAAAGGTTTATTAAGTGACCTTATCCAATTTTTCAATTGAAGCAAATTTTTACTGTTTTTACTCAATTAAATTTTTCATTTGAAGAAAGTTTTATGTTAAAAGATGTTTTAACTATATGTTAAAAAATTTAAAAAAATTATTTCCTTAGTTTTGATTACAAACTTTATAAATTTTTATGCAAAAAGTCAAATGAAAAAAATCATTTGTAAATTAAATTAATATTTAATTAAATATGTATTATATGAAATATTGAATTTAAGGATTAATTTCACTTGTGGTGTGTTTTTTAGTTAGTTAGAGAGAGCAAAACTTCTTATAAATTATAGTATACTATTACAAATTATTATAATTTCCCTAATGACCATCACCCACCTACCCCCACCCCATCTCCCATTTTATTGTTAAAACCACAGATTTTATTATTGCAGTCTGTGGTTAAAACAATCATTAAATTTAAAATTTAAAATATTAATTTTAATGATTGTTTTAACCACAGACTGCATTAAATCATTAAATTTTATGCCAACTCCTTCAAACTTTTATATATTCAATCAAGTGAGCTTGTTTATTTATTCCACTGGCAGCAAATGCAATGTACAAAGTTGCCTATTAATTGAAGTTTCTTTAATATTATAATATTGCAATTTGGATCTACTAATATTTATATGGATCCCAAACAATACATTTCATATATAGTGCGTGAGGCATTGGTTGTTAGCAAATAGTATCGACTTTAACATTTTTCTCTGTCTTATATTTTATTATAATTTTATACATTTTATTATAATTTCATTTCTGGTACTCATTTAAAGCTCAGTAAACTTCGACCAGTATCGTGGTCCGGGGCGGACCCATGCTTAATTGCAGTACACCTTAGTGCAATACTACTAAACCGTCGGTCTATTCATTTCAAATATTTGAATATACTTTTTCTATAAATAAATTTTTGGTGTACAATAACTTTTATTTACATTAATTTTAGATTCGCCAAACAGACTGAAGCGAAATTCAACGTCTACAGTAGAAACCACAGTTTCGAAATCTACAGGACCACCATCAAAGGTAAATTTTCAATTATCAGTACAATAATAATAAAAAAATATATATTTAAATAATTTTCATGCTTTTGCTTGCTTATAATAATTAAAATCTAATTTATCGTGTTTACTAGTAATTCCGGTAGGAATACTTTAATATCTATTTTATTTTGAAAAGATTATTCTTTTAACTATTTTATGGTATATTTTTAATTGTATAAATGCCATTTAAATGCTTCAATATTGTGTTAACTTTCAACGGTTTCTTATTAGTTTTTAATCAAATTTAATATAAAATAGTGTTTATTTTCAGTTTCTAAATTTACGAATATGTAAGAGAAATTATTATTTTAAGCAATTTGGATTCTAATGATGGTTTTCATAAATCGAAGTTAGCTATATTGTCTTAACCCTCTCAGACTATCTAAAAAATTCTAATTTGTTTTGCAGAGACGGTAATATTCTTATTTTTCATGTTATTAATCTTTTTAAAAAGTAAATCGCTATAAAGTTTTTTGTTTTAATTTTTCATGGCAATTAACTTGATAAAACCTTTGAAATAAAAACTTCATAGCGATTTACTTTTTAAAAAGATTAATGTGAGATTTGTTTATGAATTTCAAAATAAAAACTTTTCTCAGTTAAGTCTAAGATTAAAGCTTAGTATGCTATCGGCCGTTAAATAAAATGTTCATACAAATTTAACACTGTGTGTAAAATTACGATTTCACTTTGTGATATGCAGCTTCATCTAAAATGATTTACTTTAGAAAGATAAAAGTTAAGAAAAATATATCAGTGTAAAAATATCAAAATATTTTTGCTATTTAAATGTTTCAAAGCGGTATTAACTTTCAATTTTTCGTCACGGTCGTAAAACATTAGTTCAAGCAGGATTTGTACTTGGTGTCTTTGATTATATAATATACGAACTACTATAGTAGCCAACTTCAGTAGTATTCTAAAATTAACTAGGCAAATTCTCCAAGGGTGAGGAGAAGTAGTAATAAACCTACAAAAATTATCAAACAACAATATAGCCTTATTTTTGTTTAAAATCTAGTTTATGGGCGTATTTTTCCGAGTTTTGTGATAAATGTATGAATAAAAAAATGTCGTAATTTTGTTTATTAACCCTTTGACTACTAAAGTCTTTCAACTTACGAAAAATAAAAATAAAATAAATTTTGAAACAAAAGTTATTTTATTTTTATTTTTTGTAAGTTGAAAGTCTCCTTTACAAGCCACTTAAGCAAGATAAAACATGTAAAGTTCAAAAGTTACTAGTTAAATGTATCTTTTGGTTCACATTCTTAGAAAGATTATTGTTGTTACCATCTTTAATTCTGTTACTACTGCCAATGATTTGTCTTTTGAAATTGTGATATATATTAATAATTAATTAAAACATTTATTGTTCGGAATTTGTAACAAAATATTGTTAACTATTAGCAAAATTCATTATAATATTCCATTGCCAAATCACTATTACTAAAATATTTCAGTAATAGTGCTTTTACTAAAATATTTTGGTGAAATTTAAAAATGTATAGTCAAAGGATTAATCGAGTTAATTGTTTACTTGTCTTACTTGTTGAATATTATTGATACTTGCCATGTTATATGGTGAATTCTTTTCTCGGTGGAAAATTCTGCACTATAAAATGCAACATTTTCTAACTGCCTTATCATTTTATTTTGTTTTAATTTTTAGAAATTGATTTTCAAGAATATATTGATCCCAGAATTTATCCCAGAAATAATTACCGCCTTATATTCCATTTTTATTTAATGTTTATTTTAACTTTGACAATTCAAATTTTTATTTTTTATTATGTTACCTAATTGTTCGGGGTAAAACTTTTGCTCCGTCAAAAATCTAAAGGCAGATAATGTTACATTTAGAAGCAGACCTTTTAAGAAAAGAACACGAATTAATTTTCAGTTTTTTTGAGATTTAACAATATTAACAATATAGCACTAAACTGATGGCGAGATCTAAAAAAGAATTCGCCATCAGTTTAGTGCTATATTTTCAATAGAAATGGTCTAGAAAGCTCTCGAATTCGACACTTCCTAGGAGCAGATGCTTGCGATATTGTTTTAGAAAAATATATGAAATTGACAAATTGCTAGAAGTCCAGATATTATTATACATAGTCTGTTTAGTTTTATAAGGTTAATCAATTGCCGTCTACCCTAAATTATTTAAATAATATTTTGGAAATTCTGTAAATAAATTTCAAAAAATTGATATTGCCAACCTCAAAAATTACCAAATTATATCAAAATATTATTTTCAACAAAATATACGTCATTTCGAGAAAAAATAGGAGAGTGGAAAATTTTATTTCACTGCGATAGCATACATAGTAAACTTAATCGAAAGTTAAAAGTCGTTTATAAATTCTAGCATTAGGCTGTGATCTACAATTTTTTTAGTTATATAGTTAAGAATTTATATAATTATGCACTTCAGAATATAACTATGTGTATGTAGTTCAGTATCTAAAATTCTAAGGAAATTAACTAGTGTCTTGAATTTTTAATTTTAACTCTCTAGTCTACAAGAAACTGTTTTTAATTTAAAATGGTTTATAAGTATTACAGAAACATTGGATGTTATATACTATACATATTATTACATAATATCAGATCATATAATATGTTTAGACATTTATTTATCTAATGTAAAAACATTAGATAAATAAATGTCTAAATATATTTTATGAAATAAATCTGTTGCATCACGAATTATTGGTGAACAAAGTAATGGCTGTCAATGGAGTTAATGTTTCCGATTTCTTCGCAATTAGTATGCTTGAAATTATTTCGAGCTTTTTCCTCAGGATAGATATTTGGGGATTCAGCAGTTTTTTTCCAAGAAACTTCTTAAATATATATTTATACTATATAGCTCACTCATTGGCAAAAACTGCATTGTTGAATAAACGAGAAAAAGTCAGTTTTGTCTCTTTTAATTAATTTTGGTTGTTAACTGAAGTTAATGAGTTTTTATTTTTTTTTATAAAAACTCATAAATTTGTTAATAAATTTATTTTTAGATTAAAAACTGCTAGATTTGATAGATAATGTGGAATTAGATTTTCATTCAATTTGGCAAAAAATGTAGTTATTTATTTTTTGCCCAGTGACTGTGATATATGATGATATATTATATTTTTTGAATAAAAAGTATAAGTATAAAAAGTATCAGATAGAAATAATGATAAGGAGTCTAAAGCACGTTTATTTGATAACATTACAATATTGCATTGTATTATCATATTCAATGCGAAGCTAATTAGTTGAAATTTATTTTTAGGCTAGCAAATGCGAAATTAATACAAATTATTATTTTTATGTCTAACTTAGTTTTTTTTTGCTACAGTTCAAAAGTTTTACATCAAGTAGATTCTTTTTCATCTCATTATTTATATAAATATTTTTTCCGAATTGTAATTGTACAATAGACTCAACCAAACTTCCTCACTGAACCGTTTACTTTTTTTATCTGAAGTGTTTTTAACTTGAAAATGGTTGGTTACAAAAACTTTTAGCGCTTACTAAAAGTAATAATAATTGTTTTTCAAAAAATATAAGAAACATAAAACACCAATCAGTAATATTCGAATCATTCAAACGTTGATTTTTTAGTTTATCCTAGGGTTTTTATGAAAAATCCTAAAAAACGTACCTTTTAGACGACTGGGATATTATACTGAGTTGTATGCCCATGATGATTCAGAAAATCAAAAACCATTCTACACTTGCCGGAAAACCTGAAAATTTAACATCCGGAGTATTGGGACATAGATCTATTTCTAGTTCAATATTACAACGTACTTTTAATATTTCATCATAAATTTTAATCAGTCTGTCCTTCTTCACCAAGTAAAGATGTTATTGTAAAGAAATAAATCTGTTGCATCACGAATTATTGGTGAACAAAATAATGGCTGTTAATGCAGTTAAGCTTTTGGATTTCTTCGCAATTAGTATCCTTGAAATTATTTCGAGGTTTTTCTTCTTGGTAATATAAATAATTGATTGGATCTTTCGGTTGATGAATTTTATTATCTCTTACTATATCTACATTAATTCATTAAATTTCAGATTCGTTTCAAATCCGTTTACGCCTCCATTTCAGATTTAGTTGCAAACTATATTTACTTGACAAAAATTAAAATTTCAGGCTGATTTTCGGGAGGACTTTCCAAAAGTGTTTCAATCTTTTTAATGTAGATAATGTCATTACAGTTAATGAAACTATTAAATTTAAATAGAGTTAGACCGTTATTTTAAATAGCATACAAATTTAGAATTTTGTGTGTTATTTAAGAATTGTATTATTTCAAAGTAAAAAAACACCAAAATATTTCTATTCGGAATTTAACTCAAAATTCCCAGAGGGTAATGTTACAAAAGGTTAAGACTATTAAGTTCCCAGAGGGTAATGTTACAAAAAGGTTAAGACTATTAGGTTCTTATATTAGATAATTTTGTTGTCATATTTTATTATGGTTTTTGCCTTTGATACATTTACTACTAGAAGATATAAGTTAAGAACCATATAGATATGTACACAATTGACGTTGACTTTGACAGCCAATTTCATTGTTTATTGGATTTCTTGCTGTGTGTATTTTCAAAATCTCATTTTTTTTTACTTTATTTTATATTTTTTAAGTTTATCGTTCCAAATATATAAGTTATTTAAAAAATAATTTATTGAAGTGAAGGATTTTTAATTGTGTTTGTGTTAAATAATTTTCATAAATTAAAATAAATTACGTATTTCTGAGACAAGTTTTTATTCTCTTGATTTATCAATAAAATAATTCTCTTGCTGAGTAGTTTGAAATCAATAAGGAAACATGAACTCTTTGAATGTAATAAGATAGTTTTTCGGAAAATCTTATTGGAAAATTATTGTTCTAAGGTTTGTAATTAATAATAATAAATGGTTTACCAATATTTGCCTTGTTGGCGTTTATAAATTTTCATCACCAGGGATCCCTGGTGATGAAAATTTATAAACTTTATATAAAACAAACTATACCGTACTTTGTTTTATATAAAGTTATGATTTGGACGAGAAAAGCCTGGACATTAATTTAGTTTAGTAAGTTGAACAAGAATGATTGAAGAGCTTAAGTAATTCAGAAAATTTAGGCAGTAAACTATTAATGGCACTTTTGAAACCCTAATTAGCAATTTAAAACACCCAGAATATAATTAAAACTAATCTTACTTAGTGCAATAATTTTCTACTAATATTCAATTTTTTTGTATTTCTATTTTATAACATTATGATTTTCAATTAACGTCATTAATTTTTTACTTTAAAAGTGAATATATTTTAATACCTCGATAAAAATTTAAATCTGAAAATTATGACATATTATGTACAGATGTTTTTAATTCGTATATATACTATATTTCGTACTTCCTGTTTCAATTCATATTTCCAGTCCGGCCTTATACATTTTTTTTTTTATCCCATCCGAATACGAACGAATTAAAGAAGTTCGACCCGTACTTAATTTAAATAATTTGTTTCTATAAAAATTTAATATTTATTGAACGCAGCATTATGTTCCCTAAAATATATAATTTAACCAGAAATTTTATGGTTCGAAGTATTTAGAAAGTATTTTTCATTTTGTTTACAAAATAACTAATATTAAAATGTATTTTTTTCTAAATTTACTTGTAATTGAACTAACTAATCAGCACATTTGGTTATTATTTTTAATTCTTAAAAAATGTATTCACTAATTTTACAATGATTTTTTTTTCTTTAGGACGAGAAAAGCTTGGACATTATGGGCCAATATAAGCCTGAAATTTCCTGCTAAAATAATTATAAAATCACAATTAACACAAATATACACAGCAAAAATACATATTTATTTTATAATATTTTTGTTTATGTTGTTTTCATTTATAACTACAAGCAAACATAGCATTACTTTTTATGTTAATTTATATAAAAATCATTTATCGAATCATTCTACAGATATAAAATTAATAAATTTATTATTCAACAAAAAATTTATTTCGACAAAAAATTTTGTTTTTATAAAAATTTATAAAAAAAATTTTTAATCAGGTAAGTTTTCATTTCAGTTTTAAGTTTTAAATATTTAACAATTTAATTATTAAGTTGCATTGCTTTTATGGGCTTGGTTCATTACTCCATATGCTTTTAAGTTCAGTATCATTTATCTTAATTGGTGATAGAGTGTTAAATGAATAAAGAAAATTATTGGGCTTATTATTAAATATAAATAGAATAAGTTTGGTTTAAATTTCGATTTTAATGAATTCAATAAATATATGTAACATAAATAATTTTTATATCTAAATATAGTGCATAGAATTAATAAGTAAATTTTTACAAATTTGTTTTTTTACTAAAAAATTTCACTCAGTATTTTATTTGAAAAATTACTACTTAGGACGCTTATTTATGAATTGTTATATACATATTCGATTTGTATACATTAAAATTGTTATTAACACTTGCACTCTGAATGTTAGTTGTGACTTCTGTAACTGAGGTTGGTTGCTAACTTTCTTTTAGTAAATACTTATATATTATGTGTTAAAGCCTTACTACAAATTTGGCGTAAAAATAAAACTATTTTATAACCTACGAGAAACAGTATAATAATCTCTAATACTGGAAACTCTTCTCTCGGATTTTTTGTGTTGGTACCAATGAACTAAATAAATATTTTTTTGATTAAATCGATATTTTTTCTTTATTAAATGTATTTAAACAACCAAAATGAGATATTTTGATGATAATACTAATTATAAATCATTAAATTTTATTTTATAAAAGAGAAAAATGTCGATAATAAGGCCATCTAGATGCACATGCTTATTTAGGCTCTTTTTGATTTTTTATTCTTTAGTGGTGACATTGGAGAACGGCTGGCGTATAACTATAACTATAAAATAGTTTTAGTTTTACGCCAACATTGTAGAAAGGCATTTAATGTATAAATATTTACGAAATGAAAGTAATAGTAACCTACTTCCCAGCAAACGTAGAACTATATCTACAAGTAGTGAAGGAGTACGTTGGAAAAGTACTTCTCTTCCACTGAAATAAAATAAAGGTTTTGACGAAAATTTACTTATGCACTTATACCAATATATATAGGAAGCAACTGTCCCTATTAACTCATGAACAAAACATACCACGTACTCATTCTTTCTTATGATTTATTATGCTTGCGCAATTTCATTTCTTGAGTGGATTTTTATATACGAATATAAAAGACAAATATATCGAAGTGTTTTTGTTGTGTATGTTAGTTAAAATACTCCTTTTCACTACATCTTTCACTAGTGGAAGAGGTGCTACCGAAGTAATTTTTTCTATACTTTTGGGAATGACTTTTTTAAATTAAAAACTGAAGTCATTTTTTCTATACTTTTGGGAATGGCTGTTTTTTTAATTTCTATATATGTATAAGTAATTATAATTCATGAATGTATTATAATACTTATACATATATGGAAAATATACATAAAATAAAATTAAAAACAACAAAAAATATAATCCATTAAAAATTAAGGTTAAACAAAAAAAAATATTTAATTGCACCGGTTGTGTTTATTGCTTATTTTATTATATGTTTTTTGTTTGTAAGATATTATGAGTATGCAGCACACATTTTCGTAATTAACGAAAATAATTGACCCTTCCAAAGCTCCCGTTGTAGACACTTAGAAATTGGTATATTGATGTGAAATTATACTAACCAAAAACGACATTTTTAACCAAAAATAAGCCCTTTTTATTTGCTCATCCATTCAAATTGAATTCATGGTAAAATAATCATTCGCCAGAAATCTGGAAACAGTATCAAGGAAAGATGTCCCTTTGAATTTTCTAGATACATGTCCTAAAAAAATTATTATTTTTATTAATACAATATTATTATACTTAATTTATTATATTAAAAAAAATCCTAAAATCACTCTACATTGGATCACTTTCCCTAATCGAATGAACAGAGAAAAATAAAATTATTCAATTGAGGGAACTCCCTTTTTATATACATACTCTGTCAGAAGAGGTACACTAGAGACTAGACACATGTTTAAAAAATGAGACGAATAGATATTTTTCAATAAACAATAAACTCACGACTGTAAATTTTACTCATATTGGAGTTATGCATTTGCAAGCAAATTTTACTAGCTTCCCTTTGTTTGCACAGTCGAATTACAGAAGTCTCAATGTTTATTCAGAGTAAAAAAAGGTATTAATATTCGTTGCGACGTTAACAATTGGCTCTCTAATACCGACGCTTAAATGTCAATTCAAATTAATATTTGCCATAAACATATAATAATTTTTATTATTGATTGTCATTGTATAAATTACTACTATATTTATAAAAACTATTTATAAGCTTTTTTAATTTGACTAAAAGTATTATTCTGGAATCTAGAAATCATTCGTATTATTATTTAACAATTTAATACAAATTAGTACATCATAATGTAAATCATTTACTTATAGATGGCACATATAGTTGGTGTACCGAAACGTGAACCGTGCCGGAAATGTTCTTTACCAGTTTTTTTAGCTGAACGCCAAATAATCGGTAAATCTGTTTATCATCGAACGTGCTTAAAATGTGCACGTTGTAAAACACAATTGACTCCAGGAAGTTTTTATGAAACTGAAATTGATGGTGAATTTTGTTGTGAAACTTGTCCTGATGAGGAACAAAGTGAATCATTAGATGATAAAACCGAAAACTATCATACATCGAATCTGAGTATTTCACTGTCAAATACTAATGAAACTAAAAATATTCGCAATTCGATTGCAGATCGTTTGGCGTTCTTTGAAATGAATTGCAGTGGCGATGGTAAAAAGTTATTACAGAAAAGTTTGAGCGATGAAGAAAAATCACAAAGCTTAAAGAAGATTACCGAATTTAAGCCAAACACTGCGTTACTTAAATTTATGAATGATTCCGCTGACGATCTCGAATATATTCAAAATACTAAAACCGAATATAATCCTGTAATGCTTCCACCAATGTCATTACATACAAATACCGAAGAGAATGTACTGAACAGTTCACCATTTGTTGAAGATAAATCAAATATAATACTTAATACTAGAGAAAGTGATGATAGTAGAACTTGTGATGTTGGCGATAGTTTAACAATATTACCGTTGGAAGTAACTGAAAGCAATAATAACTGTAATAATAATAATTCTCCTAATGTAAGTGTGAACGTTACCAAAGAAAAAAATTCAAACTCAAACGATATACAAAGTGTACATATGGCAACAACTGATGAATTATTTCAGCAGATATCTGATTCTGAAAATCTGAATGTTACAAAATCTGTTAATGCAGGGGAATCTGGAAATGATTTACAACTACAGAATATGATTCCCGATGTCTTGAATATGATTCCCGATGACACAATTAAATCAGAATCAGAAACTGAGCCCAGTTTAACTAAAAATACATCCGAAGATGACTATAAAGTCCTTAGTTTTAATAAATATAAAGAAATAAATAATATTGTAATTAATTTAAATGATAGATCTAAAGAAATTATTGATTCAAATGATATTTTAGTAAATAAAGAAGAAGAAGAAGAAGTGCCTAAATGTACAGATAATGCGGATCAAGATAGTTATAAAATTATTGATAACTTAAATTGTAACAATGCAAGTTATACACAAGAAAATAAAATTTCGGAAGTTAATAAGATAAATTTTAAATCTTCAACTGAAAACCAGCTCGGAATGACAGAAACTGTTATTGTAAGCATACCAGTTGGAGCAATTCAAGATAATCATATAGAAGAGAAACATGAACATACAAAATTTTTAGAAAATGACGAAGAAAAACTAGTGAATGTAACTTGTACCGACGAAACCGAACACGACAAAATTAGTACAAGTATATGTACTGAAGAAGCTCGTAAAGATGAAATCGGTATAGAAATAAAATCAGACAAAAATAAGGAACCTGACCAGCAACCTAACGATTCATCAATTATATTAAAAACACTAAATGATGAATATCCGGAAGACTTAAATCCATTTCAAACCGATGAGAATGAAGATGTGCAATTAGAATTCAAAGAAAAAGTAAAAAGTTTAAATCCTTTTGGTAGTGATGAAGATGATGATACAGATGAGCAACAGGAATTATCGTCTGATAAGAAATCAAGACCTCCGCGACCTCCACCTCCTAAAATTTCCAAAAATCCCTTTGGGAGTGCTAGTGATAATGACGACGAAAACGATAGCTTAGGTACAGCAATTGCCAATAACCGGGGTCCTAGTTCGACAAAGAAAGTTCCGGTTCCAACACCACGAACTATACTGTAAGTTGAAAACATTTTTTCTTTATATTTGAATGTTATAAATTTGTAATTAATTTCATCAATTTGTTATATTTTTGATATTGAATTTAAATAGTTTTGATATTTAAGTATACATATCATCCTTAAATAAATATTTTAATTATTTTTTTAACGAAAATTATTTTGAACATTTGATAGGATTTATGAACTCATTATTTAGAAATTGAATTTATTTTGACTTGATAAATTAAAATTTACGTCCTGACAATAATATAAAGAAATTTAATTTGATAAGTAACTGAGGATAAACCCTAATTTTATATACAGTTATGAAAAGAAAAATTAATAATTAATTCCAGTTACACAGTAATTCTTTATGAGCAACTTATTGAACAACTTGTAACACAAACACTATTTACCAGTATATAACAAATATTATATAAAATTCTTGTTTAGGCGTTTATGATGTTTACATTGTTCATGAAATATTTTCTCCCACAGCAAATAAATATAAATTTTCTACGCCCTACACGCTACACCGTTTGTTTGTGCAAAATTTTGTTATTATCATCTATTTAATTAATTTTTCAGTTGTTTTTTTGCGACAACTCTTCACAATTTTATTAGGCAGTTTTACAAACTAACTAGTTATTATGTAGTAACATGTAACCACATTTAAAATTACAATATAAACATATAGCTGTTGAATGTATATCTTTGTTTGTGTCATTATCAAGAAATCGCATTTTTAATTTCATTTTATGCTTATAACATGATTAAGGCAAATATCTACAAATTATTCTTACTCTTGTATTTTCCTTTGGAACTTCTTATTTTAATTTTTTTAGCTTTCTGAATCAATATAACGACCACAGCAGTAGAATTCCATTTGTGGAACTACAAATTTCATTAGTACAATACAGGTGCGTCACCAGAAAATTAAAAAATATAATTATTTATCAAGGTTCTCCTTTTGTTTATGTACGTGAGCTAAATTTTAACGTAAATATTATTCTTGTATAATTAAATGATTTTTCCACTTTTAAATATAATAATTCAAAATTTGAATAAAGTTGTGAGATTAATATAATATAGTTGCGCTACAATATTATTTTAATTTCTTCTCTTTATTAATTTGTCAGTAAGATTTATATAAATTGTTTTATTTGTGTTAGTAAGTGTTAGTCAACAACATCATTTGTGATGATTTCTTTTTATACGGCTTTATTTTTGTATTTTTCAATTTAGTTATGAATTAATTGTTACTCAACGAATGAAAAGTTTTGGAATATATAAGCAAGTGAATTCCATTTAATTTTGAAATTGTTTTTTATTATCGTTTGAAACTATTTAATTGTGTTTCAAATATTATAATACTTAATAATTCGTAACTGCTCACCGGGTCATTAGTTCCGCAATAAAAAAGAAAAGAAACGACAAAGGCACACAAAAAACACACAGAACATATAACAATTAATTTAACAAACATATATATTCCCTCTTAGTAGTTAGTAATTGACCAACGAACAACCTGTCCACTTTATTTAAAATTATGTTATATTATTTATAATTTATGTTATTAGTCAATTAATTATGCACTTTATTAATATGAAATCTGTTTCCTAAATAAATCAATAATTTGTAAGTAATGTTAAAATATAAATATATTCCACCATCTCATCGTAGTTCACCAGTAAAAACAGAAACTTCAGAACCAGAAATAGATCTTAACAGTTCTGAAGATTATTATGGCAGTAGTGCATCGTTAAATGTAGCAAATAATTCTGGTCATCGTGAAATCTTTCATCGGCATCATGAGGTATCGGATTCAAATACTTCATTGACACCGTCAGTAAATGGAAGGTCTTCTCGAAAATCGAAGAAAGCACCTGCACCACCACCACCAAATTCCCAACTCCACAGTATTACTAAAGAACTCTTTGGTACAGATCTTGGTGATAGCATTAAATCGAGTCCAAATTCAAGTGGACCAACAACACCACAACAGCTACGTAAAAAGCGTCCGGCTCCAAAACCGCCAGCAGTACCTAGAACACCAATTAGAGACGAAATATATATTACTCCAACAGAATCTCCTCCGACTATACATATATTGGAAATTCCAAATACATCATCAGAATTAGAGCAGTCAAAACCTGAAATAGGAAAATTAAGTGATGAAGAAAAAGCAGCCCATTTAATAGAGAAACCATATGCTCCTTCGACCGATACTTCCGAGAGCGAAAGTGAAAATAACGGAGCACAAAATTCAAATATTCCTTTAAGAAGATTAATTTCATTAGATAAAAGTCTTCTTGAAGACTCGAATTTTACAAATGTTCACTTAAAAGAAGAACATAATGTTGTATATAGGAGATCCATTCTTCCTCCAATTGATCTTACTACACCAACAAAAAATAATAATGATGGCGATCTTATTGTATCATTTCCTATATCTTTAGAATCGGTAACACATGACAGACAGTTGGAAAAAATGAAAGACAATAAAGAAGCAAAAAATCGTAACAGACAGAGCCAGTGTTCTGACGATTTAGATCCCCTTCTAAATAAATCCATTCATGGGAAGTGGAAAAGACGTAAAGGTCCTGCTCCTTCTTTACCGGTTCCACCACGAAAAATATTACAAATGCTACCATTGCAAGAAATCCGACATGAATTGGAAATTATAGAAGTTCAACAACAAGGTTTAGAAAAACAAGGTGTTATTTTAGAAACTATGATTCGGGAACGGTGTGAAAATAAAAATGATAAATTAAATGATTCATCAATTAATAAAGATGGAACAGATTTACCACCAGTTCAAAACTCCAAAGAAGTCGAAGATTTAATTTTACAACTTTTCGAATTAGTGAATGAAAAAAATGAACTTTTTCGACGACAAGCAGAACTGATGTACTTGTAAGTTATCAAATATTTAAAATTTTAAAAACTATTCCTAAAAAATATTATTTAATTTTTTTCTAAGGAGGCGACAGCATCGATTGGAACAAGAACAAGCAGATTTAGAATATGAAATTCGAGTATTAATGGCTCAACCAGAACGAAATAAAACCGATACAGATAAGGCAAGAGAAGAAGCATTAATTGCGCGTTTGGTTGAAGTTGTTCAGTTACGTAATGAAGTTATTGAATGTCTTGAAATGGATAGATTAAGAGAAGCAGAAGAAGATTTGGTAAGTCAAAACATGATTATTTTATTGATCTTAATAAAAGTGTTTAATTATAAAAATTCTTATAAATTTATTAGTGAAAGTGTTTAATGTTTTATTTAACTTGCGTTTTCATTAAATCAAAATATAAACAAGTATCAAAATAGAAACAAACAATTGACTTAAAATCTGCAAAAATTGGTTCCTGTTTTCCAGTTTTAATTACCAATAAAAGATTCCTCAATTCTATTATCTTCTACATGAATTGTCTTAACCATTCCACTTATATGCAATTTTCTAATTCCACAATTTTTCGCTTCTAAATTGGTAATTTCCTTGATTGTGAGCACTAAATTTTCAATACTATTATTTGTAATATTTAAAAAATTAATTTTAATAATATTTTTGAAAACATATTCATCAATATATTTTAATTCATTATCTCTTAAATCAATGTGATTCAATTTAGTATTGTAATCGAAAATACCATTTTCTAACTTTTCCAATTTATTTTTACCCAGATTTAAATGTTCTAAGTTTATTAATGCGTTAAAAATACTCTTTGGTAACTGTGCAATTTCATTATTTTCCAGTGATAATAATTTTAAATGTTTCAGTCCTTTGAATGAATCGTTATCTAATATTCTTACATTACTGTTATTCATCCATAAGTTTTCTAATTTCGATGCTTTTTCCAACACTCCCCCGTCAATTTTTGTTATATTGTTATCAGAGAGAATGACATCACGTACATTATAAGCATGTTCAAAATTAACTGCTATCAATGTTGTAATAAGAGAATTCCGCATGTCCAAAGATTCCAATTTTTCAAACGCTTTCAATTCTTCTGGATCATACTCACATTTAATGCCACCACGTTCTACTTCCAAAAATTTTGTCGATTCCGAAATAAGATTTAATGAATTTGGCTTATGACAAACACTTTTTGTAAAGAATGCTTTGATTCCAGCATTAACGAAAGGCAAGCAGTAAATTCCTAAAAGGACGAAATATATCCCCTTTTTCATTTCGACTAATTTAGCTATATTATACTAAAAAGAACTGTAGATGTAGATCAACTAAATTCATAAATTAGAATTGATTTTATTTGTGATATTTTAAATGTAATTTACTTAATAAATATTATCACTTATTAAAAAGGTTAAAATTAGATCAATTTCATACTGATAACGATTTTTTGTTATTAAAAGTATATTGTTTATATTGTTTTTATTAGTTTCAAATAAAATTTATTTTAGAGTATAAAACAACGTCTAGAATTGCATACAGCAAAACGTGATGAACAGTTAAACAAACAGACACCCACTAAATTATCTAAAAAAGAAAAAAAGAAACAAAAAGAATCTAAAAAGTTAGAAAAAAGTAAAAAATTGGATGCAGATAAGGTAAATTCTATAAACTAATACAAGATTAAATACTAAGTAATTTTTTAATTTCCAGGATGCCGATGAGTCGGAGATAACTGTTGAAAGTCAAAAAGACAAGAAAAAAAAAAAGAAATTCCTATTCTAAAAATATCACACATGTCTATTATTACGAACATTTTTATTATTTATTAATTAATTTGCTTTAGAAAACTATCAAGATGATATCAAAGTTATTAATTACAAAAAAAATATAAAATATTTAAGAAAATAAATTCCACATATATGCCTTTAACTTGAACATATTATTTAATTGTGATAACTTGCATTAATGTTAATTTGAAATAAAGAAACAAAATTTTTGTATTAAATAAAATTTTAATTAATTTAAAAAAAATTGAAATTTTATATACTTATTAAAACGGTTGAGAAAATTAATACATGAATTCATATATTGCTTCCGTAGCTT
Organism: Empis livida; assembly: GCA_963932195.1. Taxonomy (NCBI): domain Eukaryota; kingdom Metazoa; phylum Arthropoda; class Insecta; order Diptera; family Empididae; genus Empis; species Empis livida. The sequence goes on from OZ010648.1 coordinate 26,292,641, forward strand.
GTTACTTGGAACTTAACAAGTTTTAAATATTTTAAGTAAATATAAGTAATTACATAAATCATGTAATTGCAATAAACCGCTATAGGCAACCCTTTGAGGAAGAAGAGGAAGGTCAGATACTGTGCTCGGAATATTACAAAAACAATTTTAGGTTTATACACCCATCTCTCGCTTAACGGAAGGGTTCCATTCCAAAAAAGTTGTCCGTAAATCGATTTTTTTTTCTAACAACGTGAGGCATATTTTTGTTTGTTTACTATACCATTTATTTTTTCATTGATTTAGCAGTAATTAAAAATATGTATTAATAAAGTTTACGTAATATTATTAAGTTTTCCTCATAGTGTTCATAAATACTATTATTTTTTTTTTATAATTTTCTTTTAAATCCATATTTTAACGTTTATATATTTATTATGAGTTTAGCTGTAATACGTTTTCGCTTGCTCACTCCATTCTAGAGCATAGGGCTCCAAGTACCGAGTTATCTGCACTTGAAGTGATAAACATTTTGTATTGCAATTTGGACCTACTAATTTTATATCGATTCCGAACCATAAATTTCTTTATAGTGAAACAACTTTTAATTGCTGTAATATAGATGTATAGTAAAGTCAGTGATTTTTCAATTAACAAACAAATGTAAAAACGAAATGTTTATATATATTTATATAAAATAAATTCATTAATTTTGTGTAAACCGCCAAACAATACAAAAACCAGCCCCAAAGAACCAAAGGCAATTCACCTTCACGGGGTTACGGGGGAACTTTTTTTGTAGTTATGACAGAACCATAAAAACTGGTCCTAACATGGTGTTTGATCCATACTAGTATACTAGTTTATTATAAAAAGTTTGAAAATTTAGTCCCTTCCCTTTATACATTTTGCTTGAAGGTATGGGACTAGCCATATGTTTAAATATGTGCTGACACCTACATATTTGAAAGAAGAAACATATTTCAAGTATGTTGGTGTCGGCACATATTTCAAACTAGGTACTTTAGTTATTTTGTATACCGAAAATTTTTCTCGCTTGATATATATATATATAATTATTTCATATAATATATATTTTTTTTTTTGTTGAGTTACACTCCAGAATATGGTGCTCCGGTTGACAACTATATCAGCTTAGTTAATGGCTTAGCCGATATGATGACATTGGGTGGGACAGTGGGCAGGCACAGTAGTATTGTAACAAAATTAAAATTTTTAATTAATATTTTAATGGCTTTGCTTGTTTTTTATAATTAAGATCTTGATTAATATCTTTATAAAAAGAATAAAAAGGTTATAGATATCATATCAACTGATGATCTTCACGGTAAATTATCTACCCTTAATAAAACAAAATTTGCAATAAAATTATCAGCTGAATATGTCAAACTGACAAATTTATTAATAATATCAGCTGATTGTCGTATTATATTAAAACAAAGGTTTTATTTTTAAAATCAGCTTATTGTCTTATTATATTAAAACAAAGGTTTTATGTAAATTTTAATCCTTTTAGCGGTTTAATGTTATATATATATATATATATATATATATATATATATATATATATATATATATATATATATATATATATATATATATATATATATATATATATTATATAAAATCATTTTTTAATAAATAAATTCAATGTGTATTATTTAGGTATTAGGTTATAAAAAAATCAGCTGATTTTGTTAAACACGTAATTGAAGAGCCTATAGAATAAATGTGTTAAGTGACATTTTTGTAAAATTAGATATTTTTGCAAAGATGAAGCTTTTAAATGCAATTTGCATGACAAGAATTGTCTAAGTTCTCAGGATACTTTGGATTATAACATACCGGAATTAGTTTTTTGATTTATTACGAAATATTTCAATCACTCACATTGGTATACATATATGAAATAAATTTAAAGGTGTTGTTTGTGCGTTTTTAATTTATAGAATAAACAAACTAAAATTTCCAATTATTTAATTACTTCAAGCAACCATGATAAATCAAAATATAATCCTTAAAAAATTAATGTACAAAAAAAAGAAGAAAAAAAGTAGGTTTTAGTGCAATTAAGTTTAATAATTAGAATTTTTAGTTTGTGTATTCTTTAAACTATATTTTTATAGCAAGGATATTTCTCAATTTTATTAGATGTTATTAAAAATCGTAATTATACCAAAACAATGTTCTAGTTTGTCTGAAACTTTTTAAATTTGATTTTGTAATTTTATTGGTATTCGATTAAATGTTTGTTAAATTTTTTTTTACCTAACTTAATTAAATAAAATTTAGTTTTTTTTAAAAGTTCTTTACAAACCTTGCAGATATATTTTGTTTACAATTATATTTTACTTTTGATTAGGAATAATACGAGATGTGTTTTTTCTAATATCCCACTCTCTTTTGGCAAACGTTTTCTATTATTATATTTCAAATTTTATATGGAGTTCGTACTTAAGCTTATTGTAAATATTTTGTATAGTTCAACATATTTTTTTATATTCTTAAAATTAATTTATATTCATTTAAAATTAAAAAAACAATTTATTGATTTCTTTTATAGTTCACATGACATGATTGTCATACGGGTTTTTGGGCCCAATTTCATGAGTAACACAATTAAATCTTTCCAAAACTAAAACAGCTTATAATTCTTTAAGAAGACCTTTTAGTCCGGAAAAATTCTCTTTTTCTCATAAAAGGTACTTCAGAATAAAACCAAATTATTTAATTGAAAAAATAATATTAATGAATTCACAGAACCTTTAAATTCTTTATGGATATTAAAAAAAATATTATTATGTATTTACAAGAAAAAAACAGAAAATTTGCAAAATTTATGCTAAAAAATCCAATTCGATTTTGACAATAAATTTAAATATATAAAGAATGTGAGCATAAAAATACATCATCATGATCATAATCTGCATCTTCACGGTTGCCAGGTAACCGATTTTGAACCGGACAGTCCGTTAATTCAACTACTTGTCCAGTGGAAAAAATTAGAAGGAACGGACGTACATTTGTCCGGTATTTCTCCTAACGCTTTGAAAATTTTGAAATTCAAATTTTTTATACCGCAGTAGGCTATGGAAAATTTTATTTTATAAAAATTGTAGTTTAATAGGAAATGCAAAATATTAAAGTATTATTTCAAGTTTCCTGCTGGTGTAGTAAAGTGATAAATTAATCTAAATTCTAAAGTTTGAAGTATTTAAAGTTTGAATTATTAAGTGAAAAATTAAATATTGTGAAAATGTAAAAATCGTCATGATATTCAACCGTTCTTCGCTCTATTGAAGAGTGACCTTACATTCTTCCGTTCATCTAATAACCTGGCTGTCATCCAGGCTTGGCAAGCCTTACGATGAGGCTCTTGCTTAGAGGACATGCGAGTTTAAAGGATTCTAAAGGCACGTTTGAAATGTGCGTAGTCTCTTTTTCAATATCAGCTCTGGAACCTAACCGGCAGTTTTTTTTTAGACTTTTGTAAGGCATTACGGTATTGTTCCCATAGAACTTCCGAATTACCGTTCTTCGCTCTATTGAAGAGTGACCTGGCATTCTTCCGTTCATCTAATAACCTGGCTGTCATCCAGGGTTGCCAAGCCTTACGGTGAGGCTCTTGCTTAGAGGATATGCGAGTTTAAAGGATTCTAAAGGCACATTTGAAATGTGCGTAGCCTCTTTTTCAATATCAGCTCTGGAACCTAACCTGTAGGGGTGTTCTAGCTGTTCTAATCTAACACCTAATTCTTCTTTAGAAACCTGCCAGTTTGTTTTTAGTGGATTTCTAAAATAACTGACCTGTTTTCTTGCTAGAGGCAGGGAGAAACATATCCAGAAGTGGTCCGAGCAAGTAGGCTCGTCTGAAACGAACCAGTTCGAAATCAGTTCATGGATCTTTTTTGTCCCTATGCTTAAATCAATTACTTGTTTACGCGTTATGTTCTGAAAGGTGGGTTTATTACCCCTGTTAAAAAAAAAACTATCGCTAGCTATTAAAAAATCCAATAGTGACTTACCCCTGTTATTTGCATCAGTACTACCCCAAATCGTATGATCCGAGTTTGATCACAACCGATGAGAAGTTCTTTCTTTGAGTCAACCGCATAGCCACGATGTTCTGTAGACCTACCGTAGATGGAGGGTCTGACGAATCGTAAGGTAGACACGATGCCAGAATGATATCATACTGACAACCATTGTCCTTTTCCCCCCACATTACTGGGACATTATCTTTGTCACTAACCTGAGGAATATAAACCATATTATCACATTTTTTTGCAATTATACAAGACCTGGGCGTACCATCTCCGGCATCATAATAAACCTGGGTTTCCTTTCGCACTCCAACCAAGAACTTTACTCCCCTTAGTATAAACGCCACGTAGAAATCGTTCTCTCAGTTTGGTCGTGGCTACCCCGCTACGATGAAGGTTGCATTGTACAACCTTCATTTTCTACCTGGCTCAAGAGGTATATCTTCTACATCTGTATCCGAAGTTACACTTCCTGTAAAAATACAAGTGTTATTTAGTACATTTTCATCCTCCGTCAGTTTATCTTCATCAGAAAGATCAGTACCGATCAGTTGTTGAAATTCAAATATATATATAAGTAAAAACTAAAAATATCCCGGAATATCAGCAGAATTACTAACGGAAAATTAGTAATGCAAATTATTGAATATTAAGCTTTATTGAAATATATAATAAACTCAAGATCTTGCAAAAAAAAAAATTAGCTTTTAAATGCTTAAAAGAATTAATTTATATTTCAATCCATGAAATATAAATTAATCTTTAATTCTACCTGTTATCTCTAATTCTATTACCGTTTTCCACAATACCATTAATCCATGCTTGAAATCCTTCTTATTTCTCAATGTCCTTACAATAACCAGCAGCCTGTTCCCACAGTAGACAAATAAGAAGTCCGCCAGATGTTTCAGACGAATGACCTTGTAATAATTGATACATATTTCCACATGCTTTTGCAACTGCAGCCATTTCTGCAATAACCGCAAGATTATGAATTACAAAGGATACTTTTTTCTTTTGATGAGATGCCATGGTCAAGTAATTCAAATCCTGTTATATCTGTTGATCAGATATGGTAACAGAAAAAAATGATTTAAATTATGGCGGTAATTGCATATATGTAGCAATTTTCTGAAAGTACCCATCTACCGTCCATATTGGTAGTAATAGGATTTTTTACAATTGCATTTTAGTTATATATTTTAATAATTTTTCTAAATATTTTTAAATTATTGTAATTTATTAAAGAATTCGAAGTCCAATTTCCCTCATTCATTATTTTTCAAAATAAGTAGCTACATTTAAAATAAAATTGGGTTGGGGGTAATAGGAGAAATCATATGGCGGTAAATGGAGACAAAGTTATAGATTTTATTTATTGTTTTTTTCTTGTTATTTTTAATTATTTTATGTTTTTTTTATGTTAACGATATGCACTGCCTTTTTTTAAAATTAATTCATAAGTCTAAAGTGATAAAAAAAAAAAAAACTTTATGTATGATGGTGGAAGGATCAATAAACGGTAATAGGGTACGTTATTTCTTTTAGCTATAATATAGGTAATACAACCAAAAGATATCAGTATTCGAAAGAAGCAAAATTTATCAATATTCAAAAGATAGAATTGAAGCTGCAAAATATGGAAGTAGTGTTTATAAAGCCAAGAAAATATTTTGAGCTACTTAAAAGGAGGTACTTTAAAAGATAAGAATCTAATACATATAAAAAATGCAAAGTTTAGTCCTGCAACAGTTTTGTGCTGTTGCAGGACTATTGTAAATTGGATTGAAAAGTTAGACAACTAACGAAAAATCAATTTCGTATAGAGTTTGGAAAGGGGTTAAAGAACCAAACAAGTTTCCCCAAAAATATACCAGCAAAGAAATTGTTTACTTTATTTCTAAACCGGCATCCTGATACAACTAAAAGAGTTTATTTTTAGTTGTATCGGTTTATTTTATTTCTCAGTATTGGTGAAAGGGAAGCAAAGCAAATTCAAAAACCTTTATTTAGCCCTCAATCTTATGTCAGGACTTTCCCTCAATCCCTTAATCTGATGTAAAAAAATTTAAAAATTACACCAGTTGTTGCTATATCACTGAAAGCAGAATATTGAAGAAGACATCGAAGAAAAGGAAAAAATTGATAAAACGATTAAAATGAGTTCAAGGTTTGAAGTAGAGCTAAAGAGTTTTGGTACCAGTTGAAAGAAAATATCAAATATCAATTGAAAAAAAAGTAGAATAAAAAACAACTTGCGTCGGAGATTATGTGGCACTAAATTATGCAAACGAACTATTTCTATGCTTATTTGGAGAAATGGTTCCGCAAAATAATTTAGTAAATAAATTTAAAATATAAAGAATGGCATTAACAGGAGTGTATTTCGTCCCTGAACCACAAAATTTGAAAAAATAATTAAATTCAATATAAATTCTTAATGTTATAATTTTAACTGCCAAAGAATGTGCGTTATTATGTTTTATTTTAACTATTTTGTTTAATTAATAGTGTAAGACCCAGAATTTTATATTTGTTTTATATATAAATAATTTTTATATTATAATTAAATCCTAAACAAGTTTTGTTTTTAAAATTAATTAAAAAAAGATAAATTTATTTACTGAACTTAAATATTAAAAATATTCGCCATGGCGGTGAATGGAGCAAGACTTGCCGGTATTTGGTCCCATCCAAAATTTGCATGGCGGTAATAGGGAACGAATATTTAGTTTTAAAATTTGTTTAATTTATAGTAATCCTATACATTTAATTAACTGCAATTTACTTACAGATAATTAACTATATTTCCATATAAAGATTAAAAAGAATGATTTCAATAAATTATTCATTCAACTTTATTATCATTTACTTGATCGAGGTACTAAACTGGCGGTAGTTGATGGTTTTACTGTATAACAGGATTATAGTATAATATATTGTAATATCTGATATAATTTATCAGATACTATCAGTATATTTAAATTATATTTGAATTTTGATATGAGGGATTTTGAAAAAGGGTGTTTTGTACCCAATTCTTGATTTTAAATGCAAATTGCATTTAAAATCTACATCTTTGCAACAATACTTGATTTTGCAAAATTAGCACTTAACATATTTATTCTCTAACCTCTTCAATCAATTGTTTTACATAATCAGCTGATAATTTTTTTTGTAAATTTTTGCATATAAATACAAAACTACTTAATAAGAATCTGCGCTAAATAATAGTTTCGACGCCTGACATTTGTTATAATTCGCCGGGTTCAAAACTGGCTAAGTCGGTACACCCCATTTACCTTTTTTTGTAAAGATAAATTTTCTTCAAATTCATACATAGTATAATACAGTAATATTGAAAATATATACGGTATATAAATATATGAAAATTTAAAAAAAAAAATTGTTTAGAAAAATTATTCTCTATATATCATAAAAACATATGACATAATGTTTCGTAATATATTTTTAAAATGAAAATTAAACATTATCTGTTGATTTACACATGTTATAAAAAAACTAAGTAATTATATTAATTACAAAAAAAGTACGAGTTACTTTGACATTTTGTAAAATAACTAGTTAATTTTTATTTACTAGTTACTTTTTACCCACCTCAAATAGAATCATCAAAATAATGAGGTTAGATATCTTTCTGATTCCTACTGTAATATTAAGATTGAAAAATAAAGAAGATAAGGTTAAGTTATCATATAATGTCATTAATAAATAGTAATTCAAATATAAAACTGTTCAATGTAATTTTATCGGACTTCTCTAGATTAAGGTATAATAAAATATAAATAAATGTGTTATAACCAACAAATGAATTCTCTTAGAATATCATCTACCTTTTTACAAACTCGAGAGAAAGGACATTTAAATCGTCCAAGAATTCGAAATCCTATATGGTTTCCAAAGAAAACTAGAGTTGTAAGTATTTAAAATTTTCAATTTAAAAGAAAATAACATTTGAATTTTAGGTTCATGCTGACCAAGTAACCCCTGAAAATAAATTATTTTTAAAAGAAGTTTTTCATGATCAGTTTGGCCCTCCTGCTATAATTAAAGGTGTACCATCGTATAAAAATGCTGCCTTAAATAGTATTGTTAAAACTGATGATTTTGTAAAATATGATTGGACACCAAATATGCGACGAACTGGTGTGTTAGCAAAAAAAATAGGACAATATCCATTATGGTTAAAAACTGGTGAACGCGTACGGACAACTTTACTGCAAATAATTGATAATCATGTTATTAAATATATTCCTCCAGAAGAATATAATCCAGCACAAAGTCCAAATGTAAAAAAACTGCATAAATATGGATGTTTGATAGTTGGTGCAGAAAGTATAGATCCTTCATTATTAACTAAAGAATACTGTGGTCTATTTAAAGATTCTGGGGTTATGCCGAAAAAACATTTAGGCAGATTTATAATTTCCCCGGAAGCTAGAATTCCGACAGGAACTCCCCTAAATGCTACACATTTCAGAGTTGGAGATTACGTAGATGTTCGAGGAAAAACGTTAGTTAAAATTTTGATTTGCTAATTATTTAATACCAGTATTTAATACTATTAATATTGTGTAGTGTTGATCATGGATTTCAAGGAGTAGTGAAGCGTCATGGCTTCAAAGGAATGCCTGCTTCACATGGTGTAACAAAAACGCATAGACGGCCTGGTAATATTGGTGGGGGAGGAGAAAAAGGACGGGTTTGGCCAGGCACTAAGTTACCTGGTCATATGGGCAACCGTTGGAGAGTTTTAAAAGGATTGAAAATATGGCGAATAAATACTAAATATAACGTGATGTGGGTTCAAGGAAGTGCTGTGCCGGGCGAAACCAACGGTCTAGTATACATTTATGACACAATTTTACCATTAAGGAAACCTACTACGGCTCCACCTTTTCCAACCACTTTTGACGATGAGGAGCAAGATTCTATGCCACTCGATATATGGTTCGATAAAATCCATAACTTTAAAGATCCTTCAATAATCTTTGATGAGAAGAAAAATTAAATTTTATTTAAATTATTTAAAATTAAAACTGTTTTTATCATTTACATTAAATAAAATTGAATAAATATTTATAGTTAAAAAATTTAAAAATATAGCTTTTCAACTCGGTGTTGGCAGAATCTATCTAAAAAGTTCAGGGTAACATTTATTCGTGAGATAACAGTATTTCTTATGCAATGAACAAAATACATTTGATGAGCTGCACGATTTATATCTTTAGAATTTATGTCCATTTTAAAATATACTATTATCAGTATATTTTAAAATTGACATAAATCAGCAATTTGAAATGAGGAATTAGCTAAATTCTTAACCATATTTGCGATAAAAAACAGATTTATTTTTGTGTAAGAAATATTAATATTTGGGAAGATAATTACTTACTCTACATCTATTCTAATAAAGAATCCTCGTTATACTTCTTCTTTGTAATACAAAACTGGGACATTAGTTGCTGAAAATAGGTAATACTGAAAATAGGTTTGATCATGGCATGAACATAAGGAAAACAAGACATGATATTCAATATGCTTCTTTACATGACAGTCTCAAGGCTCTATAAGAGTTAACTCCTTAACTATACCTATAAATTCCGAAAACATTAAGAAAACCTGTAAATTTTCCTATACAAAACTCAGAAATCGATGTTTTGGCGTTAGGCTGTGGCTTCCCCGTAGCCTAACGGCCAAAGATGTAGAAAAATGTTTTTGTTCTTACAATAGTTCTTACTAATATACCTAGAATGGCAATAGCTCAAAAAAGCCGTTATATACTTTTTAGGGACAACAGCTGAGTTGTCCTACTAATTCTAACATATATATATATATATATATTCATACAAAAATAAATATATGTTCCAACTAAAATTTTGTACCATAACTGGTACGAAATTTTCACAATTTGTTTTCAGATTTACATAAAACAAATATAAGAATAAAGTTAAATTAATGTACTCTGTTACATTAATTTAACATTAAGCAATCAAAAGTATAATACCAAATTGTATCACAAGTTTTTTCAATTATAACCATTTTATTCAGAATATTGAAAAGAAATAGACATAATTTAATTTTTTAAATAAAAAAAAAAATTTATTTACATATGAAATTTATGAAAATTATAATAGCATTAATAATTAATTTTCTTATTAATAATTTCATATTAATAAGATTAATTTTTGCAATGCTTTTATTTTAAACAATTTCGAAATCTGTAAGAAATTTTACTAATGATAATTTATTAATAATATTATTTAATTTAATTAGCGAAAATGCCGAGAAAATGGTTTCAGCAAGATTGGGACTCAACAGGGAAAGACTGACAATAAAACAAAAATTATCATTTTTACGTCAATATTCTTTCGAGTACAATTTTTGTTTTTATTTGTTTAATTATAATAAAATAAATATAATATAAAATTTATACTTTTTCAAAAGACTTTTCTCCATTTTTATGACCACGCTAGATACGGTCATACAAAGTTCCGTGTTCAGGGAAACCTGTTATATGCAACTAGGAGTTAGTAGAAAAAGGAGGAGTAATGTTCCAAAAGCTATTAAATTTTTTTTTTTTTTAAATTCCTTATGTGGAATTTAAAAATAAGAAACTTTATTTTTATGTGGAACTTAAAAATAAGAAACTTTATTTTTAAATTCAACATAAGGTAGAATTTATTTAAAATTTCACAAACTTCAATTAAAGAATAAAAAATTATTGCTAATTAAACTCTTGCAACACAAAATGGGTGGTGTACAAATATCTGATATTTGAAATTCATGTGGTTCAAAATTCAGATAAATAAAAAATGTCAGATAATTCAGAATTCAGACAACTCGAAATTAAGATGTTTTAAAATTCAGATAATTTAAAATTCAGACGATTTTAAATTCAGACATTTAAAATTCATATATTTTCGACTGAGTATTTCACAGTGAGCAGTAATAGTTTCCTAGGTAGGGTGAACAGTAATAATTTACTAGACAAAATTCACACATTTAAAATTCTTTGCTTTTTAGCATTTTATTTAAAAATGCTAAACAACGAAATTTGTATTTCGGGGAAATCCCCATATATGTAGTCAATTGCGAAGCAGTTCTTCACTGCAATTGCGACTCATATGCTACTACGTACACATAAATGTACAACGATTCTAATTTTTCTTCAAATTCAGATCAAATTCAGATTTAAATGTTTTCGCGCGAAAAAATTTAAATCTGAATTTGATCTGAATTTTGAATCATCTAAATTTTAAATTATCTGAATTTTGAAACATCTGAATTTTGATTATCTGAATTTTGATTATCTGAATAACATTATAAACCCACACAAAATACATACAAATGAACTCAAGTTTAATAGAAGTAAACTCTTGCAACATAGAATACAAATGAATAGGAAAAAAACATACATGCATATTTCTTATAGAAAAGTTCCGGGTATTTAAAATAAACCTACCTTCTCGGACCACTTCTGGATATGTTTCTCCCTGACTCTAGGAAAAAAAACAGGTCAATTCTTTTAGGAATCCACTTAAAACAAACTAGCAAGTTTATAAAGAAGAATTAGGTTTCAGATTAGAATAGCTAGAACCCCCCTACAGGTTAGGTTGATACCTGATATCGAAAAAGATGCTACGCCTGTCACAGTCGTGCTTTTAGAATCGTTTAAACTCGTTACCCTGTTAACGGCATTAAAAGGTTATTAAAACAGTTGCTAGAAGCTTAAGATAAATCGAGATGGGTCGCGCTGGAGAAACTGTCTGCATACGAAGCTGTTCTGGGGTAACCCAAACGCTAAGTTATCAAGAACTATTCTGAACATGAATAAACCCACGCTTAGACCGACCCAATTGTTATTTTATTTTTAACATATTTTTCATTAGAAGAACTCTTATAATTCATTTTATATCAGTAACATATGTGCTAAAAAAATTTTACTGGTAAAAAAAAATCACAAAAATGTTCTACTTTCTGAGTAAAAATATTACAAATATTTTTTACTTTGTTTCTCAAAAAGTACGTTTCCAAAATTGAACTAGACCTCAAATACAGAAATGTCTACTGGTTAATCGGTAGGAATTCTAATCTTACTTTAAGAAATAAAATACTTATATACAATCAAATTTTAAAACCTGTATGGTTGTATGGAGTCCAACTATGGGGCTGCGCCAAGCAGTGCCATATTCAGATAATCCAAAGATTTCAAAATAAAGTTCTACGCAATATGGGCAACGCGCCATGGTACATCCGTAACAACGATCTACATAGGGACCTGAAAATTAATAAAGTAGAAGAAGAAATCAGAAGATTTGCCGCAAAACATCAGCAAAGATTGCAGGAACACCTCAACGCGGAAGCGAAAAAAATACTTGACCACGGAAATCTAACCAGAAGGCTGAAAAGGAAAAAACCTTTTCAACTGGTTTAAAACATCGTGCATCAATATCTCAGCACAGATTTGAAAACAAATGAACAAGTTATAGACTGCTAAATAGTTAAAATTCATTTAGTAAAATAATGCCTTTGGGCATGGAATATTGTATAAATTAGCAATAGAACAAATTTCTTTTTACTAAACCTATTGCGATTTCAACAAATATTAAGATAATTAAACGTAACTTTTCTTAAGACATGAATTTCGCATTCTTTGATTTTTTTATTGCTGGGTTAAATAAATTATTCAAAATTATAAATTAAATTAAAATAAATTTGACTTCAGAAAAAATATTGTAATTTATTTCTGATATCGAAAAAAAGAAAAATGTCTTAAAAATATAAATACAAAAAGTCTAGAAAAGTTTTGTTACACTATTGCAAAATTAATTATTTATATACTTTAATTATATTTTTCAAACAATTTATCTACTTTATCAAAAGTTACAATCTGCAGTACATATTTAATTACATTGAAATTATTTGTTCATTAGAAGAACTCTTATAATTAATTTTATATTATAAATTAAAAATTTAATTGTTTCATCGAAAAAAAAAATTTCAAAAATATAAAATAAATTTTTTGAAAAAAAAGAACAGACACTAATAAAACAAAAACAGAAACTAATATAAGTTATAAAAAATTAGTTTTGTAATACAATTATTATATTTCTTTTTTTATCTACTACTAAAAATGACATGTAATGCATGTGACATACTTGCATTCTGTTTTTCAGCTGCTGATTTAATAACATTTAAATCAATATGCTGTTCATCAACAGAACTCTTTATTAAATTCATACCGTAAGCTAAATAAATGTTCGATAATAATTTGTAAAAATTTAACGGTGTTCCATCAATTCTTGAATTTTCAATCATATCCGAAATTACATCCTCTAAAACAAAGTTATTTTTTATAACATATCTTGATATATTTTGAATATCTTCTTCAGTATAACGAAGACCTTCTAGTTCTTCTTCAAATTTTCTTGATTTATCTGAAATGTTATCATATTCAATATAATCATTATCAGTATTCTTATTTTGTTCTATTAAATCATTTATTTCTCCCACGCTTTGTTCACTGGAACTTAAAACTGATTCATCTAACTCTGAAGATTTAGTTAAACTATTACGATATGTTTCTGCTTCACCATCTAGATGTTCATCTAAATCAGTATTTAAATCCAAATTTAATTGTGATTGATATGGTGGGTGCTGTGTCAGTAGTTTGTCACGAATAGAATGCTGTGATTGATAAATTGTTGGTATTGATTCATCATTTACAGCATCCGAATCTTCTATTACTACTACATCATTTTCGTTATTAATGTTATTATCATCCTCATTGTTATTGTATTTAACATCTTCATCAATTTCATTCTCTTCTTCTACAGAATTCAAATATCTGTTAGTGTGCAAAACTGTTTCCGAAGTAAAAAGTTCCGAATTATTATTAATAATATCTTGTAAATATTGATTATTATTTGTTAGAGGTTTATCGATTCGAGTTGTTGTTTGGTAAGTTTCATTACTATTATTTCCTATATTCAAATTGTGTATTCTACTTTTATGGGATATTTCAGTGTGTACGGATGTGGAATCTAATTCAGTTTCGTCATCATGCTTTGACGAACTAGATGTTAATGTAGAAGATACTCTTTGGTCTAATAATTTCGGGTAACACTCATTTTCAGATTTATTAGTTACCTTTGATATGATTTTATTTATATCTCCATAATTTGATTTAAGTTTTTCTTCCAAGAACCCACATACATCTAAATGTTCTTTTTCAAAGGAGACGCACTTCATTAATAAATCTGTATATTCATCATCGTATTCACCTAATGTATCTTTATAATTTAAACGATTTCGTAATGTATAATATGTACCATAATCATCTTTTTTGGTCCGTTTAACTGCTATAATACCATCATTTAAATGACTTGGATATTGTTTATATTTTTGTAATTTACGTAAATTAAATTTTGATACTTGTTGACCATACATTTTTCGTTTAATAAAAACATTATCATATTTTTTATTTAACATTTTTGCATCATCCTTCGGTATAATCTCTAAATGGCTACGATTTTGCCGCGAAAATTCATTACCTCTTCTACGCGACATACTAATGCGGCTTCTCCGTATTTCATCAAATGTACTGAATACTTTTTGAATTCTCTGTTGTCCTTTTGTTTTATTGTCTACTGAACTTTTTTCAATATTTTGATGAATATCATTATACAACTTATTTAATCGTATCCGCCGTAATTGTAATTCAAGAAAATCTTTTGCAGATTGTTGAACTATTTCTTGTGCTTCGCGCAGATGCCGTAAATCTGATTCTTCACGCATTCGTAAACGTTTAAAGTATGGAGTTTCCTGAATACGGTATGCTCGTGCTGAATCAACTAATTGCGATATGTCATCCATTGTATAAAATTATGCTCTTTTTTTTAAATTTATTTATTTGATTTTTATTACTTATTTGAATTTTGGAAATTAATACTTTGAGAATTAGCGTAGACTTGTTGAATTTTGTGTAAAAACTTTTATTTTAATTCTTTGTACGAAAAATCAGAAAGAGTAATTTTGTTTTTTTAAAATTAAAAATATTATATGAAAATAAATTTTGTAATACAATTAATTGCATAGATTCCTACGTATTTTTAAAATTTTCAATTAAGTAAATTTTTGTTTTTGATAGTTTTATCATAATATCATATTAAAAAACGTTTTTCAGTCTACTCAGTTCAATTGCAGGACAGTTTACCTTGAGAATGTACAAAGCCATGAAAGGCAGGCAAATACATTTTTTCTACCTTACAGTATGTATCTTAAAGTTATATGTTTTGTCTATTGTATTCCCTTAATTACTTAAGCCTAAGTCTTAAAGAGCAGAATTCTCTCTACTTCTGAAGTTTTTGTTGGAATATGCAATATAGACATATTAATTTTATCTCCTTTCCCAATCTGTATAAATTTAAAATAGTTTTTTACTCTTGTTAACATTAAAAATAGTTTTTTACTCTTGTTCTCAAAACAATTATTTTTTTTAAAAAAAATCGGACCAATCTCTGACAAATATTACATCATCAATTGTGAAAATTGTTTTATATACCAATTTTGGAGTCTAAAAAATAATTCATTAGTGTTACAAAAATCTTCTACAAAAATTAAATATATTGTAAATTTCTATTGTTATAACTAAACCTGATATAACTGAGCTGATCACAATAATTTATAACGTTTAAAAAATGAATCATTGCACATACTTCCCTGTCGCAAAACAGTTTTTTAATCATTAGTTCCATTCCTATTTCAGACGCAGTTGTGATAAGTATTTGTATTCTTCTGCTTCTTAAATGGCGCAACAGGCCTAACCGGCCCTACACCTACCACTAAAGGGTTTTATACATTCTATTGCAATTTGCATACATTATTTTTAAAAAGGCTAAGCTAGTAGGAATTTATACTACACAAGTAAGTCAAATGAGGTCAAATATTTTTACAAATTTCCAAAAAACAACGATCTTATATATAAAAAAAACAAATCTTATTATGTAATTAAATAGAAAAATTATAAAAATATATATACTATATATATATAAAAAATAAAGTAAATTATTTAAATTGGTCAAGAAATTGAACACTCGCAGCACATTAAGGAATAGTACAAATAATTTACAATTTTTTCGTCCGCTTTTTTCTTCTTTCTATCTTTATTCTCACTTTCTTGAACACTTTCTTCAACTTTTGTGCAATTGTTTGGAATTATATTTTTTTTATCTAAATTGGTGTCATCTGTTTTGGAGCCAGACTACAAAATAAAAATTTTAAAATTTGCAAAAATATTAATTTTATAACTAGTTAAGATATTTAAAGTAGTAAATTTTATAAAATAAGCTATTAATATCTAAAATTTACTTGTTCAACTGCATGAAGTATTCCAGCTCCAGCGATACATGATGCAGTTACACTACTACATGCAGGTGACACATCGGATATTTCTGATAAATTTCTGGAAAATAAAATAGTTACCTATTTTATTACGTATAATATACATTATCAGTCAGTGAAGACCAGTTCATGCAAACAGCATTTTTTTTGCATATCATTAATTACTCGTTAGGATTTTATAAATATTAAATTGAAACTTTATCGAGACACATACCCTTGCACAAGCTTTTCGTGGGTTCTAGACCCACCTAAAGACCATTGTTGATTTCGTTTTTGTCGACTGGAATAATCTATTTTTTTATTAGTAGTCTCATATTGTCCTTTTCGATTATGTTTTTTACGACTTGGTATCCATAAAATTCTCAAACCAGAACCTTTTCCTTTGTTTGTTTTTCCGGACATTGTTTATAATCAAAAACAATATATTTTAAAAAAATTTCCATAAAAAACATTTACATGTCACTCATTTGTACATCATCAAATCAAATCAAACTAATAGTATGGTGGATTCGGAATGATACGTTAAAGAACAGCAAAGCAGCGCAAAGCAAAGTATATACGAATATTAACAATATTCGTCTTTTCTGCGTTGAGTAACAATGAAATTTGAAGAATAAATTGCTGTTTTTATTAATTGGCCTCTGCACGACCGTAACTTTTTGAAATAACATTTTGATATTTTTCCTTGAAATATTGAAAATAATATTTTGATATTTTTTGGTAGTTTTTCCAGTTGGCAATACCAATGCTTTGAAATATATTAACAGAATTAATTAAATATATCTAAATTAATTAAATATAATTAAAATTCAGAATAATAATTAAAGAATTTAATTAAAGTAAAAAATGGATTTCTTCATCTCTCTTTTAATAATACATATTCACCATTTACAAAGTTGAACAACAAAATAAAATTTCACATAATCTATAAAATTGACCTTACAGCGTTGGACAGAAACACCAATATATTAGTTCAGAAAATACTAAAATACTAAGTATTAATTACTGTTTAGAAGTGTTCTCAGGATGCACCAATGTTCTAATAACTCACCTTCAACGTGATGCAGCTGTTAGATATATACACTATTTACGGGCTAGAGATCATGTATCTCCTTATGTGTTTTTTTTTTTTAGGCACGAAGTATGTTAATCATCGAACACGAAGTATGTTAATCATCGTATGTAAATGATCGAATACTTAAATTTTTCTATAAAACCATCCAAAATCAATCTCCTAGCTAATTACTTCGTACTTTTGATTTTTCTTCATTCCTTTTTCAATAGTAGAGTACACCAAATTACTACGAGGGCGGATTGATAATTACGTGGACTAGCTCTGATTAAGGTAATGCCTAGGTATGAAGTAGGTACGTCTAAAATCATTTACTAGGCTATATATAAAATTTCAAGTCGATATCTTATTTAGTTTACGTGTAACAATCTTTTAAACTAGTCAATCTCAGTGAATTTTTAAAAATGAACAAAAAAGAATTTCGTGTGTTGGATAAAAACGAATTTCGCGGCCTGAACATTTCTCATATTCCACACTTCTTAGGAGCGGATGCTTGCACATTTCTTTCAGAAAAATATATGAAACTGACAAATTGTTAGCAGTCCATATATTATATAGTCAAACGTTTAACTTTTCTACGTATTTACCGCGTTGCTTTGTGTAACGTTGACTTTACATTGGGAACCCAAAATTACACCGTGAATCCAGTATAAACTACTGACAAAATTAGCAAACAGAAAATGTGAAGCGATGTCGTGACTTGCTATAATGGCAAAACAAAAGCAAGTGTATTTCTTAGTATTCATTTACAATATTGTCGCCGGTCGACTCGCTTTCATCAACGAGTGAGTAATAATAGAGAGGGCATAAATTATCTTTCTCTTTCAAAATTTCAAATACAAAAAAAGTTTATAAATTATAAATACAAATATGTAAATATAAATATTGAAATTAAAATATTTAAAAAAAATTTCTCATTATTCAATTCAAAGAGTAAATATCTCCTTGCAACTCATTAAAAGTTTCATTTATCCAAAAAGGGTTTATGAAGCCACGTTTTGAGGTAGTTCTCTTTCTAGGAAAACCAAGTAGTTAAATCAAATTGTCATTTGATTTCAAATAATTGAAGTATATGCCATGATACAATTATACAAGATATGGCAATGCGCATATCTGCCAACTTCATTCTTTTGTATGAAGTTTCTGTGTGACGTAATAATATCCATTGTAAAATTGTAAACAATTGTGTTGTGTTATATGAAATTTGGAATATTAAAAATAATAATTAAATAATATGTGGTGCACAGTATTTAATTGTAAAAACAATAATAATAAGCCTTTAAATTCAGAAAGTGTTGGTAGTTTTTTTACGTTTCCGAAAAATCAAAGTTTGCTAAAACAATGGATTCTGTTTTGCAAACGTAAAGACAAATTTAATTGGAAAACCGCAAAAATTTGCTGTAAACATTTTGTGAAAGAAGATTTTGTAAATTATTTACAATATGAAATGGGTAAATATACAATATTTTTTACATATAGAATTTTATTAATTATTTTTTTTAAGGATTAGCAGATAGATTGCAGTTGAAACCGGGATCTGTACCTAAAATTTATATAATTTGTGAGGATGAAATTAAAGAATCTGAACGTGCTGAAAGGATGAACGTTCGAAAAAATAAAAACTTGGTTGAAAATTTATTAGAACAAACAAATGTTGTTGAAAATAAAACAAGTCAATTTGATGTGCCAGCTGATGTTGAACCTGAAGAAGACTGGAAATTAAAATATGATGAAATGTACAGTATAAATAATAAAATTCAACTGGAAATTGATCATCTAAATACGGGAATGTATATTAAATATTTATGTTTGTATGCCTAATTATTTTAGTTCTTGTTATTTTAGGAAAAATTTGAAATCAGAAAATGTTCGTTTGCTAGAAGCCGAAATATCTAACAATCTTGAAATTGATAATTTAAAAAAAGAACTAACTACAAGTGAATTCCATAGAGAAAACTTAGAAAATAAATTGTTAGAAATATTTACGGTTGGCCAAATTAAAAAAATAAAAGTTGGTTCAAAAAGATTGAACTGGACACAAGCTGATGTGGCAAGATCAATCACACTTTATGCAGCCAGTCCACGTGTTTATAAATTATTAAGGCAAAAGCAGTTTCCATTACCTTGTGTACGAACACTAAATAATTGGGCCCAAAAAATTGATATCTCAACTGGAATAATTGGGCCCAAAAAATTGATATCTCAACTGATCCTGTGACCAAAATAATGGCTGCAGCAACCCAGCTAACAGAAGCACAAAAGGTGTGTATTCTTAGTTTCGATGAAATGAAAATTCGAGAAACATTTTGTTATGACAGGCCAAACCCACCAAAAACAGAAACAGAAGGGCCAAACCCACCAAAAACAGAAACAGAATCTTTTTTTTTTTTTTTTTTAAACTTACGATTTTTTCCAATTTTCAGGGATTTTCAGCTAAAAATATTTGTAAAATAAAATAAAATAACAAACAACACTTGTCGAATTTATTTTTATTGCTTGAAATCGCTTTATTTTTATAAAAAACGATTTTATATTTTTCCTGTTCCAGAATTCTAATTTTTCATTTTTCTGTTTTTCAATTTATCGGACAGAAAATGCAACGTTTTTTTTCAAAGTTTCAATTTCTGTTTGCAGAAGTTTGCAGACGTCACATTTCTATCAAATTTCGTTTGCAGCCATGACATTATGAAAAAAATCAGCTGTTTTGGTTGTCAGAAAAAATTGCTGTTATTTTATTTTATTTTTTGTGTGTGATAAAATAGTCGAAATTTTATTTTATTTAGTTTGTTTTGTGTGAAAAAATATTATAAAAAATGGAAAATACAAATATAAAAATATAAAAAAGGAGAGGGCTGAAGCTAAAAGAAATGCTAAGGAAGCTAACATTCAAAGGAAACAGGAGCAACAAGAGTTTGAATCAAAGCTTATCAAAGTTTTCTTAATTAATGCCAAAAATAACGCAACATGCAACAAAACTTTCTTCTTATACACTCCCATTATTTATTTTAATTACAAAATTACAATTTTTACAACCGAATCTAAAAACTACAACCGAAACTAAAAACATACTTCAATTTGACGTTTTAATTTTTTTTCTGTTTCTGTTTCGGTTTTTGGTGGGTGTGCAATGTCAAAACTTTAACAGAAAAGTAAAAAAACAAAAAAAAGTTGCTGTTTCTGTTTTTAGTGGGTTTGGCCCTTAAGAGGTCTGAAAAAATTTACACAGTTAATTAATATATATTATATAAATTAATACATGCTTATTTTAGGATTAGTTTATAAATGGAAACAGCCAATATTTTATGAATTTGACTGCAAAATCACCAAAGAAGTATTATTTAAAATAATAGAAACAGCAAAAGACTGTGGATACAGTGTTGTAGGTATTACTAGTGATCTAGGTGGTGGAAATCGAGGGCTTTATAAAGATTTAAACATTGAAATCGATAAACCATGTTAAAAAAAATTTATTATGGGTATCGAAATGTACAATTTATACATATATATTTTTTCAGGTTTTGTTGAGGCACTAATAAAATTTATGTTTTTGCGGATGTTCCCCATTTAATAAAATAAGTAAGAAATCATTTTCTTGATAATGGTTATATATTAGGCATTCATGACCATCCAGACAGACAAGAGCAAATACCGTTTAAGGTCCTATATTTTAGGACATAATGAAAGAGCTTTGTCTGAAAATGGAAATGTATCCATTGATGATACTTCAGACTTAGTAGCAGAACCGACATTGACAGGTAGGGATTTACTTCAGTTCAATAATTTATATTATTAATTAATTACGTTTATTTCACATTTTAGGATCTATGTTTAAAAGTATTTTGAACATGAACATTGAAGTAATAACAGATTACGCAGAAGATAACGATTTTGCTTCAATGGAATAGGATGGATTGGCAAATCTGGCTGGATACATATGCAAAAGGTTGCATAATGAACTTCCAGATATTCGTGTCAATGCTGAGAATTATAGTAGCTACACATGGGTGAATCATTTAAGTGAAGGCGGATTGTCGAAACCAACCGAACAAATGATGGGATATATGATGGAACTTGAAATGATATTTAATGAAGCCAACGGGGAAGAATTATTAATAATAAAAAATTATATAAGTCACATGTTAAATTTAGTTGAACATGTTGACTGCAGTAATAAAATAAAAAAACTTTTTATGCGTGCTAGAATGTATTTTCGCATAAGAAAGTTAAACCGGCAAATTTTAGAAAACTTAAAATCAATAAAAAGAAAATACAAAAAAATTATTACTTGAAAATTTAAATAAATATAAGTAAATTTCCGGTAACAATTGTCTTTTAATAAATATATTCCTATAGATAGATTTTTGAAATTGAAAAACGAATAAATTTCATATAAATACTACGGCATATACATATTTTATAGCTATTGTGACGTCATGCGCAGAACAGTGTCAAAATGAAACGCCGGAATGCCATATCTTGTATAATTGTATCATGGTATATGCGTTGACAATGCTAAATGAAAATTTAAATTTTGTTCACAGGGTTCGCTATTTTTGTAGAGCCAACCCTGTAGTCAAAATGATATTGTATACTACAAGTTTATATTTATATATTAATTAATTATTATTAAAAATAAATATCTCTTCATATTTTAGTTACAAATAACTATTTAGTTATAAAGCAGACTTTTGTTAAAGTTGAAAATTTTGCAAATTTCCCTAGACCACCCTAGGTTTATCTCCATTCTATAGTTTTTTAAAAATATAATTTTTTTCCTGAATATTACGTTTATTTCTATTCATTCCTTAGGCTTATAAATTTATTATTATATTTGTTGCTTTTTGCGAATAATATAAATCAAAAACGTTGTTATTTAAACTGTTTTTTTTATTCAAAATTGAATTCAAAAAAGTTGTTATTTAAACTGATGCTTTATTCAAATAGTTGCTATATACGAATATCTTTTTTTGAATTTTTACTGTATAGTATATCATATAAAAATATAATTTCGAAAATTTTATTAATATAGTTATACATATTAATATAGAATAATTAATTCGATTCGAGACAAAACTAGAATACCAAATAAATTCTCGAGAGAAAACTAGAATACCAAGTAATTTTTCAAACCCCCTCATGAAATTCCTCACCCTTGGCATCAAGGGCATATTTGATATAATCCTAGTTGTTTTTTTCCGGTCTAAAAAGTTTTGCAGGAACCGGAATAAATGAAAGGACCAAGGTCTGAAAAAGATCTGGAGGTAATGTACCGGCCTCTTCATATCCCACCAACTGTACAATATCATTTTTCTTTGATACCCCACCAAAGAAAAATGATATTGTACAGTTGGTGGGATATGATATTGTGCAATATTATTATTGTTCCCCCATTGCAATAGATGGCCAGCTTTTGCAATGGAGAGACCGAGTACACCAGGTTGGCCATAGGCCTGTTTTCTCCAAACAATCGATCCAAAAAACGTTGTCTTTGATGCTCAAGAAGTAGTGATGAACAAATTCTTATTCTCTCGGATGAATTCAGTTCATCCGAGAGAATAAGAATTTGTTCATCACTCATCTTTAGTATTTTAAAATGAATATGAATATGATACTCATCTTTAGTACTTTAAAATGAATATGGTTTTCGATACATTTGTGAAAAACAACTAATTATTCTACAAACTCCCGACTAGATTTCAGTGGAGCCATTTCCAATTTGGCACGCAGAATATCGGAGCGGGGTTCATCGTGTAAATCAAAATTATTCGTTCCAAATTTGTGGAACCACCTTTCTATCGATACGGAATCCTGGCCGAACGTTTTCAGTTACCTATTTCAGAGAGTGTCCAAGCTGGAACTCTACCGGAGATGGGTTCATCGTGTAACTTAAAATTATTCGTTCGAAATTTATGGAACCATCTTTCTATCGATACGGAATCCTGGCCGAACTTTTTATGCAAATTTTCAAATTCCTGCTTCAGGGAGTGTCCAAGCTGAAACTCATTCAAAATACACCTTTGTAAATTAACTTTTTTACTGGACATGTTTACACTACGATTAATGCTATACTACTATTTTAAAAATAATTTTACACTACCTTTGTAGTTTATATCGCAACCTTTTAATTAGATATAAACTAAAGGTACCTGAGCGGTAGTAACGTCCTGTAAAATATACCGCAATTCAAAATTATATATTCAAAATTATCATTTGACAGAAATATTTTAACAAAAAAATTATAATAATTTATTGAATACTAAACAAATGTCAGATAATTCCAATATAAAGAAAAATACAGTATTATTTTAAGTAATTACAAATTATAAAATATTTTTTTGTTATATAAATATAATGCAATAACAATCCACAAAACAGTGTTCCAACACGATTCCAATAACAATATGAAATGTGTGTTCATTAAACCGATCCGCCAATGCCACGGCAACATTTTATGTAATATAGAATGACCTACATACATTACAATAGCATTCATACCACATTCTACAAAAGGATATCCACTCCAGTATAGTTTTACATCCACGATCAAATAAAAAAATAGAAATAATAAAAATGCTATTCCTGAGGTAACGAATACAAAGGAGAGCGACCTGAAATTATAACAAATTAGTAATATTACAAATCCGAACTGTATTGCTAATTTTACCACATATTTTTATTTATTGGAATATAACCATCTTCAATAGAAAAACTACACAAAATCAGACCGATCAAAATTAAGGATATTCCCCATAAAAGTATTCTGATTGTTTTTGATTTCCAATCAGTGAACGTGGTTAATAATACACCACACTGGACTCCAAGAAAGACCTGAACCGTCGACAGCAAACAGCCTTAAAAATATAGATATTCAGTTAAGATTTATTGAAAATCGTCTTAACCTACTTTGTTAATTATTTTTCTGTTACATACCAAATACTCCTTCAGGATCAAAATTGTTCCCTTCGTATAAATATTTAGCTGTTGCATGCGTATAAATATGATGAGCTCCTAGTACTTCTTCATCAATATATCCTACAATGCCACCTGTGCAATTTACAAAAGATGGGTAATTTTGCTTTCCACCCGGACCTAAGTAACCCCTATTTTGCAATGTTTTATATATTTGTTGCTTTTAAAATCAATAATCTTACCTGGGACAGCCTGGTCTTTTAAGTCCTAGAGTAATGGCTAAATTTATGATAATCAAACATAATATCAGTATTAATTCTGATTTCAATATAATAATATCAACAAAGGTGCGATGTAATAAATTCTTTAAAAAACCAAAATAATTAGAAATAATTTTTAATTCATGCATACAATTACTTCTGTAAATATGTGGCGATGATTAGTGCAAAACAAATGAACAGTAGCACAAAATAAGTAGCACACTCCAAATCGTTGTAGCACTCCCATTATCCGTAGTTCACTCAATAAAGGACCATTAATAGAATTTAAACATACGCCAATAGAAAATAACTTTAAGGATCTCTAAAAGATATTATTTATGATACTAAGCCAATTCAACTAGAACAATTATAGTAGGCGCAATGCCACTTGGCACAATTCCACTATAGAAATTTTTATTTGGCAAACGCATTTAGTGTATTTGTCAAACGTATTTAGTTTTCGCCCCAGTTTTCAATCCTAAATGAACTACTCATTTCAAATAATTTTTGTTTTAGTTATAGCAAAATATTGAGAAAAGTTTTACTTAATTCTGAACGCAGGATTTGCCTATATGGAGGGGTGGAAAATTTAAGAAACAGAGATGAGATAAATTAAAGGGCCAAGGTTAACAGGGAATGGGTCTTAAACTCATTCAGATTATAATTTGAGCTCCCATAATTTAGAATTTCTTCTTTTCCTTTCTCAGATATTATTAGGAAAAGAAAAAGAAGTGTGCTCAAAAAACTTCCTAGAACTGAATGTAAACAAATGCCAATGCATCGCGTAAACGCAATCCCCTTCAAGCTAGAATTATTACCTAAATGGTTAGCCTGTTCCTCGAGTTGCGGCTATTCGTGACCTTATTCTGTGACAGCGAATTAAATTTCTACTCCCATTATGCTAATATTGTTAATAGAGCTAACTCTACGTTAATCTATGGAGTTTTCTAACTCCTACGTTAATAGAGCTAACTCTACGTTAATCTATGGAGTTTTCTAACTCCTACGGGAGTCTCTATTTGACCTTTATAAGTCCAATATTAGAATAATTCTACGAAATTTGACTTTGGGGTTAGTAAACTTCAATTTTTGTTTTTTTGTTAATTCATTTGTTTATTTATTTTTAGTTTTTTGTTCTATTGCACGGGTTAGTAACAATTCTACAACGAATTGTTGGACTTATTTCCCACTTTGGGTGGAATAGGTTCCCATGTAGAATTAAGTGTCTGTGGAATTATTGCACCTGCCCCTATTGCATGCGTAAGTAATTATTTCCCACTTTGGGTGGAAAATAATTACTTACGCATGTGCCCTATAGTCTAATTGCACTTAGCATGATTGTGCTCCTATAACTAAAGCATTACCTATTATTAGTTTAGTTATAACTTATTTTATTTATTTTTTAAGAATGAAACTTCTATTTCTGTTGTTCCAATTTCATAAATGTTTAATTTTCATGTTGTGGCTTGAATTAATTGGTGACAGTAGAGGAAAGTAGTAGCGTTCTTGTCAGAATTGCGAAACCTGATGCAAGTGTTAACCTCTTAATTCATGCATTGTGTTTTATTATTTATTTATAATTTAATTTTGTTCTGATACTAGAACTTTTATATTATATTGTTCCTATTTTTCGTTCTTGTATATATGTTTATACATACGAAAGTTGGAAATCCTGCCATTATTTTTATTTATTGCAGTATTGACTCGAATTAGCTAGTGACAGCGGAGGGAAGTAGTATTGTTCTTTTAGACCTAGGAATCCAAATGCAAGTGGTAATCAGTAAACTTATGTTTTCGTGTTAATTTATTTATTTTTACAGTGCTTGTATTTAGCACTTGTATCTAAGCCTTATTTATTTTCGTTTGTTTGTGTCAGTTACGGAAATATCAGAGCTCAATATCAATTCATTGCGGATAGTAAAATTTTTCTCAGCATATGGAGAAAGTGTAAGAAGACATGCTTCAGCTTAAAAGATATTCCTTTTTTGTTATATGTATTGTCTTGTTTTGTTAATTGTTCTATATTATTGTTAAATACTAACAATATGTCTCCGTATGCTTGGATTTACTGATCCAAACCAACTAACGGTCTCCTTCCTGAATACCCATTTACAGAATACGAAAATGTGGACGTACGTTGGATTCTGATGTGAATTAGATACTCAATTACTAATTTGCTTCATGAATTCCTTAAAACTAGATTTGACATTTGTCAGGTCTGTTAGACTATGTCATTGCCTAAACATTAAGAGACAATACCATCGATAATTCTGCCGCTACGATTGAGCAATGTCGCTGCAATCGCCAAAATATGAGAGAGTAAAAACGAAAGAGACAGATATTCTGTTTGTTTAATTTTTCGTTTGTGTTTGTGATAAATAAATATGTGTTGTGAAAAATAAAAATTTATGCTTTTGTTTGTGTAACTAATAATACTTTTATTTTTAAATTTAAAATAAAATTAGAAATATGAAAACTAATGAAATAAACGATGATTATATGGGGTTTGTGAAATAATGCATTTTTTAAATATCTTTTTTAAATATATTTGATTTCACATGTTTTTGGATTTTGAAAAAAAAAAATAATAAAATTAGTTATTTGACCTATTTACAAATAATTTCTTATAAAAAAATGGAAAAATAATAAAAGACTATTAGTTTTATTTTAATAACTTAAATATGATTTATAAGGATTAAGATTAAGATTAAAATAAGGATTAAGATTACACTGAATTGTAAGATGAATTTTATCATATTCATTTGAAGAAACTATACTGTGTGCTTTGTCGAAATCCTTACAATGAAAAGATTGAAATAGTATATCTTTCCAGGCATGTAATATTAATGTACATATTTGAATTTAATTACCTTAAATATTGTATTTGATTAAGTATTGAACTATGCTTTGTTTACAAATATATTAAAGATTTTGAATTTGAATTTTTAATTCGATAATTGAATCCTTTCAGTTTCACCAAATCTATTTCGAGTATGATATGATTTTAAAATAAACTAATAAACAAGGAAATTTCTCGATAATTTATGGTACGTATCCCAAAATCTAATTGAATATCCTATAAGCTATTTTAGATAGCTTATAGCCTGGAATCTTAAAATAAAATAATTTTTAGGACAGACAAAATTTTTGTGAATAATAGGAACATTTTTATAAATAAATTGACTATTAAATTTTAAATTAAAAAAAATGAATATTGATAGATTATAAACTGATAAATTATTTTCAATATTTCATAAATTTTATTATATATTTATGAATTATGTGCGTGTGATCAATCGTTTCCTAACAAGCTTCAATATTGGGCGTTATTAATCACAAAAAAAAAGAAACGAACTGAAAGTAATGTATTATTACGTTACACGATTACGTTATAATGAAATTTAACATTAAATCGCATAAAAAAATAATTTACATTAAGGCCAGTATGCTACTCGTGATTAGGGAAGATTACCATACAAAATTTAGCTTAGCTAAATATAAGATTACGATTTGTCTCAAAATTCCGCTGAAGTAGTATGCTACTCAAGATTACTAAAAGCAAGAAAAATCGGCGCCTTGTCAAAAGTCTCCACTAAATATTTCACGCGAAATAATGTTCTGAACATTATTTCGCGCGAAATTTTGACGTTTCAAGAAAAAAAAAAAACTAATTTTGAATATTCAAATTTGCAAAATTTAAAATATAAAAATGAGTGAAGAAATGTATTTTGATTTGGAATATATCGATTCTGAAACGCCTGGAAACTCTCAAATTTCTAAAAAAAAATTATTATTTGTTATAATAACTTTATTATTATTTATTTAGAAAATTATTTGAAATAAATAATAATATTATGTATGATTATTATTTAGAAAAATGTTTGAAATTAATTTAACAATTGACATAGACGTCAAAATTTATCTCTACACAATATTTTATCTCTACACAATATTGAGAGTTTGGAGATCGCGTTAAAATTTAGCTAATCTTCAGTAGCATACTATACTTTACCAAAAAATAAATACCCTACAGCACAACTACTGTGCAGGAGTTTCAAACTGATAGGCTTTTTTGTATACCAAAATATGCACTTAATGTAAATATAAAATAGATTAAAAAGTTTATTAAATATTACAAGATTATTAAAAATATATTTTTGGAATTAATGTCTCAAAAGTGGAAAGTTCTAATTAACGAATATCTTCTACTCTTAATTGGCTTTCCAATTTAGGATCTAATTAACATTGTAAATATTTTGAAGAATATTTACAATGTTAAGTTGTATTTTTTTTTCATTAAAACATAAATTTCTGA
Source organism: Empis livida (assembly GCA_963932195.1). NCBI lineage: Eukaryota > Metazoa > Arthropoda > Insecta > Diptera > Empididae > Empis > Empis livida. The sequence continues at coordinate 26,321,666 of OZ010648.1, forward strand.
ACAGCAGCGAATAACCGGGTTTTAATTTTTTTAACATTTATCTGATGTTTCAATCTGTTTCGTACTAGAAATGTTTCAATGTGTTTCATATATAAATTATTTAACAACAATTTATGTTAAATATTAATTTAATAACATTTATAGTGAGGCAGACAGACGCACAGCAAAATAGTAACAAAATGATTTTGTTTCACTAAAATTACTTTCTCGTTAAACTAGATATTATTTTAATGGAAATTTGAAAGAATTTTTGTGTAATGTAAATTAATCTAAAAAAAACTTAAAAATAGAAATTTATAGAAATAGATAAACGAATTTTAAAACATGTTTTAATTCTTTGTTAGGAAAGGTGAAATTATTCTAACATCAATAAATATGTACAATTAATTTTTGTTAATATTTTTACATATGGACAAACTCTTATAATAGGTCAAAGAAAAATAAAACATCTAATATCTAATTTGAAAATAAAATAATTCGAATTCTTGCATACAAAAACGTTTTATATTTTTTATGATAGAGTGTGTGTACTATTTGTGTTAAAAATTATTTTTATGCCAGCGTGTGTGTATTTATTTTCTATACGTATTTTTTCTCTCGTTTTTATCAATTTAGTTAAATGTTTTTGTCTCTATTTTCATAATTTTTCAGTTTATATTGTGTACCTTTTTTTCTTACGTATGTAAGATTGAAAAAAAAAATCGAATTTTTTGAATTTTTTGAAGTGGTATTATCTGTTAATCCTAACCCAGGAAGCCTGGGTTAGGATTAACAGGGAAAGCACTGACCCAGTGCCGCAACTGTTAAATTCCTAACCAAGTAATTGCAGCACCTCCACGTGGTGGCTTCTGGATACTGCACCTAGGCAGGCCAAGATTGCAATTGCGGTGTCGATGATGGAACAATTCCGACACTTCTCCCGTTCCTCGACACCAGCGCAGCCCGCAAACGAGGTTGGCGTTGGACTAATAACCCAACCCATAAAAATATATATATTAGGAGAGATGAAAATAGGAGCTTCGGACTAAACTCGAATCAACGGTTACGAACTGGCAAACGAAATAAGGTTAACGATTTTAAATTATGTACATGGAATGTAAGGACGTTATACGAAGGAGGAGCTATGAAAGCGTTATCAGACGTACTAAAGAAATATAAAGCAGACATCACGGCAATCCAAGAAATTAGATGGACAGGTGAAGGGATAATTCAAAAGAGGGATTACGATGTCTATTATAGTTGTCATAGCAAACATCACTTGCTTGGCACTGGCTTCATTGTTGGAAGCAAACTAAAACAAATGATAATTGACTTCAAAGCAGTTAGCTCTAGAATGTGCAAAATTCGGTTAAAAGGGAAATTCTTTAAATACAGTATTATTAACGTACATTCACCAACGGAAGAATCATCTGAACATGAAAAAGAAGAATTTTATGATTTGCTAGAGACAACTTACGACGAATGTCCTGGAAACGATATAAAGATAATAATTGGAGATCTTAATGCAAAAATCGGCAGAGAAGAAACGTATAAACTACAAATAGGGAAATTTAGTCTTCATGAAGACTCGAATGATAACGGAAACAGGGCCATACATTTTGCTGCCGCTAAAAACATGATCGTGGGAAGTACCCATTTCCCACATAAGAACATACACAAAGCCACCTGGGTTTCTCCTAACGGACGCGTACGAAACCAAATAGATCATGTTCTGATCGATGCTCGCCATAAATCAGATATAATCGACGTAAGATCATACAGAGGTGCAAATATTAATTCTGATCATTACTTAGTCAGATCTATCATACGAGCTAGAATTTCTAATGTGAAAAAAATACGTGGCATTCGTCAGGTAAGAATAAATACCGCTGCTCTTAAGGACACTAGAATCCGTGAAAATTTTAAAACCCATATAAATAATATTTTGGACAATGCTAACCCGGAATCTACTCAAAATAATACTGCACATGGAAAATGGGAATTATGTAAAAGTGCACTACAAAGCGCGGCGACATCTATTTTAGGTGCTAACAGAGCAACACACAACAACTATTGGCACGACGATGAATGCCGTAATGACACGGAAAAAAAGAATTCCGCATATTTGAAGAAAATATCGAATAGCAATCGAAGGACTCGTGCTACTCAAGAACGCTATGAAAATATATATAAAGATTTAAGAAGAGAAGAAAAAAAAATACACAGGCAAAAGAAAAAAGCTTACGAAATTAGGGAAATGGAAAACCTGGAATCATTACGATCTCAGAACGAATCGCGCAAATTCTACCAAAGCTTGAATCGTATGAGGAAAGAATATAAGCCAAGAATAGCAGTCTGCAAAGATAAAAATGGTGAAATTGTTGGCGAAAAATCAGAGATTCTGGCCAGATGGGTTGAAAAACTATATCTGCCAAATGTAAACCATTCCAAGGAGCATGTTCAATCCACCAATATTTTCCCCCACCACTGTTAACAAAGATCATTAGAACAATCACTAATCTAGAATGTAATAAAATGGATTAACTTGCAATGTGACTAATCCGATTCATATTTTTAACTTTTTACCCTCTAAACAGGTCTAAACTTTTCAATCTCTTTTTAGTGGGTTGAGGAGTTATTTCTTCGTTTGCTTCAGAAGAAGAATTATGATAAAATTTACTCCGCGCAATAAAATATCCTTTTAAAACTAAACATAGACATGACAGAATTAAAAATACTGTTAATAAAGCTGTGGAATATTAAACAACAGTAAATTATTATAGATTTATAAAAATTTTCATTAATTCCATAGCTTACACAAATATATATTTACAGGGTTTTTATCGATAGCAAGACTGCACGTGAGGTTGTTGGAAATTGTCAAATTATACACTCCAAATTCTGGCCAGATGGGTTGAACACTTTAATTCTATACTCAACGACAGACCGGATAACATACAAGAAACAGAAATGTCAAACTATGAGGTAAACAATGAAATAATAGAGCAGCCAGATATTAGCGACGTACAATTTGCAATACACAAATTAAAAAACAACAAATCACCAGGTAGCAATGGTATACCATCAGAGCTATTTAAAAATGCAGGAGAGGAATTTATAGATCACTTCCATAAGGTAATTTGTGAAATATGGAATACTGAAACCCTACCTGAGGAATGGAACAAAGGAATAGTATGTCCACTACACAAGAAAGGTGACGTTCTTGAATGTGGAAATTACCGTGGCATAACGCTGCTAAACGTGGGATATAAAATATTCTCCAACATATTATATGCAAAACTTTCGCCTTACGCTGAAAGCATAGTGGGAAATTACCAGTGCGGTTTCAGAGCAGGCAAATCCACGAGTGACCAGATTTTTGTACTTCGTCAAATTCTGGAAAAAAACACTAGAATTTAATATCGACACATTCCACATCTTCGTCGATTTTAAATCAGCATATGATAGAATCATTAGATCGAAGTTATTTGCAGCAATGAAAGAATTCAGGATACCTGAAAAACTAATTAATCTTAGTATAGCTACTTTACAACAGAAAATGGACTGCGTCAAGGAGACGCCTTAGCCTGCATGTTTTTCAACATAGCATTGGAAAAAATTATTAGGGATTCAAAAATAGACATGTCAGGGACAATTTTTAATAAATCATCAAAAAATTTTTGTTATGCTGACGACATTGACATTGCTGGAAGATCAATCCTAGCAGCTAAAGAAACATTCGTACATATAAAAAGGGAGGCCAACAGTATGGGTTTACAAATAAATGAAACCAAAACAAAATGTATGGTAGCCACAACAAATGAATCTAGAGTAAGAAACATTGGTCAAAACCTTACAATAAACAACTACAATATAGAAGTGGTGAAGGATTTCGTATACCTAGGAGCATTACTGACAAATAGCAATAACACGACTCAAGAAATAAAGCGCAGGATAACTCTCGCGAACAAATGCTACTTTGGTCTAAATAAACAACTTAGATCTCGAAGAATTTCACAACGTACGAAAATTCTTATTTACAAAACAACAATACGACCTGTTCTATTATACGCTTCCGAATCCTGGGTTCTTAGCAAAAATGATGAAAATATGCTAGGCATATTCGAAAGAAAATTTTTACGTAAAATTTATGGCCCAATCTATGTAAATGGTGAATGGAGAACACGTTACAATAACGAAATTTACGACTTATATAAAGACATTAACATTGTTGCTACAATTAAAATCAATAGGCTCAGGTGGGCGGGTCATGTAGCACGAATGGAGGAATCTAACCCAGCAAAACGTAATTTCCGCGCAAAGCCGGACGGAAGAAGAACAGCTGGTCGCCCAAAACTAAGATGGTCTGACGGAATAGACTATGACACAAGAAAAATAGGAGTATCGAATTGGTACTCAGTAGCCCAAAATAGAGAGATTTGGAGGAACAGACTTCATCAGGCCAAGGTTCACAAAGAGCTGTAGTGCCACGGATTATTATTATTATCTGTTACGTATAGTATGCTACTGAAGATTAGCTAAATTTTAACGCGATCTCCAAACTCTCAATATTGTGTAGAGATAAAATATTGTGAAAAAATATTGTGTAGAGATAAATTTTGACGTCTATGTCAATTGTCAAATTAATTTCTAAATAATAATCATAGATAATATTATTATTTATTTCAAATATTTCATTTCAAATAATTTTCTAAATAAATAATAAAATTATTATAACAAATAATAATTTTTTTTTAGAAATTTGAGAGGTTCCAGGCGTTTCGGAATCGATATATTCCAAATTAAAATACATTTCTTCACTCATTTTTTATATTTTAAATTTTGCAAATTTGAATATTCAAAATTAGATTTTTTTTTTCTTGAAACGTCAAAATTTCGCGCGAAATAATGTTCAGAACATTATTTCGCGTGAAATATTTAGTGGAGACTTTTGACAAGGCGCCGATTTTTCTTGCTTTTAGTAATCTTGAGTAGCGTACTACTTCAGCGGAATTTTGACATAAATCGTAATCTTATATTTAGCTAAGCTAAATTTTGTATGGTAATCTTCCCTAATCGCGAGTAGCATACTGCCCTTTAATAATTAATCAATGACTATGTTTCCATTGCACATCAAAAATCATAGAGCGATGTAATTAAAACGAGAATTAAGTATGGGAAATATCCTAGTATAATATCAAATATTACTGGGTTTGTTTTCCGATTATAAAATTTCGAATTTTCGCAACCTGCTTTGTTATTCTTTTTTCCGTTACTAGAATATGAAAGTATCTAGTTTACAAAATATTTATGAAAATAGTTTTCAAACTATTTTTGAAAAATAAAATAACATTCCAATTTTACCCTGTTATTCTACATAACTTTATTTTATTTTTACCTAAATTTTTCATTTATTCATGCACGGGGCTTGGCGCCAACCGTGGATTTATGTAAAAAGGCACCAAACCTTTTTACATAAATTCAGGGTCACCGCCAAACACCGTGCACGTTTGAAAAATGCCGCCCTAAAAAAACAAGGTTGTTGGCTTTATATAATACGTTTCCGCATCACCCATGAAGTAGAATATATAATTCATTTTTTTAACAGTTTTTTTTAAATAGATTAAATATTGCTATCGCACTAAGTCAGCGTATGAATTTCTATAACAAAAATGATTAAAAATTTCTTCCACAAAAAATATTTGTAAATACATCAATACATCAATTAAATAAATCTTTTGCAGAATATATTAATTAATTAATGAAAATTTATTTTTCTTGCTTTAAGTTTTGCAATATTGTTTATCAAGATAGTATAATCCAAGTTAGTCAGAAAATCCCTTTCTATAGATACCTACCAGATCAACAAGTCTTTCTTGCAACGTAATACTACGTAAATAAATTTGAATAATTTTTATATGGAAACGCTACGTTCCGCGGAAACTAATCAATAAATTCTCAGTTCTACAACTACATTTGGTAATACATATAGTCTAATTTTTTTAAAATATAAAATCTAATGATTCTATAGGGCTTAAAAAACTTTGAAAATTTTAATTTCGCCTAATAGGACTAATCGTACTATATCGGAATGTGAATTGACCGTTACATGCTTTTCTAGGCAAAGCAATTATCTAAAAGATCAGAAATATGTAATGAAACTACAGAAATATTATGCAAAAATTTGAAAATATTATTGCTTTCCGAATCGTTTACTCAAATCGTTCACTAACACATTGAACAGCACTATAATGGATTTGTAAATGAAATTCAACTTTAAACTATCGTTCGTTGCCTGTATAGATTTAGACTTAACTTTCTAATTATAATATTTTAACTTTCTAATTAGAAGAATATTAAATTCTAAAAACTTTACTTCCAAACTTTAAAAAAAAACCAAAATAATCTAAGAACCCTAAAAAGAGGAGCGGAGCCACATGCACGTCGTTGGCCTGGATCTCACACAGAATAAAAATAATGTTGATAGGGGAGTTTTTGTTTTTATATAAGAAACGGAAAGGGGTTTTTATTGAAAGTTACTTTGCAAAATTTTAATAGAGTTATTATCTAATTGAAAAATTTGGAAATAAATTTTACTTGCAAATAATTAAATAAAATTTTTCTTTTTTTTTTTTGAGTTTGCCTTTTATCGCTTTAAAATTGAGGGCCGGCCCTTATCAACAGTTTTTTAAGAATTAAATTAAAAAACTGTTGATAAGTTTCAACAGTTTTTTAATTTAATTCTTTTTTAAATAATATTTTAATTATTTAAAATAATTATGAAAACTTCAAAAATCTTCTTTTTGTCTTGCACAAAATCGCCCAAAAATAATTTTAAATATTTAAAAATAGAAAAATATCTTTTTAGCTTAACAGCTACTTTTAAGCAATTTAAAATTCTCTTTAGAAGATGAGCATATGAAGTTTCACAAATCCTCTGGGCACAATTTTAATAGCAGCATATTAAATTTTTAAAACCGCTTTTAAATAATTTGTTAAGTAAAATTATATCAAGTGGAATTGATTAAGTGGAATCGTTCTCTAATGAAATTGTGTTCAATGAAATTGTAGCTACTGGAATTGTTCTAGTGGAACCAGGCGGTAACGATTATTTATTATAATTTTTTTAAATAAAAATAATATTGTATTAAAAAATACAAATTTATGGCACAAACATAATTGTTTCATTTTAAATATCTATGTAAACTAAATGTTACAATTTTTCATATACATACATATACGAAATTATTAGTCTGAGCATACAAATATGCAACACGATTGGAAATTTTTTTCCAAATCCTTTATTTGTGGTGGCTAATATTTAGTTCTTTTTTTATATGAAATAGCGTATGTACTTACGGAAATAATGTTTTTGAATATACTGCGCTTTGCAATTGATCTTTTCAATTGAGCTATTATTGAAATAGGTATGCATACTCCCATTATCCACAAAAATGATGGAAAAACTATATCTGCCAAATGTAAACCATTCCAAGGAGCATGTTCAATCCACCAATATTTTCCCCCACCACTGTTAACAAAGATCATTAGAACAATCACTAATCTAGAATGTAATAAAATGGATTAACTTGCAATGTGACTAATCCGATTCATATTTTTAACTTTTTACCCTCTAAACAGGTCTAAACTTTTCAATCTCTTTTTAGTGGGTTGAGGAGTTATTTCTTCGTTTGCTTCAGAAGAAGAATTATGATAAAATTTACTCCGCGCAATAAAATATCCTTTTAAAACTAAACATAGACATGACAGAATTAAAAATACTGTTAATAAAGCTGTGGAATATTAAACAACAGTAAATTATTATAGATTTATAAAAATTTTCATTAATTCCATAGCTTACACAAATATATATTTACAGGGTTTTTATCGATAGCAAGACTGCACGTGAGGTTGTTGGAAATTGTCAAATTATACACTCCAAATTCTGGCCAGATGGGTTGAACACTTTAATTCTATACTCAACGACAGACCGGATAACATACAAGAAACAGAAATGTCAAACTATGAGGTAAACAATGAAATAATAGAGCAGCCAGATATTAGCGACGTACAATTTGCAATACACAAATTAAAAAACAACAAATCACCAGGTAGCAATGGTATACCATCAGAGCTATTTAAAAATGCAGGAGAGGAATTTATAGATCACTTCCATAAGGTAATTTGTGAAATATGGAATACTGAAACCCTACCTGAGGAATGGAACAAAGGAATAGTATGTCCACTACACAAGAAAGGTGACGTTCTTGAATGTGGAAATTACCGTGGCATAACGCTGCTAAACGTGGGATATAAAATATTCTCCAACATATTATATGCAAAACTTTCGCCTTACGCTGAAAGCATAGTGGGAAATTACCAGTGCGGTTTCAGAGCAGGCAAATCCACGAGTGACCAGATTTTTGTACTTCGTCAAATTCTGGAAAAAAACACTAGAATTTAATATCGACACATTCCACATCTTCGTCGATTTTAAATCAGCATATGATAGAATCATTAGATCGAAGTTATTTGCAGCAATGAAAGAATTCAGGATACCTGAAAAACTAATTAATCTTAGTATAGCTACTTTACAACAGAAAATGGACTGCGTCAAGGAGACGCCTTAGCCTGCATGTTTTTCAACATAGCATTGGAAAAAATTATTAGGGATTCAAAAATAGACATGTCAGGGACAATTTTTAATAAATCATCAAAAAATTTTTGTTATGCTGACGACATTGACATTGCTGGAAGATCAATCCTAGCAGCTAAAGAAACATTCGTACATATAAAAAGGTAGGCCAACAGTATGGGTTTACAAATAAATGAAACCAAAACAAAATGTATGGTAGCCACAACAAATGAATCTAGAGTAAGAAACATTGGTCAAAACCTTACAATAAACAACTACAATATAGAAGTGGTGAAGGATTTCGTATACCTAGGAGCATTACTGACAAATAGCAATAACACGACTCAAGAAATAAAGCGCAGGATAACTCTCGCGAACAAATGCTACTTTGGTCTAAATAAACAACTTAGATCTCGAAGAATTTCACAACGTACGAAAATTCTTATTTACAAAACAACAATACGACCTGTTCTATTATACGCTTCCGAATCCTGGGTTCTTAGCAAAAATGATGAAAATATGCTAGGCATATTCGAAAGAAAAATTTTACGTAAAATTTATGGCCCAATCTATGTAAATGGTGAATGGAGAACACGTTACAATAACGAAATTTACGACTTATATAAAGACATTAACATTGTTGCTACAATTAAAATCAATAGGCTCAGGTGGGCGGGTCATGTAGCACGAATGGAGGAATCTAACCCAGCAAAACGTAATTTCCGCGCAAAGCCGGACGGAAGAAGAACAGCTGGTCGCCCAAAACTAAGATGGTCTGACGGAATAGACTATGACACAAGAAAAATAGGAGTATCGAATTGGTACTCAGTAGCCCAAAATAGAGAGATTTGGAGGAACAGACTTCATCAGGCCAAGGTTCACAAAGAGCTGTAGTGCCACGGATTATTATTATTATCTGTTACGTATAGTATGCTACTGAAGATTAGCTAAATTTTAACGCGATCTCCAAACTCTCAATATTGTGTAGAGATAAAATATTGTGAAAAAATATTGTGTAGAGATAAATTTTGACGTCTATGTCAATTGTCAAATTAATTTCTAAATAATAATCATAGATAATATTATTATTTATTTCAAATATTTCATTTCAAATAATTTTCTAAATAAATAATAAAATTATTATAACAAATAATAATTTTTTTTTAGAAATTTGAGAGGTTCCAGGCGTTTCGGAATCGATATATTCCAAATTAAAATACATTTCTTCACTCATTTTTTATATTTTAAATTTTGCAAATTTGAATATTCAAAATTAGATTTTTTTTTTCTTGAAACGTCAAAATTTCGCGCGAAATAATGTTCAGAACATTATTTCGCGTGAAATATTTAGTGGAGACTTTTGACAAGGCGCCGATTTTTCTTGCTTTTAGTAATCTTGAGTAGCGTACTACTTCAGCGGAATTTTGACATAAATCGTAATCTTATATTTAGCTTAGCTAAATTTTGTATGGTAATCTTCCCTAATCGCGAGTAGCATACTGCCCTTTAATAATTAATCAATGACTATGTTTCCATTGCACATCAAAAATCATAGAGCGATGTAATTAAAACGAGAATTAAGTATGGGAAATATCCTAGTATAATATCAAATATTACTGGGTTTGTTTTCCGATTATAAAATTTCGAATTTTCGCAACCTGCTTTGTTATTCTTTTTTCCGTTACTAGAATATGAAAGTATCTAGTTTACAAAATATTTATGAAAATAGTTTTCAAACTATTTTTGAAAAATAAAATAACATTCCAATTTTACCCTGTTATTCTACATAACTTTATTTTATTTTTACCTAAATTTTTCATTTATTCATGCACGGGGCTTGGCGCCAACCGTGGATTTATGTAAAAAGGCACCAAACCTTTTTACATAAATTCAGGGTCACCGCCAAACACCGTGCACGTTTGAAAAATGCCGCCCTAAAAAGCAAGGTTGTTGGCTTTATATAATACGTTTCCGCATCACCCATGAAGTAGAATATATAATTCATTTTTTTAACAGTTTTTTTTAAATAGATTAAATATTGCTATCGCACTAAGTCAGCGTATGAATTTCTATAACAAAAATGATTAAAAATTTCTTCCACAAAAAATATTTGTAAATACATCAATACATCAATTAAATAAATCTTTTGCAGAATATATTAATTAATTAATGAAAATTTATTTTTCTTGCTTTAAGTTTTGCAATATTGTTTATCAAGATAGTATAATCCAAGTTAGTCAGAAAATCCCTTTCTATAGATACCTACCAGATCAACAAGTCTTTCTTGCAACGTAATACTACGTAAATAAATTTGAATAATTTTTATATGGAAACGCTACGTTCCGCGGAAACTAATCAATAAATTCTCAGTTCTACAACTACATTTGGTAATACATATAGTCTAATTTTTTTAAAATATAAAATCTAATGATTCTATAGGGCTTAAAAAACTTTGAAAATTTTAATTTCGCCTAATAGGACTAATCGTACTATATCGGAATGTGAATTGACCGTTACATGCTTTTCTAGGCAAAGCAATTATCTAAAAGATCAGAAATATGTAATGAAACTACAGAAATATTATGCAAAAATTTGAAAATATTATTGCTTTCCGAATCGTTTACTCAAATCGTTCACTAACACATTGAACAGCACTATAATGGATTTGTAAATGAAATTCAACTTTAAACTATCGTTCGTTGCCTGTATAGATTTAGACTTAACTTTCTAATTATAATATTTTAACTTTCTAATTAGAAGAATATTAAATTCTAAAAACTTTACTTCCAAACTTTAAAAAAAAACCAAAATAATCTAAGAACCCTAAAAAGAGGAGCGGAGCCACATGCACGTCGTTGGCCTGGATCTCACACAGAATAAAAATAATGTTGATAGGGGAGTTTTTGTTTTTATATAAGAAACGGAAAGGGGTTTTTATTGAAAGTTACTTTGCAAAATTTTAATAGAGTTATTATCTAATTGAAAAATTTGGAAATAAATTTTACTTGCAAATAATTAAATAAAATTTTTCTTTTTTTTTTTTGAGTTTGCCTTTTATCGCTTTAAAATTGAGGGCCGGCCCTTATCAACAGTTTTTTAAGAATTAAATTAAAAAACTGTTGATAAGTTTCAACAGTTTTTTAATTTAATTCTTTTTTAAATAATATTTTAATTATTTAAAATAATTATGAAAACTTCAAAAATCTTCTTTTTGTCTTGCACAAAATCGCCCAAAAATAATTTTAAATATTTAAAAATAGAAAAATATCTTTTTAGCTTAACAGCTACTTTTAAGCAATTTAAAATTCTCTTTAGAAGATGAGCATATGAAGTTTCACAAATCCTCTGGGCACAATTTTAATAGCAGCATATTAAATTTTTAAAACCGCTTTTAAATAATTTGTTAAGTAAAATTATATCAAGTGGAATTGATTAAGTGGAATCGTTCTGTAATGAAATTGTGTTCAATGAAATTGTAGCTACTGGAATTGTTCTAGTGGAACCAGGCGGTAACGATTATTTATTATAATTTTTTTAAATAAAAATAATATTGTATTAAAAAATACAAATTTATGGCACAAACATAATTGTTTCATTTTAAATATCTATGTAAACTAAATGTTACAATTTTTCATATACATACATATACGAAATTATTAGTCTGAGCATACAAATATGCAACACGATTGGAAATTTTTTTCCAAATCCTTTATTTGTGGTGGCTAATATTTAGTTCTTTTTTTATATGAAATAGCGTATGTACTTACGGAAATAATGTTTTTGAATATACTGCGCTTTGCAATTGATCTTTTCAATTGAGCTATTATTGAAATAGGTATGCATACTCCCATTATCCACAAAAATGATGGAAAAACTATATCTGCCAAATGTAAACCATTCCAAGGAGCATGTTCAATCCACCAATATTTTCCCCCACCACTGTTAACAAAGATCATTAGAACAATCACTAATCTAGAATGTAATAAAATTGATTAACTTGCAATGTGACTAATCCGATTCATATTTTTAACTTTTTACCCTCTAAACAGGTCTAAACTTTTCAATCTCTTTTTAGTGGGTTGAGGAGTTATTTCTTCGTTTGCTTCAGAAGAAGAATTATGATAAAATTTACTCCGCGCAATAAAATATCCTTTTAAAACTAAACATAGACATGACAGAATTAAAAATACTGTTAATAAAGCTGTGGAATATTAAACAACAGTAAATTATTATAGATTTATAAAAATTTTCATTAATTCCATAGCTTACACAAATATATATTTACAGGGTTTTTATCGATAGCAAGACTGCACGTGAGGTTGTTGGAAATTGTCAAATTATACACTCCAAATTCTCCAAAAAAAGTATTAAATGAACATATTGCAGAACTTGAACAAAAGCAATGTTTGTTTTATAAACATTTTATATATATATATTAAACTTATACATAGAAATATTAAAAATCAATTAATAGTATTAACGAAAACAATGTTCATACTTATTTTCAAGATCATATTTTCCTTGGTTCTCATCAAATATTTTGAGTGATAATGGCTGGCTGACATCGAGTTTAATAAGATGATTACTCTGATTAATTTTTCTTAACAACGAGAAAGGACACTAAAATAAATTATATTTGTTAAATTTTTTATTATAGTTTGTATCTATGAAATGTATGCAGCTTCTCAGTTATGATTGTTAAATAAAGTTGTTATATTTACTCCTTTAACACTTTCTCTTACCAAATTAATGTTATTAAAACGTAAACTTTCTCTTACAGAATTCTTACAAAACTTTCTCATTTTAACATTATAAAATTTCATTAGTAAATCGTGCACAATAATTTTATCTAAACATTTTTTTTCTTTTTCAAGTGTGATGTTCACCTACAATATTTTGTTTACCTTAAAGCAAGAATCAGAACGTTCATATAACCATAAATTTGAGTTTGCAAGCGAAATAACTTGCAGATACGCTTCATCTACATTTAACTCTGCCATTCTCAGGTTTCTCCATTGTGAGTCAGTATATTCAATCAAATTTAAATCCATTTTAATAACAGAAACTAAACTTTGTTTATAAATAAAACACCATAAACTTGTGTAAATAGCAACTAAACAACGTCTTTTATAAATAAAATACTGCCCACACATCTGTTGCAAAAATATTATAGCGCGGCAGAAGAACTACAATTTTGGTGCTTAAAAATATTATAGCGCGACACAAAAACTACAATTTTGATGCTCCATCTATTATCTTTTTTTCGATCGACATTACTTTCATAAACTTTGGTTGAAAATATTTGGTTGAAAATATAAATATTCGATCGAAAATAAATAAACGTTTGTTGACTCGGCAAATTTTTCTCATAAATAAACTTTTGTCGACTCGGCAAATTTTTCTCTTCCAAGCACAAAAAATCAAACAGTTTCTTGTGATTCCAATTTTTCCAACAGCTACGTATACTTACCAATATGTTACGTTTAGGTACATAGTACCTTCTACGATTGATACTATAGATATATTTTATATTTGAATACATACGTGTGATGCGAGTGAATATTATTAGATGACCTATATATATATATATATATATATATATATAAAATATATCACACTCTTGTCAAAACTTACTCTTAGACCGGGTTTATGTCAGAAAAGAGCAGCAAATTATCATTTATGGTCTATAATTTTTTTTGTAAGCGATATTTGTATTATCGTGCACAATAATTTTGTTAATTTTTCTGTGATAATTTTTGGTAGCCGACGAGTTTATCGAAAGCGAGTTTATCGAAAGCAAGTTTATCAAAAGCGAGTTTATCGAAAGCGAGTTTATCGAAAGCGAGTTTATCGAAAACGAGTTTATCGAATGATCAATTGATCGCATGACGAGTTTATCGAAAAATATTATTTTTAATGAATTAAAAACTTTTAAATTTTTTCTTTATATGCAGAAACTTAAAATGTGTTTATAATAGCATTTGTTGCAAAAAATTCGTTTTAGGTAAAAAATATTGAAAAAAGGGTTAAGGCAAAAAATACTGAAATAATGAGGTTTAAGGTAAAAAACACTGAAAATTTTTCCTAAGAATAACCTCCAACGGGTTTTCCGCAGGTTTTCATTAATTGTGGGAAATTCCCTTCATTTATGCATTTTTTGATTTTGTGTTAATTAGAAAGGGTTTTTATATTTTTGAATTTAATATATATTCAGTTATCAAGTAGTAAATTTCGAATGCTTGCTGCAATGGCATTTCTTCCAACAAATGTTATTATAAACACATTTGAAGTTTTATGTGAAAGTAATATATTTACTGACGATATGCTACCTGTGGTTGATTATTTTGAGGACACATGGATTGGACGACCTAATCGTCTCATAGGACGCCGCCCACCGAAATTTAATCACCAATTATGGAATTGCTATGAAGCGGTATTGCAGAATTTGGCCAAGACGAACAACAATCTCGAAGGATGGCACAATGGATTTCAGACATTGCTGAACGCTCTTCATCCAGGAATTTGGAAATTCATCGAACTGTTAAAAAAAGAACAAAGCTTAAATGAACTAAAAATAGAACAATATCTAAGTGGACAGCAACCTCCACAAAAGAAGAAAAAATATCGTGATCTTGAAGCAAGATTGTTGCGGGTTGTCAATCGTTGGGATGAAAATATTGATATAAATGATCATTTACGATCGATTGCTCACAATCTTTCATATTAAATTTTAAAATTATAATATAAATACTATGTATATATATAAATAAAATGTTTAAAATTTTTGTATATAAATAAAATATTTAAAAGATTTTAATTTTTTAAAAAGAGACATGCTTTTTTGAGATAAAATCCACAATTCGTAAGTTCCTTAAAAATAATATTTTTCGATAAACTCGTCATTCGATCAATTGATCATTCGATAAACTCGTTTTCGATAAACTAGCTTTCGATAAACTCGTTTTCGATAAACTTACCGGGAATCATAATTTTTTGTATATTTCGGAAAAATTGTAAGCGTGACAGCACATTTTTATGGGTATTTCATAAAAGTATTGCCATTAGCAAAAAAAACTTTTGATTACTGGAAATTTTAATTGGAAATTTTTGAGTTAATATCAATTAATATTATATAAATCTAATTTATTGAAATTGAATTGAATTAACATAATCAGTAATAATTTATAGTTTTAACAACAATAATGCTATGTGTATTTATAATTCCCATATAACTGTGGACATATGATATATATCCTTGCCAAATACATCAAATTTCCCAATGTCAGTGATCTATTTTTTTCTAAAATAAAATTTTAATATACTATCTGTATCTCTTTTACATAATTGACATTTTTTGACTATTAAAACCCGGACTTATTCTTTATATTTTCAAATTCTATTTATTTTAGTTGATTTTAAAATATCTACAAAATTGTCATTCGTTCCGTACTCAATACAACCAAATACAGTTTATGTTAATTGTTTTTTGTAATTTTCATATTTTAATAAAATTAAATGACAGTTTCGAAACAAATGTAATAAAAATTAAACATATTTTCATAAATTGTGAGAGTTTGTTATTTAATTTGAAATTTGTAGCGAAATTAAGTCTACCCGATTTAAGATATATGTAGCTATATAATTATATTAATATGTATAACTTATTATAGATAAAAAGTATAATAATTATTTATTATTATATTAATGTAATTACATAAAATAATAGATATTATTGACAGTAAAATTGTAATATATTTACGTGTTGATTATTTGAAAACTTTTCAGTGTTTTAATTATGAGATAACCGGAATAGAATTTAAACAGCAGAAAAGGTTATTAGTTCTCGGAATAGAATTTAAACAGACAAAAGCTAATAGAGTTTTTTAAGCTCTAACCGTACTATTCCTATAAAAAAGCTGTCATAAAAACATTTAAAAACATGCAATGTTTATTAAAAAAGAGAAAAATTAATTACATAGTTCTATTGCATTAGTTTAGTATAATCTTTAATGCATTACAAAAGAGCTTTTGTCACAATGGTTTGAGCTTTTATTATTATTGAAATATTGAATATTTTCCGTTGCACTTCAAATATCTAGTATACTATTAATTTTATTTCACTAAATATTTCATATTGATTTCTTTAAATTGTCATAAATTGCAACAGACTGCAAAATGAAAAAAAAAGCATAAAAGTCTATATATTATACACAACATAATTCTATGCTGTAAATATGTATCTATGTGTTTAGTATATATAACTGGCAAAAAGCTTTGAATTTGTAAAACGTAATGAAATTTATTTTGTATACAAGCACATACTCAATTTAGTTTATGAAAAAAATAAAGGAAAAGTGACTGCCCTTAATAGTTTATACAATGCAGTATTTTATTTAGTTGAAAATTGTGTGCCAGTACATTTAGGTTAAATTTCACCTAAATAATTATTTTTTTTTTAATTATATACACGAAAAAAAAAATAATAATAAAATATCCTGGTGTTAATTTAATAAAAAAAAAATATATAAAAAATAAAAATAAAAAGTATAAATGTTAAGTTTTTGATTTAGTTTGTTTTTTTTAAATTTTGTTTTTGTTGTTAATTTGGTTTCTTCTTGGTGTTATAATTAGATTCCAAATGTTACAATATTAAATTATTATATAAAAATTATATTTATTTTATTTTTGTGATAGTATAATTTATTATATTATATTAGTATTTAGCCTGTTCAACATTTGTTTTAATATACAAATTAATTTTTTCAAGAAAAATGTACCTTGAAAAAGGCATAGGATTGGTGTTTTTGTTATATATTGCTTCAGTAGGTACGAGCGTCGTACTGTAATTCTAAAAATGAGCTCTTTGGATTAATAAAAAAAAAACATTTTTTGGCATAACTCATTTGATTTCCATAAAAAAAACGCATCATATAATATTTAATATTAATGCTTTTTTTGTTTTTAACATTAACATTAACACATTTATACATAAACTTTAATAATTTAAAAAAAAAAATTAATATTATACAATATGGTTAATTTGATTATTGTACTGCCTGTTAATATTATATAGAAAAATACATTTATACTGCGTGACATTCAAGTTAAATTTCATATTTCTTATAAATATATAATTAATATATAAAATATAAATTTATACAATTGTATATATATACAATATACAATATAAAAATATTGTACCCTGCAAGACTTTGGAATCAGTTTCGGAATACATAATACACTTTAATGCTAACTTTCTATTAGAATTTAGAGAATCAATGTAGAATTCAAATGGAATTGGATTAATTCTAATTAATTTTAAGTGATTTACTCCAAAATAATCAGCGAAATATTATAATATTCTCCAATTATTTAATATAATTAATTTTGTGATTTAAAAATATTTTTCTTTAACTATCCGGTTAGTGACCAAATTTTAAATAACCGGTTTATATTGAATTACCCGGTAATTTTTCAAGCATATTTTATATAATTTATTAAATTAAGAATTAATTTAAAATTCATTTTCATTATTAATATTATGCAGTAATTTACATTATTTAAATTCCTATTATATTTTTAATGTTAAATTTGTTAACATGTATTATTTGACATTGAAAATAAAAATACACTGAATTGTGGAGGTATTCATTTAGTTGGATCAAATAATACAATGAAAATGGTTTAGAATTAAAAGGACGAACATCTATAGTCGATAAAAATGACTAAATTCATATCTTGCAGGGAATATATATATATATATATATATATATATATATATATATATATATATATATATATATATATATATATATTTATATATATATATATATAACTGTATTTTGAAGTATAAATATATAAATAGCTGTATTGCGCAGATTTAATGAAGGACAGTGTTGTTTTCAGGTTTTCAAGCCTAAGGTTTTTTTTTTCTGAACCAGAAAAAAGATTAATGGAAAATAATTTTCACAGATAGGCGTAATATATTATTAATCGAATTCATATTTTCTAATTAACAATTTATTTCATTTTTAACTAATTCTTAAATAAAATTAAAAATTTAATTCTATAATGTATATTTGATTATTCAGCAGGTATTTAATCAAAAATTTCATAAATTTATCATAAGGACCATATTGTATAAATTTTCTTCGGATATAAAATTAAAATTCAAAACTACACATAATGAAATTTTTAATTCAGAGAGCAATTGTCATTCGTCTTTCTATCATTTCATATTTCAATATTGATACAATAAATATTTATGACTTAGTTATATATTAGATCATATAACACCAACTTTTACAGAAATATATTTCAATAGATTCAAAATTGATTATCCAAATCATAAAATTTACTTTAATTTTCCTTCTAAATTAATTATAAAATTTAATTTCGAGCTGATAATTAGATAGTATAAGTGGCTGTTATTTTAAACAAAATCATCCGGATTTAGCTCAAAACAACTATAGACAAAAGAATTTCACTTACCAAGCTCAATAAAAAACTCTTCGATTCGAAATAAATTTTGGTTTACAGTGGAAAGTTATCTTGATATTATTTGAATAATAGTGAAAAAACATAAAGTTATTATAATAATTTATCAAATACCGATCCGTCTTTAGTCTGATTTGCTCTGGCAGATTCTAATACTGATTAATATTAACAGTCAATTATTAAAGTAATATCATGAATTTATATTTTAATTTTTAATAAAAATATTTTACATTGGTACACAATTTGAAGTTTTTCGAAATTTGCAATTTATTAAATTAATTGAATATTGCATAGTAGTATACAAAGTTAATCCTACTGTCCAACTCTATAAATTGGAATGTGTAAATTAGCTAATGCTTACATAATTTGAAAAACATAAAAAAAATAAATGTCCTTATGGAAAGGTAAGCATTTATAGGCAAATTCATGTGGATCTATGTGTATAAAATAAGTTGCTTTAAGGAGGATATGCGTGCAAAAGATTTATAAAAATTGCTTGTTGCTTTATTAAAATACCTTCTTTCTATTTACAGTGAGCCACATATTTTTTAACATTCCATTTTCTGTAAAGCATATAAAATTATTAACTGGCATTATTGACATTAATTATTATCATTCTTTTCGAATTATACAAGTTTTCATACAACATTTTTTAATATTTTCCAACAAAAAAAAAATGTTTTTCCGCATTGTAGAAACCATTGAGGAGGACTGTATTGACTTTCAGGGTAATTCTGTAAATCATGGAATGCTTTATGTACCAGGACCAGGTGTGTGTAGCTTGTGCGTATGTTATCACTCTGAACCGTTATGGTGCAAAGCAATTTATTGTGATCCGCCTTATGTAAGTTTTAAAATATTTTTATAAGAAATTCAAGGTAACAAATTTGTTAAAAAATATTAATGTTAATGATATTTCTAATATATGTTTCTGTTTTCGAAATTCATTTTTGTATAAAATAGAAAACTCGAAATTCATTTTTATGAAACCAAATTTATCTGTTTTAATTTTTATTACAAAATTATATTTTAATACTCAAAGCCAGAACATAATTTTTTTTTCAGATACATATATTTTATATTAGAAATAGCATTTATTTTTTTATTAAATTTTTAAAATAATATTTTAATATTACTTACATTTTAATTTTATAATATATGGTTTTGAATATTAATTTATAACATACTGTTTTTAGTTTTGCAAAAATTTTAGGGTAGGAGAAAGATGCTGCGAATTTGAGTGCTTGGATCCACCAGGAGAAGATAATTTGTATCAGGTACAATTATTAATATATTGAGTTATACTTATAATTATAGATGAAAAATATATTTGTACATTTTATAGGCAAGAATGAAAAAAAGGGCAGAAATTTTAGCTGGAAATAGTACCAACAATGCTGTAATTGCTATATTTAATAAATTTTTACTGATTAAAATTCTATTTTGGAATTTATTAACAATTTTTAAATTTTTAAGTTACCATTAATCAGGTAATAAGAATATGAATTTTTTTTGTTTTAAATATCTAATAAAATTTTATATTACATAAGTCCTATGCCAAGTTAAGAAAATAAAAATAATTTTTGTATAAATAATATTTATTGTTTTATCATTCTTTAAATATAAAAATATATTATTTGAGAAATTTTTAAGAATTAAAACTGAAAATAACACAAATATTGCATAAATTTTAGTGATTACTGTGGTAGTCTGTATCGCAGCTACTGAATTCTTTACCGCCACTTTTCTTGTTGATTATAATTAGAATTAAGTATATTATTATCAGCAAGAAAAGGGTGCGGTCAAGAAATCAGTAGCTGCCCAGCTTATGCAGCCTGAAAACATTGATATTTTGCAGCGATCAGCTGCAAAATGTCAATATTTGACACTTAATTGATAATAATTTGTGTGTTAAGAATGGAAAATATTATAAACAATTTAATTACTTACTCTATTCTTACCAGGCATCTAGATCTAAATATACATGAAACATATAACAAAAATTTTTCAGCCTGTATTCGCGACTGACTGAGTTTGCATTCTCAATTTTAATCCGACAGACTGCGCTTTTATTGCAAATGTGAATTAAGGACCTACTGACTGCGAAAACCGCGTAGCGACTGATTCAATTGAAAAACAAAAGAAGTCATAAAATTTTCTACTATCCCTGAAGCTGGACTCCCTGCCTTACGATGCGATGTAAAAAATTGAAGATACACATTCCAGTGACAATGAGTGTAAATGACAATTCCTAACTGGAAGTGACAATGCATATTCGTTTTAAACCGTAAGAGACAATGCTTATTAAGAGAATAATTAGCTCTTCGAAGAAATTATTTCTGTTACTTTAATTTTGTCAGCCACATTCATATTTGTTATGGTCAATTCTTCAACCGATGACACTGGCTAACTGTAAACTTAATTTTTAAATAACTACACAGAAAAAAGTCAAATGGATTTAGATCTCGTGATCATGGTGGTCTTGCTACAGGTCCGCCACGTCCTTGCCCGTTTCTTATTGTAAAATATAAAACTACTGGAAAATAGTTTGGCGGTACTCCATAAACCATAAACTCATCGAATAAATCTTCCAATGTAGCAAAAACTCGTAAAGTTTTCATCACTGTACTGTACAAGACCTCTGTCGTGGATGGTACAAAACATTGTCTTGAGGATATTTGTAGATTGTCTTCTAATATTGCACAAATTCAGTCTGCATTATTGTCAGTCTTTACCCTTGCTGGTAAAGACTGACAATAATGCAGACTGAATTAATGCAGACTGAAACTAGAGATTGAATAGTTCCACCCTCCCTAATCCTTTGTAAGCTGAATAAAATTTATATGTGGAAGAAAAATTCCTTCGCAGGAATCGTTCTATTATATATAGTCTTCTTTTCAATTTTGCTGTGTCTCATCATAAATCAATACCGTATACATATTTTGAATTTATTTTTAATTACTTTATCTAAATACTATCTAACTAAAATTTGCAATATATAAATCAAACTAAAGCGTTTTTTGTTCACGTTCGGCAGACGTGAACAAAATTGTTAATATTTTTTACATGCAATTGTTAATTAACTTCTCAAAAACTTCTTATTTCATTTCTCTTTCCTTACAAATTCATTTAATTACTACGTAAGGTAATTGGAAGTAATTTTTACCCTTTAAATACTGCAGGTAATTTCTTCCTAATATTTCTGAGTGTCGAGTTATTTTTTGCCAAATTTACAATAAAAAAAAAATTGCAATTTTCAAATTTTTTGGCCTAGTACGTAGACATCAGAAATCTTCTGTAGCTCGTTTTAAAATCTAAGATAAGGGATAAAAATACTTTTGCTATTTGTTACATAAAATTTTGCATAATTTCTTTTTTTTAAAACACAAAATTCAGTAAATTCGTTTTTTTTTCAGTTGTTTTTCGTTCTTATATACGATTTTTCAGATAATCTTTCGGTCATATTCACTACACTAATAATACTGTCAATGTATGTTATTTATAATATTCAATATAGTAAAAGTAAAAGGGTATATTAAATACGTCTTATATTTTATATTTTATATTGTAAATATATATTAATTCAACTTAATTTCAAGATTACGGTTTTGATACTTGAACTTGTGATAATCTTTGTCGGTTTGTTTTCAAAATTAATATGTAACAGATTAAATATTTACTTAGTCTTGGTTTAACATTTTTGTAGTAAAGGTTAAAAATAAATATGAGCGAATTAGACGAAAATCTCGGGTAAGAATTACAAGTATTATATAAAATAATAATATGTATAGTTCACTACTATTCCATTATATTATTGCAATGAAAATTTTGTCGTAATCGTTGTTTTGAAATCGATAATAAATATATATAGTAAAATGATCTGTAACATGAACCTATCTACATACAAATATATAATAGGTTCATGGTACCGAATTATTGATTCTGAATTATGCAAAATTAAAAGTATGTAAATAAATAAAAGAATATTATATGATAAATAATATCGATCAACTAATAAAATCTGCGATGCAGTAAAGATTTTATGAAAAAAAAAATATAAAGATGGCAACAAAATAAATAAATTTATTTCCAATTTAGCCTGTTGTTTCATTTGTTGAAGAAATTTCAAACACTTATTATATGTATAACATTGTTTCTAGCTCTATTTGAAATTTTCTTTATGCACGAATTTTTCAATAATTTTTCATAAGTTTACATATTATTTGAAATTGAATAAGTTGTATTTAAAAAATTTGGAATTTTTTTTTTTAGAGATGATAAATGTTTATTACCACCATTGCATTCGGAAAGCGGTATGATTTATGGCGAATATCTAATATTAGATAAAATTTTAAATGCTCAACGGATGCTATCCGTTGAAGGAAATTTGCCTGTTCACGATGAACATTTATTTATAATTGTGCATCAAGGTACAAATGATAATAAAACACTAATAAATTTCAATATATATTAACGATATTATATATTATAGTATATGAATTATGGTTCAAGCAAGTAATATTTGAATTAGATTCAGTTCGTACATTGTTAAATGAAGAAACCATTGAAGAATCAAAAACTTTGGAAATATTGAAACGTCTTAATAGAATTGTTCTAATTCTAAAAGTATGTACATACTACTCTTAGGTTAATTCGATGTTTTTAAAACAAAATTCAACGTTTTTCATGTTAAATTCGTCATTTCTCAATGAAAATTAAATTTGAAGTTGACGAATTTAACTTAAAAAATTACGAATTTAATATGAAAATGGTGAATATTTTTTAAAAAACATTAAATTTAACCAGAAAATGGTATAGTTAATAAATAATTAACTTCAGGAAAACTAAATTAAGAATTGATTTTTTCAGTTACTTTTAGATCAGGTACCAATTCTAGAAACCATGACACCGTTGGACTTTATGGATTTTAGAAAATATTTAGCTCCTGCTTCTGGATTTCAATCTTTGCAATTCAGACTTATTGAAAATAAGCTTGGAGTAAAATCTGAACATCGTGTAAAATATAATCAGCATTATTCTTATGCATTTTGTAATGACAAATCTGTTATGGATATTATTGAGACCTCTGAAACTGAACCATCGTTATTGGAGTTAATTCAAAAATGGTTAGAACGAACACCAGGGCTTGAAGAAGATGGTTTCAATTTTTGGAATAAATTTCAACAAAGTGTAACACAATTTTTAGAAAAGGAAGAAACAGAAGCAAAAGTTTGCACAATAAAAATTTTTTTTTGCAATACGGAATTTTTGTTAATAAGAAATATATAATTTTTTAGAAAGAAAATGTAGAAGCTAGTAGAAACTATCGATTAATGGACATAGAGAAACGTAAAGAAGTATACAAATCAATATTTGATCCAAAAATACATGATGCTTTAGTTTCACGAGGTGATAGACGTTTTAGTTTCAAAGCATTACAAGGTGCAATTATGATAACTTTTTATCGAGATGAACCTAGATTCAGTCAACCTCACCAGCTTCTTACACTACTAATGGATATTGATTCTTTAATAACTAAATGGAGATGTAAGTTTTAAAAAAACAATCAATTATAATATAGAAATACTTTTCATTTATGCACACAGATAATCATGTCATGATGGTCCAACGAATGATAGGATCACAGCAATTGGGAACCGGTGGATCTTCAGGATATCAATATTTACGTTCTACTTTGAGGTAATTTTATATATTTTAATGTTTTTAAAAACAACTTTAAATAGATATATTTATAGTGACCGATACAAAGTGTTCCTGGATTTATTTAATCTATCAACATTTTTAATACCACGTGAAGCAATTCCACCACTTAATCAGGACATTAAAAAAACACTTAACTTAAGGTGGGGTGGTTTTAGTGAAAAGTCAGATAAAGCTTAAACTACTGTTTATTAAAAATATAATTCGAAAAAATATATGTACTTATATATTACAAAATTGTTCTAATAAATGTCTTATTTTTTTGCCAAATTACTTCCTCTCAAACTAAATCGAAAATAATGTTTTAAACTTTGCATATCTTACTATCTATTCAATTTGTTTTAATATTAATTTTTTACAATTCATTAATTTTTAGAAAAAAAAGATTGTTATGAAAAAGCGGTCGATAATCGAATTTTAAATTGTGGTAAACAAACATCATTTAATAACTGAAATAAAATGACATATCTTCAATTTGCATTTACTATGGTGCAGTTTCTGATCATGTTGTTAATATGAAAATATACCAGATTTTTTCACAAGCCAACACTAAACTAAATAATATATAAAACTAACTTTAAAATTCTTCATTAGTTTTTAATATTTAAAAATGTATGAAAACGGTCTGTAAATGAAAGAAAAGGTGACATCTAGGAGGAAACAACATATGATAAATAAAATATGCGCATTAACAATTTTTAATTTCAAAAAAAACCATTTTATTCCTTTCTTGTAAATAAACACATTGATAAAGTATGTACATTTTTCATTAAAATACTGTGCCCTTAAAATTATAATATGTACTAAAATTGATAAAAATGAAGCATGCGCAACAAATGGAAATAATTTTATTCAGATTAAAGAAAGTATATACATACAATCCAGTCCCAGCATCGATCGAATTTTAGAATATCCTTCTTTTTGTAATTTGAAAAAGTTTTTATTAAAAACTTAAAACAGAAAGAAACTTTTTATAGATAAAATTGTAAATAGATTAAAATATAATTGCTAAGCTTATAATGTAGTGAAAAAAAAAATCTGTAATTTCAATATGACAAAAACGTAATCTATATTTAATATCTCTTCTAAATAAATTTAGAGAAAAAAATTGCATTAGTCTACGAATTCATCGAAAGATTTTAAAAATGAAAATGAAAAATTATAGTTTGAAAAAATTAAATAATAAAAGTGCAAATAATTAATTTTTTTTAAAAAATGCAATGTTTTATTCATAAAATTATTAACAAATTAATAAAAAAAATTATGATAATTGCATTATGTGTATATATATAGTTATATTTAAGATATTTAAAATTTATATATTTTAAGTTAATGTAGAAAAAATATTTAATATATAAAAAAAAAAAACGAATTATGCGTGAAATTACTGGAACTCTTCGAGGACTTTTAAAAAAATCGAATCGACCTCCACAAGGTCGTAAAAACCGAGTTATATTTGATGAAACCAAAAATGAATTTTTTGAAGCTGACTATATAATTTTAATACGCGAGGATTGTGGATATTCAGAGGAAGATGAAGAACCATGTTCTTGTAATAATCATGAATTTGTTAGAATATGCTGTGAGGAAGGATGCCAATGTAGCTATACTGAAGATAATAAACTTCCACAGGTACATTTACAATAATAAAAATCTTAAAATCGAATACAAATAGTAATTAATTTATCTATAAAATCCATCATCCATAGAAATTTTTACAAAAAAAAATTAACTCAGACAGAAAGTCTATGCATATGTCATTGCTTATTTACAAAAAAAAAAAAATAATCAATGCAAAGTTGTTTGTATATCAAGAAAAAAAAAATTTGAATGTCAAAAAGATTTATATTGAACCTGTCTTCAAGCAGAATCAAATTTCGGCAGCTAAGAGAATAAACAGTGAAAAATTTTTGGGAAATTAAAACCCGATATTTTAACACAATTTAATTTTTTTACCCGATATTTTAATCAATTATATTTTCAAGATAGGCATACTTCAGGCAATATATACATATACTTTCTGTATCACAAAATTTTAACATATCTGAAAGATTCTAATTATTTTTAGTTTAATAAATAAAATTTCGAGCTTTCATGACAAAAATATACTGATTAATTAATCAAATTTAATCTTATTACATATTTTAAAAGTAAAACTAATTATATTTTCAAACAAAATATTAATTATAACATATAGGAAATATTCAACATAAATGTAATTTAAAATATATAGTGTTATTATGAGCAATTGTAACGTACTCAACATAATAATAGAGTATCGAATTTATAATTGTTTTTTAGGTTAATTAAAGATTACATGTTATAGTAGAAAATTATAGTAATGTCTAATTAAAATCTGACTCAATTTACCCTGTATATATATATTTTTTTAGAAGACAATTAAAAAATATTATTAAATTTTATAGAGTCCAAAATATACACCACCAATTGGTTTTGTTGATGAAGCTGCTTTAAGTCCTCCAGATGGCTATAAGGATAATGGATTAAAAAATTCTCTTGTAAATGCATTAGGTGGTCATGTATTTGGAGCACAGCATATTCAACAACTTCAGGTAATTCAAAGACTTCAGCAACAACGTGCTGCTATGCTTGCCGCCAAAGTAGCAACACAAAATAAAGATCCACCAACGCCTGAAAAAGATGCTCAAAATATAGTTTGTACTGAATGTGCTGAATGTGCAGAATGTTCTACACAAATTGCTCCTAGCATAGGTAATATTTTCAAATATACTTACTAATATGATATTCAAATTAAAATTAATTTTGATTTATTTGAAATGTATTGAAAAATACGTATCACTAAATTGTTTTATATAAATTTAGTAAATAGTAAATATGTAAATTAAAAAAAATTTATAGGTATGTAAATATGTAATTAAAATATGTGTATCAATAAATGTTTCAGAACTTGTTGCAAACACTATAGAAGGTGATCCTAGTGAACTGACTGTTTCCACAGTTGCATTATTACCATTGCACCATAATTCACCAGAAAGGCGTATGACACAAAAGGAAATTATTGCAGGTGAAGAACGTCCTAAATATATTAAAGAAGATTCACCATTTAAAGAAAACCAAGGTAAAAACAAATAAAATATTTAATAAAATTCAGATTAAGTATAACACAGAATTTTATATATTTTTTTATGGTAATTATTATATATGTAGTATGTATATTAATTAATTTTTAAAAAATTTAGATTTACAGGAAGACGATACATACTCAAAAGCTAAGAACTTAAATGAGAATTCCTATACAGTCGAGGAAGTCATGCAAAATGACAAAAGAGATGCAAATAATTCAAATAAAAATGGAATTTTAAAAGGTGGCAAGCTATGGAAGCAAGAAGAAAATCAAGTAAATTATTATAAGTTAATTAGTACCTGTTATATTTCGGAGACATTACTATATTAAATATTACTATAACTAGAATTTTCTTTAATTTCGATATTTATTATTATTCAAACTTAATAAAAATTCGATTTCATTCTGTTTTTGTAAAAAAAGAATAAATTATCGCGTAAGTTATTTTCACAAATATTTAAACTAATATTACTTTTAAATTTATGTTGTAAATTGAAAAATATGTTGTTTCACTTTCAAAGCACAATAAATAGTAGATATCCTTCTAAATTATAATTATTAATGTATGAAGCTTAAAGGTATTTTCTTAAAAATTTATCATTGATATATTATACTATTTTTTAGGTTGAAGAAGTAACAGTATATCCAAATGCAAATGCTGGAGAATTTGAAACACTTTGTAAACGTTCTGTAAGATTTTCAAGTGATAATGAAGATGAAACAGCAGACGGAAAGACTAACGAATTTGCAAATACACAAGATTCGGAAAATATTTTAACAGAATTAATCCCACTCAAAAAACATTCCAGTATTTTTAATAATGCACTAAGGCCTAATTCAGCTGTTCGTCAATTATTTCCAAGTGTAGCGCGGCCAGCACCGGCACTTACACATGAAGCTTTGCGAGCTTTTGATGAATCAAAGCGAAGTAGAACACTTATATCGGACTTACTGACTGGAAATGTCGAAAACGATTCCATCCGGAAATCAGAAAGAAATACATTAAGACGTTCGTTGCTAAGGTATGACTAGTGGTAATTTTTACTGTTGCTATATATTTCCAAATTATTACTTAAAAGGAAAAAAATCATCAAATCCGATACGTCCCTCGAAGAACGAATTAAATTATTAACATGTGATATTGATGAAACATCTGAAGAAATAGTCAGCGATAAAAATGAAAGACAGACTAATTTTAATGAGAATATAAAAGAAGAATTAAAGAAAAAATCTATTGGTGAGGAAAACATAAAACCTATGTTAGAAAAGAATTTTTCACCAGCTTCATCAGCATCGAGTTCATCAAGTAATTCTTCACAAATTTATAAAAAATCTATTGAAAAGATAAATACTGATATTAAGCAAGATAAAAATCAAAGCGGTATAGTTAATCCAATAGTTATTATACCACAGGTTAATTACTTAATAAATAAACTAAAATATTGTTTAATGAAATTGTTATCTTTTTGGTCAACAGGATTGTAGATGCCCGGCAGCTCCAGATCTTGGTATAGGAGTACATGTACCTGTTGTTCATACTCAAATACACCAAACACCTTTGCGGCAGGCTGAAATAAAAAAACAATTTTTATCAACTTTGGCTCCACTAACTTCTTGTGTGGCCGGGCAAAAGGACGATTTGTCATATTATACACTAGCAGCAAACGAAAAAAATTTTCCAGTATCCACTGATGAATCTTCAACGAATGATCTTGAAAATCAAAGATTATTATATATCGGAGAAAATTTTAAAGTTGCCCCGGATGTAATAGCTGGAACTCCTGGTCAAGAACGTGAGAGAGATGAATTGCAAGGAGGTGCTTTGCAAGGAAATAGTAAATCGGAAAAAATAAAACAAAAATCATTGGGTGCAGTCAATTCAGATGATGATGAACAAAATGATTATGGCTTCAATAAACGCCCTTCTGTAAGAGGAATTAAAACTAAGTTTGATTCTTCTAACAAAATACTTCAAGAAATGCAGGATAAAATTAATCAAACTTTAGAAATTGAAGTAAGTTTTCAAATAAAATTCAGCTCTATAACTTTCTTTAATTTCAATAAAATAGCGTAAAAAATCAAACAATTCTTCCTTACGAAAAATTAACCATTTATATTCTTTTAAATTGCTTTTAGAATTCTTTCAAATTTTATAAAACTCAAAATCAAAAAATTGATATCAATAATGATACAAAACAATGTACAAAAATGATTAGCAGCACTCAAAACCAAAATGAACAAGATTGGAATTATACTGAAAATCAAAAAAATCAAGATGAAGTTAACCAAATTCCAAACTATTACGGCAATAGTAATTTAACGATCCAACCTACATTTCATTCTCATCAAGAATCATTAGTTTACCAAAATTGTCACAGTGTAACTACTGAAAAGCATATATCAAGGTATGCCCGTAGCCCCTCTAGACGGCCTGAATCACCTCCTCCTTTAAGAAATTATCATCAAACCATGGTATTGATACCATTTAATGCTGAAACGTGTTCCCAATTAAGTACCACAAGCTCTGCAGGTGAACATCATATACAGCGACAAAATATACTTGAATATCAACAGGTATGATTGATTTATTTTGGAATATCAATTAATTAGATAAAAGTTAAGTACAGCTGCATAATTTAGTTAGTTTAAGTTGATAGACAATTTAAATACACATTCAACAAAAATTAATTAAGATTCTTTTTGTAGGTAACTCAGCAAACTATCCGTGTTCCAATAGGTTATGCATTTCCAACAATGCAACTTCATGTTCTGACAGGAAGAAAGCAAGTTAATCAGTTGGCCCCATACCCTAGATTCATTAATCAACGAACTTTGGATGTTTCTAATAGTTCACCAAATTTTGAAGAATGCCGAGTTTCGGAAGGAGCTTCAGCAGTTGCAAATCAATGCAGAAATTTACTCTCTGAAACTAATAAAAGTACTGAGCATAATAATAATCAGGCGGTTACATCTGCGGCTTCTGATACAGTTTATTATGCTATGAATGTATGACCGCAATATGATGTTAAGCATTAACAATAATATAAATTCGATTAATATTAATGGTCTTCATATATAATATTTATGCCATTACTAAATCAAATTAAATTTTTAATTACAATAATTAAAATAAAAATTATTTCAGAAAATATAAATATACAACCAAAATTGTTATTATGAAGAAAAAAAAGAATAAAATAAATTTAAAATTGACATATATAATTAGAAAATGATTTACTTTAATTATTGATAAAAATGATGATTTTAATGATTTTCAGAAGAGTCACGCAGAATATACATATCAGTGAATAGAATGATGCCAAAGAAATAGATTTGATAGCACTGAATTTTGATTTAAAGTTTGTACTTTTAAATTAGTCCAGTCAAGGGTTGATTGGATGATATTAGATAAATAAATATGGTTTTAAGAAATTATTTGTTATATGTATAATATTCAGAAATTTAAAAAAAAATGTATAGATATTCTGCCCTATTGTAGTTTTCGACTGAACAGAAAATATACGGAAATTTTTGGTATTTCAGTTTTCGGGGGAATAGAAATATTTTTCGAAAATGGAAAATCGTCCGGGGCAGAAGTTTTCGGTATTTTAGTTTACGAGTGAATAGGAAATTAATATCAAATCTATAGTGTTTCCTTTTATTCATCTTGCAGATTCTTGTAATAGGACACCGTTTATGCGACATTATTTTTTACGTTTAAATTGAATAAATTCTCTTTTAATTCAGTGTATTTAAATGAAAAGAAATTGAATTGACTGTGAAATAAGGAAATTATAGTTTAGAGACTATTTAAACCTCCCTGTATATGTACTTTCGCTAGCAAACGACAGCTAATTATCAAGTGAAACTGATACACCATATCAAATTATCGAAAATTTGGACGAATAGGGCAAATCCGTACATCTAATTCTCTTTTTATGTGGTAAATACGTTCATGAGAAAGGCGATTAAAAAAATACGTATAACATCCTTTGACTATATAATATATATGGATTGCTAGTGTTCAAAGATAAACTAGCAAAGCTCCTAGGGAGGGTGAGTAATAATAAAAACTACAAAAATTATCAAAAAACAATATGGCGTATTTTTGTTTCAGTTTGTTGACGTTTCTTTTCTGAAAAAAAAATATATATTTATAAAAAAATGTCGTAATTTAGTTTATTAACCCTTTGATTACAAAATAATTTTTCAAAAAATTTTTAGTTTATTTTTTTGTATATTTAAAGACTTCTTCAAAAGAAGAAGTTATATTTAAAGACTTCTTCAAAAGAAGAAGTTAATCGTCATTCTAGATTGATTGATTTTAATATATCATCTAAGTCGATTCATTACATATTACTTAACGCAATCCAGTCATAATTATTTAAGCTAATTTTCAATGTCTGTTATAACTTCTTCTATTTTTGTAAAAAATTTCATCTAATTTTATAGTATACTTTCAATTTAACTATTTGATTTAGCTATATTGT
Organism: Empis livida; assembly: GCA_963932195.1. Classification (NCBI taxonomy): domain Eukaryota; kingdom Metazoa; phylum Arthropoda; class Insecta; order Diptera; family Empididae; genus Empis; species Empis livida. The sequence goes on from OZ010648.1 coordinate 26,354,094, forward strand.
TGTTATTTAGTTTTTATTTAAAAATAGATTATTTCTTATAATGTAGTCTAATAAAGTGTATATTCTTTGATGACGAAATAAATAAATAAATAAATAAATAAATAAAGACACTTCTTACAGAAATTATCTTAAGACAAATTTGTAGTTTGATATGTATTAATAATTAATGAAATCTTATCTTTCGGCTTGGATTTTGCTTATGTTATAATATTGGTTTTGCTGATTCAAATTTATAACAAAAAAATGTGAACTATTTGCAAAATTCATTAATATTCCATTGCTAAATCACTACAAGCATATTACTAAACAATGTTGGTGCATTATAAAATGTTAATTGATATATAATTATTTTCTCTCATTTGTTGATTGCCTGAACAGTTCTCGTATTCAACACTTGCTTGGACATTTTTTTTTAGAAAAATATGTATATGAAACTGACAAATTGCTCATACATATATAAAATCCAACCGTACAATAATCGAAGCCTTTCGATAAAATAGAAATGAACTACATAATGGACATGATTATTTATATCTATATGCTTTATATCATTTTTAAATAATTTTTTTGAGTTCAGAAACTAATTAAGATATTATTTATCTAAAATACTAAAAATATAAAAATAATCATTTCTTCTAATTGTTCCCACATAGATTTGTGTTTTAAGTTAATTGAAATTTGATAAATATGATTTTCAAATTTTACCAATACGATACGTTCAAATTGAAATTTTATGTTTTGTTGCTGAAACATACATTGCCAAAAAATTAATATTAAATATTAATTAGTTTTAGGAATAGTTAATATTTTCTGACTCCTGAAATATTTATGATATAATAATGACAATAACAATTATTATTTTTTTTTTTTTTTTGGGGAACGCAAGAAAGCACTGCGACCTTCAGATCTATTGTGCGTTTACTGCCCCTTTCTCCCTAGCCCATATTAAGAGAACGATAGAACCTTAATATGGATTCGGGAGCCATATTGGCGAGTTCATCTGTGGTGAGTATACCCTTTCCTAGATGAATAACAATTATTAACTATATAATTGATATAAAAAAATTTTAAGAAATTCTTGATAGCCCTGGCAAGTAATAAAGGGAAAAATACCCGATAATCTCCCGAATATTTATTTCCATACAGGTTATTTAAATGTGTATTCAAATCTAAACTAACTTCCCACATTTCGACGTCCAAACCTCTTATAGTTTTCCTTTATTGCCAGCACGATTTTTAGATGCTTATTCTTTGTACAACTGGGCAGGTAATTTTAAAGAAATTGGATAATCACTTTCATTTGGATGGATATGGTCTTAAATTGAATATACATTTTGAATAATTCCGTAACTTTTTCATTATTTGTTAATGAACTCATTATTATTATTTGTCAAATAGCTACATATTTCGTAAAAATATTGCCATTAGAAAAAAAAACTTTTGATTACTGGAAATTTTTGAGTTAATATTAATATTATATAAATCAAATTTATTGAAATAGAATTGAATTTCATTTTAAAATCTGTATTTATAGTGTGGTGACGATACGTCCTTTATTTAAAACGACAGTTGTCTATTTCAGTCCATTGTCCTGTAGATTAATTTTTTTTATAAAAGCCACTTTTGTCTTTTAAAGTCTTATACAAAAATGTATTATATAGATTTTTTTAATATTCCATACTGACCGGGTTTTTTCTATTATCAACAATATGTGGAATATTGAAAAATCCTAGTTTAACGTATAAACTGACGAAGCATTTGTCTTTGAAGTGCCATGAAGACTTTTATATTTATTTATAACATTTGTTCCTTTATTTTTAAAAAGTAGTAATGAAATGAAGACTTTGTAGTAATGAAGTATTTGATTTAAATAAATAACATCCAAAATTTCTTGTCCACCTGACGGGACTCGAAAAATTTATTGATGCACACAGTTTTATCGGTTCATATTTTCTTGCAAACTTCAAAAAGAAAAAAAAATTAATAGTTTTCTCTTATATATTTGATTTTTATTATGACAATATAATGAAAACTATCCGAAAATGTTTGTTTGACGAAATAATAAATAAAATTTAAATTATGTATAATATAATCGAAAAAAAAGTTACATATTAAATATTTACATTTTATAACAATTATAATTGCACATATTTTCTAAACATGTTTTTTTGAAATTTCAGTTTGTAAAAATTTTCTAGAACAAATGTTAACGCGCGAAAATGAACTTGCATAATGAATTTTGTCTTATTTATATATAAATATCTGTTACTACTATACTATTGTATAGTAACAGACATATTTATATGTCTGTTACTATACAATACGGGCTCGTTCAATAAAATAATGCGGTTTATTTTAAAGTGTAAATTCATGCTATGCGTAGTAATTCCGCATAGTTTGTATAAACTCAATATTGTTGTATTTTGCATAAGCTGTCTGCATACATTTAGTTAGTGGATTATGAAAAATAAATATCTTTTCGTCATTGAACATCAAATGTCAGTAATAATTTTGAATTGTAAAAAAACCAATTATTTCTACTATTTATTTTATTAAATTTCTATTCAAATTGAAACTAAAAATTGTTAAAGTAACACTCACAATATTTTAGAATTCCGCTCAAGATTAGCTTAATATTAATATATTTTAGATTTCCTATTTACTTTATGACACGCTTCTAAGTATTTTATTAATTTTATGAATCAAATTTGATAAACGTTACATTTGAAATCTTAATTTTATGCATTTGCAGGTTAAATAATATGGAGTATGTGAAAAATGCGATTTTATTGTCTCTGGAATAATACCTTATGAAGCGCATCAATATCAATTTCTAGTGGTGTTTTATTTGGAGACTTAGATGAACTGAAATAAAAATTAATAACGAAACATTAAAATAAACTTGCATTAGCATTATAACATACTTTTTTGTTTTAATTGCTGGTGCAGTTGGTTTATTAGATGATCTTGGATTAACTAATAAACATTTCATAGGTTGGCCATCTAACTGACGGTTATGATACGTATCTACAGCTTTTTCAGCATCTTTTAGGTTTCTGAAAATCACTTCTGCGACACCCGGGCGAACTAAACGTGATTCACATAATTCACCAATATCTTCAAATAGCTCTTTTATATCGCTTTGTGTTACACTGCTATGCAGATTACTCACAACAATTCTATAACTTGAAGGAAAAGTTAATTTTAATGGATTCGCGAATATTCCCATCGAAGCGTGTGGATCTGGTGCATGTTCTAATCTTGTACGCATTTCATATGAAAGATGTGATTCTGGTGCATATCGACGATCATGTTGATATGATGGCGTTGGTCCCAGTACATCTTTTACAGATATTATATCTGGTGAAACGTTACGTATTTGCCTTCGTATATGTAGTTTTTCTTGAGAATTTTGATGCGCATTCATTGGCATTTCATATGCCTCGAACGGATCATTACCCCACATCGAAGGCCCTGGAATTTCTCTCTCTTTTTGAGTATAAGAACCAAATGATGGTGTTATATCATTATGAACAGTTCTACGTAGGTTGAAATTAGCAGAATTGTATTCTAAAAATAACTGTAATAGAATGCGTAAAAAACTTTATTGCATATTTTTACCTTCTTCTAGCATATCCATATTGTCGTAATCAATGTACCCACGAGGAGCAACATTCATATTAGGCATTGTCTTTAATCTCTGAAATTTGGGTTTCGGATGGAATTTACGAGATCTCAGCTCATTTGTTCGAAATTCGTAATAGTTGTTTTTATTTCCTAACCTTAAACGTGCATCACCACTAGCCATAGTAATTTGGACAAGTTTGTCTCTCGCATCACGTATCTTGGATCTATTCTTTTGTATAATTTTATTTCTCGCATCTTTGTAAGTCTCTTGTTGATACGGTTTAGTAACAAAATTTGATTTTTTGACAAAACTAAAATATTGTTGTTATTCTAGTTTCAACACTCATAAATATAGTACTTACCGTCTTTTTGGCATATGTGCTCCTCCAGAACCACCACCAGCAAATTTCTTCTTCTTAATTATTTCATCCAAACTCATATCCATTTTTTTATGAGTTACAGAAAATTAAAATGCTTCAATATTTCTTTAAACTTTTATATGTTTTAATTTTTCCGTAAAATTGCTATGCCTTTTTGCATCCTCGCTGACAACACAACAAATAGGGCGATTTACACGTTTTGTACCTACAGACTTCAAAATACGATTAATTTTAGTTTGAGACACAGTTCCCGAATCGTTACGTTTAGGTAAAATCCGGAACATGGGGCAAGCGACAAAAGTATTAAAAAAGTAATAAAATGATATGAATCGTATGTGTGACTTTCATTATGATGAGGCCATTTTTATTATAATGAAGTGCAATATTTTGCAGAAAACTAAAACGAGATAGCAATAGAAAAAAATGTAAGGCACAAAGAAACAGCACGAGAAAGGTTTTATAGCAAATTTGTAATAAAATTTTTGCAAATTTGTAGCAAATTTGTAATAACATTTTATAGCAAATTTGTAATAAAATTTTTGATATAAAAATGAATAACTGAAAAAATACTCTTTTTTTAGTAACATGAAATATTAAATTTAGATGTTTTTTTTTTAAAATTTAACACTAAACACTAAAATATGGTTTGATCATATTTTAGTGCAAAAAGAGAATTTTTTAATGTTAAAAAAATATAGTTTTAAATACTATCGAGAAAGTTTTTTATAAAGAAAATATAAGGTAAAATTGTTATTTATAATAATTTTACATTATATTTTCAGCCTTCTGGGTTTCGTCTATATTAAATTTATATTCATCTATACAAAATATATAACTTTAATTTTTATATAAAATTTATATATATAAAGTTAACTTTTTAAAAATATATTATTGCAACAATTATCCAAATTCATTTAAAAAAAATATATCATAATTCAACAAAAAATATTGTTTTTCTTAATTTATTGATTATAAATTTTTGTTAAAAAAAATACCTTACAAATTTATAATAAATAGATTATGAAAAGAATTATTTTGAATTTATTTTTCAAATACTGTCGAATATAAAAAATTAAGATCAATTCTTTAGAATTATTAAAAATGATTAGCATAAGTTAATCGGCAATTTAGTTGAAGGTACTCTGCCAAGGATTTAAGAAAATTATTAAATTTTAAAGTAGCTTATTTTTAAGATATAGTTTAATTTAAAATTAATACCAAAATCTTGACATATTTGTTATAAATAATTAATTGAAGGTTTCAATACACCAATATATAAAGGAAATTTATTATTTTTCATTTAAATGTAACCTAAATAAATATTAAAACTCCATAAAGAAACAAAATTTGCTAGACACAAGTTCGGTTTGCACAAAGAGTAAGTATTAGATGACGTAAGTAATTAATAATTCTATAAGTACCACAGATTGGTTGTCAATGTTAACAGCAAATAGCGGAATTTGTTCAAATATTGTTTTTAAATTTTATTTTAATAAACTATACTTATTTAACATAACTTTTTTCTTTGTTTTTACCTTTATATTTTAATTTTACATAAATAACAATAACATTATTTTTTCCAGAAAATTAACCAACATTAATTATTTTGCCTGTTTTATTTTTTCCCATAAAGTTCATTGTTACCTAAATTCCATTTTTACCTAAATTACTTTTTTTTCACTTAAATTTAATTTTTACCTAAATTAATTATTTTCCTGAATAAAGCTGAATTATAAATATCCGCACTCCGAACAGTTGAACTAATTTTTCTCTTGAACGTTCATCAGTGCAGATAAAAATATCCGCACTACCGCACTCATTTGTTACATAGTTTGACATATATTTGACATTTGAGAAATTTTTTTTTTTTTTAATTTTTATTTGACAAAGTGAAGGTACTTTTTTATGTATAAAAAATTATTAATGGAAGTAAGTATTCTATTAAACATTAAATTAAAATTATTTTTATTAATAATATGATATAAAATTTTGCAGTACAATTAAAAATGAATAAGACAAAGCTTCGCAAATTGTTCAAAATTAATTTTTTGATGGCAAAAGCCGAATTATTATTATACATTTTAAAATGTAAAAAAAATCAACAAAAAAGAAAAAAAATTGCGGTTAGACCTATGTTACAAGGAAGGCGCAGCCAAGGATATTTTAACAATTTAGTTCAAGAAATGAGACTGAAAGACACAGAGTCTTTTACAAATTTTCACCAGATGGATCCAAAAACATTCGATGTGTTTAGACAATTCGAAGAAATAACAGACAATTCGAAGAAATAGACAATTCGAAGAAATAACATTCGCAGAAAGATTGTCACTGACATTAAGGTAATATTTCAATCATTTTACGCAAATTAAAGTTATAATTAATTTAATAATAATAAAATTATAATTAATTTATTAATTTTAGTTATAATTATATTAACTATTTCTTATAGATATTTAGCAAGTGGTGACAGCATGAAGTCAATTGGATTTTACGGTTTTCAAATTGGTGTCAGTACTACATCCAATATTATAAGAGAGACATGCAATTTAATTTGGGAAAAAATGAATTTCGTATTTCCAACAGTTTCAGCACAGTTATGGGAAGATGTTGCTAATCAGTTCAACACTGAAGAAATTGAGAAAATCCAAGAAAATGTTATATTTTCAAAACACCAAATAAGGCGTCGGTCGATTCTGACACCCGTAGAATTGATGTTTATGAATAAAATATTATCAAAATTCAAGAGCTTAGACCTTAGAGGGAACCAAACTGTAAATTATACTTCATTTAGGCAAATCAGAACAGATTTTACGAATTATTTCAGTCCACCATCTACATAAAAAATTTTAACACCACCTGTAAAATATACATACATATAAGATATAAAAAATGAATTAATTATAATGATTTTATAATTACTTTTTAACCCACTGCCACTCATTTTTCCTCACTCACAATGTTATTAACGATATTATATTTTTTTTTTAAATTATTTGTTATATGTACAAATAAATTATGATGTGCACTGGATGAAATTTTTAATATTGTGTTTTTAATGTCATTTGATTTTTATGTCGCACTAAAGTTGAATATAAATCAACTTTTTGAGAGAAAAAAAAATGGACGAAGTATGCTAACAAAAATTGCCACAATGTGATTTTATATGAAAATTGGCGCGCGAGTTCGGAGTGCGGATATTTATATCCGCACCAATGAATTCAGCTTTACAGTTTTTCCCATAAATTTTATTATACCTAGATTTTATTGTCATCTCTTTTAATTATTTTACCTAAATTATAAAATTATTTATTGTACCTAAAAAACAATACCTGGGCTAAAATTAAACCTACATAGCCTGCCCCAAATTTCAATTTGACACTTTGGTTTTCTAAGAAAGAGAGCACCGGCCAGGCTTCAATATTTTAATTTTATGCCCTCTTCATCTAATACTCACTCTTTGGGTTTGTAGATTCAATTGAAAGCGAACAAATATATTTAATTCTAAAATGTAATTTTTTAAAATCGTAATAGAAACGTTTTTAACAATAATTTATCTTTCAGAATCTATGCAAGTTCTGAATGTAATTTTGAAATGCATCCAAATACCAAATGAGACCATGTTATATATTAAACATTTTTAATAAAAATATCTTAAGGAAAGCATTAATCGAATTTGTTTACTTTAAAACTAGCAAAATATGGCTAGACATTAATACTAGGTCTGCCATAAATATTTTATATCATTGTTCATTTTACTTGTAATTCAAGAGTCATTGAAACTAAAATGTAAATTTTAATTTCAAATTAAAGCAAACATTCTTACACCCGGTAATCTAAAATAATAATATGGATTTTTATTTGTAATTTATTTTTCTAAATCAATTCAAAAGTGGTGACTGGAATAATTTAAAATTAGTACTAATGTACTAATGTGCATAATAAAAAAATCAGCAAATGTTCTGCAATTATATTCCATGAAAAATAATCAGAAAACAAATATAAGCAGAGAATTTACGAAACTTAGATTAATATAAAACATAGTTTATATGGCCTGCTATGTCTAATAAAAATTCTGAAATAAATATGAGGTTTTTTACTTTACAAAACAGCAAAAATTAAATTCATGCATTTGCTAAAAATTATAGTTAAATTTATATAAAAACATTTAAACTCACTGAGACTGTTCAGAATTGCATCAATATTGAACTTGGAACTGAAACTCGGGTGAAAATTAAGAAAAAAAAATTTGGACTAAAAGAAATTAAACTAAGTGAAACAAATATAAAAATTTGGATCTTGAAATAAAAATTGGCACCTAAAAGAAAATAACTAAAAGAATCACTTTTCTGTTTACTTTACCCCTTTCTTCTCACTATGCACATATTTTCTCTCTTATTTCATTTTCAATAACTTTGTGTAACCAAAACAAAGTATTATCCTATTTTTGGGTTGTTTATAGTGCAAGTTTTTTTTTGTTTTGGTCGCATAAAATATATACTATTAAAATAAATACCACATTTTATTGGCGCGAAGAACATTTTACTGGTCCGCGAGGAATTTTCTAAACTTTGTGTTTCCCCTCGAATATATGCACCTGTTTGCGGAACTGATGGAAAAGCTTAAGACAATAAATGGGTACTCGTGTTATGTTGAAGAAAATCCTGGTCTCACAGTTGCAAAAATAGGACCTTGTGATGGAAAACCTGTGCTTTATTAAAAGATGTAACCAAAGTTTTCAAATTTCTAAATACACCACATTCTGAAATTACTTTCAAAATCTAAATACACCACATTCTGAAATTACTTTCAAAAATTTCAGAATGTGGTGTATTATATAATATAAGAAATGAGAGAAGGTTATAGTAAACTTTCATACTTAAAATACCTGGATCTATTTATGTTAAAATTAGTTATTTCTTTTTAATTTGGAAATTGTGAATTTTAAATCTAACTTTTACACTTACACAGTTGCTTAGCGTAAAAATTTTACAAATATTTTTCAAAAAACGTTTATTTATTTAATAAGACATTTCATTCCTTTTTCAATATCTATAATCGTTTGAAATTTTACAAATTTAAATTCTTAAATATCTGGCAAAAATGCTAACTAAAATAAATTTCTTTTCTTTAATACATCAAAATAAATTGAGTTTAATTTTTTATACTGAAACTGCTTGCTGTAAATTTCCATAAAAACTTCTGTAGATTTCCATAAAATATTACATTAAACAGTGTTTCTCAAACTTTTTACGTAAAGTACCCTTTCGTAATTTATTTAATTTTGTAGTACCCTAGTAAAATTTTACTAATTTTTTAATTTTACTAATATGCAAATAAAACAATAATTTTTACAACTAATAATAACTTTTTATTAGTTTTTTATATACATATATATATATATGTACATACAGGTAACTCCCGAACAACACGATTAATTGGTTCCGTGTTTTTTGAAATCATGTTGTTCAAGACCACTATATTTTGAAATAATTCTATAGCAAATAATATATGTATTGTATTCTTTTTTAAAAATTTACTCGAAAATCGTGTAGTTTGAAACCGTGTAATTCGGGGGAAGCTATCCGTGTTGTTCGGAGCCTGTTTGGTTGCAACTAGAAGCTCAATCTTCGGCTTAATGGTGCTGCAAGCTAAAATTAAATCATTTTCAGGACACAACCTATTTCGTATTTTATTTTTTAATTCTGTTAAAACGGAAAAACTGGCCTCACACACAACTTCTTCCATTTTCAATGTGGAATCCACATTGAAAACTCTATTAGTTTTAACTTAATATATATGCTAACAAAATAAAAGGTCTGTAAAACTATTCGCAGTAATCAATTGTTTACAAATAGTAAAAGCTTCCAGCGCAAATTAAAAACATTTTCTATTCTAAATTTCAAGTTTTATACAGTAACAGTAGAATCTCTAAACCTAGATATAGGTCGGACTTTGACTTATGCAATAATTTACAATTTGTCATAAAGACCAAGTACTTCTATTCTATGAAAGGCCAGTAAATCATCTAAAAAGTGAACTCGCATGAAAAGTTTATTTCAATTATGTCAACTAAACAAGAATTCACTCTTAATGAAGATAAAGTTGCTAGAAATTTAATGTAAATTTTAAGCCACATTGATCAATTGGCGGTTGGATTTTACATGTTTTTGACACAATCTCCTTCCATCCACAAAACTTTTACACTAATTGAAGAAGCCTGAAACGATACTACAGTTAATAAAAGTTTTATTTATTTATATTTGTATCTTTTGCTATAGCTTTGTGTTTAGCAGTACACTTGAACTGATAACCAATAAACTTTCGATTTTCCTTTTTATTTTTATTATTGTCATCACCAGCAATAAATAATATTTGTTTATTTGTAGAGCTGGAAAAATCCAAAAAAAAAACTCCAAGAAATGATATATTTTTTAATTTACTGCACAATTCAGTAGTTAGTATACGAATGAAAATCATGCTATATGTCAAACAATATTTATTAACAGAAAAATTTAATTTAAAATTTAAATCATATTTTAGTGTAAAATATGAATTTTGTAATATTAAGTATAGAATTTTGTAATATTAAATATATTTTTCAGTATGTTTTGATTTCAAAACTGTCAAAAAGTTTGTAAACTGTCAAAAAAAATTTCAAGCCATAAAAAATAATTTTGACATTCACATCTTTTTTATAGGAAGTATGTATGCCGAGGTACTTACCATAAATCGGCGTATTTATACATCGTACCACTGGATGAAGATGTCGAATTCAGCGTAAAATCGGCGTCTGCAAAATTTTACAGATGTGCTTCCCTTTCTATCACACGAGTTATAAAACTGCATTTGAAGTATGAAGATGTCGACCGGAACAGCTCGTTGATGAAGTAAAATCTTTTTAATAAACGAAAAGACAGAAACAAAAAGAGTTGAGAATGAAAATCATGCTATATGTCAAACAATATTTATTAACAGTTACAATTTTGGTGATTCCCCCAAAATTATAATTAAGTTAGTAAATATTCACATCATATGTAATATTTTGTGCAAAAAACTTTTGAAAGCACTATTGATATTATTTCGCAGCAAAGAATTTGTTAACGCAAACTCAACGTGTAGAAACGTTCAATGAAAACGTATCAGTACAAAATATTTTATATATTTATTTTATTAAATTACATTCTTCGTAATTTTATTTAATTTTTCCATTTTTTGCATGAATTTACAATTTTCTTAGCAAAAATATTTTTTCAAATATTATTTTATTAAACTACCCTTAATATTATTACCCGTATCCTTCAGGGTACGCGTACCCCACTTTGAGAAACATTGCATTAAAACATGTATATTTGTATAATTCTTGCTGTTAACATATATCTTATCATTAGTGACAATTTATTCTGTATACAAATAAAAACTTTAGTTATTGAATTGTTTAAAATATTACTTGATTTTTTCCATTTGTACCACAAGCAAGTTTTGCTACAAATGGAAACCGACAAATTTTCTTAGTCAGTGCACCATAACTTGAATTTACAAACTAAAATTTCTTTTTGCGATAAGACTAATCGTTTAAAAAATTACAACTTTAAACAATTAAATGGTATAAAGTTAACATATATAGAAATAGTATTTCCAATCATGTCATAACGGCAAACTTTCAACTTTTATGAAAGAAATGTTGATATGTTTCTACTTAAACAAATTCTATATGTGTCTTAAGTATGATTTTCATTGTGATGAGGATATTTTCATTATGATGAAGTGTCATCTTTTGCAGAAAACTTAAACGAGATAGCAATAGAAAAAAATTGTAAGGTAAAAAGAGACAGCACGAAAAAGATACCATAAATTTTATAGTAAGAGATTAGATTAAGATTAGAAACAGGTAGGTCCCTCTTGTCCCCGATCACTACAGCCACCATGGGCTTATTGTGAATTACCTTATTTTAGAACCCGCCCTTCAGACCTGTACTTTCGAAGAAGCACAAGATGGCTTTGAGTGAGTTAGACGACAGTTCCATTTGATTTATGAAACCACGCCCAAGGTGGTGATGTCTGGAACGAGCCAGTCCTTCACATTCGCATAAAATATGCTCCGCCGATTCGACATCGTTTTCGCATATCCTACATAGGTTATTGGGAACTTGTCCTATTAAGAATAGGTGCTTCTTTAGGTGGCAGTGGCCAGTGAGAAGTCCTGTTAGTGTTCGAACCATAACCCTGTTCATATCAAGAAGCTCGTGCGTTCGTTGATGTGAATGGTTGGGTAGGAATAGTTTTGCAGTTCTGCATCCTTCTGTGGATTGCCAGGCTGATTTCATTTTTGAGCAGGCCCATTCTTTTATTTCCATTTTTGCAGTGGCGGTTGGTATTCCGCAGAATGGTACTGGGTTGGTGAACGGTTGTTCGGAACCTTTCCTAGCTAGTGAGTCAGCTGCTTCATTGCCTTCAATACCCCTATGCCCTGGCACCCAGATGAGTGTGACTCTGTTTGAGTTTGCTAGTGTAATGAGGGTTTGTAGACAGTCCCATATGAGCTTTGATGTGATTACGTATGATTTTAGGGCCAGTAGAGCTGCTTTACTGTCAGAGAGTATATAGATGATTTGGCCATTGTAGTGCCTTCTGATATTTTCTCTAATGCACAGTTCTATGGCGTGTATTTCGGCCTGAAAGACAGTTGAAAATTCATCTAAGCTGGCGTGGATGTTGCATTTTGGGCGTTCTCCATAAACCCCAGCGCCAACACCGTCTTTAGTTTTGGATCCATCTGTATACCAGATTAGGGATCGTTTTTCAAATTGTGGTTTTTTGTTAGACCAATCAAGGCGTTCTGGTAGGACCACCTTGAAAGGTATGTTAAAGTTGAACTTCGGAATGGTGTTATCCGAAAAGGGGATTTTGAGTATTTTACTTTTTGTGAACTCTTGGACAAAGTGTGGGTGGGCTGCTTTGTATCCTTCCCCGTCTTCATTTGTCATGAGTCTGTATGACGAAATCATTGCTTCCTTTTGTATTTGTATGTGTAGAGGTGCCAGGTTAAGGAGCACCTCTAGGGCTGCTGTTGGAGTGGTGTGCATAGCTCCCGTTACCCCTAGGCAAGCCATTCTTTGTAATTTATTTAGATTTCTCTGAGCTGTCACCTGTAGTGTTTTTGTCCACCACACTGAGGCAGCATATAGTATGATTGGTCTGGCAATAGTTGTGTACATCCAGTATGTTAATTTTGGAGATAGGCCCCAGGTTTTACCGAGCATACTCCTGCATGTCCATAGTACACATCTTGCCTTTTCTAGGGTTCTGTCAAGGTGATTGTTCCATGTTAATTTCTCATCTAGGATGATTCCAAGGAACTTGACCTCTTTTGAGTATTCTATCGTTTCACCAAAGAGTGTTGGTTTTTTTAGTTTATCCCTGCATCTTCTCTTTGTGAACGCAACTAGGATACTTTTATAGTAAATTTATAGTAAAATTTTTGACATAAAAATTTATAACTGAAAAAATATAATTTTTTTAATAACAAAACGTATTAAATTCAGAGATTTAAAAAAAAAAAAAAAAATTTAAATCATATTTTAGTGTAAAATATGAATTTTGTAATATTAAGTATAGAATTTTGTAATATTAAATATATTTTTCAGTATGTTTTGATTTCAAAACTGTCAAAAAGTTTGTAAACTGTCAAAAAAAATTTCAAGCCATAAAAAATAATTTTGACATTCACATCTTTTTTATAGGAAGTATGTATGCCGAGGTACTAACCATAAATCGGCGTATTCATACACCGTACCACTGCATGAAGATGTCGAATTCAGCGTAAAATCGGCGTCTGCAAAATTTTACAGATGTGCTTCCCTTTCTATCACACGAGTTATAAAACTGTATTTGAAGTATGAAGATGTCGACCGGAACAGCTCGTTGATGAAGTAAAATCTTTTTAATAAACGAAAAGACAGAAACAAAGAGAGTTGAGAATGGAACCATAAATTATATAGCAAAAATTATGAACTGAAAAAATATTTTTTTAGTAAAAAATGAAATATTACAGGGGTGCGCAAAGGTTTATGTATGGGGAGCCATTTTCGAAAATCACCTTAGAGCCGCAAAATTATCAATGTAAATTTAAATTTAAATTTAATTATCATAATTAATTAATAACTAAAAGCATTTATTTTAAAACTATTTAAACTTTTTTTAAATTTTAGAACTTAACTCAAGCAATAAAATATATTTTTAAAAAAAACAAAATTTTACAACTTAACTTAACTCTCTCTTTTGGCGCTACAGTTCGTGACGAGCCTGGGCCTCCCTTAAAGGGTCTCTGTAACATTTTATTGCAATTTGGACCTACTAATTTTATATGGATTCCGAACCATAAATTTCTTTATAGTGAAGAAACTTTCTAATTGCAACAAGCTAATGGCTTTTATTAGTGAGACATTTGTTGTTAGCAAATGGTCTCTGCCGTTAGCATTTTTCCCAGTCTTAAATTACATTTTATTATAATTTTTATTACTGGTACTAATTTTTAAAGCTGAGTAAACTTAGACCAACATCGATGTCTCGGACGGGCGTCGAACCCAGTACCTAATGCACCACAGCTTAGCACACTACCACTTAAGCCACCGTCGGTCTTCACACACTACCACTTAACTTAACTGAACTTAAGTTAAGTGGTAGTGAGTGAAGACCGACGGTGGCTTAAGTGGTAGTGTTAGCACACTACCACTTAACTTAACTGAACTTAAAAAAGTTGATAAGTGAAATAAGGAAAAATTCATGTTTTCAGTCTACTTTAATTTTATTTTGTCAAATTTCAGTTATATTAAAAAAATTTCAATAATTTATTAAGCCAAAAAAAAAATGACAAAGAGCCGCATGAGCCGCAGTTTGAGTTTGTCTAAAATATTAGATTTAGATTATTTGTGTTTTAAAAAAATTTAAGCGTCCCGTTTATAAGTGATTAGTGTAAGTGAAATGGGTAGGCTAAAAAAATTCTATCTAAAACCCATTCGTAACCTGAACTTATAGAGAATAGAGATGGGAAAAAATCCACTTCTTCTAATACTGGAGTTAAACTCGAGGCGATAAAAATTGACGACGTCCCAAAGGCGTCCATTTAATTTAAGTAGTTACACTAAACGCCGTGCATTTTAACCCCACTTGCATGAATTTTCATATAACATTTTATTAACTCTCACTAATTCAATTAATTGCTCCTCAAAAGTCATAGTTTTTTAATTTATTTCACAAACACAAACTTTTAAATTATGATTTAATTTCTGACATTAAACATATGATTTCGAAATATCATTTGACGGCGCTAAAAGTAGAAATGAATTCAACTTTTTTAGGAACGCCGTTGACCGCCGTTGACCGCCGTTGAGTTTATATGATTCTATACAGTTTCATATATTTTAACTTTTGTTTGACAGTTCACAGAATGAACGCGGTCTGAACGTCGGCGAGTTTAACTCCACTATAAGGAAACCCTTGACATTTTGTTAAGGTCCAGTTTTCAGCGATGTCTTACTGATAACACAATGTAAAACGACCCTCGCAGGCGATTACGAGGGATTGAAACTTGACTTAAAATCTTTTATTACCAGAGAAAGATTGCTTTGGGCAATTAATTCCTTCAAACTTTTCAAATCTCCGGGTATAGACGCCATTTATCCGGCTTCCATTCAACATTCGGATGTAGCACTAATAGACAGACTATGCAAAATATTCATAACCTATCTAGAATTGAGCTACGTCTCGATCCCATGGGAGGAATCTAATGTTATTTACATCCCAAAGCCGGGAATAACAACTACGTACCGACCAACTCTACAGACCAATACATCTAACTCTACAGACCAATACGTTTTTACTAACTCTACAGACCAATACGTTTTTACTAAAAACATTGGAACAACTGATTGAAAATGAGCTCAGATGAGAAATACTTAATTCGGGACCAACATTTCTATTGCAAAGGCTGGTCCGTTGACTCTGCCCTACATAGATCAACTTATGGAATTGAGAAAGCATTTACTGTAAGGAATGCAACACTTGGAACTTTTATAGATACAAAAGGTGCATTCAATAATGTAAGTACAAACTCAATCCGTGCAGATAAAAAGATCGTGGATTTTGCCATAACCTTTCTGTTCTTAAACATAAAGGTTATAATAGAAAGGTTGTGGCAAAATTCGGTGATTCCTCACAGGTCGTGCAAGGGAGAAATGGTACTTGCAATGATGACGTGCTACAGGAATTAAAGAATTCAGGATACCACATCGTCTGTTATGCAGACGACTTGGCTATTTTTGTTACCGGGAAATATGAGACTATACTCACCGAGCTTATGGAAAGTGCGATACACATCGTCTGTCCCGGGCTTACGTTAAACGAAAACCGAATTAACGTAAACCCGGGAACACCGAGTTATCTCTCGTCTCAAGGAAAAGGAGGTTACCCAGCTTAATTCTTCCCGAAATAGGAAATATTAGATTAAGCTTAACAGACCTTGGTGTTATTTTCGATAAAAAGTAGATAAGGCAATATCTGCTTTCTGGGCCTGTATGTGTGCAGTAGGCAATAAATGGGGGCACCGAAAATGATACCATCTGTAGAGGATTCGAGGAAGAGGATCAAACACTAAAACCCCTTCCCTGCAGGTGCCGCGTGGTTTCGACACAGAAGACTAAAACACGTGGAAATTCACTTCTGAATGGACTTAGTGGAGGCGTCCAGTTTAAGACCGTCTAGAATGATGGAATTCATTGATGGGGTAGGATGGACTCAATAGGTCTCGGTGGGCGGTGGTTTTAATCGTTCTCCTTTCAAACCAACCAACCAAGCGTTTCACTGGATTAAAATTTCGATTCAGCATAAAATCAGCGCCTACAAATATATTGCATATGTTCTTGGCTCTCTATTTTACAAGTCATAAAATTGTATTTTACATCTCTTTCTGATCGACATCACACGACATCACAATGAAATCATACTTAATGAAAAAGGCGGCATCATAAGGAATATCTTAATCAGTGTTGCCGAACGTAGAGATTTTTCCATACAGAAGGGAAATCAGACACCAAAATTAGACGTAGGGAACATTTACTTGGAATATATATTCCATTTCAATTTATATTCCATTTCAATTTATTCTATTAATTGAAATGGAATATTTCAATTAATAGAATAAATTTTAAAAATATTTCTTGTATAATAAGTATAACTTCAATTCGATAGTTTAAACTTTCTTAGAGTGTGTAAACACCGGATAATATTCAATGATTTTGCTAGCATCTGTCGTTCGTATTCAGGTTCACATGACATTGAACATATCACAATGAATTATTTATGTTTATGTTTGTTTATTTTATTATAAACATAATATATATTTAAATTTTTTCTTGTTGTTATAACAATTAAAAAACAAATACAATAATTATTAAAAACAAATAAGAACGCCTGTGTTTTTTATTTTATAATTTCATTTCTCTACAAAATTTGAATTTTTACGTTTCGGTAACATTGATCTTACTAAATCTTTTTTTTACTAGAAGTATGCCTATTGTGTTTGTGTCAGTATATAAAATTGCTGCTATCCGAAACTTATACATTAATATCTATCTCCACAATTAGCATTCTTGATTCTTGTCCTCTCTCTTTGTGAATTTTGTGAAAACTAACATAGTTATTTTAGTTTGTCAAATTTGAGAAAGGAGATTTTTTATTTCTAAATTTTTTTTTTGTATATTCTAATGGAAAAAAGAACAAAATTTAAATAATATTTCAGTAAAATTTTAATGGGAAATTCTGCAAACAAAAATTATTCTTTTCGTAGTTCCAATAATTCTGTTTCTAGTGACAGAGAAAAAATCACAAGTTTTAACCAGGTAAATAGTAATTAAATGCGTAATTTGTCATTTTCTAGATCTAATTTAAATTTTTAAATAATATTTTCATTAAAAAATAAATTAAGTTTTTGTAAAAAATACTTATTTTAATTTAAGAGTACATATGTTTGTAAACAATTTACATTAAATTGTATACGGACGTACGCAAGTAATGTGCCATATTATTAAATTGACAGCTTACATAAAATATTTTAAATGTAAATCTATAGCAAATCGCCATAGTCAATCGAATTAATTTTTAGCAATATAAAATCTGCTTCAAATATAATGGTGAAGCATGTGTAATTAAATATGTGAGATTGCAATTTTACAATATCACTAATTACAATAATATTTTTCTTTTCTCCATTATATTAAACATAATAATTGGTTTTTGTTGATGACCCAATCATTTTTATTTGTAAATTTTAGTTTCTAGGTTATATTATAATAGTAAAATTCCATTTTAAATAAATAGTTCTCAAATATACACTAGCTTTATCATAAACAGCCTACCAATACCGCAAGATACTCTATGTATAAACTAATATTTTTCTTTTAGTAGCAAGACATTTAACATTCGGTTTATAATCATTGTTGAATTTCCTTCAACAATGATTAGCCTTCTGTAATATCACTCATTTATGTCAATTAGCAATTTTTCTGTAGTGTTTTTTCTTAGAATATATCTTACACTTTCTCTCAATAGGCATCAAGGGTCGAAAATTTAAGTGAACGTTTACATTTGAATAACGGTAGACTCTATAGTGTATCAACTACTAACAAGTCGTATAAGGAAAGGTAATTAAAATATTGAATATTATGAATTATGGAATAAATAAAGTTTTTTAAATTCTAGATCTGTTAATTCTTTACGGCATTCAAAAACTGTTTGGCCATCTCCATGTACGGATTTATTGTTTCTTTCGCACTTTAAACGTCAATCCAGAAATAATGAATTTAATATTATAAATGTTATAGCCCAAGGAGGATTTGGAATTGTATTTAAAGTATCAGAAAAACGTAACCCAGTAAATAAATATGCATTAAAAGTTTTTAAAAAATCCCAGGTTGGTGATTTATATACGTAAGAAACTCAAACATTTTTTTATACATATATTTTTCTAAAGGTTTTGGAACAAAGGAGTGTGGATCAAATCAAGGCTGAGGTTAATATTCAAAAAGTGTGTTGCCATCATCCGTTTATAGTCAAATTAGTTGATTCCTGGCAAAACCGTGGCCAACTTTATATACGTAAGAAATTATGTTTTTTCCAATCGATTATTGATCTTATTATTTTTATTACTTTCAAAGATTATAAAATAATCCAAGAACTCCTGATTTTTTTTTTAAATTTTGTTGTTTCGTGCGGTGGTGCAGCTAGAAAAAACGTTTTTTAATTCACGTTAAAAAATGAACAGAAAATATAAGAAAGTATTTAAGACTATTTGTTAATGAGCTGTTTTTATCTGTTTTCTTCTTTTTTTTCTTTCGCATCATACTTGAGTATATATTCTTTTGAGTTTTATGCGAGAAATACTGCAAAGTTATAAATTTGAAGTGTATGGTTTTTATTATAGTATTTTCTCCAAATTTTCTTGAACAATTTTCTGAATTGAAAATTACGAAATATATTTCTTCTTCATTTTAGCTTTTTTATATTTTATAATTTTTCAGCCGTGATACTTTTACTTTTTACGTATTGCTACTTTTTTTTCGCGTTGGTCGAAATATGTATGCAGAAAAATTTAAATTGGATTTCTAATCCAAGTTATTAATTATGTGGGAAAATTTTTTATAAAGTAGTTTTATTTGAGAATGCTCTATAAAAAAGAACAACTTAACCAAAATTATTGAATTAGTTTCAAATTATGGAAATACCTTCACCAGTTTACAGGCTCCAATAGTGAATATTTTCTAGTACTATTGACATGGTTTAAATATATTATTATAACTATCATTTTGTAAATACTAAACCAAAGAAATAGAAATTCTTTTATAAGAGCGGGTCGTAACATTTCGACTCGTCATAAACATTTTTTGAAAGTAAATTTTATATGTGATGATCTTGAGTTTGTATTATCTTTGGTAATATATATTAAAATAGCGTTATTTTTTATGCCTAAAAAATATTGTTAATCAATCCGAAACCACTACTACAATAATTAAACTTTTAAAATGTATTATTTAGTTTCAGAATACATTTCCGGTGGAGAGATTTTTAATATATTATGTAATTTTCCTACTGAACTTGTGAGAATATATATTGCAGAAATAGCCGTAGCCTTAGGTAACTTTACAACCTATGCTAAAATTTTATTTATTAATTTTTATTTTCTTTTTCAGATTTTCTTCATAACGCAGGCATTATATATCGTGATATTAAGCCTGAAAATATTCTCTTATCTTTTAATTACCACATAAAATTAATTGATTTTGGTTTAAGTAAGTGGCTTAAATTGGGTGATAGAACAAACACAATTTGCGGAACTCGTCAATATATGGGTACGAATATACTTTAACTAATATTATTGATAAATTTCACTTTGACATCAAAGTACTAAATATTAAGATATTTCAAAATGAATGCCAGATCTCAAGTTTTTGATTTAACTATGGAAGGTAGACAAGTTGATGAGGCCGTTGCAAGTATTTTCCATACTGTTCTATTCCATAGGTGCTTAGGCAAATTTATGTATACGGGAGATGCGACATATTCTATAGGAACTGTAGGTTATAGCGATGTTGATTGTGATTTTTTTGATTTTACATATGTATGTTGTACATCTGAAAGTTTAAATAGGACTGTTAAACAGGCCATAAATATGTTTAGCGCAAAATTGCGTAGTAACGAAAGTTCGGGATCAGGACAAATTAGTTTGGAATTCTTTCAAAAGAAAAAAAATCGTTGGCCCTTTCAGGCTGAATGTATTCCTTGGGAAGTATGGACTGTTCGTTTAGATTTAATACAATATGAAAACGAAAATGATCGCCATGTGTGTCGCGAAACGGTTAGTGATTTACTTACAGAAAAAGTTTTGTACATTACGGAAGTAATGAACCGTCATGATTATGTACCAAAAATACCAAATCAAACAGAACTTGATCTAATATTCGATACTTCTTATCCAGATGTTCAACCATACCTGTTTAAATTCGACTATAGCACTTCGGGAACTACAGTACCGTCTGTTGGAAATACAATGAAAAAAATTATAAAAGAAACACTTTCATTGTGACTTTTTGAAATTTCTTTTTGTCTGCATTTAGGTTTAATGAAATTTTTTCTAATTTATCTTCACTTTTAAAGTTAAAGCAATTATATATCTCTTTTAATTTAACACGTTTCATACGATGTCGCACAGGCTATCGGCATCGTGCTACACTTCAGTAGTTTGCTAGATGTGTTAAAAGATTTCACATATTTTGTGAAGAAGTTTACTTTAAGACTATAAAAATAGTAATATAACAAGATTTTTTTTTCCAATGTAATCGATTTATTCTTAAGTCGGGTTTACTCTTAACAAATTTTAGTTCTTATAATATGCGTTTTATTAAGAATTCCAAAAATTACTACTTTAATTTGTTACTATTCCTTTTATCTTTTATTTCTTTTTCTAGGAATAATACATTTTTCAAGATACGCTAACCTTCAAAAATGTATTATTCCTAATACGCTAACCTTCAAAAATGTATTATTCCTAGAATAAGAAATAAAAGATAAAAGAAATAGGAACAAATTATATTAATAACAATTCCGCCAAGGGTATCGAAAACGGTGCCATATCGAAACTGCTGAGAAACAATTGTCAGGTATAGAAAGAAATTTATCAAGCACCATGAATCGTAATAAATTTTTTAAGTTTCAAAGTCTTAGTTTTCAATTAAAAAAATTAAATTGGGCTAAACATATAACTGGAACAAAAAATATTTTCATATATGTAATTTTCGTATTTAATTTAAAGCTGATAGAGAGAGTAATCCTTAAATTATGAAAACTGGTACATTTTCAAGATAATACTATTCAAAATGTGAAATATAAAAGTAAAATTAGAATGAAAAACATATTTATTAATAAACAATTTGTTATATCTGTTTGCTTATATTTTGCAACATATATGATATAAAATTTTAATTTTCAAACTTAAAAAAAAAAAAAAGCAAAAATAAAAAAAATATTGTAAATAAAATGTTGGTGTAAATAAGGAAATGTAATTAAAAAAGAATTACATTTTCAATAAAAAATTAAGCTTGATTATAATATTAGAGTTAATGTAAATACAAATCGGAAAACCATTATGTTAATATTTTTTTTGTAAGTACAATATTAATTGTAAAGCTAGTATTCATTTAGTTAATAGTTCTATAAAATATAGAACATTTAAATTTAACGAAAAAATGGAATCGTTTAATTTTAATTATTTTTCTTGTAAATAGTTTTCCCTTAAAATTTATTATTAATAATTATTTTGTAAGAGATTTTAAACGTTATTAATAAAATTTAAATATTTGTCCAAATATTATATTCTTTTCAACTTATAATTTTGTCTTTAAATAAACGGAAAGTGTGTTGTGACTGTATTTCAATATATTTTCATTTATAATTTAAATAGTATCAAATAAAAACGTTTTAAAGTATTTTGACATTCTTTGATTTATTTTTATTATAAAGGGTAAGTATAACGTTTTAATTTGTTATCATTTCAGCACCAGAAATTCTACGAGGGGAATCATATAGTCATGCAGTTGATTGGTGGTCATTAGGAATTGTTGCTTGCAGAATGTTTACAAATGAGGTAATTTCTTTAATATTATATATTTTCAGATTCGTTCAATAAGTTTTGTATATCAAATTATAATTTGTTTTTCCTATAAACATTTGTAAATAATTTTTAATAGTATATACAGGCTTACAGTAAGGTTACAAAAATCTAGATTTTAGTTTGTTTTGCTATACATATTTCGAATAATACAACATTTTTTAAAAATATGTACAATATTTTTAAAAATATAATGATCAAGAACTGTATAATAAAAAAAGCACGTATTTTTGATGTAAGATTAAATTATGAAAATTCATTAAAATAATTATCATTATTTTTGTACACTGAATTACGTTTTTCCAACGGAAGGTAATTTAAATACCATCTTAATAAAAATCCAATCTTTCCCCTAAAAAAACTGGGACACCTCCTCTTAAAAGCAGTACCATTATAACCTGGTATCCTTGCAAATGTAAAGCTCGGGAAAGTAGGGCAAATGAGCTAAAAGTTATAATTCGGGAAAGTAGGGCAGATGAGCTAAAAGTTCGTATCTCCGTTAATTTGAACTTGGAACTTGGTGCAACGTTGGGTCTTGTGTTACCTTTATCATCATCACTGGCTCGACAACCAAGGTCGGGTCTTGGCATCCTCTGTTTACTCCTCCAGACATCTCTATTTTGACAAATCGTTCTCTAATTTTGTGCACCAATTTTTTTAGCATCTTCATCAACTCCATTTATCCATATTAATTTTGGTCTACCTGGTTTCCTTTATTCATCTGGATTATTGTTTACAGATATTTTTACTGGATTTGCTCCATCTTGTCTAATAACATGACCAGCCCATCTTAGCCTGCTGATTTTAACAAATTAGCCTGCTGATTTTAACAAATTTCACAACATCAACTTTATTATATAAACTGTACAATTCCTGGTTATATTTACGCCTCCAGACACCATTCTCATTTACTGGGCCAAATATTTTTCTAAGAACCTTTCATTCAAATACACCAAGTCAAATTTCATCAGCTTTGCTCAGCTTCCATGTTTTGGCTGCATACGTCAGTACCGGTCTAATTAACGTTTTATAGTTAGATTTTTGTTTTTTTTTGATAATAATCTCGATTTAATTAAAGTGTTTGAGACCAAAATAACTTTTATTTGCAGCTAATATGCTTTATTTAATTTCCTTGGTTGTGTCACTTTTATTGTCTACCAGCGACCCAAGAAATACAAAATCATATATAACATCTATATTGTGTTCTCCTATCGCTAATACCTGCCTCTGTCTCTGTCTCTAAGGCTTTTTTGCTGCGAGTTTGAAGCTAGCATTGTTATGGCTTCGTTTGACGAATCTGATCAAAAATCAGACGAATCTGATCAAAAAACTGACGAATCTGATCAAAAAACTGCATTTATTTTGCTTTTAAGCATCAAAAAATAGCGTTTTCGCAATTTCGAAATCCGGGAACGGGAAAATGGAGTTTTGGGGGATTAAAATCCGGTTTTCGGAGTCGGGGTTTTCGGAATCGGATTCAGGGGCTCCCGGAGTACCCGAATATCGCATTTTCGAAAATTAGAAATTACAGTTCCGAATATGTGATTCAGAGGCATTTAATGTTTCGTTAAAATATTCTGCCCATCTTTTCAGTGCGTCATTACCATCATTTAGTAAATTTTTATTATTGTCTAAACATGCTGTAGTTCTTGGTTTAAACCCCTTACTCTTTTGCTTTACTTTTCCATAAAACAGTCTGCTTTCGTTATATGATGAATGATCTTCTATGTTTTCGAACTTTGTTTTTTTCATTTGCTCTTTTCCGAGGGCTCGAAATTTGAAAAGAATAATAGAATGCGAAAGCTTAACAAATGTCTTACTAAAGGTAGTAATGGCATCCACGTGACCAACTTCCAGGGCGTTAATTATATACAAATTTAGTTAAATTGGTGGTCTTTGACCTGCCTTTCCAAAACCCGTGTTGTTTAGTCGAAATAAGGGATTATACAGTGAAAGTAAGGAGTATCGTAGGTAATACTCACGAAAAATTTCGGAATACAAGATAACTCAGCAATAGGCCTATAAATTCTCGATTTCCGCCAAAGAGCTTTTTTTCAATATAAATTGAAAGAATATTTCTCATAAGGTCATCTGGGTCATATGAGAAATCTTCTTTCAATTTATATATCTTGTTTACAACCGAATTATAATCAATACATATATACGAAAAAGAGGTCTGAGCCGTATGGCCCAAATATGAAAAGTAACTTTCGTCGGAAACTTGAGCACTATCTGTAAACGCTTGACCAAAAAAAATCCGCAAAATAGTTGGAAACAGCTTTGGGATCATTAGATGAATGATATCCTTACTTGAGTGTTGATGAATAACTATCGGTTTTTCTTTTTGTATTAATGAACTTTCAAAACGTTTTGGGATCCGCAATAATATCAAATTGCATTTGGTTTATATAGTCAGCATAAAGCCTCCTATACTCTTCTAAAAAAAGCATTAGATACGTCTTTATAAGCTAAAAAGGCAGAATCAGATCTAAAAGTTAAAAATTTCCTCCATAATTTGTTCCTTTGATTTCTTAACAAACGTAATTCATTGCTATACCAAGGAGGCGAAATAGATGTGTTTTTACGGTCGAGACAGGAGCCGACTGTTCGACACATTTATTGATTTCGGAGTATTTTTTTTATTTTTTTTTTATTTATTTATTTCGTCTACAAAATTAGTTACAGACTACAAAAATACTTAAATCTAAAAATGAAAAACCAAAACAATTACATATATAAATATAGCTTAAAAATTTAATTAACATTGAAATAAAAATGTTGTTTATTAATAGTTTTGAAAACTTCCCTTGGCACATTATAATCAAATAAATGGAATATTTCATTAAATAGTACCATGTAATTAGAGACTGCACCGTATAAAGCAAAATTGGTCCTAAGGTAAGGAACAAACAAACACCAGGATTTCGTAATACACGAGCTGGAACATGCCACGAGAGCAACTGTAACAACTCAGGGCAATGATATTAAAATTTATAATGTCATGCACCAACATTATGCAGGCTAATTTCCTTCTGTTTTGCAAGGTTTCCAGTCCTATTAACTTGCATCTGATATTATATTCAGGCACGGCACCCCAAGAGTCACAAAAGTTGATTTTAAAAAGACAATATCTTGTAAACTTACGTTGAATAGACTCAATACGCTTAATGTGTGCTCCATAATATGGTGACCAGACAACGGATGAATATTCCAATATTGATCTAACCAGACCGAAATATAGAGACTTTAATGTATATTAAGATTTCTAAACTCTTTGGAATTTCTTTTCACAAATCCAAGCATACAACAAGCTTTACTACAAATATATTCATAATGGGAAATGAATGTAAGTTTGTTGTCAAGTATTACACCTAAGTCTTTAATTTGACTAACCCTCATTATGGAACTATTGTTAAGAGCATAGTTAAAAACAATAGGATTTCTACCACGACCAAACGTGATAACAAAACACTTTGAAACATTCAAAGAGATACCATTTCGTTTACATCATTCTATTAAATGAGAGAGATCTGATTGTATTGCAAAACAGTCATTAATCGACTTGATAGTTGCAAACATTTTTAAATCATCAGCATAAAGTAGACAAAAGACTTTTTTAAGAATAAAAAAGGAAGATCATTAATAACAATAATAATGGACTCAAGTGACTTCCTTGAGGGACGCCTGAAGGAACATGAAACGTTTTGGACATAAAAGAGCCAATGCGAACGAAATGAAGGCTATTCGTTAGATAGGATACTAACTATTTTAGAATTGCTAAATGAAACCCTAAAGCAGCCAACTTTTTTATAAGAATAGAATATAAAACCCCATCAAAAGCCTTAGGGAAATCAGTATAAATGGTGTCCACTAGATAATATGATTCCATGTTCTTTATTACATAATTAGTAAAAAGCAACAAATTAGTCGTAGTTGATTTACCACAAATGAAACCATGTTGTTCAGGTGTAATATGGTTTATTACCGCGAAATAAATTCTGGTTTTAACAAGACTCTCAAATAATTTCGATATAACTAAAAGTTTTGCGATTCCTCTATAGTTCTCAATTTCATGTTTTTCACCTGATTTATAAATAGGTGATAAAGAGGATATTTCCATCTATCAAGAAATAAACCATTTCTTAACGAATAATTGAAAATGTCTAGTAGAGGAATTACGACTTGCGAACTGTATTCTCTGAGAAACATATTACAAATATTTTCAGTGTTTCAATGAGGACAATAACATCAAAGTCATTCTTAAGAATTGCTAATTTTATGTCATTTAGTTTCGTTCTTATTCCACTAACATTCTGAAAATAAATATGTACTCAAGATGAGAAATCATTCGTGGTAGTTAGTGCTTTATGTTGACACTCAGTCAAAGTGGAAAGGACTGGACTTTCTACTTCAATCACTTCATTCACCAACAGACACGAAAAACAAACAGGAACAGTAACTGGAAATAAGCCGCTTGAAGTATTTAACTCACGGAAATTCCCAGCTGAGAGTTCGAGTTTTTTGATTTAAACATTTTAACACATACTCCAACAGGCCAGAATGAAGGTTTAAGAGTATTCGCAAGACGATCAACTGGTACACCCAGCATGAATGAAATAAAATTCAATGCTAATGGGTCAACCTCAGTTTTAAACAGTGAATAGCAGGCAACGGAATTTGAATTTATTACTAACTTACCACAAATGAAACCATGTTGTTGAAGTTATCGATGGAAAAATAAGATCAAGTTGTCTATTAAGATTGTTCTTAATGTTACTAATCTGATATAAGCCACAATCAGACAAATTATCAATGAACAATTTCTCAGTTGACGACGCAGCATTGAATGCAATAAAATATGTTTGATCATCTGATCTGACCCAGACCAGCCTCGGAAGATTAAAATCACCAACTATAAATAAATCATCACAACCTTCAATAGTAAGAAATCAACGGCAGATAAGAAAAGCTGGTAACATTCCACGGAGCTGACGGGGTGTATATAGCAGTTCAAAACATACAAATTTTTGCGCTCAATAGTTATTCGGACACATATTAACTCAATAGTAACAGTATTTGATGGTTCTCATTCTGAGGGATGTGGGGTTCTTATTGCAGTTTATACTGTTAATATTATTAATATTAACAGTATGAACCGCAACAAGGACCCCACGCCCCCTACAATGACCACCATGTTTCCGGAAAACATTAAACTCAGAAGTAAGAACTCATTATTGTTTAAACTATCATTCAAATTTGTCTCAGTCAAAGCGACAGCGTCAAAAGGAAAAACTTGAGCTTTAAGAAATCTCTCACTCGATTTAGTACAAAGTCCCCTTACATTATGATACATGAGCTGTGGGTTTACTGTTTTTTGAACATTTACAGATAATGTCAGTATAAAGACATTTAAGATAAGTTAACACCTCATCTGGCAAACTTACTGAATGATAGCCAGTACAACAAATAGTTTTAGGGTGAGGCACAACACGATACTAGGCGGGGTAATCGTAACAGAGTTGCCTGATAAGAGGAGTAGATGGAACAGGTTCATGATTAGCTGGAGGAGAATTAGTGGTAATACGAGAATATGAATTATTAACAGTAGGACGTGAAGAAGTATTGGATTTAGATTTATTTTTGGAATTGGATACAGAGTTAGATTTAGAATTAGAATTAGAATTAGGATTAGAAATAGAGGAGGAATTGGGATTAGAGCTAAGAATAGGATTATTAATAGACATTAATAATCCTATTCTTTTTCAATTTGGATTTAACCATAACCTTATTATTAGTGGTAGAAGTAGAATTAGAATTAAAGGTAGATTTACAATTCAATTTCAAATTCGAATGTCTTATAGAATTAATGCTAGAGATAGAATTAGTATCAGAAACTGAGATAGAATTGTAGTTAGGTGAAGAATTAGAATTGGAAACAGGAGTTGAATTGTTTCAGCAATCTCTTCCTCTAGAGAAGGGTTAATAATTAAATAATTACTGTTTCAGCAATCTCTTCCTCTAGAGAAGGGTTAATAATTAAATAATTAATGTCAATTTGTTCCACCATAGAAGTCGTGTCAATAACGTTATTGCTAAGCGAAATAATTTTTTTTCAATATTAAACACCCGTTTAATATTGTAAAAAAGAAGGCCCAACGTGTTTATTTGTCAGATCAATAAATGACATCAATTTCTCGATCATGAAAAGTATTTTTTTTTTTTACAACGTCAAACCTTATTTTCGGGGACGATCTATCTGATTCACATACAATAACGAAACCGCAAAAACAAAAACGCGGATCCATCGTTATAATAATATAATAAAAAGAACTAAAAACCTTTAAAAACTCAATAAATAAAAATAAATGTAAAGAATATATAAATATAATTAAAATAATCCAATCATAAAGATTTTTTATCGATAAATTACCGATGTAAAAAGAGTCGACCTAAAGTAGTAAGGTAAAATAGTGACCTGAGCCAATATAAAAAATATAAAATCAAAGTAATACTTATCTCAAAAAAATTAAATGCACAAACACACACAAATTATAAAACTGATTTATAGTTATAGAAAAACAATAAGCACTAATGTTCTCTCGACAAGTTTATATAAATACCCATAAAAAATGGCCAAACAATAGCTAATAAATTCAATACTATTGCGAGACAAAGGAACTAATACAACACAAATTTATTAAAAAATTACGACAAATCATCAACACCATCCATATCCACTCTTCATCCACTATTAAATATTAACCGCAGTTATATGAAATATTTAATATCAAACATTTTTCATAAAAGTGGAGGACCAATTCTATAATACTAGAATTGGACCCCCACTTTTATGAACAATGTTTGATATTAAATATTAGGTGATGACGATTTGGTGATACTTGGTGACGATTTAGTGCTGCGCAACATAGTTTTTTCTTGTATATCTAGTTTAAATATGCATATACTTGTATTAAGAAGTATATGCATATTTAAACTAGTATTATTTAGTTTAAATATGCATATACTTGTACTAAGAAATGCTTTTTCTTTATGAATTTGTAGGTACATATATCTATTAGCTGTACCCAAATGCAAATTTTGCTGTATTATTCTAATTGCTTAATGTTTATTGATTTTGTAGTTAGATATTAGCTTTGTAGCTATATAATAATTTAATTTTGTTTTTGCTTTTATTGCTTTTTTTCCTTTAATGAATTTAATTGTAGGTAAATTTGATGAAATTTAATGTATATAGCTGAAAATAATCTTTATGGAAAAAAAATCTTTAAAGAAGTAAAATAAAAAACAAACAAAATAATAGTATCATTGTAATATATTCTACACTCAGAAAACTACCCCGTTTGTGGCAACCGCATAAATTGCCCTACCGAATAATTCGGTCGTAAAGATTTTTTTTCGCAACAGTCGCTACAACCTCTTTTTTTACGTTAAAAGAATCGACAATGAAGTCATGTTGGCCCTTAATTGTGTTGGACTAACAGAATACTTTGTCCAGAGAGCAGAAATTATTGTTTTATGTGAACAAATTTCGGTTGCAGTAGTTAATTAGTTGTTCACGAAAACCGAATAACCCAGTACTTGCAACTACTGGTTGGTTGACAAAATCTAGAAATTTGTTATATTAACATACCTACACAGTTAATGTAACCATACCTCAGTCTTCACAACCGAAAAAAGTATTTGTGGTATAGTCAGGAAGAAGTTAATATAATCGAATGTTTGTTACGAGATATATTTTGAAGTAGTTGGTAAGATTGCGTTAATTCGTTTGCTGCAACGGAATGGTTTTGTTGCTAGTAGTCCTGTTAATAAAATTTATTACACAGTAATTATTTTTCAATGAAAATCATTTAGTGAAATTAGTATTTTTTCTATATAAAATTTTAGATATTTTTACTGCATTTCTAGTTAAATTAATTGTATTTTTTTTAAGTTTAATTAATTTGACTTAAAAGCTCAGAAATAATCACTGAATTTTTATTTAGAAAACCATCAGTTTCACTCTAGTTGAAAAAAAATTACTGTGTAATAAATCTTATTTTAATTATTCAATTTAATTTCAAATAAATAAATACAACAGTATCTTTAATTCAAAATTTATTTATACTCTTATTAATTAATATTATTATGTACATTTAAAATATATATATATATATATAAAAAAATTTCTTAAATTAAAAATCCCAAATAACGAAAGTATCTCCTTTAGCGCATGTGCTAATATGAGATGTATGCCAGTATTTTAAGGTCTGCAAATTGGAAACTAAAAACTTATCGGTTTTTATAACTTGATAAGCGAAATAGTGCATATTAAAAAATTGAGTATCAAGTAATTCATAGCATATATAATAATTTTTATTCGAAAAAACTAAATGATTTATCAAGCCAAACATTGGCTCGTCATTTTCAAATAAACCTACGCACACAACCATTTGTACTTTTAAAAATAGATTTTTGTAGTTCAGCCACGATATTCTAAAGATTTTGTTTCTCTCGCTTGATTTCAAGCTATACTTTACAAATTCAGATTTATCTAGATAATGACATGACCCATGAGTAACAGAAGCATCGCAAAATTCCCGGTAATTTAAAATCAAATTTGAAATTTTTAATTGATGTTTAATATGCATTGTTTTTAAAATATTAATTCGACATATATGTGATTGATGATGAACCAAAGATATACTTGACCCTGAACTTTCTCATAATTTACATATCGAATATTTAGTATATAATTGAATATGGGAGATGATAAGACGTTATTTTGGTGACTTCTCCGATCTATATGTAATAAAGTTGTAGTATGTTGATTTGTTGGTTCGCTTGGATTATACGTCCATAATATGGTGTCATAATTATGGCGTATGGCGGTATGGTCACGTAGAATAATTCGACATGGTTTTAAATTCCATATAAGCTATTTAAAATTCCATATAAGCTATTTAATTTTTATTAGGAAACAAAACAAAAATAAACATATTATTTAATTTCATTTAACATAAACTTGACTTAATAATTTTCTTCTAAGTTTAAAAAACTAGAATTTGCATAAAATTATTCCTATATGTATTTCAGTAACTTCAATTAAACAATAAAAAATTATTGCTAATTGCTATCCACGAAGTAAAGTCTTGCAACACAAAATACAAATGAACTCAAGTTTAATAGGAAAAAATATACATACTTGAGATATATCATATAGAAAAATTCCGGGAATTCCCACAATTGTGTGTTCATAGTGCGTAATGTAATTTTTTAAATAATGTTAAACAAAAATCTCATTATCGTGTTGTAGAAGTACCGTGTTATAAGAGGGTTACCGGAATTTTCTTTTCATGTTAGAGTGAAACCGTGTACGTGTTGCAGAATACCGTGTGATAGGAGTGTTACCTGTATAATATAAAAATTAATTAATGAGAAAAATGTGCTTATTTTTCTGCACACCGTCATGGGTCGATTTATTAACAAACATAGTCTTATTTCCTGTACAACATTGAAGATTCGTTCCCTATGTTTATTTTTGATATTGGTAAGTGTTCGAAATTCAATTTCACATAAATATTTTATGGCAAACCCTAAAAGAACATCAATAGCTTTGTTACCAATCTCTGGACAAATTCGGCTAGCTTCAATCCAGAAATTTTCTAAATGAATTTCATGATATTTAATTTTAAGACTTCGGTCAGTCTGAATTCATTCTATGAATGGCCATTCAATACGTGAATTTATTGTACTACCGAATGGATTACGAACCCAATCAAATTCACTAACGGTGAGTGAAGGAAAATAAAGGTTAATACTCTCATGAAGATGAAGAGATGATAAATGGAAAAAAATACCAATTATTTTCTTAGAAAACTAGAAGGAAATGTGCTGAATAAACAATATATGAAAATAATTATTGCATCTCTATTGTAGCACACTTATAAAATATTGTTTTATATTTTAAAAATTTCACGTCGCACCTACAAATACTTGTCGACACAGTGGTGTGGCGAAGCGTAGTTTGAGAATCACTGATCTACGGTAATACCGTAGAGTTGTATAATTTTATGAAGCATACCGTTTTTTTTTATTTTGTGAGGGGAGCACGAGAGAGCACTGCAACCTTATAGATATATTGTGCATTTATTGCCCCTTTCCCTAGCCAATATTACGAGATCTGAAGAAATTTAATATGTTCTCGGGAGCCGAATAGGCCAGTTCCTCTGGGGTAAGGGTTCCTTTTCCCAGATGATCTATGCTTCTACGTGCATCTGCTTCGCAGTAACATAGTAGGTGTTCTGTATTCTCTTTGTCGGATAGACAGAGGCGACATTTGTTATCTTTAGCTAGTCCCATTTTTTTTAGATGATAGAGTACAGGACTGTGGCTTGTCAGGAGACCTATTAAGGTTCTTATGCCCTTTTTGCTGAATTTTAGTATCTTCTCCACTGTTATGATTAGTGGTTTGATCAATTTTTTGGATAATGCGAGTTTCGGCAGTGAGGTCCAATAGATTCTGTGCTCTTGTTCTATCAATTTTTTTAAAATAAGTTTACAGTGACCTTTAGGTTTTCCACAGAAAGGTTCAGGTCCAATAAACCTAGTGCTTGCACCATTTTTTGCAAGGTTATCAGCCTCTTCATTACCTGCTATTAATACATTATTCATTTTGGCCAGTATTATGAGTTTTGGAGACAGTCCCAGACAAGTTTTGACTCATGTTTGTGGGAATATAGAGATTTGAGTACAGTTTGACTGTCCGATAAAATTATAATTGTGTTATTGCGGCGTGCTTTTGAAGGTTTTTTTTTGTATGCACATGTCCATCGCAATCATTTCTGCTTGGAAGATAGTTGCCTCTATTATGGGGTTACTTAGCAGTTGAAGATGAACTCTGAAATCTCCTGTGAGGTATTTTCTTTCCTTCTGAATTCTTAGCATACCTCTTGCCGCTTCTTTTTTTATTTGGCGATGTACCGGTGGGAGGTTTAGAAACATTTCCATTGCTGGCGTAATTTTAACTTACCTTCTGTTTGTGAAGGGAATTATTTCTGTTTATAACCTGGGTTTATACTAAGGTTTTTGGATTTACACCAATTGATTATCTCGTTTAGGGCTAATTGTAACCTTTCTGATATGACATTGTCATATTTACGCCTGATTATTATGACTGTCATCAGCATAGCCTATGGTTTCGTAACCGAGATTCACTAGAAGTTGTAATAACTCATCCAACCGCGACAGACCAGAGCAGTCGAGATAAAACTCCTCCTTTGGGGCAACCCCTGTAGGTTTGTGCTGTTTTTGAGCTATTTCCTAGCTCGGCTGTTGTCATGCGACTTTTGGAATTCTGAAATTAATGTACACAAAACGAAATAAAAATATAAAATAAAAAAAAAAATCATTCACCTCAAATAAATATATGTATTATATATGCTTCTTAAAATTTCATATATTTTTAATATAAATTTTTACTTTTAAAAATTAAAATTATGTCTATTTCTTTTGAATATTTTGAATAGAATGGTTATAATTGAAAAAACTTATGATATAATTTGCTATGAATGATACCATAGATTGCTTATATCAATAAAGTTAATAGAGTATATTAACTTTATTCTTATATTAACAATTTGCAAATCAGAAAACAACATGTGAAATTTTATATGCTACAAAAATTTATTTGCAACATATATTTATTTTTGTATGAAAAAAATATACATTAGCTTAGTAGGGCAGCTCAGCTGTTTTCCCTAAAAATGATAACGATCTTTTCGATTTATTACCATTAAATTAAAATTTTATGAAATTCACCTTAAGTTTGTAGTATGATAACATAAATAAATAAATAAATTCTTTGATTTATCTGTGAATATATTTAATCAAGGAAAATCATTTCATAACATACACAGAAAAAAAAGGATTAGAAAAATCACCAAAAAAATCACCTAAAGCTAAAGCAATTATAGATTTTCAGTCTACGAATCTAGTGAAAAGATTTTACAAAATGATTTTGCACTAAATTATAGATATTTTTTCTAAACGTTAGGTGGCTAATTATATGCTTTTCCTAATTAAGTATACGTCAATTACTTTTGGTGGTAATGAATGCCAAAAACTATTTTAATCTATTTCCTGTACACATTTTTCTTATTTAAAAAAAAAACATAAAATTTAAATCACACGGTCTTTTTTTTGCAATTTATTTAAATCCTATTTCTATTACTGAACAAATAATTTTATTGTTGGATATACATTCAAAGTCATCTATGTCGCCAAAGTGAAATGAACCAACACTACTACTAGTTCACCACCAGTTATCAACAAAAGGTTAATTGCGATATGTAAATCAATTGAATATTTAAAAATAATCTGTATCTCATATTGGTATATCTCATTGTTCAACATATTAGAATATTCATGTTACCTAATTATTAAGCCAGTAAACAAATTTTTACCAAATTACAAACAACATCTGAAATAACTTTTCACCTAATTTGGATTAGATATTTCATCTATTCTTACGAGTATTCCATCATCTAACGTTTAGATATTATATCCAATTTTTTTAAAATATTCATTTAATTCAAATCATCTAAACTGAATTTAGATGATTTATCTAATATTTTTTTTCTGTGGACGAGTACAAGTACTAAGAAACTCTTCTGAATAGCAAACATCAAATCTTAATGAATCTCAAACATCATTACTTTAACTAAAAAAGGAAATACTTGATTATTTACTGATGGAAAACTTTCATACTTTTTAAATGATTTTCAAAAAAAAAAAATAGAAAATTTAAATTTTATAAAATAATGTCATTTAATTTAATTTCTAATATTTTTTTTTATAAAGTTATAATCTTATAAGCTGCAATATATTACTAGGATTCAAATATCATATAAACTTTATTTTGCAATAATTAAATATTCATTTGGGTTTGTATTTGTATATATAATAATTTAAATTAATTTTGTATTTTTTTGAATTTTAGAATTATAAACTGTGTTTTCAATAAAAAATGTATTTAGATTCTTTCTCTTAAATTTTTTTTTTTTTCTAATTTTTTTATGCTGAACATAAATTATAATTATGATTTGTTTTCTTTTGATTCATCACTTTCTTTTGACTCGCTAGATGGTCCATCTTCTTTGGATTCAGTTTTTTTTTCATCTGATTCATTACTATCCATTTTGTCTTCTACTTTTTCTTGAACAACAGGAACATCTGAATCTGATTTTTTAACTGGAATTGATTTAGTAACAGTTTTTGAATCTTCTGTAACTGAAACAGATTCTTTTACATCAACAGGAATTTCTAATTTTTCGTCTTTTTTTTCTAATTTCTCATCAATTTTTTCTGATTTTTTTTCTACATCAGGTTCTTTATTTACAACAGATTTAGCTTCAATAATAACTACTTTATTTTCTTTTTTTGTTTCATCTTCATTATTTTTTAATTCCTCTAATTTTTCTGGTTTTTTTTCTGGTGTTTCAATATTATTGGTAGATTTCATATCTTCTGTAACTTTAATATCTGTAGTTTTTTCAGTTGATGTTGTAACAATAATTGTTTCTGTTTTTACATCTTTAATAAGAACTGGAGTTACATCAGATTTTACATCAGTTGTCATTTCTTCTGGTAAAGGTACACATGATACACTTGCAAGTAAAAGTGGTAATAATGTTAATAGAAGCTTCATTCTACAAAAAGAGAAATAATTATTTTTACAGATACATATATGTATAATATATTTTTCTATGAATAATTAATTTTATATTTTGTCAGATTATCTGATTAATTAATATGTTTCGTATAAATAATTAAAATACATTTTCGTTATTATTTAACTAATTAATATTTTTTGTATTAATTATTTAATTTTACATGGTTCATAAATATATACATACATACATATAAAAAAATTATGTATTCAATAGTATACTTAATTTTATTCATAATAATTTAAATTTTTATTTAAAATTCGATAATATTTTATTATAAAATCAACATAAGCAAAAAATTGTACCAAACACGAAAAAAAATATTTTTCAAAATTAAATAACAAAAAAAAAAAAACTTTCAAAATTTATTATGAAACGAGTGGTGATCATAAAATGCTATTAAAATTAGATACAAATTAAAATAATAATTTAATGGTCATTGTACTTTATTCTGTAACTAAGAAAATTTATAACGAAATTATTTAAAAGAAACATTGACAAAAAAAATTTCAATCCTCTTAATAACAAAAAAAAATATTTAACTTTGTCGCAGGAATTTAATTTAATTTTAAATTATCTTATTTATGTTGTATATATATAGCATTATTAGGCAAGCGAAAATTATTATAACCATATATTTATTCAACCCATTATTTTTTTTTTGAACAAGTAACAAGTAGAACAATATTTTTTTTATTATATTTCCGTTTCAATTTGAATTTTTTTTTACGAAATTTTAATGCTTAACGATCTGCTGTCTCTTTTAAACTTAAATTAAACGAAACAAATAAAATTTCAAGTTGAATCTCTGAGATTACGAAAATAAAAAAAAACTCAATTTAAAACTATTACAATTTTCAATTGATATATTTATTCTGTAATATCAAATAAATTGTTGCATAGGTTTTTTTTTTAAATGGTAAATATCTTCTTCATCTTTTTATAAACCGGAAGTTTAATAATAAAAAAATAAGAATTTACGAGATTCAAGTACAAGATCAAAAGCATAATATATATATACATTATGTATTTAGCTAATATTTATTAACCTTAAATTATTATAATTAATTTGTATTATAAATGACCATAAAAGTTCAGTCTAAAGTTTAATGTGACATTATATATATGTAGTTATATTGAAGTATATATATATTTCCAACATTTAAACATACCACAATCTATTATAATATAAATTTTGCTCGTTAATGAAATTTCAAAAAATAAAAAACCTTAATGATCAAATAATATATTCAAAGTGTGGCAACCTTAACCAATTTAATTTCAATAGCATAAATGGAACTGCTGATTTTAATGATTCATTTTTTAATGAAATGGGACTTTAATGAAATGGACTTTACTAATTCAAGTTAATATCTTGCAATGGTTATTTATTTTTATTTAATTTAATTTAATATTGAAGCATTTTAGGTAACGAAAAGAAAAATATTTCTTAATTTTTTAATGAACGAAATAAAAAAAAATGTTTAAAGATTATTTTTTCATAAAAAATCATATTATCGAAAAAAATTCTAAAATTTAAATCACATAAATTAATTAGAATAAAAACATAACCGAAATAATTTTTTTTTTATTCGATTTTTAATTTAAAACATAAAAACTATTCTAATTAAAATCCATTAGTTTTCTCACCTGTTTTAGTTTTTTTTTATTATTATTATTATTATTATTAAAAATAAATAATCACTTTAAATCACAAAATATAAAATTATATTAGTTATATCCAAATAAAAGAAAACAAATTGAAGCGCAGCACTTAATTTTACTCACTAATACGGACAGTGTTACTTAAATATTTGACTACCCGAATAGTAACTCCATTGGCTTTTATATGATGGCAATTTTGTTGATTGTAGAAAGGAAAAAAAAATAAAAAAAAATTAATGGTGGGGCCAAGTCATAGCCAAAAGAGAATAAGATTAACAATAAAGAAATTAGTGTTGTTTTTTTTTCGTTTTTTTTTCCGAATTATGATTAAATATTATTGCTTCAAAGAAATTCCTAAACCTCAGAGATAGAGAGCCGCATATACAAGACAAAAAAAAAAAACGTATTGACAATTGACATGCATAACTTTGGTATTTAAAAAAAAAAAAAAAAATTTTAAAGATAAAAATATACAAAACATTTTATTGAAACATGATAAAAACATAATATTTTTCAAATAAAATGAGAATTTATCAGAAACTTCATTCTTAATATAATTAATAATGAAGTTTTTTTTTTTTGTAAAAAAAATATAAGAAAATGTAGATATACAGGGTTACATTAAACTAGCAATAGAGTTGACATCTCACCGAATCTTATAACATAAAATCATAATATTAGTATAATATATATGACACCCTCTATTTGCCATATAAATTTTTCAATTATCACTTTATAAATGTTGAGATTTTAATCTAAAAGTATAATTTATTAGATAGAAGATATTAATGTTACAATAGTTCACGTGGGCCACCTTATATTTTAGTATTTAAATAAACAAAAAAAAAAAAAAATTCTGTGACCAGATATCTTTTTTTTTTATGTATAATTTATGTGTAAATTTAATAAATAAATTTGTAACATGGATAAAATAAAAAAAAAAAATTCTAAGGTGGAATATAAATAATATTTCTACAAACGGAAAATTCAATTAGAAATGTAAATGTTCTTTCTTCACTTGCTGTGCATAAATTGGTTTTTATACAGGATCGGCGTTTTTTTTAAAAATATTTTATTGGGCTTAAAGGCAGATAAAAAAAAAACTACAGAATAGAATTGAATTTCATTTATTAGTAATGAGGAAAAACTTAATAATTATATTGTAAATTCTGTGGAAATTCTCCCAGACATAATAAATTTTTTTTTTGTTTTGATTGGAAATTTTCGAAATTGAGATTTCGATTGGAAATTGAGAAAATAACGAAAAGGTACAAATAAAAATTTCATGTTTTCGAAAATTTTCTAAAAAGTATCTAAAAAGTATCTAAAAAAAGTATCTATTTATTGTGCTAAGGTGAATTTTTACAGAATTAATGGTCGATTATTAATTTTGTATTGTAATTATTAAGTAGTGCAATGTAAAATACAAGTACATATTATTGAATGACAGATTAAATATTATATTTGCATTTTAACAATTATAATATTTAATTACGCATTTTAGGAGAGAAATTATAATTGTAACAAATTATACAGCGCAAAAAAAAAACTGATATATTCATATTAATATACAAAAAATGTAACAAATTATTTTATAATATAAATAAATTATATAATAAATTAAAAATATATGTAATAATATTTAAATATTAATTATTATATAATACCTTAAATAATTAAACATATTAAATTTTACGACTTTTAAATTTTTAAGATACTATATATTTTAAAAAAATTTCCCAATGAATTTATAAATAATAACAATTATTACTTGAAATTAAAATCATATTATTTACATCATTTTCAAATTATAAAATAGTAAAATGATTTTATTTTAATTTTTTTTTTTTTTGTAATTAAATTATGTTAATT
Source organism: Empis livida (assembly GCA_963932195.1). Lineage (NCBI taxonomy): Eukaryota > Metazoa > Arthropoda > Insecta > Diptera > Empididae > Empis > Empis livida. The sequence continues at coordinate 26,394,083 of OZ010648.1, forward strand.
ATTACAAATTCTTTAAATAAAAAAAAAAAATATGTATATAAATCTTGTCTAGATACAAAAATATTGAAAGCTAAAATCTACATATAAAAAAATCTTTTTGTTATTTTGCATATTTATTAAAATTCCACAAATTAAATTAATAGGTGATTCATTTTATCTGTTTTGTATTTTAAAAATTTGTATCTTTTTTCTCATGTCTGAAAATAATCAGAACAAATTAATTTTAAATTTCATATTTTTGTATATATATACATACTATACAAAAAAAAAAACATTTATGTTGAATTCAATTAATTCAGTTCTGATTTTAACAGACATAAGAAAAAAATATCATAATTTTCTGCTAATTTTGACTATAAAATATTAATTTATTTATATTTTTATTATCACTATTCGAATGAATTTATCAATAATAATCATTAAACATAATCATAATTTTTTTTTTTCTTGACCATATTTTCCATATTAAAATATTATTGGGTTAGAAACATATTTTAACCGAAAAAGAAAAATATGCTATGAGTATAAAAAATAGAAAAAAATTAAAACTGGTTATTTTATCTAATAAGTAATCAAGTTTTTTTTTGAAACATAATTATAAAACTTAAATAATTAATAATAAATTAAAATAAAATAAAGTTTAGGAAGACAAATTAATCAAAATAATAAATAATAATAATTTTTTTCATAAATCTGTAAATTTGCATTTTGCACTTTTTATATGCGCGTGACAAAAAATTTATTGAAACAGGTTTTTTTTTTTTTTGTATCTTATAAATTATAATAAGAGATACTCAAAATCATCATAAATATGATTAAAAAAAAGAGGTTCCAGTAAATAAAAAAAAAAATTAATGTTAAAAAAATATGTTACTATAAAAATTTAAAAATGGATAAAAAAAAATCTATTCATGTCTTTTTATAAATTAATGTTTTGATTTATTGAACATTGAAAGATAGATTTGTTTTGTTGTTAATTTTTTTATTTTTTTTTTTTTACTATTTATTTAATTTTTGAGTTAATTTTATCTCTAGCATGGTATATTAATAATAATCAATGTCGTATTTATCTATATTTCAATCAGACTATTTAGTCAAGGTTTAGGTATAAAAATTTAGTAATAATTTAATAATAATAGAAATAATATAGTATAGTAGATAAATTATTATAGTAAATATAATAATCAATCAGTATTTAAAAATATTTGAATATTAAGAGTCTTATATTTATTAAAACTTATTTTTAGAATAAATATCTATTTTTTTTTTATATTAATATTATTATTGTTAAATTCTTATTTCCTAGTTTTTTTTTTTTTTAAACATAAATTATTGGTAAATGATTAACTTTAATATTTACTATTAATTATTTATTTAACAGTATCCAAATGTAAGAACACATCAAATATATTCTAATAATGAGGAGTTTCAATTACAATGCCATAACGATAGTTATAAACAATTTTTTCCAGAAGAAATTGAAAGAATTTCCAGTGAGGGAAAGGATTTAATTAAACGACTATTAGTTTATGACTATAAAATTCGAATTAAATCTATTTTTGGATTACAAAGATTGGCTATGTTCAAAAATTTTAAAATTGATTTAAATTCATTACAAAAAGTGAGTAATAAAAAAAAAATATATTTTTATAAATAATTCTTATGTTTATGAGTTGTGTCAGTTTGGTTTACCGTAGAAATGTAAATTTATCTGTAGTTATTTTTTGCTTTATTTAGAAAAATAATAAAATTACATATGTTTTTCAATTATTTAACTTTCCTAAAAAATGATTTTAATGTAAGATGTTATTAAATGGTGTATTAGTATTGTATTGGGTGAGGTAGAGGTACTTTTTCCTGTAGGGATTTGATGATAATGAACACGTGAGTTGTGTCAACTTGTCATGGTATTTTTATTCAGTATTGTTTTACATTCCTCGTGGAAAAACTTAGCCCCGCACAGTGTCTACAAATTATTCAACTGGGATCTTGAAGAACATGAAGAAGATCGATTGTTTTCGACCAAAATCTTGGTCGAAAACAGTGGATCTTCCTTGGAAATTTTTTATCTCGACGACATTTGGTTCCAACAAGACCGCGCTACTTGCAACACAACCCGTGACAGCATCGCTTTATTGCGAGAACAATTTGGTGAACAGTTTTGAAGACAATTCAGTGAATTGGCCGCCTAGAACTTGCCATATCACACCTATAGACTTTTTCCTTCGGGGCTAAGTAAAGTGCAGAGTCTACATGGATAAGCCGGCTACGATTAAAGAATTGGAAACCAACACTATTCGCGACATTAGCCAAATACTATCCCAAAATTGGAACTGCAGAATGGACCATGTTATGCGCAGTTACGGCCAATATTTGAAAGAAATAATCTATAAAAAATAAATGTAAAGAATGGTTCTTTTTTTTTTTTTGAAATTAGTGTAGTATCACCCATTATGAAACAAAATATCATTTTTTGTAGTGGTTTTGGTGCATATTTGCGGATTTACAGAATAAAAAGCTTTTTTTTACTTTTTTTTTACTTTTATTAAAGGAAGTTTGGAGAGTTTAGTAGATTAAATATCATTTTTGTATAATGATATGTTGTTACAAAGATCTAGGTTTAAAGTGCTGCTTTAGTTACGGTGTTTTCTGCTATATTTTTAAATACAGGTTCACAACATTCCACAAATATGTTTAGTACTTATATCAAACTGAAAACTTTAAATTTGATAAACTCAAAATGAAAATATCAGTTAAAGACTTTATTTACTAAGCTCTTCAAATGGTCTGGTCCAGTAAATACACATACCATATTATGAATCAAACAATTATTTACTCATTTAATATTTAGTTTTTCGAGTTATCCGTTTATTACTTTTTTTAAAATTATGATTAAAAAGCATATAATTTTACAAAACATGAAAACTTATCTGTAAGCTGCAAATTAACAACAAGAATCGATATTTAAAAGTGTTAAAGCAATTATAACTAGTTTTATTTTCTCTAAAATCATACTTTTTTAGTAAACTAGAACAATGCAAATTACAACCACATAACAAAAAAAAAAAATCGAAATAAATTTTTGGCTTTGAAAGTATTGAACTTGTTTTGGTTTGATTCATATTTAGGCCACGTTGCACTACGGTTAATATCTTATTGAGTAATTTAAAATATATCATTTTATGTCATTTATATTCCAGAAACGTTTCGATTAATTTTGAAGTTTACTTCTGCAAGTTTGTTCTGATTTTGCCTCATAGCTGTGTTGTATTAACATCCGATAGATAATATTACCTATTCTTGAATTGGTAATAAAATCTATGGACATTAATATTTTGTATACGAGAAATAAGGTCAAACAAATTATGCATATATGAATATTTCGTCAGTAGTTCTCTTAATATTAATAAGAAAGCCCTATCTATTTCAACATAGAAAGTATATAATACATATTTTAATTTATATTTTACTTTCAGATATCTCCAATTGATGTTATTAAAATGCATAAATCTTCCGTTGTTGTGTCTAATGGGAACTCATCAATTGAATGGAATGAATTTTAAATAATATTTATTTTAACTTAACCGAAACTTACTATTACTACGAAGGCCATAATTATGTTTTATTAAACAAGTTTTTTTTTCTGTTTTTTGATAAAATATAAACATTGAATTAAAAAATAGTTTTTTTTGTATAATTTATCATTAAATTATTTAATGTATATCTTTTGATTGCTTAATTTGCATAATTTAATGAAATATTTTGCATTCATCTCTGAAGAAACTATTCACTAGTTCTACCCAATCACGATTTGATAGAATATAGCATTTTTTTAAAATTGGATACTAAGAAAACTCTGAATTTGAGAATAAATCGGGATGAATGACACTAACATTTTTTGAGTTCAATTGTATTAAAACACTATGAAAATAAAATTATTAACCAAAAATTAGTATACTTTCGTTAAAAATTCCAAATAATTTTTATTAAAAATAAAAATGATTTCTTTTTTACAAAATAAAATATTTACAAAAAATTGAAATTAAATTTTCAATATAAAAATTATTTTTTTTTATTAATAAAATTATGTAATGCAAATTTAAAGGCTTCAATAGATACTAAATTATCCCTTGATGTTATTAGTTTACTTGCTTCTTGCCATATTTCCGAAAAATTTGCTGTATTAATATTTTTAATGAAACATTTAAATATTTGTTTGATTTCATCTTGGGTTCGTGGTAATAAATAATCACGATGTGATAGACCATATTGTGATGCAATACTTGGTGATAAAACTGAACCCATATCTGTTTCAAAACCTAAATTTTCTATATCAGCTCTACATTGTGCTGGTGCAGCTTTTGGATATTCAGATATATGTTCATTTTCATGATCAATTTTATAATCAATTGGATATCTGCAACGATCACTGGTAAGTTCACGATATGTTGTTAAAAATCCTGGATCAGTTTTAGGTAATTTAATTAGATTAGTTAATTGTGGTAAAGGATAGCTTGCCATAATAAGTTTTAATAATTTATCATAATGAATATTTTCAGCTTTAGCATCAGTTATTTTGAAATAAATTAACGAAGGTTTAATTTTTTCAACATCCAAAAGTAAATGATGTTGATGTAAAACACTGAAAACTAGATGCCATTGTAAGAAACCAGTTTTTAATGGATCATGTGATTTTAATGATACTTCTACTTCATGAAATGGAAAATCTTTTTTTTTCAATTGTAATCGTTTACCATTCAGATATGATATACTTCTATATAATTCTAATAATTTGGGACATTGTGGTAAATTTTGTAGAAGCATCCTACCACGAACTTTATCAATACGTTGTGGACGACCACAAGTATAATTTGGATCTAAATTTAGGTCTTGTCTAAAATAAATTTAAAAAAAAAATTTTCATGATATATAACATTTGAAATATTATGATTTTACTTTGTTTTTGCTTGACCAAGTACAGCATGCTGTTTTTTCAATTTATTATCCTGAATTGTATTTATTATACAAAATGAATCATCACAACTTTTCATTATTCTTTTTACATTTCCACCCAATACATCAACATCAGTTTTTTTACCAAAAGCCATTTTTGGATTAAAAACATTTAGATCGTATCTATATATAAATATGTTTTTTTATTAAAAATCTTTTAGATAGAAATATTATTACTTTCTGTTTATTTGTTCTGATGGAAAATAACTATGATGGCTAACTAAATAATTATCATGTCCAACTAATGATTCTTTCATTATATCTGTATAATCTGTTGTTGGTAAAATAGGATTTTCTGATCTTTTTGATATACATCCAAATGTTCGGCTTGTATTTGTTATATGATCAGGTTTTGAAAAAGTTTTAGCACTTTTACCAAGTGGTTTCTTAGATGACTGATAATATAAATTTTCAAAAAATTCTTCTTCAAATATTTTAAAACGAAATTTTCGTAATAATGGTTCTATTAAATTTTTAACAGATTCATCTTTATTAATTTTTCTTTTCAATTCGGCTTCTAATAAAATTTTTTCTCTTATAATTTTTCGATTTTCTTTAATTTTACTTTTAACAATAGATTCAGCTAAATCATGTTCTGGATAAATTTTCACTAGATTAGCAGTTGATTCTGGTATTGATTTATCAACTTTTCCCGCCTAAAATTTATTTTACAAATACAATTTGAACTAAAATATTAAAACAATTATACTTACAGCACAAATTATTGGAATATTATCCATTTTCAATATACATAAATTTACAAAATAATGATTAAGAAATTAGAAATGAGTTATATAAAATAGATTACTAATTTGCACCTAAAAAAAAATGTATTATTTTGAGAGTATCATATTGAAAGTATCATAGAATTTAGAGACTTGTTTTTAAATAAAAATTCTTTTAGGCTAACATCACTAAAAGCAGTTTGACGTCCGTCTGTCCGTTCATCGGTGAGTAAACCTTTTTAAATTATGATTTTCTTTTGAAGAATTTGCTTTAAAATTAAACCGCATTTTGTAATGACTTATTTTTTTTTTTAATGAAAAATGCCCTTTAAGATAGTAAATATTCTCTAAAATTGATAATAGACCTCATGCTGGAAAGTATTAAGGAGTAGAATAAAGCAACACTTAATTTTAATTAAAATTTGTGCCAAACTGGCACTACTCTGTGAAATGTGTTTATATAATAAAAAGTGGAATTTAACATAGTATATATGCTATATGGTAAGATTTAGAGCCTTCCTTAGAAAGATAATACAGAGTAGGACGAAAGGCTGCTACATTCATGGTATTCTCAAAAAACGAAATAAGATGACGCGTTTGAAAATCAATGAAAAGTAGAATAAAATAAAATGTTGCGAAGTCATAGAATTACTATCAAACAGTCTGGAAGTTGACTTTTTATTGTAAATTATTGTAGTTTAAATAATTGAAGCAATTTTAAAATGGTTGATGTTCAGAAAATAGTTTCAAACTATTGCGAATATTAGTAAGTTCATATAAGCAGACTTAAAGAATTATTTGAGGAGTTAACTACAGAATAAGTGACACCATCTAATATTTATTAGTCATAATTCATAATATTATATATATGCTGTTCTGTTCATATGTGCTTCAAATAAATTACAACGATTTAGATGTAAAGCTCAAAATGTAGAACAGGTCTGACTATATAATATATTTTGAAATCTGTGCTGCCAATTTCTGTAATTGGTACACAAATTCCAGTTGCATTATTAAATATTAGTTAATCGATTGGTACTTCTGTACATTTAAATGAATATCAACTTTTCAAAACTGTTAAACATAATTGTCTTATTTTTACAATATTTGACATGAAAAGTCAATTTAAAATGTACATTTCCAAAGACCTACTTCGACAAGAGCTAGATCCCAAAATGTTTGCGCAGATGGGTTTAACTGCCCCTCCTGATTTAGAAAACTTTAGTACAGCATAATTTTTCGAATGCAAATTAATTCTGCTATAAATTTTGTTGCTAAAAACTATTTAATTTTCTTGTAATTGATACAAAATCTAAGAACATTGTATTCTAATTTTTACCTTCACTAACAAAATTTTATTCGATATAATAAAAATCTAGTAGAATGAAATTCATTTTATGTACTACAACAGCTGATTTAGAGCTTTTTTTCAACCTCATCTAGTACCTACAAAAAATACATTTAATTGACGACCACACAGATCGATATTTTTGATTAGATTGTTTGCTTTTTTTCCATACACTGATTAAAAAAAATATTGAGTAGAAAAAGTATGGTATAATATAGGATTTTGAATTGCTTGTTAAAGTTGTTCACTAAATCAAGAAATATAATTAAAATTAAATTAATAAAATGTATCAAATATGATATAAAATTTTGTGTTGAAATTATTTTTTAGGAGGCGAAATTTACAATGACAGTAGAACATACTTTTCATGGGACTTGGGAAGTAATTTGTATATATCAGACATAAATATGAAGAGAATATTAGAAAAAAAATTATTTTCAGATTTTAAGATGCACATTTGAAGGTCATGAAGAGACATCTGGATTAGAAGGGTAAGAAATATATTTGCAATTATAATTACATATTCATATTATAAATTTTAATTACAATTTGTATAAAAATGTATATTTTGTTAAGGTTCTATTCCAGTTCAAAACTCCATCAGAACACAAATGTTGTTAACTAATGTAACAAAGATTAGTTGATTATCTTATTTTTGTTTTGAATTGTTTGATTGTCACAATTCTAGTATAATTACCTCGCAAGGATTAACGATTAGTTTTTGAAGTTTAAAATACAAGTTTAACCATGAATTATGTAAATGTTTATTATTTGTTACAAAGCCAGCAGGCCAATTTTGTTAGATATAAGCTATAAAAGAAATTTTGAAATTGGAAGTTCTTTTACCCAAATTAAGATTAAATTTTAAATTAAGTTTTGTTAATTTTTATTCGTTTAATTTTTTTTTTATTATTATTTATGTTAATAAATTTATTTTAATTATTATAATTTATTGTTTTAAGACATTTTTTTTATTGAATTATATATTAAAATATTATTTTGTTTTATTGATAATTTGATCTGATAATATTACGCTTATTTAGCCAAAAATTTACGTAAGCGACACTTAAAGAAGTAATTCGATGAGATTGAATAAAAAAAATATATTCTCACTTGCTACAAGTACGTCAATTTCTCTAACAGAACTTAACATGTATTAATAACCTTCAGAAACACCGTAACTAGAAACATACATATTTTAGTATGCATTTAACCCTTTAGCGACTGCTGGTACATATATGTACCACTTAGTTTTACGTCAGCACTAACGGCTTATATTTGGTTTCTTTGTGTACCGTTTAATTTTCTAAAGCATCGACATAATGTTTACGTTTACATCCAACCGAATTTTCTTATATTTAATTACTTTAGTCGATCACGTTGTTAAAATTGTTTGTATTATTTATAATAGCATGTTCCCAAGCTCTCTTGAAAAGAAATCGTCGGGAAAAGGGTGAAACTTTTATATTTGCAATAATATCTCAATTTACAAATGTCGCTTAACATCTTTACCCGCTAAACCTTAAATTATAAAGGAAAATTTCAATCTTTGCAATTGGAATTGGACTGCCGCAAAAGAATAGGATTACAATAACGTTTCCGACTTATTGCTAATATAATTTTTACTGCATGTAATATATATATGTAAAAATAATATTTCAGGCTTAAATTTCGCCTGGATGACATTGGTGATATAACATGGTACAATGATTCAGTAACTCCTTTTCCGCAATCAAAAGACTGTGATACATATAGAGATTCTGCTTGTGTGCTTTTTAGTTGCGAAACTTTTGATGTAAATGAAGACAATCCAAGGTTAATATTTGGAGCATTTGCAGGCCACAGTATAGAATTTAAAGTACTAGATTAAAATATTTTAGTATGATTATGAACCTTAAAGGTGTTTTATTATTGTTATTTTTAGACAAATACTTTAGCACCATCAGATGAACTTATTTTGGATTGTGAAAATTGGTATACGCTTCATTGTAGCCGACTGAAAGAAGACCAAGCAGTATGTCAGGAAAAAGAATTCTCTTTTGAGGATGCCTTCAAAGATCATTATTTTAGTGATGTAATTATAACCAGCTCTGATGGCATTGATGTAAGAGTTGACCTAAGATTTTTTTAAGTTTCCACATGTGATTCATTAAATCTTTATTTTCCATTTTTTTTTTTAGTATCACGTTCATTCTGTTATACTTCGATTAAGTGGATTTGATTGTAGTATGTGCTATACAACAGGATGTCCCGATAAAAATAAACACAAGGATTCATTAACATTAAATAACATAAATATTAATTTATCTTTACCACAAATAAAAACATACTGTTCAGATCACTTAATATCAAAACCAAATTTATCAACAATATATATGCAACAGCCTATAGCTACAGAAACATTAGGTATACAAAATATGAGCATATTATCATGTTCATTTAATTGTCTTAATGCAGCACTGAATATTAATAATAAAAATTCGGATACACTTAAAAAACATCCAACATCATCATCAGATTCAAATTTACAAACAAATAATTTAACCAGCAAAAATATTTTCAATTTCTCAAATGATATATTTTTAAATCCTTCACAAGAAATAGTTGGCAGTAATCGAATACCACCATTATCACCATATAGAGCTCGTAGTCCAACAATATTTTCAAATATATTAGATACACCACCACCATCACCCCTAACACCAATACAAGTTTTAAATAATTTACCATCATTTATGCTATTACCAATATTACACTGGTTATATACTGAATCTTTAACACCAAATGTTGATGTAGATACATGCCAGAAATTAATTAATTTTGCCGAAACCCAACCGGCCCTAATAAAAATAGTGGAACCATGTCGAAAATATTTAATGTTAATACGTCTGAAAAAATGTAAGTTTTCTAAAAAAAAAAAATTGTTTAAGGATATTTCATAAATAAAAAAATTTGCTATTTTGTAGATGTCATTGATTTAATTACGGATATTCACAAGATCCTTGATACAATTATACAAACAATTAATCCAGTTGGTTTGTCATGTAATCCAGCAAGTTTATACAGAATATTTGTTGATTGTTTAAGAGAATGTGCCATAGGTAAATTTGAATGAAAGATTAAATTTTTTAAAATACTATTTTTTTTCTGTTTTAAAAGGTTGTACAAAAATTCTACAATTTTGTAATATATTTATTAAGGATGCCACAGAAATATCACGAAACCAGAAAAATGAAATAATTAAATATGTTCGATGTAGAATACCAATATTTACATCACAAATACATAAAGTACTAAAGAATATTTTAAATATATTAATAAATTTGAGTGTAGAAGAAAAAAAGGAATTAATTAATTATTTAGTACCTGAGGTAATTTTAGATTATCTTTATGGTGGCATATTGAAAACCATTTATAATAATTTTTTCTTTAATTGTATTCATTTTAGATTGAATCATCCTTTAAGATTTTAGTAAGTGTTGTCGAGGAAATAAAAAATTCATTGGAGAAAATGTGCAAAGTATTTAACATATTTTTTATATTAATACATTATTTTTTTTTTATAAAATTATTCTTTATTTTTATATAGGATTTGAAATGTTCACATCTAGATTTATCATTAAAAAATGATAATCAAATGGCTAACAAAAATAAATCAAATCAGAAATTAAAAGAACATGTTAATTTATTTTCAAAAACTAATTTTAATTTTTATAGTATACCAACGGAAAATCGTTCTATGTCAGCTGAAAATGATTTAAAATTTGTACTTTACATGTATGAAGTAAGAAAAATGCGTGATATTTATGGACGTATATCAATAGCACTTGATATTATAAAGGAAAAAAAGTATATAAAACATGAAATTTTTTTATATGTATGTATTTATAAAAAAACTAAAATCTAATCAATATTTTTTCTTAAATAATTTTATTATCCAGACTAGCATTTTGTGAAATGAAGTTTTTAGATAAAATTAGTACAATTCAACAAAATTTACAACAGCTTATATTTAATATGCCAACATATATTCTAATTGTTGAAAATTTTTCAAATAAATTTGATGAAAAAATTGGATGGAAAGAATTTAAATTTTGTTTTAAATTAGCAACAAGTCAAATTGTATGATTATTTTTAGAAATTTTACAAAATAATTACTAATACATTATTAATAATTCTATTTATGTAAATTTATTTATGTAAATTTAATTTTATTTTAAACAGAATGGTGTAATTGTAAAACTTATTGATCATAAACCAGCACTTTATAAATCAATAAATCAAGTCAGTTATAATAATTTAAAAATATTTATACTAATTATACTAAATTGAAATGAATTTTTAGATATGTAAATTAGTAAGAAAAACAGAATTTACTAAATCATTAATAGATCTTGGGCTACTAGAACAGTCAAATATTTTGGAAAATGAAATACAACTATCAGATGAAAATAATGAAGATACTTTTGATTATAAATCAGAAAAAGTATTAATACAAACACTTATTTGTAGATTGTAGACTAATAACATATTTTTTGTGGATGTTATATTAATTTCAGCTTAACCTTATAAAACATCTTTGCGAACCACCTAATGTTGCTAATAGTACTTTATCAAAAAATGCATTAAGATTATTATATTCTGGACAATTAACTGATATGGAATTTCAAGTATGCGTTGCAACAAACTCACAGCAAAGAGAAGGTATAACACAGAAAACAGTTGGACAAATTCATACTTTTCCCGCTCATCGAGTTATAATCTCATCAAGGTGAAAAAAAAAAAATTTATTTACTTATGTATATAGTTTATTGTTTTCATCAAAAATTTTATGTTTCAGATGTACATGGTTTAAAAAAGCTTTCCTTTCTGGAATGTTAGAAACAATTACCAGGTTAAAATAATAATAATTAAAAAAAAAGATATGAGAAAAATTAATAAATAAAATATTTGTAGAAAAATTTTTATACCTGATACTTCACCTGTGATATTTCGTCGGTTATTATTATATTTGTATGGAGCACCGATTGATAAAACTGTTGGAGCTGAACAAATTTGTGAACTAATGCTTCTGGCAGATAGATATTCCATTGATGACCTAAAGGTAGTCACTGAAAATTGAAAAATAATGGAAAAATTATGATTTTTTGAAAAATAATGAAAGGATAGCAATGATAAAAAATTATTTTAATTAAATACAGTTTCCAGTTATTGGTTGGTCTAACTTTTCTGTGAACCAACTTATAAATGAGTTGGATCCGTAGACACTGTATAACAAAGATTCATATATATTTTCATCCAACACCAATAAAAGCTTTTATAATTATTAATTTTTTTTTTTTTTTATAATTCGTATTCTTTTTAGCAATTATGTGAAAGTACATTAAATGCTTTAATAGACGAAGATTCGGTAGTTTGTTTACTAAGTATAGCAGATCGTTATGTAGCATCAGAGCTTAAATCAAAATGTTTATCTTTTTTATCTCAACATCCAAGTTTAACAAAATTAGAAATGTTCAAAGAATTACCGAAAACAATTCAAGTAAGTAAAAAAATGAACGTAAAGCAATGATCAAAAATCTAATTCTTAAAGGATATTTTTTGTATGGCCTGCCAGTAAATCCAACTTTTAGATTTCTAATTGTTTTACTTATTAAAATAATTTCAGTAATTTCAAATATAACAAGTTTAACAAAATTGTAATTTGTAGCGTGATGTTCATGATTTAATTCATTGGTATGGCAGAGTACCAGAACCATGGAATGCTGAAAGTCGATATAGTTTAAGAAGTCCTTCAAAACATAAATCAAGATCAAGAAAATCATCACCATCATATATGTGACTATTATTTAATATCGTTTAGACAATCATTACAAACAAATTATATATTTTAAGTAAATTAATTTTATTTTAAAAAAAAAATATATAAAATTATTTGTGAGCTGAAATTAATATAAAATAAATCTTAACTTTTAATTAATTCTGGAATAATATGTGAAATTAATTACAAACTATATTTAATTTGTATTATAAATTTGAAGTTTTTCTATAAATATCTCTATTTTTGGTTCGAGATATTTTATAGGAATAAATAGTAATTCAATTTTTATTTTGTAATTATTCCAAAAACTTATTTTACTATAAAAAAAAATAATTGTATAAAAAATATTTCAAAAATTTATAAACCAAATTATTGTTATTTACAGAAAAAAATATTAAATTTAGATGTAACTTTTAAACTAATTTTAAAATCATCTTCCAGCTATAAACAATTTAATATTTTGAAAGTAAACAAAATAAAGAAATGCACTCACTCACACAAAATTGCACAACGCTTTTTGAAAAATGAAAAATCTTTCAAAATATTTTTTTTTTTTAGTAAAATCTTAGAAAATTATAATAAAAATATTTTTCAATAATTTATCATTCAATTAAATCAACTTAGTTTAAATTTAATCAAAATCCAAATAAATTACGTATATTAAAATTATTTTATTTTTGGGTTTAACTCTAGCTTTAGATTATGTATTTTAATTGCAGCATAAGATGTCGTTGTAGTTTCTATCCATATGCAAATTACGTCTGGAGACGTAAAAATGTTAATACAATTTAGAATAGCCTTAGGGCTTTTGACAAAAATAATTGCGCTTCTGAGATGAATTATAAAATTTTTATTGAACGCGAACGTATTAAGAATTGAATTGAGGAAGGAATCAGTATTTTTTTTGTAAGTATACCAAATGTAACATCTTCTCCCGATAATGTTTTGTGAAATTATTGAAGATGTAATCCAGTTTTTATGATTCTATCACCAGAACAAAAAATAATAAAGGGTATTTTCATATGTCATTAGTATTATTTGCCATGCGATTATTTAAGAACTGCTAGGAATTTGGAAGTGTTCGCCATTGTGTTTAAAAAAATAACCTTAACACGGTACTTTGAGAACACGGAATTTGTATAACACTGTAAAAAAACGCGACAACCCTTGTTTAACGCAGTTGTTATAACAAAGTATTTAATACAAAAAAGGGCATTTATTAAATAAAATTTAATAAATAACTCAGTTACTACCAACAAAAATTTCAAATGTAGTTTTTTATTAATTAGTAAAATTAAATTATCAGTAATTGCAACTTGCAACTAAAATTTTTATAACTTAAATTATTAACATCGTTTTAATGCGAATTTTCGACAGTAGCAGTGATGGTGATTGATTAAAAATGAATCATTGATTAATGAATTTCTTTTTGTTTAACTTAAATTATTTTAAATAGCAGATAATTTTTTTCATAACATATGTAAATTTCTAATTTCATTTAACACGGTTTTAGATAACACGGAACCAGTAAACCATATTAAACGAGATTTACTTGTAAATGTATTTATAATACGCCAAAATACATAAATATAATCATTTTATGATTACTACATAATAGGAAGTTTTTTTGTAAAATTATAACAAATGTTACTTAATACATTTTCGCGGGAAGGTGTCTAGGTCTCGCCATATTAATAATTTTTAGCTGCAAAAAAGCTGCGTATACACAGCTATTGCAGCTGATAAAATTTATCCGGTGGAAAATTAGATTACTTTTTCTAAAAGTTAAAAGTCCTTCCTTAGTATTTATTAAAATAGTAAAAATACTGCCTTAGTATAAATTTTTTTTAAAAGAAGATTTTTAGTTAAACGATATACACTGTACCTAAAAATAACCAAAAATGTTGATTGTTCAGCAATAGGTAAAGATAGACAAGTAGACAGATATTTAAAAATTATGTAAACAAAATAATTTTTACATAAATCGAATACAAGAAATCAAAGTTTAATTGAAAATTTTGATTGGTAAATAAATTTATTTCTAAATTGACTAAAAAAAAAAATAGTAAACAAAAATTGTCATGTATTCAAATTTTAAATAATTTTTTGGAACGCATAATGTCAATAATGTAAGATACTATGTAATTAATAGATACTAACCTAGATATAAAACATCCTCGCATTATATCTGTGTAAAGCAAAATTCAAATTTATATATAAAAATGGTGGGGAAGAAAGCTCCCAAAAATTTCTTTTTAAAGCTCAATCCCCCCAAATACAATAATCTAATACTACAAGATTTCTTATACCGTATATAGTTTTTACCAAGCATGTGCAGAAAACAGTTTTAATAGCTTTTTTGTTATATGCGCTAAAGAAAATTTCATTCATTTTAATGTAATGGATTTTCCTAATTTTCCAAACTTTTTCTTATGTTTTTACTAAAGCTTTTAGTCGCACACAGCTATATAGAATATTATAAGTAATTGTAAAACTTTATTTTTCTATTTTCCAGGCCAGACCCAGTTTAAAAGAAGCATTTATTGAAATATCACGTTTGGGTCTAAAAAAAAAAAACAATTTTTTTTTTTTAAGGAAATTTTTTACAGAAAAAAAAAAGTGAAAAGAAAAATAAACATTTTTATAAAACATTTTTTCAAATTCACTTAAAAATATTTTTAAAAATCACTTAAAGTGTTGACAATTAATTACATATTTTCTTTAAATTTAAAAATATCTTTTTTTTTAATTAAATGATGTGAGTTTAAAAATTTTTTTTTTTTTACATTATTTAAGCAAAATTTCTAAAAGTCGACACAAGGTCGTACAAAAATTTTTGCGCATTTCAATATTTTACATATTAGGTACATATTTTCCTATAAAAGTTCCAAACAAATTTTTTTTTTCGATAAGCTGGAACTGAACAACAAAAAAAAAACTAAGAAATTTTTAGTATAAAACATAAAAAAAAATTTGTGCATATTTTTCTTAGTAAAAAAAAAAAAACAAAATAACGAAAATTTATGTATTTTTTTATGTAATAAATATTCAGAAAATTTATTTTTTTTTTGTTATTTTTAATGTTTTATGAAAAAAATGATTAACAACTCATAGTTTAATGATTAATTAAGACAATAAATAAATTACAAGAATTTTTTTGACATTTCGTAAAAAAAAAAACAAAAAAAACTTTTATCAGCAGAAACGAAAATTCTGTACATAAAAAAACATATTACAATCTCGACTTTTCAGTGTTGTGGGGGCTAGGAGAATTTTGTGTTTTATGGAAAATTATTAAATGCCATAAAATATAACTTTTTTTTTCGGGGTTTTTCCTTTTTTTTTTAAATCTGGTTTTGTAAAAATTGTAACTCCGTCAAAGCTGAAAAAGTACAAAAAAAAAAATTTAGTGAATTTAAATACAGTATAAATACTTTAGTACGATAAACTCAATATTATTGAGTTCAATTAAAATTCAATATAAATTTTGATTTTTTTTAAAAAAACAGTGACACATTTTATATATAAAATATTCGAAATTTAGTGAAAATAAATGCTGTGAAAATAAAAAGCCTCGGATACAATAACAACTGGACTAATTGGTAAGGGATATTTAATTTTAATAGTAATAATAAATAATTAACTGGAAATTAATTTTTCCGCCCCAATACGATAAACTATTATTTGCATGATTGCTAATCCATCTATTACTATTTCAATGATGTATCATCTTATATAAATTCTTATAAAAAAAACAAAACGGTAAAATATGAACAGACTGTCTGCATTTGTTCCTGGACTATTGATATTACTAAGTGCATTCCAATTTGATGTCAATCACAAATTAAGACTTTGGCGCAAACCGGAAAGCTTAGTCAAATGGGAATTTACTCGAAATTTGTGCAATGAACTTTTGATTTCATTTTTCGGTGGTTTTTTTTTTAATTTTTCAAAAAAAGCTTCCCCAATGCTGATATTTGGTAATGCCTTAAAACTTATTCAGTTGTTCTTTTCCAGTGGTTTGGTTTTCGAATAATATTAGTCAGATGATCTCCTACTTAAATACTAAAGATTCTTGTATGTAATATAGGATGGCCCAAATAATGCCATTAACTGATTATAATATTTGTTTCTCTCATTTTCTAATGCACTGGTTTGAGTAAAGGGCTTCTATTTCAGAATTAACTTTAATGGAAGCTCCTAACGTTTTCATTGCAATTTGGACCAATTAATTTTATGTGGCTTCCGAACCATATTTTTTTCAGCAATTTTTAACATCAATTGTAAATATAGTTTAATTAAATTTACGCTTATTTGTTCGTGATTGGGTGGTGTTACGAGACAGATTGGAACCGCTAGAATTTTTCCTAATATATTTTACTGTAATTTTATTATTCATTTAAAGCTGAGTAAATTTAGATCAACATGCATATCTCAGACTGGAAACCTTCTGCACCATGGTTCACTACCGCTAAGCTATCGCCGCTCTTCAATTATAATTTAGATTTTCATAAAACCTGCAGAAATACTATTTGATTTAAACGTATTTCCGTTCGTAATCGAATAATTAGTAGTACAGAATTATACTATCACTATCATATAATCTCAGATTAATAAATTAAATATCAGTAAGTTTACTAACTAAGTTTACCAAGCTTACTATAAGTTTTTTTTATCTTAATAAATTTCGAAAATTAGCAACCTTGCTAATTTGTTTAACGAAAGAAAAACAGCCTGTAAAAGAGATATTTTGTGCCGTAACTACATATTTTGTTTATGAACTTATGGATTTCAGTTCATATTGATTTCAAACTGATATATGAAATGAAATTCGTTTGTAAACATGTAAGTATTCTATATATTAAAAATAATAGAAATACTTAAAAGTTAGCATAATTATGCTTGTTCTAGTAGTTCGGCCGCAGGAATAAATCAGTAATTCAGTTTACTGGAAAACTATTTCTCACTCGCTGAATTTCTGAATTAACCATCTGATGGTTTTGGCAGTAAAGTGAAAACACTTTAAATACGTTTCAGCCAGTTACTTTGACGCGGGAAAAATTTATATAAAATGTCAGCAGTAAGGTTTAGCAGATAGGAAAGAAAATTATTTACGCAATCTTTCGGATACGTAGTTGCGCGACCGACTACTGGGTTTAAAAATTTCAATCGAATATCGGACATTTTGAGCGGGTAATTTCTTGTAGACACAATTACCTAGATATATCTCACATATATCTACAACAACATATAATATATCTTCTAATAATCCAAAAATATCTTTAGTTAAATCTTTAGTAATATCTTTAGAATATCTTTACAATCTTGAGTACCTATTTTATCATTTTATACCATTTTATATAACAATAATACCAATATTGAATATATTAATTTGTATTATAACCTGGCCTGGGCCATATTGAAAAAAACTATCTCAGCTAGAAAGATCCAGGATAAATATTAATTATAATGTTTATGAAATTTTTTTTTTTTTTAGATCTTATGTGGCAGTGACGTCGAGATGGGCCAGGGGCTCGATCCGCCATTAACAGATAATCTTCTGTATCGGTCGCAGCCCCTACTGTCTCACATTTTTATCTTCGAAAAATCGAAGAAAAAAGAAACTTTTAAAAAATATTTGACATCGAGACAACTTGTTTTTCAAATGAAATATTGTAAAAGTGCAAAAAGTATAAATTGAAAATTTTTGTTTACTTTTTTTTTGGAAAATTACAAAAAGAAAATATTAAATTTTATTTTTTTTTTATATAAAATTGGTTTTTATTTCTTTAGAAAATATTTTTATGAACAAAAACATAATGGAATTCGGTTAATAAATATTTTTGAATATTTACTCGGACGTGTCTAAAATAAACGACATATTATTTAGACGGTGGCAGCAATGGAGCCGCCTGGCGGTATACCGCCTGATAGAGATAAGATTTCAATAGTTCAACAGCCAAATATAAATCTACCATCTCCTCATCAAAATACTTCTTTGGTAGGTGTATCAAGCGGAAGCCAACAGACAAACTTAGAAAGATTATCAAGACCGCTGGCATTTGATAAGGTAACAAAAACAAAAACAAAAAAATACAAAACTATTTTAATAAAAAATTATATTTTATTGCTCCATAAAACAACATTAATACAAAATATATATAATTGTACAATTTTTTGTTGCTTCAAATTAATTTAAATCTTAACAAAAACTTAAAAATTAAGATAATCTAATGTTTATTTAATTGGTTTTTCAAAAATACGACATGTACATATTTTTATAAATTCTTTTGAAGATTTTTCCATATCTTTAGATTTTTCATTATGTTTATTGGAAATATGTATAGGACAATATTTATTTGCTACATATGGTGACATATCAAGTTCTCTAATCATCGAGTTGAATTTCTTTTTAAGTGGAATATATTCTGAACCATAATCATCCATAGACATTTGTTCATCTACAAAATTATTATATATTGAACAAAAAAAAAACTAAAAGTTTGTAATTATATACCTAATCCAAGTATCATATTAGGCATTTCAACTGTTCTTCTATTACCTGGCTTATTTTGTTGTCGCATAAGCCACTTGGGAAAGAAATTATTATTTTGTTCATAGAGATTTGGTTCATAACCATTTACTAGTTTATATAAAGGATTTATTTCTTGTAGTTTCGGTATATTGTCCACTAAAAGTACTTCAATATCAGGTTTAAAATTTTCACATGTACTAATTACATTTTTATCGTCTAAAAAAAAAAAAAATGAATATATATATATGCACTCTATATAAGAATGATGTATAATTATATGGCTTTAAATACTTGTAACTTTAATATTTTTCTTCGGTGTTGTATTCAAATTTTCTTCATCAATTTTTCCCTGACTTGAACTTGGATTTGTGTTTAAAGATTTTGGTTTAATCTCAGAATTGTTTATAATTTTTTCAATTGTTGTTTTATAGTCACCTAAATTTTTAGCAGAAGTTTCATTATTAATTTCATCATTTGAAATTCTTTTAAATCTTGGAGCACAATTTGCATATTTTAAATGAATAGAAACTACAAAGGATTAATTATGAATTTTAGATAAAATGATATTTTAAAAAAATTATAAAAATTTTACCATAAATAAAAATGTTAAGTAATAATAATTTCTTAAACATTTTATAAAAATAATTTTTTATTAAATATATATATATATAAGAATATAGTTTTTATAGTTAAAATTATTTATATTACAGATTGAATATCTAAATTCTAACTAATGTTCAGAAAAAAAAAATTGAATTGACAATAAAATTACAAGCTTACTTAATAATAATATTTTAGATTAATATTACTAAGTTAATATTTATTTAATTGATATTATTTAGATTACTATGTTTAAGTCAACTAATCTAAATTCTCCAGTTTATTTTTATTAAATTGATTATTGTTGAATTTATTGCCACATTTTGATGATTTTGATGTGTTTGCACACATTGGTGACACCCATAACACGATTAATTCAAATAGTTAAACTTTCATTTCACTTTGCATTTCTAGTTGAAATAAGAAAATTAATGCAACACTTTTAATTAATTTAATAATTTTCTATTTTAATTTAAATTTTGAAATATTTATTATGATCATATCGGAGAATTATAAAATTAGTTAGTTTAATTGCAATTCTGAAAAAGGATAATTTTTTTTAAAATTTTCTATTAAATTCCCTCATTAATTTACTGTAGTACAGTAGAAAAAGTTTTTAAATAATCATTTCTATTATTCACTCAATACAGATGGAAGGACTGGTTCGTGAAATGCAAGATCCTGATAATGGTGTCCCAGTTAGACAACAAAAAATGTTTTTAACTTCAATTCCTTATGCGTTTATGGGTAATTGAAATTAAATATAATTACTATTTTATTGATTTTGAAAATGGTATAAAGCAATATTTTGTTAAATTGTAATTTAAAGAGCTTGCAAGAAATTAAAATATATTGTTAATAGACTTGATGATACCATTTTTAAAAAAATAAATAAAATATTAAACACAAAAATAAAAAAAATTATTTGAAAAAAAATGATTTATTTAAACTTTCTATGCAAAAGGGTACGATTTAATTGAATGGTTAATGGATAGATTGTCTATAGAAGAATCAGAAGCATTAAATATCGCAAATCAGTTATGTTTGCATGGTTATTTTTTCCCAGTAAATGATACTAAAACATTAGTTGTTAAGGATGATTCGTCGCTATATCGTTTTCAAACACCATATTATTGGCCATGGCAGCATAAAGCACCCGATAATGTTGAATATGCTATTTATTTAGCTAAAAGATCATTACGAAATAAACAAAGACATGGCCTAGAGGATTATGAAAGTGACGCCTTAACTAGCCTCCATAAAAATTTAAAAGGCAAATGGGACTTTATTTCAATGCAAGCCGAAGAACAGGTTCGCTTAGCAAAAGAAAGAAAAAAAGGAGATAAAATTGTTACCGATTCACAAGTAATAAAAAATATTCATATTTAATTAAACACATTATTTATGATTTAATATAATTTTATTTTTATTTTGTTTTATAGGAACGTGCATATTGGCGTGTACATCGTCCACCACCTGGTCAGTTTACACCACTTGAACCATGCCCAGTTCCATCACGTGATCGCCAAGGAATAAAACCAAAGAAAAAATCTATTGATGATTGGCAACGTGAAGTTGATTATCTTCATAAGTCATTAAATCGAACGCGTATGAAAATGTCACAAGCATGCGAAAGTTTAGTTAATTATTGGGAGACATTTTCTGATTATGATTTTTTTATTCAACCAGTTTTACCTTCTAATCCATGGGTATCTGAGGATATAACATTTTGGCAATTAAATAATTCAATAGTAGATATACCAACTGAGAAACGTGTTAAACGTTGGGCGATATCAATAGAGGAACTTGTTTCAGATCCTACTGGTTTACAGGAATTTACTAACTTTTTAGAAAAAGAATATTCTCATGAAAATATACGTTTTTGGATTGCAGTTAATAAATTAAGACGATCAGCACATTCTCAAGTTTGTAAGAAAGTCACTGATATATATGAGTAAGTAAAACTTGAAAATTATATTAAATGACTTGGCTAAAATGTTAAGTTTTATTTTTTTAAATTTTTATATTAATTGAATTAGCATAATAAAATTAATTTCTTCATCATTTTAGAGAATTTCTTAAGCCAGGAGCACCTTGTGAAATTAATATTGATGGTAAAACAATGGAAATTGTACAAAAAGGATTAAAAAATCCATCACGTTTTACATTTGACGCAGCAGCAGAACATATTTATATGTTATTATTAAAAAAAGATTGTTATCCAAGATTTGTTCGGTCAGAACATTATAAAACTTTATTAGCAAGTGGAATACAACCATCCCATAAAAAACGATTTTTTAATTTTGGTGGTGTTGCGAAAAAGAAAACTTCTACAGTTCAACAACCAAATACAGGATTAATGGCACAAACATCTGCAACTAGTTCTGTACCACCACCAGGTAATTTAACAAGACGTCGTGGTAGTGATAGAAGTTTATCAGGATCTGCTCATGAATTAGCAATTATTGGTACAAAAGATTCAACAACAATTGTGCCACATTCTCATAGCCAAAGCAATTTAAGTGAAATACCATATAGGTAAGATTTGAGCTTTCTCCATATAACTTTTTTTAAGTATAATATTTTTCAAATAAAACTTGGTTGACCTATAAATAAAAAAACAAATCCTTATCATTAAATTGAATTATGAAAATTTTTGTAAACCAATTTTAAGCTTCTTTGTGTACCAAAAAGCTGTACAATAAAGCTTTTGTGTACCATATTTTTGTTTTTGTTTTAGTTTCTTTAGAATTTAGTTAAGATTTTGCAATTTTCTTAGTGTAACTATATACAGAGGTGATATGCCAAATGATACGTCATGCTTGGATTTGAACTGGAAAGATACTTTAACAGCTGGAACAATTGAATCATTTACAAAGAAGATAAATCAGTAAGAAACCAATTTTAAAAACAGACCTGCTTTTCAAATAAAAGGACAAAAAAAAAAGATTATAATTTAACAACATAAAAAAAAATGATAATGATAAATAATGAATGATTGATTTATATATATTTGTTTTTGTAATTGATGTTTAAGCGTACCTATTATAAAAGTTCTCTTTTTTGCTATACATATATATACTTGTATATATAAATTTTTTTTGTCATACATGTTGTGTTTCTTAAAATAGTTCGTAAAACTCACTAAAAAAAAAAACTACTTTAAATTTATATAAAATTCCGGCAATTAATTTTTCAAATATTCTTTGAAATTTTTTATTTTTACTTTTGATTATACCATTTCTATGTTAAATTCAATCTTTTCCCAATCAAATTCAACGTTTTTCATGTAAAATTCAACTACATTTACCTTTTTTTTAAAAAAAACCAAATTAGTGATAGGAACTAATTTTTATTTGATAAAAATGCGACATTTTAAACTCAAATTGTCAATTTTCAACAAAAAAAAATTAAAATGGAGTAAAAATATTCTTGAAATTAATCGGTTTTGCTATATAAATATGTGATAGATAGACGGAAACGATGAACTTTGTATTTAATAAAAAATATATTTTAAATTTTTAGTCGAAATATTACTTGTAGTGTATCACTTGCATTGTCCGTTTTGAAAATGTCCAGCTCAATTAATGATTTTCAGGTATCTATTGAATTGAACATGAATTTGGTTTGAAAAACATCAAATTTATCTTGAAAAATGTTGAATTTGATTTCAAAGACATTGAATTTAACATGAAAATTGTATATTCCGCATTTTTATTATATACATATATTTAAAAACATAAAATCTTAATGTGAAATACTAACACTTTAATTTATTTATGTATAATTTTTACTTAAAATAGTAGATAGTAATTTAATTTTTTTTTATTAAGAAATCTATTTTATTAAATATTTAATTGCAACATTAAATGTGATAAAAACGGTTACCAAACTTTTCTTACAACTTAATTGTTATCCAGTTTAGCAGTTCAAAAATGGGATCAAATGATTGTAATGTCCACTTAACTTAATACATATATAAATCTATCTTACCTATAAATTTTGCATTCTGTATGAAGTGATTACATAGTTTTGTAAATTCCTATTGAATATCATATATTTTATAATACATATTTTTATTCATGGCAATTTTTTTTTTTTGGGTAATGATGTGTAAATTTAAAAAAAATAAAATTAATCTTATTATTCCAATAATAATAATAATAAAAAAAGATATTTAATATACATATATATGCTATTTAGTTTCCCTGAGTGTTAAATGTTTTTGCACTTTAAAAATATTATGAAAACTAAAAAAAATATTTAAATTAATGTATTATATAATTTTTAGGGAAACGTGTAAATCAAAACAATTGTTAGAAAGATTAGAGTCTACAGCTGAATCTGCAACAAATACTGTTTGTCCATGGGATACAGAACAACCAGTCGAATCTACTGTACAATTGTCAGTATGTCCTTGGGAAGAACCAATTGTCGAAGTGCCAAAAAAAACAATTGATGCACTACCAAAATCAAAAAGGTAAATATAATATAAATTCATTTAATGTTTTAAATGTTTCTAACAATTTTAAATACTAAATAGTAATTGTTTGAAAAAATTCAATTTTATTTAATAAATATGTAATAAGAAATTTAATTAGAATATTAATAAAATCTATTATTTGAATAGTACTACGTCCGATATCATAGATGTTTCAGAACGAATGAAGAGATCATGTGGTCTCCGCCAAAATACTGTTGATAGCGATTATAGTTCTAAAAAATTATTACCTACTCATTTAGAGCAGAGAAGATCATCAATGACAATTACACCAAGGTAATTTAATTCAATTAATTCCATGTATAAGTAATTAATTAATTTATTATTCATTTAATGTTTTTTAGGGCGACCGAATTTCAGCTTGCAGCTTTAAAAGAAATTAATATAAGACCATCGAGTACATCATCGCCTACTAAATTTAAATATAATAATAAAAATGATTTAATTGTTAAATTAGGAATAGATAATACTGAAACAGAAAATATTTTAATAGCTACATTATCAGATGAAATACAAATTACGACAACTGATAGCAGAATAACTGATGATGCTAAAAAAAAAATTACAAAAGTAGATACAACAACAACAGCAGTATTAGCTGAAAAATTGATTTCAGCTCCTTCAATACAAGTTGTTTGCCCGGATTTAGATTCACCAGAAAAAAATGATTTTCAAGAAAAGCTTATTGAAACGTTATCAGAATCCATTACAGATGCAGAAGAAATAAAAACCAATAACGAAGTTGAAGAAACTACTAAAAATATTTGTTCAATACAAGAAAAATTAAAGATTGAAGGAAATGATGATAATATATGTGAAAATGAATTAGTATTTTCAACAATTGAACAAGATCAAGATGATACAGAATTTGCCGAACAAGCGGATGCATATGAATATTATATTTCTGACGAAGAGCCTAGTATAACATTAATGGGTTGTGTTGCACCTGCTCCTACTCCTGCTCCCACCTTAGCTCCTTTAGCTGAAATTGAAATGGATGCTGTTGATGACGAAACCGATCCAAAAGGATATATAAAACCAGAAGTTGAAGAAATTAAAAAGAAACGTAAAAAACGAATTACAGATAGTAAAAAAATAGATGAAAATAAAGGTGAAAGTAGTTCGAAAGGTGATGAAATTAATAGAAATGCTGTTTGTCCATGGGAAGACGAGTAAGTAACAAATAGATAGCTTTTAAAAAATTTAGTAAAAAAAGAAACTGTTAATATCAACAGCATATTTTACTTAAAATTCATTAGTTTTTTAGTTTTTTCAATTATTTGAAATAGTAAATTATCATAAATTATCACGAAATCATTTTTGGTACATTCAATTTGTTTTTTAATCCGAAATTAAGTTATTTTTTTGTGAATAGAAGTTTCCGAAGATTTGGTTCATGCTATCTTAGGAAACAATTTTTAGGAAACATTTGTTTTTAAAAGTTTATATACAATTGTTACAAAAAATTATTTTTCATATTATTGTACTGGATTTTTAGAATGAATGTTTTCATTTCGCTCTCCATTCACGTTGTTATTCACCCTATGAAAAACTTAGTTTCGATATGAACTTTATAATCTTTAAATAAATTTAAATTTCCTCTACTGAGTGATATTTTGGGTCATACACAATCTATTGGACCATACACCATCTATTTAATCTTCAATATATGATCATTTATTTCATATAACCTTTTCCCACGCCCACCTTTCTGGTAACTATCCTCCCTCTTGTAAAACTCTTCCCTGTTGACATCAAAATATTCTTGAAGATCATTCTTGATTTGTTGTTGTTGTTTTTTTTCTGGTCTAAAAAGTTTTGCAGGGACCCGAATAAATGATAATCAAAGTGTGCAACGCCTAAAAAATATGCTGGATGTTGGAGAATTTCCCACTCAAATTTGTTCAATATTTGTTGTGTCTTTAAATATATGTGTGGGCAAGCATTGCCATGTTGAAAGATTCCATCTCTACTTCTGGTGAATTTGGGCGTCTTGTACTCTGTATTTCACGTAATGTGTGGAGCTGCTCTCTCAGTACTTTTCAGCAGTTATGGTTTGGTTGCTTGGCAATAACTCGTAATATACCGTTTTCTAATTACGTTCTTTTAGTTGATCCACTTTTCATCTTCTGTTTCCAATCGTTTCAAAAAACGTTGTCTTCGATACTGAAAAAGTAATGATGAACAAATTCATTCTCTCCCTTTTAAAATTCATCACCTTTAGTACTTTAAAATAAAACCAAGTCGATCAATATGGTCTTCGATGAATGCTCCCGAATAAATTTCTATTTCCATTTCCAGTTATTGCATAGAATCAACGATGGCAGGTCTGCCGGACCGGGGTTGATCGCGTAAATTAAAACTATTCGTTCGAAATTTATGGAATTATGTCTTTACTGAATCCTGGCTTAATACTTTATACCGAATAGTTTATCCTTTATATACTTTATCCTTTATATACTTGAGAATACTCTAAAATACACCTTCGTTAACTAACTTTTTCAATGGACATTTTACACTACTAATACTATTAATATTTAAAAAATGATTGTTCACTACATTTATAGCTTAGGTCACCTTTTAATTATAAATAATAACCAGTACCTGAGAGGTAGTAATATTCGGTAAAATATTCCTCAATTTAAAAAAACCCTTACCGACAGAACTTTCTTCTGAACCCAATATTTAATTTTGCGAAAGAGTGCCTTTTCTAAACTTTAACCAGTGTTTAAGCAATAGTCTGAATTAAGCAATAGTCGCAATTAAAAGACTTTGTTGAATAGTGTTAAAATAGACTTGCAGCAAAGCTGCTTCTAATTCATATAACACAAAATAGTAGTCGATTTCACAAGTGGGTGATGCCAATTAAACGACGCTAATAAGAATAAAAAAAAATTTAATCTTGATCCTCGTATAACGCTCCATTGCCTTGCCATAGAAATAGCGCTGAACATAAATTGCGAATAGAGGGGAAGGGTTATGTTCAATTTTTTTTTTATTTTATATGTGTAAACATATATGTTTCTATAGTGTGATAAACATACAGAAGACGTATTGTATAAATAGGTGCGTTAAGCAACATTAGGAAAAATTTTAAATTTGCGGTATACTGAAAGTTCCTTAAAGTACCGCGTTATACTAATTAATTAAAGTAATTAAGATTTTTCAAATATGAGATTACAACTATATTATTTTTATAATTATAATTATAAGATAAGATGATGTTAGAATTCCTAAATTGAAAAATTTTTTTTATCTCTAACTCACCTACAATTTTGCATCTTTTTTCTTATTAAATGCTTATCTTCGCCGCAGTCGAAGACAATTAATTGTATGTAAATATACTTTATACCTTATAATATAATTTCATAGTTTCAACTTTATAATCCAGTATTAGTTATTATATTAGCAGTGAATAGTAAAAACAAAATTTTTTAAAATGCAATAAAAAATTATCCCAAAAATTAGCACTTACATTATATTATGTAGTAATTTAAAAACAAGAAAAAAGAAACAAAGCAATATGTTGTTTTTTTATGTTTTAGTGACGTTACTACTACCGATGGTACATTTACAAAAACGTATGCTACTCTTGGATACTTATGAACGAGTCATCCTCTTTAACATAAATATATATATATATATATATATATATATCATTTTCAGATTAAATTCTTCGTCCAAATCAATTTCAACATATTTTTAAAATCAACTTTAAAATATTTTTCAAATCAAATACGTTATTTTGCAACTCGTAATTTGAAATATTACGAATAGCTCTCAACCTCTAAAAAAAAAAAACAATTTTCTATAGCATTTATCTAGAGTGAAAATCATTCCGTTTCATATAGAAATGAATTTGATATGAGAAATGCATTAATTTTGATTTTTTTTTAAAAATCATAAATTAAATTGAACAAAAAATCGATAAATTAAATGCTGAAAATGATATAAATATTTGTATATCGTTTTAAGATTTCAATGAATAAATAATATAAATAATAATTTAATAAAATAACAAAAATCTATAAAGTTTTACTTTTAGCTATAAAAAAAATATAAACTGTATTGTTTTTTTCCCTTTTTAGGATTAAAACTTGTATTTAGTTTGGATTTATCCCTTTTAAATCTTATTATGTATATTAAAAAACAAAATATGCTTATATAAGTGATTAAAAAAAAATGTTGAGTATTTGTTTTGAAAGAAACATTTAAATATAAAATAATGTCTAGTTGTTTAATTGTTATATGTGATTAAAAAAATTATTTACTTTAAAAAAAAGCATAAAATACCGAAAAACTTATAAATAGAATATTGTATTAAATTCTTAAAATACTGGCACAAATTAAAAAAAATGAAAGATTTTATTTAATTAAAATTTCAATTTTTTTTTAATATAATTTTTTAAATATTCAAAAAAATTTATGGAGGAAATATGTTTTCTTTTTGTCTGTTTACACAATATTTTTAATTTCCATTTTTCCAAAAAAAATTATTTTAATTTTAAAATATTCCAAAAAGCTAATTAAAAAAAGATTATTTATGATAAATTTTTTTTAAATTAATTTTAAACCACAACTGAATATCTTAATTTTAATTATATAACTTAACATTAATTGAAAAAAAAACAAAAAAAAATCATAAAGTTTAAAACAAGTAAAATTATTTTGAATGACACAAAAATGTTTCTGCTTGAACATAACAGTTAATTCTGAGCCCCAAAATGTTTCCAAGCGCAACATTAGCTCTTATTCATAATAATTTCTTACATCCTCTTAAAAAAAACAAAAAATTCTTTAAACCAACAACATTTTAATTCTTTAAAACAATAACATATTTTTTTGTTGAAACATTAAAATCCCATTTCGTGGATATAAATTGAAACTATAAACAAATAAAAAAAAACAACATTTTAATAACAAAACAAACTAATAAAAAATAATGATTTTTGTACTAAATTATAAAACGATAAAATTTTATATAAAACTATTTATCTTTTTGGACAACTAATCCCTGATTCATAAATCATGAACAAACAAATTTAGAAAATTTAAAAATATATGTAATAATCATTAAAACATAAACAAAAAAACATAACTAAATAAATTTAAGTAAAATATATTTAAATATTAAAAGTAATTAAATAATCTTTAAA
Organism: Empis livida; assembly: GCA_963932195.1. Lineage (NCBI taxonomy): Eukaryota > Metazoa > Arthropoda > Insecta > Diptera > Empididae > Empis > Empis livida. The sequence goes on from OZ010648.1 coordinate 26,423,782, forward strand.
TATCACTACCTAAATATTATCTATATAACAAAAGCTTATTACAAAATATAAATCTTAAGATAAATTAATTAATTAATTTAAATGTGTTTTAAAATATTAAAAGTATCAAATACCAATATTTAAAAAACAAAAATATACAATAATTTTGTTGCTTAAAAAAATATATTAATATATTTGGTGTTGCTCTATCAATTTTTCAAATTAAAATACCATAAAAAAAACAAACAAAATAATTAATAAAGATACGCAAACATAAAAATAATATAATTAATTATTAATATATTAATAAATATAATATAAAAAATGTGGTTTTTGGTAATTTTTAATTATATCTTTTGCGTACATGACGTGTACATACAAAATGACATTTAAAATAGTATGTCGTTTACATACAAAATGACATTTAAAATAGTATATCGTTTCGTAAATAAAACAACACATTTAAAATATATAGTATAATTATCAAATTAAAGAGTAAAATAATATTACATAATTTGCAGGAAAAATATATGTTTAAAATTTATCATAAAAAATATATTTCATTTTAATTTAAATTCTTATTAAAAAAAAAAAAAAAATGTAAATTTTCCTGCTATAATTATAGTGAATTTATTTCAAATTCTTTTTTTACAATTAAATTTAAAATAATTATATTAAATATATAAATTATAAACATAAATAATCTCATAAATGTGCTTAAAAATATATTAAAATGACAAGTTTTAACAACAAAATTAATTCAACGAATTTTCAAGAATTTATATAGAATTTTGTTATAATATAATTATACATTGATTAAATATTATATAAATAATTATTATTCAAATTATCGTAGCATATTTTGGGTATGCTTCGAATTTATACATGAATATAATTAATGTGTAATGATACTTTTTGTGGTAATAATAAAAAATGGCCGTATTAGTTCCTTTTATTTTTTTTTTGGTAATCAAATTGGCCGAAATATATAATATATTCATTTGATATTCAACAAATTTTATAGTTTTTTTGAAAACTTTTATTACTTTTATTTTATATACAACAATTATTTTTATTTATTTTTTGTAAACATATTTAATTATCTTATAAATTAATTAATTATATTTTAATTAATCACATTTATAATTGGATGAATTTAATTTAATTAATTTATTTAATAATTATATTTTTTTTTTAATTATAAATATTTCCTCCAAAAATTATGAAAAAATGCCAATAAAAATAAAATATGTTTATAATTACTTTTTTTTATATATATATATAGTTTTTAATTATATACATAATTATTTGATATAAAATAATTTTTTATGTATAAATATTTTTCAATTTAAAAAAATATTTCTTTAATAAATAGTTAATAAAAAAAAACCAAAATAATTAAAAATTTGCTGAAATTTTATAATATAATTAAATTTAAAATTTAAGTATTAAATATTCGTATTTTTCATTTATGATATTTTTAATTTATGTTTTGAAAAATACAAGATAAGTTATCAGTGCCATATTTTTGAATTTATATATAATTAAACTTATTAAAATAACAAGAAATTTCATACTATATTTAAGTATAGCTAAAAAGGAGAAAATTATGTAAGACATTAAAAACAACCGCTTAGTTAAAAATAAATAAAAACAAACTAAAAAGTAAATAACGATTAATATAAACAAATTTATAGTAAATTAAAAAAAAAAACAAAAGAAAAATTAAACTATTTAAATTATAATATTATTTTAAAAAAATGATGAAGAATAACTTAGGCCTATTTAATCTATGTAAAAGAATAAAAATTTCGTTGCAAAATATATAAAACATTCACAAAAAAAAAAAAAACCTTTAACTAACTATATATACTATTATTATATTCCTAAAATTTAAAGAAAAAAAAAACAAACTAAATGTATTTAAAAAAATAGAGAAAAATAATTAAAACATAAAAAATATAAAAAAAAAAAAAATAATAAACAGTCATTACAATTAATCCAAATACGATTAAGTAAAATAAAAAAAAAGAATTCAAATTCAAAAGCGAGATTTACCTTTAAAAACCACCGTGTACTTTATTATTAAATTTATTATTTAAAATTTGCAAAAAAAAATCTTTGCCCTTCTGCGCAATCTTAACAATATTTTAAAAATTTTTTTTAACCAAAATTTAAATAATATTTAATTTCGTTGGTTTTTTTCAGTTTTAATATTTTCAAATTAAATCATGGCGCAAACAAAATACTTTCAGGATTTATACTCTGAACCCGATATAAAAAAAAAAAATGTGTATAACAATATATTTAAATAGTTAGTTAAACTAATTATTATCTTTACACGGTCATAGTTTAATGATCTTGTGCATTAGATAAATAATTTAAATTGTAATAATTCTTAAAACTCTACTGAGATAGGTGATAAAATTTTTATTATTTTTTATAGTAATATATTTTTCTCAAATATAAAAATAGTTTTTGAAATTTTCCATAATAAATCCTGAATTGTTTTTGAAACTTTCCATAATAAATCCTGAAATATATTAAATGTGTGATCGGAAATATTTCGTCATGACTCAACTAATTTTGGTAATATTAAATAATTACGTTACCTGATAATATATTTATTATATTTTATATACTTATTATACTATTATATGTTTATTTATATTTATTTTAGCATACATTCTAATTGGTATAATACAATTTCCGAAACCTTTAGTAATATTAGCAGAAAATTAAAATTAATTATTTATAATTTATTCCAAATAGCTTCTTTACATTTATTTTTATCTTAAAAATATATGTTTTTAAAAACAAAATAATAATGTATTTGAAAAGTTTATTTATATTTATAATATTTATGCTCTAATCTATAAAATTGTAATATTGTTATTTAAGTGAACAATATAATTGAGCCTAAGTTTTATATAATATGTTTATATTTTACAGAACGTAAAAACTTACTTAATATTTTGTAAGTTATAATAAAAAAAATTGAAATTTCTAAAAAAAAAAACCAAAAAAAAAAAAAAGAAAGATTTAGGAAGTTAGAAATAATTACATGCAAAATAGCATAATATTATAATATAAATGTAGACTATAATGAAATAATAAAAGAAAATATATTAAGAATTATCACAAGTTTTTTCTTTTTTTAAGTTTTTCAACAATTTAATGAATTTTGCGTACTGTATAATCTATACATAGGTTTAAAATCTTTTCATTGTTTTGCAATCCATACATAAGTTGACAAGCTAATCTATACTTATCAGATTGGACCAATCATGTTAAGTATAAACTAAATAGAGAAAAATAATTAAAACATAAATTATTTGAAAGTACAATCCTTCCGGTTAATAATGGAAAATAATTGTCGACCCATCCTAGCTTGTCGACCCATCCTAGCTTGTCGACCCATCCAACTGCTTTTCCGAACGACTTTAACCTTGCCGGTTTAAGGTTCCCCACATGTTTGTCATGAAATGACAGTCAAGATACATTACTTGTTTGTTATGTACCGCAGGTAGTCGGTATAGGAAGTTGCAGTTTCTTCAACTTTATCAATAGTTTGGACAGGGAAGGGATATTTTTCGTTCTCTTAGTGTTGGGAGTTCTCCAGAATAGTTTGGTTTGAATGCACCCTACCTAGTTTTTCCATCCGAGAGAATAAGATGTGCCTAGGTCGGAATTAGATGGTTTGCGGAATTCAAGGTGGTAATGGGTTTAGTATCTATGGGAGTGCAAGCTAATTTTGCTTGAAAAATCGAGGTCTGTGTTCCAAGGCTCACGCATAAATGTATATTTAAGTCTGCCCGTTAAGTCTGCCGAGTAGATTACCGCATCACAGGGACTGGATTACTTTTCTCCCACTCGTTTGTCGACGGTATTTTTATTCTATATTATTTCCCGAAAATTAATTCCTCTGTTTTATTTTCCGAATATTAATTCCGCTGTATTTTTTCACAAATCTTAATCGATTTCCACCAGACAAAGGACCTATATCTAATTACATATGTGTCTGGATTCACACCACATTACCTATCCCGCTTCCACATGTCCAAACAATATGTTTGGCTTTGGAAGCTAGTTCGTTCAAATGTGGTTTCCAGAGTAGTTTTCGACGCCCAGAAATTTAACCTGATGCTGTCAAATTTAATTTTTTAACTGTCAAATTTAATTTTTTAACAGTTATGAAAAACAGAACGATTCTCATGCTATAAAAATAATTTTGAGATTCACATCTTTTTTTCTTGGCCTATTAGCTAGTTCGTTTTTACCCAGATTTCAATCCCATTAAGCATATATGTTCTTATAAATGAAAATTCATGTAAGAAAAAGATTAATACGAAACCATTCTCAATTAATTCTGTGTCTATTTTAAATATGGATTTATATACCAAACAAAATTCTTAACAAGAGTTATCCATTGTATTCCTAAAAGAATTTCATCATAGATCAGAGCTAAAGAAGAGGTAATGGAATTTTTTTGAGCACTTTTTTCATTTTTTCTTTTGTAAATATGTATACAGAATTATTGCTCTAAAGGCATTAAACACAAAGTTACTACAGAAAAAAAATTATAGTCACAATAGATACTTGTTAAATATTTATGTCTATTGGAATCTGCGCTTGGATTTAATCAATATAAAGTTATTTTTTAACCCGTAACCTGGATCATTTTTTCAAAACCTTCTAATATTTAGATTCCTCAAAAGTTTCTAATATTTCAAATTCTGACCTCAAAAAATTATTTTCTAATAATCCAGAATCTATAAAGTTGTATAATATTTCTTCTATTTTTTATATGTTTTAGGTCCAAATTAATTTGTTGCCGTATGTTAACAGTTTTTTTTAATGTCAAAATTTCCTTTAACTTCATATTGTTACCAAATGACAACATTTATTTAAAAAATAATATTTCACAAAAAATCCGTATATATAATTATGTTTGGCTATTAACTATTATGTTTCGCTATTAAACAATAACCATCTTTATTTATCATTTCACAAAAATTCCAATAAAATACACTTCATTTTAATTTTTTTAAAAAATTGCCTCGCGTAGAAATTGCCTCGCGTTTAATTTTTCATGATTATTTATTAATATTATTTTTTTGATTAATTTTTTTTCATTTTTCTACCTTGCGTAGAAGTGACAATGTTTTTAAAAAAATGCTAAAATCGGACAGGGAAAGGTGGATAATGTAACAGGTTATTTTGTGCTGGGTTATAGGAATAAAACAGGCAGCAGATTGAATTATCAGATACATTGTTTAAGATGCCAAAAGTCGTCTTTCAACATGGGCATCTCCGAAGAATGATGATGATAAAGAACAAAATAGACTACATCCTGATAAACTGAAGATTCAAGAACGTGTTGAAAGTCACAAAAACCTACCCGGAAGCAGATATGGAATCAGTAAATGCAAAAGATTAATTCTTCTTCTTCTTCATGGCTTCACAACCCTATTCGAGTTTTTGCCTCGTCAACAACTTTTCTCCATTTAACGCGGTCCTGAGCTGTAGATTGCCAGTTTTGTATGCCCATGACTCGTAAATCTTCTTCAAGTGCATCTTTCCACCTAGTTCTTGGTCTGCCTCTATGCCTTGTCGCTACCAATGTTCTATTCAGCAGTTTTTTTTGCATTCTATTCTCCGGCATGCGAGCTACATGTCCCGCCCACCGTATTCTTTGTGCTTTTATGAACCTTATGACATTTTCACCCTCTATTAGCATATCCAACTCGTGATTATATCTTGTGCGATATGTGCCATCCTCATTTCTAATTGGTCCATAAATTTTTCGTAAAATTTTACGCTCGAATACAGCTAAATTACCTATTTCTACTGCTGTTCCACACCATGTTTCACATCCATATGTCAGTACAGGCCTAATTAATGTTTTGTAAATTGTTACTTTGGCACTTCTTGAAATTAATCTTGAGCTGAGTAGATTTTTATATGCGTAAAAGCATTTATTTGCTGCTTGAATTCTTGTCTGTATTGTATATTTCTTGCTAGCTGTATTGTTATATGAAACACCTAAATATTTAAAATTATCGACAGCTTGAAAATTGTATTGTCCAACTTGTAAACTCTGCTGCATTTCTTGCCTCGATCTTGTTATCATCATATATTTAGTTTTATCTTCATTAATTTTTAGTCCATACTTTTTCACTCTCATTTCTAAATTGATGAATAATTCTTTTAACTCATGTATGTTTCTTGCTAGTAATACTATATCATCAGCATATATCAGTATCTGTGTGGATTTAATTAAAATATCTCCTCCTGGATCAATTTCATCAATTGCAGCGTGCATCATAAGTATAAATATCAGCGCCGATAATGCGTCTCCTTGTCTGACACCTGATTTAATATGGAATGTGTTTGTAAACTCATTTTGTATTAACACTTTCGCTGTCGTTTCACTTAGTGTCATGCATACCAGTTTCACCAGTTTTTTTGGTATACCAATTTTGTGTAGCGACTTTTCTATTTTATCTCTTCTAATGGTATCAAACGATTGTCTAAAATCGATGAAAAGACAGTGTAGATCTTTACCATGCTCGTAGAACTTTTCAAATACTTGACTTAGGACAAATGTTTGGTCATTTGTGGATCTATTTGGTCTAAATCCACATTGACACTCACCCACAATGCTCTCTGAGATCGAGCTTATTCTCTTGTATAATATATTTGTCAGAATATTGTAGGCTACATTTAACAGCGTTATACCTCTATAATTATTGCAGTCTTTTTTATCACCTTTTTTGTGTATGGGGCAGATAATTCCTGTTCTCCACTTCAGAGGTAGCTCCTCATTTCTCCATATGCTGCATATCAAGTTGTGTATCTGATAATGTAATTTATCACCACCATATTTTATTATTTCTGCTGTCAGCATGTCTTCTCCTGGTGATTTTGCATTTTTTAGTTTGTTTATAGCTTGTTTTGTTTCAGCTAACGTAGGCATCTCTACATAGTTTTCAGCTGTCTGGATTTCTTCTTCATTTTCTTCTTGTTCATTATGTGTATTGCTGTTTAATAATTCTCCAAAATATTCTTCCCACCTTTTCACTATTTCATCCTTTTCTGTTAGTGTATTACCAGACCTATCTTTGCATGCTTGTAATCGAGGTTGGAATGACATTTTTTCTAGCTTTACTTTACGGTAGAAGTTTCGTGTTTCATTTTCATCGTATTTATTTTGGATTTCCATTACTTTTGTTTTCATCATTTCACGTTTTTTTCTTCTAACAAATTTTGTAGCTTCTCTTCTTTTAGTCTTGTAATCTTGTTTATTCGCTCTCGTTTCTTTTGTTAACATCTTTTGTCTTGCTTCATTTTTTATTTTAATCATTGCTCTGCATTCCTCATCAAACCATTCTCCATTTCTTACATGTTCCTTTTCACCTATCACCTCATTTGTAACTGTTTTAATGGTGTCATGTATACTTTTCCAATCTTCTTCTGTGTTTCCTGTGAGATGGTGTCTGTTGAGTTCTTCTTCCATTTTTCGTTCAAATTGATCACGTGTTACTTCATCATATACTAATTTATCAGTGTCCCAACGTATTCTTTTCACACCTTTCCTTTTAGCTACGTTTGATATTCGCTGTCTTAAAACAGCTACGACAAGGAAATGATCCGAGTCGCAATTAGCCCCCCTGTAGCTTCTGACATTGATTATTGAAGTAGCATATCTCTTGCTCACCAAAACATGATCTATTTGATTTGTTCTTCTTCTTCCAGGAATCTTCCATGTACCCTTATGTATGTTTTTATGCTTAAAGCTTACACTTTTTATATATAGGTTAAGGCTAGCGGCGAAATCACATAATTTTTGTCCATTATTGCTTGTTTCTTCATGTAGGGAGTATTTTCCAGCTGCTTTTTGTACGAAATTCTCTCTACCTATTTTCGCATTGCAATCACCCAATACTATCGCCATATCATGATTTGGTATTTTCATACATACATCTGTTAATAGATCATAAAATTGTTCTTTCTCTGTGTCATCTTTTTCTTCTGTTGGTGCGTACACGCACACAATAGAAATATTGTTAAATATACCTTGTAATCTGATCTTGCAGATTCTGTCATTTACAGGTTCGAAGCCCAACAAAGATTTCTTAGCTTTCTTGCTTAATAAGAATCCAACACCATTTGCGCCTGCTTTGTTCTTGTTGCCGCTGTTCATTACGGTGTAGTCCTTTTTTACAATTTCTCCTTCTCCTTTCCATCTAATTTCTTGAAGAGCAACCACATCGATTTTATACCTCATTATTTCATTTGCTACTTCCACCATTTTTCCTGGCTGCAGTAGTGTTCTTATATTCCATGTTCCGATTTTCATATCATTAGTCCTTAAACGTTCCGTTGGTCGTAATCTGAGATTCACTTGCGTTATCCGAGGCTCTTCTTGACTATTAAGGATAATAGTCCTCTTCTTACAGGTGCGGTTATTAGCCGTACGCCAACTTCCTTTGCGGGTTGCGCTGGTTTTGGAAGTACCTATTCTTTATAGTGCCGGAGATTTGTCTTGGTACGGTGCACTCGTAATGTCGTTTGGCAAGCCTAACACTCGGGTGAGTGGGTTGGCCAGTATCCAGTGGTTACCACGAGGAGGTAGACATTACAATTAGTGGAGTTTCATAGTTGCGGCACTAGTCTTCGCCAGGTTGAAGACAGTTAGTGCTTTCCCTAATCTACCACCACCAACCACCAATTAATTAATCCAAGATTATCTCTCTTAAGAAACGAAGCTATAGCTAACAGATTAAAAAGTATAATAAAAAGCGATTTAGAATCTAACAAATTGTCAACAGTAATATAAGAAGAATCTGATATAATATAAAATGGAACGTCTTCAAAAAAACCATTGTTAGAACCTATGAAAACCATGTGTCGTTCATTGACTTCGAAAGGCATTTGACCGCCTACAACACGATAAGCTTATTGAAATCCTAAAGTACAAGAAACTGGACAGTAAGGACGTGAGATTAAATAGCTAATCTATTTTGGGATCAAGTAGCTTCAATTTAAACGGAACATGGTATAACAGATGACATTCAAATTAGACGTGGACTGAGGCAAGGGTGTCACCGAGTTTATTTAACACGTATGCGGAAAGCATTTTTAAGGAATGTGTTATAAACATCAAAAATTAGCGGAGAATTGACAATAGTGCGAGATTTGCCGATAATGCTGTGGTATTAGCAGATAAGGAAAACGATCTTCAGGAACGTTAAATAGATTAAATAAGAGTTGTATAAACTTCGAATTGAACATTAACATTAACAAGATTAAATACATGGTGCCGCATAATGGGAAAAGAATACAACGGGCTCTTTTTTGCTCTATCTTCGAAAATTATTTCGAAGATAGAGCAAACAAGAGCCGATTTCAGAAATACGAGCAGAATATTCTGTAGAAGCGAAGTGTCACGATCAATCAAGAAGAAAATGGTAAGGGTTCCATTCGACCGATACTGTTCTCCGACGCAGAAACTTGGACATTCAGAAGCTATGAAATAAAACAAATAAACTGATTTGAATATACAGAAGGATAACAGAAGTAAGTTGGTGAGACAGAGTGACGAATGTAGAAATTCTCAGAAGAGTGGCAACAACACCAACAGTAACATCAAAGAAAGAAAGATTAAATACTTGGGACCCATTATGAGAAACAGCAGTTGACCTATTGAGAGCAGTTCAATCCAAAGAACGCATTAAATCAATGTTTTCCAACCTTTGTAACGGAGAGGAACTATAAGGAAGAATAAATTAGTAAAATTGTATACGGTACGGATTGAAATTGTTTCAAATAAAAACCTTTGCAAAAATTAATATGTTTATTGGTATTCTATAAATGAAATATAATTATTAATTCTATTATAATTTTCATAAATTTCATATGTTTTTAACACAATTAATTTTTCTTTCTTTGCAATATTCTGAATAAGTTATCTGTGGAATAAAATTAAATTAAAACCATTTTTTAGAACTATACAAACTCTTAGCCTACCGATACCTGTGTCATAGAATAGTTCACTTGAACTAACTACATCATATAATCTTGTAGTCCCTAGTCTAAGTTTCTTGTATAAGTGCAACATTCTCCTCTCAATAGGTGGTTCTTAAATTTATTCCTATCTGCATAGCTACGTTGAAGGTTAGCTTGTATAATCTTCATGCTAATTTACCTTCATCCTGTTCCTCATGTCAAACTGGAAGCTAGGTAAGGTTACCAACGAGAGAGGGAGAAAATCCTGCATCCTAAACTGGCAGCCAGTCAGCATTCTGGTAGGCGTATGTACTCTATGTTAGTGGAGGCCTTTAATTATATCTATACGTAGTTATAAAAGGAAAAATTGTTTGTATACTCGGAAGTCGCCAACAACCTTTCCCCCTTTGGCCCCCATAATTTAGTTAATATTATAAAATAACATTTGTTGCAAAGTGTTAATGTGAAGTTGAGTGTGAAATTGTATTTCTTATTTCCTAATAATTTGCCCACACAATCTTATAATATAAACAAAAACTCACTTCATATGCAAGTATTTTCGAAAAAAAAAATGTATTTGGTAGAAGAAAAAAAGATTTTTTAATATATCCAAACACAAATCTTTAAATATCTCAAAACGAAAAATATATCATAGACCAATTTCATAATCATCGGCATATATGTTAAACAACTTGAACAATTTTGTATCAATAAATTTAGTTTGAAAATGGCAGAAAACGAAGGCTCGATTTCCGCATTGATTACAGCAAATGCAGCTTGTTTAATATTAAATGCTGACCTGTGTTTCTTTTACATTTATTTCGAAAGTGATTACCAATTTTTTTTCTATGTTTCCGAAGTCTTTTGTACCAAAATCGCTTTTTTAAAAAACTGAGTAGAACCAGTGAGTAAAGTAACATCAACTCACTCACTTTATTAGATGAATTTCGGTATAGGAATAATTTTAATATCTCGATGCTACAATCTTCACTCGAATATAATAAGTGCGCGTTTTATTTGAATTTTGAGTAATATCAAAAATTTGAAATATATCATTTTATTCAAATAAAACGCGCATTCAAATACAGCACGCAATTCAGTTTTTTTTTCAAATAAAATGCACATTTAAAAATACACATTTAAAACGCACATTTTACTCTTATAGCAAAATCGCTCACTTTAGTATCTGAATTTCGGTACAGGAATAATTTTAATAAAATCTCGACGCTATGTACACTCATGTATACTTCACGATCAATTTACAAAGGCAAAAAAACCAAAGACGGTTACAAATTTTTTTTGTAGGTTCACATAAAATAAATATGAAAGTTGTGCAATATGGTATTTTTCATATTCAAATTAAAGTCCTTAAATTAAAAACTAACGCTATTCCACCCAAAAGATTTTGTTATTTAAACACACTCAAATCATTCCCCTTATATGAACAATTTGTACACTAAAAAGACAAAAACTAGAAAATTTGGCATGCTCACCCTATATATTGTATCATATATACAAATATACATGTTTTATTTGGGTAATATATTTCAGCACGTCAAATTAGGTATACGGAGCGACAATTATTTCACTGCGGAATATGTACTCAACCCGGCAATTACAGAATTTTGTGCGACAACTTCTCCACGGCAAAATATGTACACAGCCCGACAAATCAGGAATTCTGCACGACAATTTTTACTTGCTTTAACATTTTTTAAATTTTTTATTTAGAACTGGAATAGTGCAATTATCATCTAAAATTTTGCAATTATCATCTAAGCCTCGAAGTAGGATAACATTATGATTAAGATGTTGATTTTCTGTTGAATATAGTGTTACAGTCATATCAGTAGAATGATATAATAAATACATTGCAACAGGACATTAATTTTTTCTGTTTTCTCCATGTTTACATCTATATTCAACCCTTTCGCCATCTAAGGTGTGTTTTCTAGAAGTTTTCTTCCATATCAGTTCTTTTTTAATATATAATTCAGCCTCTGACGCTTCTTTAAAATGTTTTAATTGTATCCAGATACGCGCTTTTCCTAGAGTTTTCTTTTTTGAATTTTCTTAATCTGTATCTTCACAGTCTTCAAGAAATATTATTCCTTCTTCCATTATACTACAAGAACAAGGGTAAATAGTGAAAATTTTATGTAGTATATTAACGTAAATTAGTATATTTATTTAATCTACATACAGCTAAAAATATAATTGATGCTCTAATACAGTTTTAAGCACACATAATACAATATTATAAAACCACTATTTATATTATAACCGTTCATTTAAACTGTCGTTAAAATATATATTTTGCTGCTCATTTACACTTTTGGTCGCTATACTACAAGTTTTGTCGTTACTGAAATATTATGTTGTTCAATTACACAAACTGCAGTTAGTTTTTTTTTTCTCTGTGTGCATACATAATTTGTCGTTGAAAACCCAAAATTTGTCGGGCCGAAAAATGTAAGCCGTTTTATTTTCATGATTTGCACGAGAAACTTAAATTAGTCCAAATTGTATTTGGCACTTTATCGCTTAATAATTTTTAAAAGGGAAAAGTCAAAATCAGCTGATATAATTTGATTAAAAAGACTTTGTGTTTTGTGAAATAGTAGAAAAAAACAAAACATTTACTATCTAAAATTTAAATCCAGAGAAATCAACATACTACACCATAATCATCTAAAACAATCAATGTTAATAAATAAAAACATTGTGTTTATAAAAATTGATTTTATAAATTCAGTTCAACCTCCCCCACAATTGATTTATCATATCAGTGAAATGAATTAAGATGAAATAGCGAATTGGATGAAATTTTTTGTTTAAAAATATTAATTACGCAGTTATGGAAGAAAAAGCTACAATTTTGGAAGGTAATAAAATTTTGTTATATTTTAATTGTAAATTTAAAATTTATTTATATTAAATTTTTTTTAATTATTAAAAAATTAAAATGTGTATACTCTTAAAAATATTGAAGCAGAAAGTTATAATTAAATTACAAATTTAATGACCTACATTTTCTTACGTATTATATTACAATATAATAATATAATAAATATATTAACTTCAAAGGAATAAAATTATTATTAGATATATTGCTTTTAATTTAACTCTCTTGTTCTATCTTATCTCTGGAAAATTATTTGGAAATATAATCTTTATATTTTTATAATATATAGATATAGATAATAAGATATGGAAATGACAAAGAATTATTTTGAACGTAAGAAACTTTAATCAAATAGAATTCGTATAGAATTGTTAAATAGTAAAATTCGTTTCAATCTAAAAAAAAAAAATTTACAATTTATTAAATATTAATGATAATTAAACATCTAAAAATTTATTATCGGCCTTCACCATTATGTTATGATTCAGACATATATTGGATAGTATAAAATATAGATATTGAATATGTTACTTAACCATTGTGATTCATTGGCATTTAAAATATATGTAATATAATAATTCTACTAAAATAAAAAATTTTAAATTATATGAAATCATAAATTATACATAGCAATAAATAACGTTATGAAATAAATATAAATAATTTTTAAATTGATTGTAATTTGATAGTATATAATATTTTGTGTAGTTTTTGCAAATTTTCTAAAAATAACAGTGAACAATTTGTCATTCGAATTACTTTAAAATATTTTTCAAATAAGAAAAATATTAAATTTCATATAATGAACTATAATATTAAATTTCTTTATTATTTCAGGTGTGTTACACAATCTACTTGACTCCTTAACAGATAAAGATGAAAAAGTACGTAACACAATTGAAACATCATTAATAAAAATTGTTGAAAAACGTCCTAATGAGGTTTTAATATTTTTAACTGAATTTACTGCAAGTAATATTAAAACAACTGATCAAACCACAGCAATTTTGTTAAGGTATATGAAAAAAATAAAATAAAATTTTATTATATATAAATTTTTTTAAAAAAATTATTTGTTTAATTTGTGCAGAGTAATAGAAAATGTTGCAGCAATAAATGTTTCATTAAAAATTGAAACACTTAAAAATGTAATTAAAATGGCTATTGATGAAATGACAAAATCAATGGATAATGTACCATCTATACAGAAGCCAGCATTAGAAATTTTAGTGGCATTGGGACGGAGAAATTGTGAATTAGTATAATTTGAAAATAATCAAACTAAACGAATGTAAAGTTATATACAATTTTTTAGGTAATGGAAGCTCTAATTGCTCATACTAAAGAAGGTTCTGTTACCCATTTTATGATTATGCATTGTATGGGAACGTTGGCGACAGCAAATGTTAAAGGGACAATGCCATATATAAAACCAATTTTATCAAGTATATTACCAAATTTAGGTTCAATTAAACTGGACCATGTCAAACAGGCTCATGCATTTGGTAAGACGAAATTTCAACAAAATTTATCTTCTCATTCGAGTACGCTCTGTTGAGATTGGAAATCATCATTTTAACTTTTCTTTTGATATATGAGTTCCTAATAAATGTATTTTTGTGCAGACGAAGTACTCTGCAATATCACGCAGCCACGACATTCTTCTACCTCTATTTCTTCTACTATTTATTTGTCACTAGCGTAGACACCAAAATTCTATATCTTGCTTGTCTTATTATGTCACACTCTAGCGTAGACACCAAAATTCTATATTTTGCTTGTCTTATAATTGCTATTTATGTACACTAAGATGCTGATAATTTGCTTTGATATATTTATTCTGTTTAGTACTTCAACATTAGTTATCCTAGGCTGTGCCCAAAAATAAAAAATGAAAAATCCCCCAAAAAAAATCAATAAAATATTTTCGGGCGATTTTTCATTATGAAAAAAGACCCAAAATAAAAAGAACAAAAAATTTTTTTTTTCGATTTTTCATTGTCTTCTTATGATTTGATTTAATAACGTGGACGAATGAGGACTTATTTATTAGATTGCACATTTAAAATTGTTCCACAAGATTGTTTTAAATTAATTTCGTACTGGTTAACTTGAATTTTCCATTTTTCTGACAGTAAATGGAATTTTTTCTCGTTTGTCTCTCTTACTTTTCAAGTTTCGCAGTTGTTTTATCTTGCTGAGTTCTGCATTCTTCTCCGAGTCTTTTTCCTTTATTTTTGAGTAGTTCAATTTCTTCACTATTCTTAAATTTTTTCACTATTTTTCAAACTATTTTGATAAATTACAGCTATAATGAAGTGCTTTTTTCTATTTTATTCTCTAGTTCAGTCTTTAAATTTTCAATAGAATCATTAGGGTTCGTTGAATTAATATCGTTTTACATATCACAAATGATTGTTCATTGTCCAAACTATTTATAGAAAATATATAAATTTTTTTTTTATTTTATGAAAAATATAAATAATTTTTTATTAAATATTTACAAATTTAAATTATAGCTATTGGGAGATTTAGCGAAGCGGTACTTGATAACTTGTCCAGCAATATAAATGATAATCAAAAAGATAGAGAACCAAATAGTTATAGTATTTATGATTTTTCAACTGAAATTTCAGTGACATATGATGTATTTTTA
Organism: Empis livida; assembly: GCA_963932195.1. NCBI lineage: Eukaryota > Metazoa > Arthropoda > Insecta > Diptera > Empididae > Empis > Empis livida. Next base: position 26,439,333 of record OZ010648.1, read on the forward strand.
AATCAATGGTTACAAAGTCGTGAACCAAAAGTGTGTGTTGATATTTTACATGCTTTATCTAGTATGTATCAGTTATTGCCAGTTGAAAAAATTCAAGATCAATCTGGCCGTTTAATACCAAATTTATTTAATTTATATCGCCGTTCTATTGATAGAAATTCAATAACACAATTTTTAGCATCAGTACTAAAGACAAATATAACATTAGATTCTACTTCACTAGATCAAATAGCTGATCAATTAATAACGCATTTATTTGATTTAGTTTGTGTTTATCCTGATTATGAAAAACCACAAACTGTAAAAGGGCATTATGAAGTATTACGTTGTTTTCATTTATTATCACCGATTTATTCAACTAAAATTATGGACATGCTATTAATACATTTACGTAATAATAGTGAACGTGAACGTATAAAATCTTTATTGGTTTTAACACATTTAATAAATACTAGTGGTGAATATATTGAGAATAGTTTACCTCATTTTATTGATAATTTAAAGCAAATTATACTTCTTGAGAAAACAATTAAAATGCGTATGGCATTATTAAAAACAATTGTGGCTTTAGCGCAAAAATCATTTATAAAAGATAAAGAATTTGTATGGTTTATTGTACGATATTCATGTAAATATACAAAAATTAATACAGAACATGGTACAATTGATGAACATAACGAATTTGTTCAAACATGCCAGAATTCATTATATATGTTATCATCAACTGTTGGGACAATAGATGAATTATTAAAACGTGAACTTTTACAATATTTCTGTGTATTTCTTGATTATACTGATATTACTACAATTTTAATGAAGTGTTTAACTAGTTTATTTACTAAAAATTGTGACATCGAATATGATGTTAATCCACCAGTATCAGTTGCAACGACACCAATTACTGGAGATGGCCATCATCACCATCAACAACATGATGATAGTAATAATGCTAAAATTGTTGTACCTACCCCAGAAGAAATATTTGGCCGTTGTATAGCGTTAATGGGTAATTTCCGTGAAGTACAACGTATTGCAAATATTTTATCATTTTTAAAATTGTATAGTCCACATTTAAATCCAGAATTAAAAGAATTTTGGGCACATGAAATATCAGAATTGGAATTATGTAATGGACGACAAACATTATTTTTAGATAAACTAAATGAGTTTATATTAAAATCAATTGAATTTTTAAATAATTTAAATTCCGATGAAAAATTTTCAGAACGTTTATGTAATAAATTGACAGATCAATTAATGCTATATCCAATAACAACTCCCTCACATACAGAATTTGTTATACCTACATTAAATTTTGAACGGGGAATGGTATTAAAAGCAATTGGTTTATGTTTATCTTTTATATCCGATATTCAAATAGTTGAGTCAAAAATTGATTTAATCTTACAAACAAGTAAACATGAAAAACTCGATAAACATTCTGCAAATTCAGAATGTGATCATAAATTAATGGATGCAGCTAAATCTATAGGTTATTTATCAAGAAAACATTTACCAGTATGTTTAAAAAAATTATCAGATTTGGCACAAATTGGTACCGGTAAAAAACATTCAGGTGGATTTTTTAGTTCATTACATTTTATGAAGGATTCAACAAAAGATATTGAAAATTATAAAATGAATCTATTGATATTCGAAGCGTATGGTCATATTATTGAAAATGCCAATCCAGTGGATGCTTTAAAAGATATTGATGAAACAATGATTAGTTATTTAGTTAATCAGTTGAGCGAGACAAAAGATCATATAATGAAAAAATGTATACTAACGACATTACTCAGCATAAGTAATGAATTTTTAAAAAATAAAGAGTTGGGATTTCAACTTAAGTTAAGAGATGATATTGCCCAAGCTATTTTAAGTATACCAATTGAAGGACAATATGATAATTTACCATTATTTCCAATTATACTCAAGTTAGGTACTAATTTAATACAAATTGAAAATGAAACCCCATTCGATGGTGGCGTACTATTTGAAATTGCTTGTAAGAATTTTTTTACCTGTGCCCAAAATTTAAAATCTAAATTTGATTCACAAGAAGAGGATGATCGTAATAGTTATTTGGCGCAATATTTAAATCAAAGCTTACCTGAATTAAATTTATTGGTTAAAATTATAATTGAAACAGATCCATCACCTGCATGTTTAGATTTGGTTATATCGATATTAGAAACGTGGATACGGGATAGAAATAGCGAAGTTCGTATTTGTGCCGGACATGTAATGAACAGTTGTTTAGATATTTATATGAAATCAATGAAAATTGGTTGTGAAGCACCATCAAAATTTAATCAAACTGGGCAGATGTTGGGAAAAATTATTCCAAGGTCTACATTCTTTATAAAATTATAATATTCTCTCCAAAGAATTAATTTTTTCTCATTTTTTTAGATGTATCGATTCAAATGCAACAGTTCGACAAACCTCTGTTGATATTCTTCAGAAAACTTTAGAGATATCATGTATTTATGAGACTTTAACAATAGCTGAGCCAAACGTTGGTTGGCTACGTGATATTGAAATTATTCGGGAAGCAATTATAACAGACGATTCTAAAGAAATTTATAAATTAGCCGGAGACATTGCTAATGTTGTTGCCGTACGAATGTCAAATTTTCAATATTTGCAATTCTGGTATATATCTCTATATATTTTTTTTCATTTTTTAAATTTACTTTATTACATAGTAAAACATTACTTAATGGTGTCAATGATCCAGAACAAAGTTCAGCTATTGGAGCGTCAGTTGTTCTGAAATTTTTTATTCAGCAAAAAGGTGCTGAATTGTTTCATGCTATACCGGAATTAATCAAAAATAGTTTGGATGTAAGAAATCTAATATAAATAAAGTAATTTAATAATGTTTATGCATTCATATGGATACAGGTAATTAGAAATTGTGATATAAATCGTGCCAAATCTGGAATTCAGAAAGCTTTAGTTGCTTTAGCGAAACATCATCCTAAATTAGTATGTAACGAAATGCTTTCACAACCGTTACCATTTGATACGTAATTCTATTTGTATACAACTATTATTTTGTTTTGTAACCAAAAAACATTTTCTAGTTGTGTTGCTGAATTTTGGAATACAATTTGCATTGATTTAGATTTGACCGGAACAATATTGGATAATTTTTTGCAAATAATTTCGGCTTCCTGTCTATACGATCCCAATGACAATACGAGTAATGATAATAAGAAAGATAATCGCCAAAGGGTTGCAACACTTCAACCACTTGCAATATTTAGTTCTCTAAAAGAAATTCTTCCATGTAAAGATATACAAGGCGTATGTAATTATATTGTAAATTATATATTAAAATATAGCTTTTTATTCTGTAGGAAATTAAGAAAAAGTTCCCAGAACTTTTTACTATGTTGTTAACATCATTAGCAACTTATACAAATTTGGCTCCGCCAATTTTATCTCCTATAAAATCTCAATTACCAGTCGCTGTTAAGCCGAAACACGGAGTAATCATTAATAAAAGTGCTGCCAAAATGAATCCGTGTTTGATAGTGTTCGAAGCTTTTCAAGCATTTTTACAAAATCTTGAGATGGAACAAATTGCAACTGTTTTAACAGTATGTCCACAATTAGCAACAAGTTCAGATTTAAGTAATTTTATAGAGCTTTTGACACCAATGGCAGTTGGAATTGTGAAACAGTTTACAATTACTTCTAGTACAATGAAACAAATCGTAACTACGCTCAGTAAATATGTTTCTAGTCCATATGATGGACAGAGGATAGCTGCTATTGGATTATATTCCCAGGTAAATACCCAAAGTTATTCCAACCCTTTTCGGTTTTGCAGTGAAACCACAGTTCCAAAAAGAATTTCCTACTGGCTCAGTGATTGTGCTGCCAAAAAAACCAAATATACTTATTTCTTTGTTTTTAATTTGGACCGGAAAGGGTTAAATAAGTTTTGTTAAATAATTCAATATCGTATTATTTTATTGCTTTTTTATAGTTAGTTCCGTTGAAACCATGCGGTGAAATAAGTTCAGTAATAATGTTACACTTATCCTCGTCATTAAGTGATCCGAATCCAATAGTACGAGGTTTGTCTGTAAGAGGTTTAGCTTTTGTAGGAAATTTAACTGAACATGACATTGAAAAATATACTGACACTGCAATATCAGCTTTACTAAAGGGAATTGATGATTATAGCAGGTAAAACGCATCTTCATTTATACAATTTTTAGTCTTTATAATATTTTCGCTTTCCAGTGATAACTTAATTAATATTCCACTAGAAAGTCAACGTGGTTTATCTCGTATATTTCAAACGTTACCAAGTGATCGTGTCGAATCATTTCATATTTCATTAGCTATTCGAATTAGACCATTTTTTGAGAATTCATCAAATGAGATACGTGAAGCAGCAATTTTATTATTTGGCGATTTATGTGAATCAAAAATGCTAACAAATTCAGAAGGAAATATCTCACCGACAAATTCATCTGAAGCATTGAGAGAACAATTATTTGCTAATTTCTTTTCACTCTTGTTACATTTAAGTGAAACGGACCCAATAATAATAAGAGTATTTTTTTTATATACATATATACAAATTTCTAAACTTTAATTTTTGTATTATTTTTCAGGCTTGTAAAGTAACGTTAAGAAAAGTTTGCATCCTTATCGGAGCTAAAAAAGTTAATGAAATGGCTCAGAAACATTTAATTGATCACGGACAATTATATTATAATATATTTATAGTAGATTTTGTAAAACTAATTGTATGTTAAAAAAACTTGTACAAATTCAAATATTTATATTAACGTTTTTTTTTACCATTATAGGGAATTGAATTGAAGGATCATATTCAAGATTTTATTGAGTCATGTATACCATTTTTGAAAAGTCATTGGTTCGAAATTCGTGGCAATGCAGCTTTAATAATTGGTGAGTGTAATTTTTATTAACAAAAATATATAAAAAAATCTCTTTAATAATTGGACTACAAAATTTCGGTGTAATGTAATAACTGAATTTACTTGTAAGGTATTTTAAACAACTTCCTCCAAACCCACAACCAGCATAGCGAAATGGTGGCTCACAAATTGGCCTTACTATTAAAAGATGAAAATCCATCAGTACGTGTTAAGGTCGCTTCAGCTCTAGGTTATTTTTACGGTGACATACAAAAAGAAAATAATTAATCATTTTATACATTTTTTATTATACATTTTTGATATATCAAAAATCGACAGACGTTTTTGATTCTAGTTTCAATCAATTATGTAAATTATAAAATAATATTTTATAATTTATTGTAAAATTACATTTAATCATTATGAACAATTTATTGGTTGGCAGGGATTAGTTGTGCCTACAACATAATTAATTTATCAAATCCTAATTAAATTGAAATATATATTTAGCTTCTTTAATATATTAATATTTCTTTACTTCTATTAGTATATTAGTTATTCTTCATAGTTAAGTTATTCTAAACACTTATTTTTATGTTTGGATGTATTATGTACTCAAAAGTGGGAAAAATAAAAAGATTGTGATAATGCAAAAAAAATATTCTTTTTTTATTTAGCTACTTTATAAAAATTTTGAATAAAATATATAATATGTATTAAAATAAGTTTTATTTACATTCTTACAAATGGAAAATATTGAATACGACCACTTGACCAACCTATTGTTAAAACACTATCTGAATTTCGGGAATTTTTACTTTGAAAACAAATAAACGATGGAAATTCTGTGCCAACACCACTTAAGAAACACGATGGCGATACATTTAAATTATATTTAGTCAATGATACTGCAAAAATTGCAACACATGGACTATCTTGAAATGTAATAGCTAAATAACGACCATTCGGGTCCCAAGAAATTGATTGTGGTTGTCCACCAACTTCACGACAACCAATTTGAACTTTACTTAGATCTGCTATGGGCAAGGCATTTTTTGGCAGATATGATGCTGGAAAATATTGAAATTCAAATATTATCTTAATTTCAAAATATAATTATGAATAAATGTTAATTTTTTATTATTAAACTAAAAAAATGTTGACAGCATTATACAAGACAAATCTAACTATTGATATGTCTCACCTGAAGCTTGTCTAGTTTTATTACAATTTTATTGTAAGCAAAAATTTGTGATTTGTCATTTTTTGTCTAATTTAAGACAAAACAGGAAAATATTTTTGCAAATTTTGATAGAAAAAATTATAATAGTTTTACAATATTACTTACTGGTAAATAATTGTTCTTCTACAAACTGCAATCGATATAATATTGATTCTTTTGAAGTAACAAATAATAAAAATGATCCACATGGGGACCATGCTGCTGATTGTATAGTACCTATTGCTATTGTCCATCTTTCTGGTTGCCATCGATTGTCAGATTGCCAAACTCGAAAAATAGTACCAACTGTTGACGAAAATAAAAACGATCCATTCGGTGACCATTTTAATATTGAACATGGGGGACCAACACGTTTTAACGGTGTAAATTCCAATTTATCAACATTCCATATTAATATGTCTGTATCATTTATACTAGAACTAGCTAATAAGTTACCATCTGGACTCCATTCTATCGATGTAACTGGATAATGATTTTGATGTTGAAGTAAGATAACTTGTGAAGAAGGTTTTGACATATGTAAACTGCTATCCACAGTCCAATAACAAATACCAGTTTGACAAGCAACTGCTAATTCAGCCGCACTATATGGCCGCCATGATATGGATGAAATGCCCTTTTGATGAACATGCTAAAATAACAAAAGATTATATCATTAAATAAAATTGTATTATATAAAATTGTACTTTAAGTACAGGAACAACAGCTGGTTCATCTTTATAAATCCGAATAATATCATCAGAACCAGCAACAGCAATTTTAAAACAATTTGGATGCCAAATTATATAACGAATATAACTTTTCTTCCAATCTCTAAATAAGTTTGTATACATATTTATTTAAATAAGTTGTTATAATTCAATTTACCTCGTCTCTGAAAATTTTGCAATACTAGCTGTTCCTTGTTCTTTTAAATGTGGCAATAAAAAAACTTTTATACGTGAATAAATTTCAAGTGCTCGAAATGTATATTCTGCAAATGAACTTATTATTAAACTTGCTGATTGGCTTTGTGGATTGCGAGCTTCATTTAAGGCCGCACTAAATCCACTTTCAAAAAATGTTCTGGTTATTCGTTTAATAATGTGCTCGTTAACAGGAATTAAAACAGTTCCAATTGAATCAATTGATTTCGTTCGCGAAGAATGAAACATATCACGTGTAACATTTATTTCAGGATAATATTCCAACTGGAAATATTTAATAAAAAACAAAATAAAGATAGAAAAAACTATGTCTTTAGTGAATAGGGAAAGTAAAATTATTCTTACCACATAAGAATTTCCGCTAATTTCTCGAATTGGTACTGTACATAATCTACCATCTTTTTCACAAATCGGAACTTTTCCGGGCGATGCAAATGATGATAAATCATGGAGAGATACCATTATGTATAATCCTATTTCTCTAATAAGAGTCTAATCCTATTTCTTTGATAAATTAAAATTTGAGAAAATATGAAACCTGTTTACCGGTAAAATTTTATAATTTAAAAGCGCGATAACTAATATTGACAAATCAAATGTCAAACTAAATGTCTAATTCCAATCTACATGCTTATCATGTTACAATTATACAAGATATGGCATTCCCGCGTTTCATTTTGACACTGTTCTGCGCATGACGTCACAATATATTTAAAATATGTATATGCCATCGTATTTATATGAAATTTATTCGTTTTTCAATTTCAAAAACTCTATCTATATAGGAATATATTTATTAAAAGACAATTGTTACCGGAAATTTACTTATATTTATTTAAATTTTCAACTAATAATTTTTTTGTATTTTCTTTTTTTTGATTTTAAGTGTTGGCTGGATATTTTGTGAGTGATTGACAGTTCGATGTTGGTGCAATTTAACAATTTAATGATTAATTCTTTTTTCATCAGTTTAGCATTTAATATATAACCATTATCAAGAAAATGATTTCTTAATAATTTTATTAAATGGGGAACATCCGCAAAAACATAAATTTTATTAGTGCCGCAACAAAACCTGAAAAAATATATATGTATAAATAATATATTTCGATACCCATAATAAATTTTTTTTACCATGGTTTATCGATTTCAATGTTTAAATCTTTATAAAGCCCTCGATTTCCACCACCTAGATCAATAGTAATACCTACAACACTGTATCCACAGTCTTTTACTGTTTCTATTATTTTAAATAATATTTCTTTGGTGATTTTGCAGTCAAATTCATAAAATATTGGCTGTTTCCAATTATAAACTAATCCTAAAATAAGCATGTATTAATTTATATAATATATATTAATTAACTGTGTAAATTTTTTCAGACCTCTTAGCATCGCAACTTGAACATATTTTGCTGGCTTATAAACTGTGTCCGATGATTTGTCATAACAAAATCTTTCTCGAATTTTCATTTCATCGAAACTAAGAATACACACCTTTTGTGCTTCTGTTAGCTGGGTTGCTGCAGGCATTATTTTGGTGACAGGATCAATTATTCCAGTTGAGATATCAATTTTTTGGGCCCAATTATTTAGTGTTCGTACACAAGGTAATGGAAACTGTTTTTGCCTTAATAATTTATAAGCACATCAGCTTCTGTCCACTTCAATCTTTTTGAACCAACTTTTATTTTTTTAATTTGGCCAACCGTAAATATTTCTAACAATTTATTTTCTAAGTTTTCTCTATGGAATTCACTTATAGTTAGTTCTTTTTTTAAATTATCAATGTCAAGATTGTTAGATATTTCGGCTTCTAGCAAACGAACATTTTCTGATTTCAAATTTTTCCTAAAATAACAAGAACTAAAATAATTAGACATACAAAAATAAATATTTAATATACAATTCCGTATTTAGATGTTCAATTTCCAGTTGAATTTTATAATTTATACTGGACATTTCATTATATTTTAATTTCCAGTCTTCTTCAGGTTCAACATCAGCTGGCACTTCAAATTGAGTTGTTTCATTTTTAAGAACATTTGTTTGTTCTAATAAATTGCAAACCATGTTTTTATTTTTTCGAACGTTCATCCTTTCAGCACGTTCAGATTTTTTAATTTCATCTTCACAACTTATATAAATTTTAGGTACAGATCCCGGTTTCAACTGCAATCTATCTGCTAATCCTTAAAAAAATTATTAATAAAATTCTATATGTAAAAAATATTGTATATTTACCCATTTCATATTGTAAATAATTTACAAAATCTTCTTTCACAAAATGTTTAAAGCAAATTTTTGAGGTTTTCCAATTAAATTTGTCTTTACGTTTGCAAAACAAAATCCATTGTTTTAGCAAACTTTGATTTTAAAAAAAAAAAAAACTATGAACACTTTCTGAATTTAAAGGCTTATTATTATTGTTATTACAATTACATACTGAGCACCACATATTATTTAATAATTATTTTTAATATTCCAAATTTTATATAACACAACACAATTGTTTACAATTTTAATATATTGTTACGTCACACAGAAACTTCAAACAACAGAGTGAAGTTGGCAGATAAGCGCAATGCCATATCTTGTATAATTGTATCATGCATGCTTATTTCTTAACTTCCCAATAGGATAATAAAAAGATTACGAATTTTTAACTGCGATTTTTGGAATAAAAATCGACTTTTAATATTCTCTTTCTTAAAGTATCTAATAAAGTTAACTAACTATTCACCAAGGGCAGCTATGCGTCTATTTTTGCGTCGGTTTAAAAAACCAAAAAACCCGCTTTACGTTGTTATTTTGTTTCTGATATACTTAATGAGAATTCTCGTTGCCACGAGAATTCTCATTAAGTTAAGACGAGTTAACTTGCAAAACATTATAGTCTGTTTTCATATTAAATACCGCATATCGATGGTTTGAAAGTAAACCAGTCACCAACTTAATTAGTAACCTTTACAGTAAATTGTAAATGCAGTAAATCGAATGATAACTTGTAACTGTTAAATTTGAAGAAATATATAGACTTATATGATCATACTGCACAATGTAGTTAGTGACTTTTACATTTAAATATTCGATATGTAGATTTAAATGGAAAACGTGTGTGTAAACTAGAGTTCCAGATTGCGCCTTGTACGCGTCAGCCGTGGCGGCTAAATCATATTTAAACATTAATGTCTTAAAATTATCCATCGAATAAAGCCAGTTTAATTGATGTTTGTTTTATTTTAATTTAAAGTTGTGTAACTCTAAAAAAAACAGCCGGCATAAAAAAAACAGTTCACTATACGTCGACATTCAGTTTGCGTCTCTACGCATGGAACACCATCATCACATCCAACCTAACCACCCGCAAACGTCATCCATCATCACTAACATTCACACTTATTATCAACCATCATTCCGACACCAAACCCCAACTTCCTATCCCATTACTACCCACCTCCACTATGTAGTTTAAAAGTGATAAAGTAAAGTCTGATCGGAAAATCAAAAGAGCCAAACGTGCCATAGTTTTCTGAGTATTTTAAATTTTATATATTTATTATATTTTTCTGAGTATTTCAAATTTTATATATTTATTACAACTAAGGTTGTAACTTTTGTTTTTCAACAAATATTTTTGTATTTGTGGGATATAAATCGAAGTTTTAAACGGATACAGTTTTAAACGGTCATTTCATGTTCAAGTCGATTTCGTACCGTTGATTTTATATGTTACAGTTACATGCAATAAAACAATTGTTTGCATCCATATGTTGAGTAAACATTGTTAAAATCGCTTTAGCAACTAATTTCATAGAGTTGAATTGATCTAGCAACGAATTCTCTGCAGATACAATTAAATTTTCACTGCTAGGTTCAATTGGTAGTTTTTGCATATCACAGTTGTTAGAATTGATATAAGTTTATGGAGATTTAAATCCATAAACTTATTTATCCATATCTATTTTTAGCGCACCAAACTGTTCGATTTTTGATTAATATATTTACAAGTATGTGGACATAAAAAATTGAAATGTTTCATCTAGACTAGATGGCAAAATTGAGAGAATCTTTCATTCACTATTTCCTCTCCATTTTCAATTATAAAAGAATATTTTTTTCAAAGTTCAGTGTTGTTTTGTTTTTATTTTCCTTATATAAACCACACTACGGAAGTCAGTTGACAAGTGTTTGTATTATTTAAAAAAGTGCCAACAATTCACTGAATTGTTGACACTTTTTTAAATTATAGAAACACTTGTCAACTGACAAGTGTTTTCTCGACCTCGCTGGAAAAATTATGTAAATAGAAAATGTACTTTAAAACGAAAATTATGTACGAAATAGAATTAAACAGGCAAATATTTTTGATTTTGCCACTGAAAACTAGGATGATTTTGCTACTGAAAACTAGGCGGCTCCATTCAGGTGGTGATAGAAACTAAACAGCAGAAACTGGCCATTGGCGCATCATATTGTTCTCCAAAGTTCAACCTTAAGCAGCAAAACTATGCGAACATTTTACATGCATTAGAGGTGAAAGATACAATATTGATGGATACTTCAATGCCAAACATGTAGATTGGGGCTCAAGGTAAGCAACTTCAGACAGCAATTGATCAAAGCGGCAGCAACTACTGGAAGACTTGGCCGTCAAACTATAACAAAGATCCGAATCTACTTGATTTTTTCATTACAAGAAAAGTGGCTCCTAATTCTGTAGAATTTGACGATAATTGCGATTTAAACTCAGATCACTCCGCAGTTATTCTTAATAAAAGCCAGAATATAATAAAGAAATCCTGTCGTCCAGACCTATCCAACAAATCTACGGATTGGGAAAGCCTTAAAATTGAGCTATAAAATAAAATAGACCTAAAAATAAAGATAAAAAAGGAACTACAACTGGAAGAAGAACCTATAAAATTTACAGAATGTATCTGCTTGGAAGAACTCCAAAAATATTATTCTACGTTCTAAAAGGATCAACTATCCAAGCGTGATCAAAAATATAGTTGCGGAAAAGAGAAGACCGAAAAAAAGGTGGCAAAGCACTTTAAACCAAATGATAATATTACTGTAATAATTGAAGATACTGTGACCACAATTCATCAGAGCATAAGTCTTGTCACAATTAAAGAAATCATGATTACAGTTGGAAATTTATAGCGCCAGGTTATAATCTGACAACGTTAGAAATACTTGCTCAGTTGAAATAAAAGGGATAGTAATGCTGACATAGCTGATAAATGAATGGAACCTTGCGACTACGTCGTGTTCCGAGTTTATGGAAAGTAGCTGAATAATAATGGTACAGAAGCCTCGAAAACCACCGAACGATGCTAAATCCTATCGACCTATATCGTTGCTGCCAGTTATTTCCAAATTAATGGAGAAACTTTATCTGAGAAGATTAAAAAAAATAATTGAGGAAAAAAATCTAGTTGCATCGTTTCAACTCGGTTTCAGAGAACAGTATTCTACAATATACCAAATCTATCGGTTTAGAAATTTCAAAGAAAACACCATTGACGCAAAAGAGTACAGTTCCCGGACGTCGTTCAAGCTTTTGATAAGGTTTGGTCTTGTGTACAAACTTAGTTACTACCAATCGAACATGTAATATTTTTGATTTCTTACTTTCAAAACAGATGCTTTAATAGGAAGATGAATATACAGAGTTGTGAGATATACATGGAGCAGTACCGCAAACGAGTATTCTTGGCCAATTTGTATATTCTATTCAAAAGCGATCTAACCGTTCCAGATAATCTACTTATAGTCACATTTGCTGATGATACGACCGCGATAGCAACAGATAAAAATCTAGAAGATACTGTTAATAAAACATTGCCCCTGCTATTCAGGAATGGACAAAACCGAGGAAGATAAAATTTAACGATGCGAAGTGCATACTTTTCACAAATAGAAGAGTCCAACAAACCCAGTTTACCTTAATGGTAACATAGTTCCCCAGGCAAAAACAGCTATGATACTTGATGTATAGTATAAGGTACGACACTTAAGGTATAACCTAGATGGCAAAAGCATACTATAATAGGTAAATATTCGGATTGACATCAATCGCCTTTTATTTACAAATACCCTGGAAATAATCAAAAGAAAAAAATTAACAAGTAGTGGTTACAAGTAACCAATTCATTAATGTGTGCGTACATTTATTTTCAATATAATATATTTTTTTGAGGTGATCGATTTTTTTTTAAATTTTTATTAATTTTTACTATTTTTTTTAAGTAAACGTAAGCCATACAATGTTGAAATTATTCGAATTCTGAACTTAATGCACACACATTTATTTTCAAGTGCGCGTACATTTACTTTCAATACAATGAGAACAACAACAACAAAAATGAAATGAAAATATTTTATTATTATTTTTGATATAACCAATATATTCACAACAGTCTTTGCTGTTGCGTAGAGTTATTTTGAAATTCTGTGTGAAAACTAATTTTGCAATGGTTTTTGGTGAATTCAAGGGAAAAAGAAAACGATGTTCTGCGTGGCATATCTTTATATTCTTATATCTACGCTACTAAATAAACCGCATATATATATATATATATATATATATATATATATATATATATATATATATATATTTATATATATATATATATATATATACATACATACTCTTTGGCGCTACAGCTCGATGCGAGCCTGGGCCTCCCTTAAAGTGTTTCTGTAACATTTTATTGCAATTTGGAAATACTAATTTTATATGGATTCCGAACCATAAATTTCTTTATAGCGAAGAAACTATTAATTGCAACAAGCTAATGGTTTTTATTAGTGAGACATTTGTTGTTAGCAAATGGTCTCTGCCGTTAGCATTTTTCCCAGTCTTAAATTACATTATAATTTTATTTCTGGTACTCATTTAAAGCTGAGTAAACTTAGACCAACATCGATGTCTCGGACGGGCGTCGAACACCCAGTACCTAATGCACCACAGCTTCACACACTACCACTTAAGCCACCGTCGGTCACATATATATATATCTATATATATATATATATATATATATATATATATATATATATATAGATAAAAATATATATATATATATATATATATATATATATATATATATATATATATATATATATATATATATATTATATATATATAGATTTGGTATATTGTAGAATACTGTTCTCTGAAACCGAGTTGAAACGAATTTGCTATTTTTATAATATATATATATATATATATATATATATATATATATATATATATATAAATAACTTTCATTTTTCCAATTTTTATTTAATATTTATATTTAAATTTTATTCTTAGCAGCTAGTTTGTAGCTTATCTATCATTTTATTCAAGACTCCATCATTTTTTGAAGTCAATATCCAGTTCTTTGATGGAATCATTCCATCAAAGAACTGGATATTGTGATGACAACACAGCAATATTTGATTCCAGTTCTTTGATGGAATTAAATATTGCTGTGTTATTGCCGTTTGTTTCCAATTATTGCCGTTTGTTTCCAGTACAAATTTTCAATGGTCCGAATATCTTTACTGCACGTCCTTTGCTTTTCAAAATTTCCATCATGTGGTTGTCTTTATCGGAGGCTCTTTAATTTCTCTGCTATTTTAAACTAATCACTTGAAAGTAAACAATACATCTGGCGTGCATATTGCTTTGATGCTGTTGCTGTTCATTGTATATCAGTACCACTTCAATTTCTAATTTTTATATATTCTTTCATGGAATACTTTCAGAAATAGTTTTAAGACGTGACTCATTAGACGATTACTCGATAGGGCTTGTTGGGTTGTTTTTGGCAATTTTCTTGTTAGATTGTTCCACAATGTCTGTTGGTCAGTGCCTTCGCACTGATGAATATTTTATTCAAATCGATTACTACTAGAGTTTTGTTATTTTTGTTTAATACTTTTTTTTTCTGTTGCTCTCAAATAATTTTGAGGCTTGCATTTGCTGAGCTGTAGCTTTGCGTTACTTTACTGTAAAGTCTTTTTGAAGTACTGTATTTTCCCTTCTAAAAGCGTTTTATATTATTCAATATTTCTTCTCATTTCAAGCTATAGTTGAAACAATCAGGATTGGTCTTAGTTTTTTCCCTGTATTGCCTTGTTCCTGAATCTTTTTGTAAATTTGATGTCGGGGCTGTTATAATTTTCTTCACTTCATCCGTCTTTTCTATAGAAAATAGTGACTTTTAAATTAAAGTTCTCTTTTCTGCTGTCCCTCTCAAGTCTCTCGGAGATTTTTCTAATCTTGCAGTGTATTTTTATTCTCTAGCTTTCCCACTTTACTTTCGAGAAATGCTATAACATCTGTTTGCTGCCTTTAAACTTTGGTTCGTTTCTGCTACTAAGTTTTCTACTTGATTTTCAATCAATGATGTTTTTTCTTTGAGTAAATTACTAATGGAGCAATTTCTGCTGAAGTGACAGGTGGACTCATTTCGCTTCATTACTTAATTCGGCTTCTTATTTAATTTTTCTATATTTTTTGATTATATTTGCTGAACTCAAAATTTGGAAATATATATTTTTATTCTTTTTTTTTTCATTTTAGCTATTTAGATTTTTCTAAGATTTTATGGGTATGATAGTGGTTTTACGAATTTGCTATTTTTTTGTCGCATCGGCCGAAAGATGGTTGGAGAAAAATTAAATGACAAAATTAAATTGAATTTCTGGAGTGTCAAAGGAAAAAAAAGGGACAAAAACTATAGAAAATAGTGACGGAAAAATATTTTTCACAAATAAAATAAATACAATTGGAAGAAGCAAAAATAATACAATCATAAGAGAATATGTTGATTTGTATGAGGACGAATTAAAATAAAATCGAGCTAATATTTGTATATAATTTTCAAAAAAAAAGGGAAAAAAAAGGTTATAGAAATAACTATATGTTCTGAAGTCAAGAACGTATCATTTTAGAATAATATTTTACAGAAAGAGAGTAGTTTCAAGAATATGCATTTTTTTTTGTAAATTTGATGCCGGGGGCTGTTATAATTTTCTTCACTTGATCCGAGCGATATGAAACAGCTTTTTGAAATAAAAAAGCTTTTTAAATTAATATTTTTTTGTAAAATTGGTTTAATACTATGATGATTTGTTCTAGCGTTCGTCATCTAGAAGTATTATCTATGATATAAGTTTACATTAGAAAACTTATATCATAGATAACTTTCGTTGCGAATTTTGTATATATGCTATGCTCAAAATAATGGAAATTTGTCAAATGTCACTCTATAAATACATATTATAAATAAATTTCCATTATTAAATATTTTGTACTTACTTAATTCCATTTTAATGAATTTGAAATATTTGCTGCCATGTAATCTTATCATGTTATCTACGATATTTAAAATATAGACTTCTCGAAGTATAGCAAAAAATTTTTGTAGATAAAATTAACTTAACTTTCATTTCAAAGAGATTTATCTTCGATAAAATTAACCAAATATTCCCTTCTAAAAATATGTCGACAATAAATGCTTATTTGCAGTTTTATTATAAGATATTAAAATTCCCAAAATAATATATAAAAAAAATGATCTCTTTCTCGCATCGCAACATATACGACATTTTTTGTTCATTAAAACCTGACTTAATTGGAATAGCCATAAAAATTATATGTAAATAATATTTCTGTGAATATCTAAATTAGTTAAAGTGGTGATTCAATTCTCTTAATTTTCATACAAAAACCTTGAACATGCAAAATAACTGTAAAATATTTTACTTCAAATAAATATAGATTTTGGGGATACATAATTTCCTATTCCTTTTCTTATAGGGAATATTTGTCCAGTGGTTTTGGCGCTGTATAGTATAAAGGAGGTTTCTCTCTTCTCGATTTTCTAAAAAAATATTAAAAGTTCCGATAATATTTGAATTATCCAGAAAATTTAAAATTAATCAAAGTAACCAACATCATCTGGACATTTTTGAAATTTGAATTAAACAAATAATTATAATAGTTTGAATTAAAGAGATTCATTCCACTTATATTTGTATTAAACTTTTAGTATATTCGCCTTTTATTTTTAATTCTAACAATATTCGCCTTTTATTTTTAATTCTAACAATATTAAAATATTAATTCATTGCGGTGAAAAAATTGAAAATTAATCGACATGATAATTTATAGCATTTTTTAATCAAAATAGTCTTTTTTTATTAATCTAATTAGTCTTTTTAATTTATGTAAAATGCATGACATTTAAAGCTTAAAGATGTTTATTTTTTTTTAGAGATAGTTTAATTTACAAAAAGGTTATTGTGACCTAAATATAAAAAATTAAATCAAATATCTATTTTACCAGATTAGTAAAATTATCGCATTCTAATCTATCAATATATTCTATCTAATCTATCAGTACAATAGTTTTCTAATCATTGCATATAATCTATTAAATAGAATTTGAATGCAGATATATGTATATATATATATATATATATATATATATATATATAAATATATTTAAACATACAATTCTGTTCATGCTCTTCAGTTGAATTATATTAACTGAATGAAAACATCATAAAAAAAATAGCTAAATTTTAAGTGACAAAATCATAAATAATGTGTGAAGAAAATTATATTATTTTGGACTGTGATACTGGGGTTGATGATGCTTGGGCTCTATTAATTTTATTAAAAGCTGAAAAATTAAAAAAATGTAAAATTCTTGGTATTACTTGTGTTACGGGAAATACAAATTGTAATAATTCTGCAATAAATACATTACGAATTTTAAATATAGTTAATAGAACTGATGTAAGTCAACTGATTGATAATTGATAATATTTTAAAAATTGTGAACTTTGATTTTTTGTTTTGTTATTTACTTTTTGACAAAGTTTATTTTTAATTTAATATTTTAATTGTATTTTCTATTAAACAAGTTTATGGAGAAAACTATTATCTATTAAATAATATAATCATTTCTTTGTCAAAACATGTAATTAGGAACAAATTATATTTATTAATATAATCTTTCGTAGGATGTAATTTTAAAGAATTTAATATGGACATAAATAAAGTGGTGGGTATATTGACCCGGGTGTCTAGACCCCCTCTAAAGTTGAACGAACAGAATTCAAATAAAAAGAAATTATGTTAGTTTCTTTTGGAAGAAAATAATTATTATATTATAATTACATATTTTAACAACATTTTACATATATTGATAATTAGAAACAGATCATTCACAATTTCATACCTAATGTATACTTTTTTTCAGCTTGTAAAGGAAGAGTTTAAAAGTGTCTCAAGATAACGAATATTTTCCTTAAATTAATTTACTATTTTTTAGATTCCTGTATTTAAAGGATGTAATTCTACAATTGTTGCTCAACGTACAACAATTGATTACAAACATTTTTTTGGTAATGATGGATTTTGTGATTTGGTATTTAATGAAGCAGTTAATAAAGATCTAATTCAAAAAACACATGCAATAAATGCAATGTATGAGTACGTTTGTAAGGTAATTTATTCAAAAGTCCAGTCGTACACAGTTAATTTATATTTTTTTAGTACCCGAATAAAATTACTTTTATTCTTATTGGTCCTTTGACTAATTTTGCAGTATGCTCCATTATGTATGAAGATTTTTTAGAAAAGGTTAAAGAAATTTATATAATGGGAGGAAATATGAAAGGTGAAGTTTAAAGACACACAAAGATGGTAATGGTAATTAAAATAATGTCATTCTATTTTATAGGTGTTGGAAATTCTAGTTCAAATGCAGAATTTAATTTTTATTTTGATCCTGAAGCTGCTCATATTGTACTTAAAAAAGCAACATGTCCAATAACAATTTTACCATGGGAAGCATGTCTTGAAAATATCAATATAACAATGGTAATGAAAACTTTTAATAATTGTAGGTATACAATATATAATAAACTTATCATTTGTAAGGACTGGCGATTAGGTATTCTTGCCGGAAAAGACAGTAATGAAATATTAAAACTTTTAAATGATGCCGAAATAAAAGCATATTCCGGAGAAGCAAAATGGTTACCATGTGACTCTTTTTTGGCAGCATTAATGTTATTTCCAGAAGAAATGATTGTTAGCAAATCATTATGGCATGCCACTATAGAATTATGTGGCCAACATACAAGAGGACAAATGGTTTTAGATCATTTAAAAAATGGTGAAAATATTGAAAATGTGCAAATCATTGAAGAAATATCTGATGAAAGATTTAAACAAATTGCATTGTGGACAGTTTCTGATGAAAATTCATTATTTGAATGAATAGATTTGAATTATATGGCGGATAAATATTTAAGAAGCAATTTGAATAATAATATGGTGGAAACTAACTTTAATTTTATAAATTCTAAGCGTAATATTTAAATAATTAAAATAATCTATCTATTCTACTCCTTCTGCTCTGTGTTCTTTTATTTTTTCCGAATATTTTCACATATTCTGTTTATTCTGGATCCAAAGGTAGAAAAAAAAGAATATTCTGTTTTTTCATAGAAAATTTAAATACTTAAATATTTTTATTAAATAAAAATTGGAAAAATGAAAGTTATTTAATTTGAATAATGAAAATTAATGCTTAAAATAATTTATATAATTAAAATTAATCCTAAAATGAATTAAAAAAATTTTTTTATATGAAATGTATTCTGTTTATTCTGTTGTGTTCTTTTATTCCGGAATAATGGAAATATTGAATATTCTATTCCTTCTGCAAAATGAATAAAAGAAGACACTCTTAAAGTTTGGACAACGTATTATTAAAACTACAAGAAAAGGTGAATATCATTTAAAATTTAAAAATTATATATAGCAAGAAGATTATTATTTAAAGGAGGTTCAAGATTATTATTTATACATTTAAAGGAATTCGCTGAAACTTAAATAAAAGTTAATGTTTAATCAACACATACAAAAAGAATTTGTTTTGTTTACTAAACGTGTTTATGTTTACTGATGGTTCACGGCGAATTTACAGAAAAAGATTTCACAGAAAAGCAATTTACAGAAATACAATTAACAGAAGCACAATTCACTGAAACTTAATTTACCGAAAAAATATTTTCCTGAAAGTCGCGACTTTTCCGTAAACTCAGTTTCTTTGAATTGTGTTTCTACAAGATAAGAAAATATTTACAAAATAAAAGCAAAAAAATGATATAGTTGTTCAATATTCCAATAGGTAAAGATTTATTTAGAATTGATAATTGGAATTGTTTAAATTATTATATTATGCTCAACAGCACTTAAAAAATCAGTTATGGCTATTTTTGAATAAGAGGATACAATTTGTTTCATTATTTGATCATAATTACGAAATTTTCTTTTTTGGCGGCATAGACATCCCAGCAAAAATTTGTTGTAAGGTTATTTCATTTTTTGATTGTTCCAATTGTAACTTTTCCAAAAAAAACACCACATTGAAGGATGCCGTGAGCCAACGTATTTATCTGTTCGCGGGAATCCTTCACAGCCTCATTAACATACTATGCAACGAAACACGGTTTATTTCTTTTCGGTTTGTTACTAGGTCAATAAGTCCAGTTAGATTATTAAAAACTAGATTTTGGGGTTTTTCGTAATTCTATTTTACGTTGATGGGATTGTTCTCTTAAGTGGCCACTTTCAAAAACATCTTTTTCCTCCACGCTTTAAATATTGGATTTTTTTTTAATCACTTTAGCATCTCCTGATACTGTAAGGTTTTAACCCTTATACTCTAAGGTTTTAACCAGACTCCTTTTTACCTATTATGTCATTCCACGAACATAAAAACGCTCCTCGTATTTGGTAAAATCTGATAATTTGATATTTGGACTAATAAAATAATAATGTTTTAAACTAATATTGACTTTGCATTATGGTTGAAATTCGCATAAATTATCAGGTAGTGTGTGTGTTTGGTATGAGCATACTCACCAAAACAAACAAATTAATTTTGTTTTAAAATTTACCATTTTAAAACTCGCCGGTGTAAATTTCCACATCGACAAAACAAAATTACTTTTTTTTGTGGTTATGGCAATACTGGTTCAAAAATAACGAATTGTACTAACTCGTTGCTTTTTTACAATATATTATAATTTTTTTCCTGCCCAGAAAGAATAGTGTGTGTTAATCAAAAACGAAATCGATTTTTTTCTAAAGTGACTAAATTATTAATAATAATATCTTTAATATATATATTTTAATTGAATGTGTTAGTTTAATATATTATTAATTTTATTATTGAATAGATTAGATAATATGTAAAAAATATAATGAAAAACACGTCTACACACTTTTGACATTTGCATAATAAAAATGTTAATTAAAATTTTAGAGTCAAATTTGTTTGTTTTTAAAATATTTTACGTGTGGTATGGTGTTGTGTGTTAATTATTCTTTATAAAATGTAAATATACGAACAATAGAAAGTTTTAGTAGTTTTCGGCATGTATTTAATATACTAAAAATCTTAAAGTTTTCAATTAAAATAATTGGATTTATTTTGTACTCAAAGATAATTGCATAAATATAGCATTTTGAAAAAAAAAAGTAATATAAATACGACCATATATATACATATATGCAAAAAATGGCCGACTTAGCACGTTTTAATGACATAAAACGTCCCGAGGAAATCGTCAGAATGTCAATGACAGACAATCTTAAATTTGCAGTTCTAATTGGACTTATTGAGGTTGGGCAGGTAACCAATCGAGAGGTGGTAAACACTGTGTTATATTTGGTAAGTAGTTCAGCTAATAAAACTAATAAATAATATTGGAATTTGTTCGAATATTCACAATATAACCTCCATATTCCAGTTTCAAATATTTATAATTAATATATCTCAAACATTTGGACATAAATATTTTTCCTGTATAATTACTTCCTAAAAATTATTTTTGAAAAATATGACAGATATAAATATATGTCCCCTTGTCATTTCTATTAATTTAATCAGTTCTTTCTTAACCTTTTGTAATAAATCTACATTAATTTGATCTTGTATTATATTTTTTTTTATTATCTCACATTGTACCTAACCCTGCTAGTTATTTAGAAATAAGCTAAAGAATACTCAATGTATTTGATAAAACAAAACTTGTAGGCCAAAAAATAAAATGCTGATTACCGGAATTTCTGTCCAATAATTTCATTCTTATATGCATACATTTTGTACATGAATTGCACTGACATTTATTCCTAGACTTAAAAAAAAACATTTTTTATCTAAAAATCAAATAGCACTGGCTAGCGCACGGTCTTTTTTTTTTTTACTTCTAGCTAGTAGAACAATTTAAACTTTTTTAGTAACAACATTTATTACTTAAATATTAATTTAAAGAATAGTTATCGAGGGATGGACAGGTCGTAAAAAACATAAATAATTATCCTTAGTTTGGCAACTTTGTGGTCACTAGGGGATAATTTAATTTTTTTCAGTGTCTATGACGTTTGCCATTATCAATGCAGTGAGTTATATTTTGCAACGAAACTACATTATGGATAAAGAATTATTCCTAACTTTTATGGAATACCGAACAATACAAACTAGTAATGACTAAAATGTTTACTGTCAAGTATATACCACAATAAAACCACATCAATGTGGTAAATATTATTTTTTTAAATTCTGAATATTCGATCAAGTACAATAATACTACAACTGCTTCACTTTTTTTACAAAATGGTAGCATAATTTGCTTTTAAAAAAAAGTTCTTTTAAAAAACTGGTAGCAAAAAAGTTTTCCATTTTGTAGTAAATAGTGAAACCTTAAAAATAGAAAACCGAAAGAATGGTTAGATTTATTTTTTGTTTTTTTTTGCAAAAAAAAACTGTCTTGTAAAATTTATGAAATATTCACTTTCAGCGAATGCAAACATTTGTGATTTCTCAGTATTATGAGCTGTTAATTGTCTGGGTTATGAGGTTCTAATAACATAACTTGAAGAAACATTAGTTCATATCTGCCGACTAACAGCCCTTATCTTATAACAAAAATGTATAAGTTTATGATCTGCAAATATTTACAACTGTGCCATTTAAAAAACCTCAAAATCATTGTTCGGAACCTTGGTTATTTTTTTTATATAAAAATTTTAATATTTTTATATAATATGTATGTACATATTCCAAATTGAGTTTCTTGAGAACGGAACAGATCAGACCACGGAACTAAAGTTACAGTTAATTGTCAAACAACTTGAAATTATATACTGTTCAAAAGTGTTCTATAGTCTATACTTTTCATTTGATTGAATATATAAATAACAACTTCAATAGTTTATATAGAGTTGTTCGAACTTGTTTTATTAATTCACGGTTAATACGCTCTTATTAATTCAAGAACAAACGTAACACTCGAGAATACTATGGGACATCATATTAAGCTGATTGAACTTAAACATTATTTAGTGATCTATATTTTTCTAGGCTAAAGTGTTCTAGAATCCTTTGAGACAGATCATTAAACATGTTTTATTTTAATTTTCGTAAATGATTTAGGCCAATTGTTTTAGGTATTTAAAAAGCATACTATAAAAGTGTATGTATGTACAATTATATTTATATTATATAAATATATAATTAATATATATACAATTCACTAAAATGTGGTAAAATAAATTGAAAACAGTTTTAAATGCACTACCAATAATCGAAAAGATGACTTTCTTATTTTAAGTGCTAAATATATAATTTTATACTGAAATTTTTAAACACTTAGATGCGCAGGTTCCAACCTACTGGTGGTAATTTCATAGTGAAATTTTATTTTTATATTTACCTAGTGGGCCTTACAACATAACACTGTAATGAAAAATTCTTGCAATAGTTTGATAATTTCGTACTAGGTTGAGCTACTATATTTCTATTAGAATATTATAGACGAAGATTTTTTGAGTATAATTTTTAATCATACATGCGTATGGAGAGAATCACCTGAAGATATAAATTTTATAGGGGAATTTAGAGCTCGCCTAGATCAGTTCACACCAAATACGAATTTCTGATTTGCTGACAAAAATAAAATTTTATTATTGTAGGATTTTAGCAGACGGAAGGAAGTTTTAATGGAAATGTTATTCTCATTTTCTACTGTGAAATTAATCCTTATTATTAGAATAAGATAATTATTTTGGAAAATAAAGAAACGTGTCAATTTTTATGAAAATTTAGTTAATAATAATACCGTAATCTAATTTTTATTTTAATAGAATAATTCAAATGAAAATCTGAAATATGATTCGGTTTTTTAGAAATTATTACAAATAAAATTGTTATTTTTTCTGTTCAATTGTTATTTCCATTCCTATAATTTCATCTTATTTGAGATTATTAAATATAAGATTTAATTCTCTTCTCAAAAAATATATTTCCCCTAATTTGACTGGAAATATTTATGGTACAGATGAAAAGATTTTCTTTCCTTTCAATTATTTTATAGTTGGATACCAAAAATAGAATTATTTTAGTCTGGTTCGACAACGGGTATCGTGTAGTAGTAATATTTTCTTTATTGCTATAATTGTAGTAGTATTTTCTTTATTGCTATAATAACCGAATTATAAAAATATTTCCTTCTTTAATAATAATAAAAAAAAAATTAATTTTGGATTCATTATTTTTTCATAATTAAAAACTAAATTCAAAGTAAATTTTTGGTACAAAAATATTTGTAAATTATTTGTAAATCAATAAAATATTTTCTCCAATAATAGAAAATGTCCTTTTTAATGAACAATTTAATGTAATAAAATTAAGTTTTTTTTTTTGTGGAAAGTCTAAAATTGAAACAAGTGAATTCTATACGATATTCCATTTTTTTTGGGGATTGGAATTTTTTTTTTTTTGTTGTGAAAATGGGAATTTGATACTTACATATTTTTGTGTGTTATCAAAGCTTTTGTATGTTCTTCTCTGTGCTTACATCAACAAAATAAAATTGGATACTGAACATAAAAAAAAATAAAAGTACAATTTTATATTTTACAGGATTTATAATCAATTATTTCATTACATTTCTATTTAATATTTAAAATTTATTTTTGCCTTTAAGTAGTATTACGTATGATTTTTTTGAAGTGTTTAATTTATGAATGATTTTAAGTAAATTATATAACTTAAGACTTAGATTGATTAAGTTAATATAAATACATTTAGTTATGACCAATATTATGGTACGACTGACATAAAAAACGATTTACCATAAGATTTGTTAAATTAAAATGATTTCTGATAAAGTTGTCGTTGTAATTTAAATATTTAAAACATATTTTTATTTTTTCGGTAATTATTTTTTATGTTTTATGTTTTTTTTTTTTTACAAATAATTTACCTCAAAATCGTGAAATCTTTTATGCAATATTAATTATGTATAATGATTACAAATTCCTGGTTTTACAATTTTCTTAATAATTTTCCGTCCATTTCAGTTTCAAGAAAAAATTTAAAAGAATATTTCCTTTAAAAATATTGTTGGCTGCTGCATTATATTTTATTCTATAGTTCTTTCAATACAGAAGAGTCTGCTGTCATTAACATAATATTTCAGCACATTAATTTAATTCTTATGAAAATATATATTTCTAATGGTAAAACATATACTCTTTTTTTCCTTTTAAACGTAATATTTTCCTTAATTACTATACTCACGGAATGAATAAAAATAAAAACGTTTCCGTTCTGGATATCTTTAAGATTTATAATTTTCTTAACATCACTAGCAAGAATTACAAAAGCCCTAATTGCCAATATAAAGATATATATATAATAAGTATATATTTTGGTAAATTTTTAGCTAAATTTAGTGCCTCTATCTTTCGAGAGTATATAGAATTATACATTGTAAAAACACTATTTTTATGAAGCTGAAATGGCATATTCTTGACTCTGGCCAAATGTCTTCAATTCAAATTGATATAATATTTATTACTAGTTTTCATTAAACCTGACTAAATATAAACCGATCTTGATGACTCGGATGGCAATTTAAGTCACTACCTACGGTACCACTATTTCCGGTAGACATATTGTAAAATTATGGTTTAATTCAATCCATGGTAAATTTACTTGGTATTACCGTGCTAATTGTAATGATAGTAATTGTCGAATGTAATAATATAAAAATTACAATTTTAATAAAACTTACATTAAATATGAGTTTGTTCCTTTAATTTTTAATCGCATATTTCGTTAGTTCGCAAATATTGAAATATATTTATTTCGGTTTCAGCATAATTCTAGATAGGAAAAGGAAAAAGGTAACATATTTTTTTTAAAATTTTTTTTTGTATCTGTTGGAATTTGCAACTTTTGTTTTTGCATTTCAATAGTCTTTTTCTCTATTATTGTTTTGCCGCAGTGACCTTGTTATATATTTTAATTGCAGTATAAATAGATTATAATACTTTTCTCTTCAAGATTCCAGGTATCAGAATTAAATACGACAAATTTCTCAAAATATTCCATATTAAACAAAAAAAATTCATTCAAATTAGTGTTAGTTTTTCGGAATTTTAAATGTCATTCGAGTACTAAATTAAAGAATAAATTAATAATAAAACCATTGAAAGAAACCCCACAAAGAACAAAAAATTTCACCTCTAAATCTCACCTTTAATTCGTTTTTATTGTAGATATTATCAATTTGTTAAAAGTAAAAACGAAACATGTTGGTATAAAATATAAAGTAAAATGTCACTAAAATAAGACATACACTAATCTATTAAATAATCCGCAAAATAACCATTTAATTTTACAACTATTATAAGTACCTTAATGAAGAGTATATACGTATCACTGAAGTAAAAATCCAATTTATTGATGAAACTTAGATTTTTCGTGGATTACAATTAAAATTTAAATATTTTTAATTAGTGGAATACTATTTAACAAAATAATCAGTGCAAATGACATGTTTAAGAATTCAAATTTGTTGTATGATTTAGTATATTTTAAGTTCTTGAATTCAAAAAAGAATTCGCTTCTTGAATGAAAATTCTTGTGTGATTTTCTTTATATAATTATTAATGTAGAATACCCACCCAATGGCGTTTGGCCTTTTGCAATTTAACATATCAAAAGTAAAAAGGAGTAGTTAATCTGGAGCGTTTGGTTTGGCACGTTGACGGTTCCCTGACGCCATTGTAGATCTTTGGCGTTTCAAAATTTCTTCGATTTCTGATATTATTATGTAGAAACCCCAATATTGCTTTGACGAGTGCTTTGCTTTTTGGTACTTTAACGCATCAAAAGTAGAAAACTTTAGTTAATATAGAAATGCCCACAATGAAGCATTTGGTTTGTCGTGTTGAAGCTTCAAAGCGTTTGTAGATTTGTAGATACTATTATTAATTTAATTTGATATTAAATTAATAATACTAATTTGATATAACATTTTCAAAATAAAATTAATAATAAAATTTAACAAGAACTCAATTTTTATGCTAACCCTAACGGGGTACTAGTTGGAAAAAAAACAACAAATTGTTCACTTTGACATTCTTAAAGAAACTGATTGTCAAACCAAAAAAGCGAAGCAATGCATTTCAAAGCGAAGCAATGCATTTAACACATCATTGGGGGTTCAAGCCTAATAATTTCGAAATTATTAAAAAATAGACATTATTTATTGAATGCAGTGCCTTTCAGAAACAGCCCAAATTTTATATACCGCAGAAGAAATTCTTTTACAGTAAAAGAAGAAAATCTTTAAATAATGCGGAATTTGCTGTTGCTGCTAAATGAATTGCTTATGTTGCAAATAAACGAAAGTTTGCCATTACTTCTAATAATTTGTCTTCGACGAAAATTAATTGCTTTTGCAGGAAATTAATGCCACTTATGATTATCCAGAGATACATTTTTCTTTATTGAAATTTATTTAAATCCTATTTTAGTATATAATTTTATTCTTTGATTTATTTAATTTACTTTTTTTTTCGAAAATTTCATTTACTATTTTTTACTACTTTTACTACAAATGAGTATAAGTAAAGGAATTTAATTCTTTATTTCAAATAAATCTCAGTTACTGAAAATATCATACTAATAGAAAATTTGTATCACTCGAAAATATAACTAATAAATTAAATTATAAATGACAGGAATAATAATTTAGACACAAACTTAAAATTATTCATAAATATATCGGCAACTTTCTGCGGAAATGAATTAAGTACTCTCCAAACCAACGCGATTTTTTCTCATTGAAAAAATCAAAAAAACATTTTGAAATTCGTTACTGAAAATGTCAGTAAAACAAAAAAGTTTTTAAATTATATTTTTTTTCCAATTTTTAAATTAATTTTTGAGATGTTGAAAATAATTTAATAATTAAATTAAAAAATTAAATTAAATGTAATAGGTCATGATATTGACTCTAAATCTAAATATTGAAATGAAATTTTCATACGTAGTTTTATAATATATATCATAGATGATAGACAGAAGTGCTCCGTCAACAATGCAAAATCGAGCGAAATTCGCGTTAGTTTCAGTATTTCATCTGAATACGAAGTTTTTTTGGTTTTCCTATAAAATTTTGAAAATTTAGCTTAATACATTTTAGGGGAAAATGTCGATTTAACAATTTAGATATGAATAAATATTCTATAATTAAAATATCTAAATATACAAATTTTAGTTAATGCTTATAGATCAGCAGTTTTATTGTATAAAGGCAAAAATAATAAATTTAAATATTTTTTTAAAATTTACCGATTTTCCTTTAAAAGTTTATCTGATATAATTAGTTAAAAACATTTTTTTTTATATGCTTTTAAGAAGTATGTGTGTAATTGTGTTTATTTAATGTCATTATGAAATGGTATGATTATTTTTAATGAAATGGAGACATTTGTTGTCCTGGGGCTATGTTTAATACTATATGAAGCATTAGATTTTTTTCAAGGATGCATACATAGTACTGCTCCATCAGCTTCTACACATGTTCGTGAATCATATCGTCGTCAAATTAATGAAGAAAAATCAACAATAAAAAATTCATCATTATTATCAACAGTTGAAGGTACTACTAAGCATAATGACAGTTTTATTGTTGATCATATCAAAGCAATAACAATTAAAAATATAGATTTAATTGGTATACATCATTACTCAGCATTAAATAACGAAATAAGATCTATTAAATCATCATTAAATGAAATCAATCAGAAATCATCATCAACACAACAAATAAAAAATGAATTTAAAAATTGTCATTTAAATTTTTTATCAAAATTTTCTTTATCACTTGATGACAATAAAATCCTTCGATCAACTACTTGCTTAGATCCAGAATCATCATCTTTAGATATTATTAATAATTCTAGTTTAAGTGTTAATTCAGCAAACGATTTAAATCATTTAATTATTAACGACGAAAAAACATATAAAGATTCTGCAGCATCAAGAAAGAATAGTAAATCGAATAAACAAAATTTATCAGCAAAAAATAATATTATTAATATAACTGAAATATATAATAATTATGATAATGGATTTATTGCACCGTCTGAAACATTATTATCACCGTCACCAGTATTAACTACGCATACTAATGAAAATGATAAGTTTATGTCACATAATCTAAAACAAATTTGTAGTATTAGCCAAAATTTAAATTGAACCAAAAGAAATAGAAATAATTAAAGTAAAGAAATGTGAAACCAAAAAAAAGTGTTTTTTTTATCATCTGAGTCAAATGAAAATTATTAAAAATAAAAAAAAACAACAATTTTCAGTGATTTAATGTGTAAAGAAATGAAAAATAAAATACTAATGAATAGACAAGCGGAAGTAATGAAGGTACAGATATTTATAATAATTTATTTAGTTTATTTTCATAATTAATTATTTGACTACATTCCTTCAATGATTTTAATAACAAGGGATCATTTTTGGTTATTGTCTGTTTCTTATTGAGCCCGTCTGCACTTGACATTCCTTTTACCATCTCCATAATATTTTTAATTTAATGTAATTTTACTTGGTTATATCATTCTTATATATACCATATACACAAAATTCAATTAAATAAATTAGCTGATGGCACGTTCAATTAACAAATCAATTAGAGATGTGTGAAAATCAGTTTTCACTAAAAAAAAAAAACTCATAGAGTAGTTATCACAATTAATAGTATATTATATATAATTAAAGATTATGGACTAGCTATTTCTACTGCATTCGCTCATAAATGGTTATATTGACAGAAAATATATTTGTGATAATAATTTTTGTAACAATTTCGCCAAACTCAATATTTCAAAATTTTGTGGCAATTTAGATTTTCAATAAAAATATTTCGCTGTTAAAATTATTTGTTGATAGGATATTTGAATGCGTACACCTGAATTATTCGAGCACAGATTTGTGTTGTATCGATGATTCTAGCTGTACTGAAAATTTACATTATTTGAATTTTTAAAATAAATGCTTTTGGTTCTGTATTGCATTATCCGAACTATGTAATGCGTTGTGCAAGGAATAAAAGTTGCTGTGCAATGAATTAAATAAATTTTGTTGGTATTTTTAATATGGATGCCCCGAATATTCGGTTGCGCCGAATATTAGGCCGATTCGGCACCATTTTTTAAGATTCGGTTAGATTCGGTATTCGGTGGTTTAATTCAGCCGAATACCGATTTTTTTAAACCTAAGGAAAACAATCAAAATACCATTGAAATGTCAATTTCAATCAAAATACCATTGAAAGTCCATATAATGATTCGGCCGAATATTCGGTATTCAGCAAATTTTTTTTTGATGATTCGGTATTCGGCCGAATCATAAAATTAGTGATTCGCGGCTTCTATAATTTTTAATCTGAAGAACGAATATGGCTGTTTTTCTTGAAGTCTTTTTGTTTATATTAAAACACCTCATTAACTGCTAAATTATAATCTCATACCTAAATATATGAATTAGGCCAAATATATGAATTTTTTAAAAAGAAAAGTAGTATTTCATATATCATTGACAGCAGTGCTTCTTCATGTCTTTTCGTTCAGTGATGATTTGTGGGCAGTTATCGTTTCTTTCCCAATTTTGAAATTTGATTTATGTTAAATAATAAGCAAAATATGACAAACTATGCTAAAACAATTAACTCCTTGAAATTTTTTTAGTTTTAAGTAATAACAAGAATGTATGTTGACGGGCTATACGCATGTAAAAGTTTCATTTTTTAAATGTTACAATTAATTCAATAATATTTTATATATTTGAATATCTAATATTTGAGAGTATACTTTGTTATGATGATGTAGTCGTAATATGTAGTTGAAAAGTAAAAATTAAATAAATATCATGTAAAAATGAAGAATATTTAAAAGTGCAAATAATTAATTAAATTAGAAAAATAGTAAACTAACTGACAATAAGTAAAAAAAAAAAAAGTTCATTTCCAAAAAATGAATTTTAAATTAGTTAATTCATATGAACATTTTACCATATTGGGT
Organism: Empis livida; assembly: GCA_963932195.1. NCBI lineage: Eukaryota > Metazoa > Arthropoda > Insecta > Diptera > Empididae > Empis > Empis livida. The sequence continues at coordinate 26,470,895 of OZ010648.1, forward strand.
TCAAAAATATATGAATAATTTATAAAGATAAGAAAAACAGAAAAACAGAAATGGATTTATTAGAAAAATTAATGCGTGCAGCACCGTTGCCCTGTTCATTAGCTGCAGGTATTAAAGGACAACAACAGCGCGCACTTGTTCACGCCTCATTGGCATCGGCAATTGGGCGTAAAGGTCGTCATTTAAGTGGAACATTTTGTTTAACCGGTGATACTATGGAAGGGATAATTCAATGTTTAGTATTCCTTAAAGCTTTTTCGGTAAGTCAACACTTAGCTTGTTCCTTTATAAATAATTGATTAATTTTTAAATTTCTTTTTTATTTCGAATCATTTATCCAAACTCTTACAGTGTATAATTAAAGAGATTATCTAACAAAGAATATGATAATTATAAGAGTAATTGAATATTTTAATCAAATACGTCATATTTTATAACCCCCCGACTTTAATTTCTATTTTAAATCTGTTCATATTTCATGTCAATATTAAAATGGTTAAATCTCAATGAGAGCAAATACATAAATCTAATATAATGGATATAAAATTAAAATTCCAAGCCTATTTCACTATAACAAATTCTACTGAAATTACTCTCTAGTCGAATTATGCCCAGTGGAATTTTGTCTATTAAAATGGTTATAGTGGAATCGGGCAGTAACATTAATAATAAATCCATTAGATTAACATTACGAATTTTTGTTTTAATACTATTCGTAAATTTTATGACAGTACAATCGTAATATCATGAACATAACCTGTTCACACTATATCAACAATTTTACGTTTTCTAATTGGACATGTTCATAAAAATTAAACATGTTAATTTTGCTTACAACCAATTTTCTTTATTGAAAGTTGTTTGTGGACTTTACAAATTACCTAATAAATGAGCTCACCGTAGAACATATACATTATTATATATTATCTACAATTATTACTGATCAAATGACTTTCAAATAGTTTTTATTTTTACTTGTAAATGCTACTAGTTAGTTAAAATCAGATTTGTATACCTAATAAAGTATAGATAGATATGATATGAATTTTTACTCACATTTATTTTTTATAAATAATTTAAAATTTTTTGTTAAATTTGACAATTTCATAAATCTCTAAAACTTTCAAAATTTATTGCCTATTTTTTTACAAGGAATCACAAATACTATACAATTTATATTTTACTTTTATCTTATCAACACTTACACATAAATTAATCAAAAATCTTTTGTAATTCAACTCATACTTTTTATCGCTTGCTGAATTATTCATATAAACATATATACAGATAAAAGTAAATTATAATGTGCACAGACTGTAAAATTGAAAATACAATTTTACGTAAACAATTCCCAAAAAAAAAAACATTTTTTTTTATCATCATCTTGTACAGGGTGTTCTGCATTAATCACTAATAGACTAGTTACTTTAATGTTTTTAAAATTTATATCTAATAGATAGACACAATTTAATATAGCATAAATTTTACATATGCATTTATATTTAATACCTAAGCTTAAATGAAGATACTGCAAAAATACTAAATTAGGATAAAAAAGTTAAGTTCACAGGTAATTTCGACTCTGCACACCATAATTGGTTTCTTAAATTTACTCTATTAAGACTCTAATATTTAACGATTTTCAATTTCTAAGAAAAAAAAGATTCCAAAATATAGGTGCTCCGCATGCAGCTGTAACACTCATTGCTAGTTTTCTTAGGTTAGGAAATTTTTCAATACAGACGTATTTTTTTATAAAATTAGTTTTTTACAAAAATTGCCTTCAAATATATATTTCAATTCAGAAGATGACTGGAGATCAATTAACGTCATCGGCAAATTGGTTGGACTCGATTCTGCAACACTGTCAAATAGACAAATGAAAATATTAACCCTCTGGCTAGACCGTCTTTACATCTTTAGTGTACTTGCTGAACATTTAAAAAAAGTTGAGCGATTCTTGGCAACCAAGAGTTTAGTAATGAACACCCCTTCTCTTTGGTATATAATTGAATGCTGTCGGGCTGTTTGCCTGAAAGATAACTCATTTTAGGAGAAAATTTTACGATTGCGGAGAAATAAATTATTTTTTCAAAATTATGTTTTTGTTTTAATTGAAAAAAATATTTTTCGTGTGTCTTGTGTTGTGAAAAAATTATGGGGCCGTAGATAAACATTTATATTATACGAAAGTGAATGTGGGTAAAATATTCTTGCTTCCAAAACTACTACAACCTCGTCTAAAAGCGGGATTGACAAGTTGCAGGAACTTTTGGTTGTATAGTATTTAGGGTATTTATAATGACAAGAATAATTTTTCATTGATATTTTGTTATTGATAAACTAAATGACAAAATTATTATGTTTTTTTATTCTAAATCGTGAACACTTTCATCCCTTAACGGGTATTCTAACATTATTCGATATACTAATTTTATATGAATTCCGAAACTTAAATTGGTTTATTGGCTATACTTTAATTACAAAAACCTAAACGTTTTATAAGAAAGACATTTGATGTTAGCAAATGCACTACCCCTACCCTAGACCGTTAGTATTTTTACCGCTCTTAAATGACATTTAATTGTAATTTAATTACTTGTACTCATTTAAAACTGAGTAAACTTAGCCCCACTTCGGTCCCTTGAACAAGTGTTGAACCCAGTACCTACTAGCACAACAGCTTAGTAAACTATCGTTAGATTATTGCAAAATTAGGCAAGCCGCGATGGCGGAGCCTTTACAAGTGCTTTTTAATATAGTCGATATTAGAAAACCCTTGTCAAGCTGGAATAAATGCTTGGATTTTATATAAAAAAAATCCCGGAAACAAATATTACCAGAAAGATTTCTTTATATCAATTAGCTGAATAACTTTCTACTGGCCAGAAAAGCTGAATGCACTGCTAACAGGTGAATAAACTGCTAACAGCTGAAAATTATAGACAAAAATGATGTGAAATCGGACTTTGCAACGAAAATAAAGCCACAAATATCTGCGCTGGTTGTAAAAACATGTTTGTGGAAAATATGCACAAAAACAAATTAGAAATTGCGCTAAGAAAAATCAAAAATTAAGTCCCAATTACTCATATGTCCAATTGGTAATTTAGTTGGTTAAATTACCGACTAAATTACCTACCAGTCAATTTGAACCCTTGGTAGATATAAGTATATATTATTTGTTGGTATATCTAGTTTAAAGAAGATATATAATATTGGTTTTCCTGTTGGTTTACAAATTTACCCAAATTTTAATTTGATATATAAATTTGACTGCCGCAAGAAATACTCTTCTGTACAATCATTTTTTATTAGATTTGAATTAGGTTGACTATAATTAGGCATTTAACCATAAATGCAATTAATCAAATTTCATCATGAAAATGAAAGACCGGAAAAGTTTACTTATATTTTAGCATATTTTCAGAAATTAAGTAAATAAAACTTTTTTTTATCACTGGTCTTCTAATTTATAAAAACTTTTTCTTGAAAAATTTCATTAACTGAGATATAATATTGTCTGACTTTGAAGTTCCTTCCTTTTTTTTATTAAAATAAATTAATATAATTAATATTTTTTTTGTTCAACTAAAAAGATTTTTTTAATAAAATAGCTTCAATCCATTTATTCACTTAATGAAAAATCTTCAGTTAATGATAAAAATGTCCGTGCATATAATGGTCGCTGAGATAGAATTCGTTCTTCTTAAATGAAATATTCCTGCATATCTTTCATAAGAATTTTTATGTAATTATAAAATTTAACATATTTGTTTAGAAATTTTGAAGTGTTATCTCAGTACTGCTAATATGTAAGCGTAAATCACCGTCGGTAAACAATTATATTAACAAATATTTAGTTGGCATATCATAATTTTTAAAATAATAAAACATATTTAATCATTTTTGATTAATTTTACAATAAAATGACCAAATAGTATCGAAAATTATCTTAAAAATTGAGTATAATTATTGGACTTATTAGTTAATTTCGTAATTTTAAATAAGAAAATTGTCAGATAAATTATTTAAAAATTATCATAAGGAATTTAAATAATTTCGTATTGCTTAATATGTCTCCAATTTTTTTGGATTTTGCAAAAATAAATATTTATTTAAATTATTCGTTAAATTTGATCTAAAACCAGAATCTAACTATGATACATAGTTGTTTTTGCAAAAAACGCCCAAATATATTTCTACTTTCTGTATGTATATTTTAAGTACTTCTGCTAATTTTGATCTAATAATGCTTGTATATTTAGTTAAATGAATAAATTTTCACAATCGTGGAGTTATATTATTTAATCTACAAATATTTTACTAATTACATAAAATTTATCTATAAAATTTAATTGAAAAATTTTAGTGTCCTGTAAAATTTATAAGAGAAAAATATACTGTATATCTCATTTTTCAAAATTTCATAAAAATTTTTAATTTTCTTTAGAAAATTTTCACCAGAAATTGTTGTATAATTTATTGACAATTCTTCACAAAAATTCATTATTTTTCAAACTATTTTCTTCTCTTTGTATATTTAAAATTTATGTTTATCTGAATATAATATTCTATTGTAAAAGAAAATCGTATGCTGACAACATTTCAGAATTTAAAATTTTCTATTCTATAATATTTTATTTCAAAATTGTTTTACGAGCATAAACGAAAATATTTTTTTAATGTTTTTTTTTTTTTTTTGAATATTTTCTTGTTCAGTCAAAAAATAGAATAGGGGTGAATATATTTAAATTGTAAATATCTTATTGATAAAATTTGTATACATATACATATATATCTATAGGTGAATGAGAGTATTATCATGTAAAAACTGAACTGTGATATTTTTTTAACAATATCCTTAAACAACAAAATAGTATTATTGTCATCTTTTTAACCAGTTCTATTTTTACTTATATAGAATATCCTAAAGCTGGTAACACCTTTGTTCGCTGAAAGCATATTAAAGGATATGCAAAGGGTAAAAAAAAAATACTATATTTCTAAACCAAAACTATCCACCAAAAAACCCTTACCTTCGGACAGATTACTCTATAAGAATAGAGTTTTAAATTTTACTTTTGGTCCTGAATTGACAAATGGGATATTTTTTTTTAAAAATATAATATACAAAATATAATATGAGTTAATAGAAAGGATATAATTAAAAACATAATTTATAACTATATATATATATATATAAAAAGGTTAAAATAACATAAAATACCAAAACCACATAAATGTCATAAATAATTTCTAAATTAATATTTTATGAACTGTTAGCAAACTAAATTTTCTAAAATTATATTTTCTTTAATGCTGCCTACCCATAAAATCTATAAATTTCATATTTATGTTCAATTTCTTTTAAAATTATGTTTTTTTTTTATGTTATATAAATATATTTTGCACATCCAGTTATTTATGCGAAGGAAAAGATATTTAAAACACCCACAAGAATTATTTCTATTATTATTATTATTATTATTATTATGGTGCTACAAGTTTTATATTGAATTTATATGTAGATGTATAAGCTTACATCATTTTTAGGAAACAAAAATTTACATATACAAACATAATTTTATACTTGAAAATCCTTAAAACTTTTTTAGTCTTAATAAAAAAAAAATTAATAAATTTATTTCTTAAATTTCGAAAATAATTATGTTTTAAATAGTTAATTTACATTTTTTTTTTTTTTTTTTTTTGTAATGTTTTAGCTTGTTGGTGGTGAATTTGATATGGAATTGAATTTTGTTATACAGGATGCACAAAATATTAAACATATGTTAGAACTATTGGATCATTGTCCACCAAATTTACAGGTAAGTGTTTTTTTAATAATATTTAAAATCATATTTCATTATATTTCTTAATAAATTCAATTATATTTCTTGTTTTATTATTGAATTCTAATTAAATTTTTAATTTAGTAATAATATCCTTCAATTGTGTTCATTAAGGATATCATTTACCCTTTCTAATTATATTAATTAATTTAATTATCATAATTTTTGAATATCAGATCGAGTTTTTTTTTTTTAGAAAATCCTTTACTCTATTTTAAAAAATAATACTTTGTACATTAAAATTCGATTTCGTTTATTTTTGAAATTGAAAATTCCTTTGGGAAAATGAAAAGCTCAAATAATTTAATTAATACAATTTAAATTCGGCTACAATAATTTGATTAAAATCGCCAAAATTTCATTATGATTGGATTTTTTCGAAATTTCATTTTATACTTGTTCATTATTTTTTCCACAAAAATTTAAAAAGTTTAGAAAAGATATTTCAGATTTTATGCTACTGATTTGTATGAACAAATTGTATTGACAGATTTTATAAAATTGATTAATCTTTGAATTGAAGAGATTAAAGGATAAAAGTGTTATATGATATTTTTACAATTTTAAATAAATAAAGTTTAAAGTTTTTTTTCAATGCAGTTTGTGTTGCCATAAAAAGTTCCTTTAAATCTGAAAATGATTTGGAAAAAAAGTTAGCTTTTATTGTGTTTTATTGTATTTTACTAAATTTATGAACTCATTATTTTTTTCATTCCTTTTTACATTTAACATTGTTTTTCTTGGAAAAAAAATATGTTTTTTTGGTATTAAAATTTTGTAAGAAGGTTCTAAATGTACTTAAAGTTTTTTTTATTGCTAGATGAGCTAGAATAATCAATTACTTTTTTAATGGAGACAGATGGGATGAAGTTTAGTTGTTTGTGTTAATTCGTTCTAAGGATGAAGACTTAATTTTTGTCAGATACAGTTCGTACCGTTTTCGATATATAGATGTACTATAACTTTTAAATATATAGAAAATCTTCTTCGAAGCATTCTCTATAAATTTGCTGCAATATTGATCTCTAAACAGAATTTTTTCACCCAAACTATTATTTTAAATATAGTTTAGTTATTATATTAGTTTTAGGTCTTTAGTGGAAACAGTGTTAAGTGACATTTTCATTTTAAGTAAATCACGAAAATTCTATTTGCTACAAGTACATACTAAGCATATAAGAAAAGTTCTGATTACCTTTATTTACAAATATATCTTTTTTAAAGCAGAAAACACCTTAACTATAAACAAACATATTTTAGTAGGCATTTAAAAGCATGTTTATAACAATATCTCATTTTATAAAAATATCACTTACATAACACCTTTTAAGTTATTTTTAGCAAAGTATCCAGGGAACTAAATTGTTTATGCATGATATATTGCGAAAGTGTTTATTGTTAAGTATCGCACTTAACACTTTTATCCACACATAATGGCTGCTACTATTGATTTAAATTTATAGATTATCTTATGTTATTATAACACCTGCATCCACTTATCAACTCAGTTTGCTTCAAGTACTTAACAACTTTATTAGATTTTTTAAAGCAGAAAACATCATAACTACTAATGTACAAATTTAATTATGTTAGCAAAACCTGTATTTTTGCAATAATATAAAATTTTTGAAAATTACACTTAACACCTTAATCCTCTTACCTCTTCAATTATTAATTTTAAAATATTTTAATTTGAGCAAACAATCAAATTCCCAAAAACAGTTACCGTTTGTCATGTAGCATTCCGAAGATGACGTATAATGTCAAAAATTTCACTACCTAATTTGTTTGAAAAAAAATTTAGTTTTCACATAATTTAATCATTTTTTCAAACTAAAAAAAAAATCTCATTTTACAAAAATATCACTTAACATAATGTAAAGATAAAACATATTTTACAAAAAATATCACTTATTTTATGAGAAGATAAAGCTTGGGTTGAAATTTCTGAATTTGCAATCTTGACTCACAATTGATTTTGACACTGAACTAATTTGGTCTATTATGTGAAATAGAATTTGTAAAAATATTTCCGATAATTTTACAAATTCTATCTTTTGTACTAACTTAAATAGAACTATTTGAAATTTTACGCTCTCTCTCTACAAATATGATCTATAAATATGTTATTTTTTGTCATTCTTGACGTAATTTCAATAAATTTTGTAAGTAATATATCAGTTTTATCTGTTAAAATTCTATAGAGTTTTTATTACCGAATTGGATTACAAATTTAATTTATAAAAGTCCGGAACATTTATTTAAGAACTTCCATTAAAATTAGATTGTTGACAACGTATATTACACCAAATGAATCATATTGTACATAAAGTATTATTTTATTTAAATTAATATCTGTTTGGCAAATTTGATAAAGAAATAAATAATCCTTAATAATAATATATAGTCCAAAAAAAGGAAAAATATAATATTTTTATCTTGATTTTTCTATTTCAAAAATTGAGGTGTAATCTTCTGATTTTCTATTTAAAAATTAGGGTGGGTATTTCTTTGTATACTTTGTAAAAAATTTCGTATATAATTTATATATAGTAGAAATAGGTCAATTATAAATTTGGAATTTTAATTTAGAATATTATCGTAACTTCGTTTATGAAGGATATTCATAAATCTGCTTATGAATTCAATATTATATTGGTGTAAAAAATAACACTTATGTGAATTCAAATTTCAAAAAAGAAATCAATGATAACAGGTTTTAATTAATTTCCTAAAATATCAAGTTCAACTGAAGATAAACTATCCTAAATCAAAACAGGCTGTCTATTTTTTTTCTAGATATAAATGTAAATTCAATAAAATATTTCGTTTATTTGCCTAAATCTTAAAAATAGCGAATCTGTAACGAAAGATTTAATTCAAATCATGTTAATTAAATTTGACATTCCAATAAATTGATCGATAACGTTTTATATATTCCAATATTTCACTGTTCGGATGACAGATAATTATATTATTTGTACCATTTGGGAGCTCTAAACTAATTTTCTTTGATTTTCTACAAGTTTTTAATATTTAATGCAAACTAATACAAAAATTCTTTAGAGCAAAAAAATAAAGTTGTATTCGTGAGAAGACCAGCAAAATTTCCAAAAGTTGTCGGATAGCAAAAGAAAATTAAATCAAATTGTTTATTTTCCTAATAACTAAAATGACACACGGAAAAAAAAAACATAAAACATAAAACATCCAAAAAAAAAAAAATATACTTTGATTTGATTTGATGAAAAAAAAGTTTCTTTTCAAAACAAAAATTTTGTATGCTTTTTTTACACTTTTGGGAATTTTCGTAAAAAATAAAATAAATTTCGATCTAATATTGAACAATTAATTATTATGTGTATTAATAACATATATCTATCTATACATAAATTCTTATAGGAATATTGGTCTTTGAACTTGATTTATCAATCTTTTTAATTTATTGAGTATGGCAATGTGAAAATGATGGTTGATTTTTCTATTTCAAGTTAGAACTTTTATATATATTTTTTTTTAAAGGGCCATTTCAATGAAATCTTATCTACATACATTCAAAGATTCTGCACATAATCTGCAAAATATCTGCAAATATTCATTTATATACTTGTATTATTGATTTATCCTTTTCAAAATTCTCATAAAGGAGTCCTTATAGCAATTTTAAAGGTTAATAACATATTTAAAGTTTTTTTTTTTATGTATATTGTGCCAGTTTCTTAAAAACTTAAAGGGGACACTTGAAATGACAATATTTATAAAGTATGAGATGAAGTATTTTTTAAAGAGGTAATTCAAATTTCTTTTAAAGATTACTAAATGAGTTTTTAAATTATTTTTTATAAACTTTTGATTGATGAAATAATGAATTGGGTAAAAAAAAATAGAAATTTAATGATTTTAGTCAGCTATAAAAACTATTAAATAATCCTGCTTTTTTTTGCATCAAAAATTTACATTTTCGTATAAAATAATTTATTAAAATTAAACATTTTTTTTAATTATGTAATTGCATTTTATGTTTATTTTTAGAATTTGTATTTTATAGGAAATTTTCAATATAATTGTGCAATTAGGTGGAAAAAAGTTGTAATCGATACAGAAAATTATATAAATTTAAATATGTTTAATATATCTTAACATAGTATATATTTTTTTCATTAAATACTTAAGTAGCTTTTTTAAAAATTATAAATAAAATTAGAAAATTTAAATAAAGTCTTAAGTTTTCAATATAATAATAAGTTGTCCCTCTACTTATTTACTAAACATGTTTTATTGATAAAAATATTTTTGTAAAATCATTAAATTGAATTGGTTTCGTAATTTTGATGAGCTTTGTTATTTATCATTTTATTTATAAGCATTTCAAAATCAAATTAATCATTTTTCACTTTGATTTCGTCTTCTTTCAAAAATTGAAAAAATTCATTTCCAAAAAAAAAAAAACCCGAGAAATTGGACTAATTTGACCTGGAAATACTATATACCAGATATTTTCATTTTAATATAAACATAAATGTATAAGAAATTGTATAAAATATTCCAGCTAATTATCTAAAATGATATTAGAATATAAAATTATCCCATTGGGAATAGTGAAAAAAAAAATATCCATATCTATAAAGATATAAGACTTAATTTGCTATAGAAGACAATTTTCTTCATTAATTAGTAACATTTAAATATTGTGTAGAAACGACTATGAAATTAAAATTAGGGAAGATATTGTGTCAGAAGTTAAGGTGCACGAATAGAATACAAGTGAAAATAAAATGTAATTAATATCTATAAAAATTAATTAATATAAAATATAAAATCGTATTATTACATTATTAAGTAATTTAGAAGATTTTTTTAGTGTATATACTATTATACATTAATGGTTTTAATAAAAATTGATTAATTTAAAGTATAAAAAGAACTTTTTTCCATCACTTTTTTTTTTTTTTTTGTGAAGTGTATAGCAAACTAAAAATATGTTAATTGAATCGGATTTAAGCAATGATGGCAAAATGAACCTTAATTTATTTTCATCTCAAGTAATTCGTGTAGTCATACCAAATAGATTCCAATTAGAAAAGTCATAGTTAATTTATTTTATTCTTCTTATTTTTTTTTTTTTTATCTTTATGTTTCTAAGATAAATAATTTCTTGTATATAGTCACCTAAATTTATAAAAATCACGCTGTAATATTCGATATTACTTATAAAATTATTGCAACATCCAACATGTATCAAACTAATTGAGACAGAATAATGAGGTGTTATATTGAATTTTTTTAATAATTTTTAAAAATTAAATTAAGAATAAAATATTTAATCCATTGAACAAGCTGATTCTCAAGCTGGATATTCTAAAATGGATTATATCCATACAATAAACCAATTCTTCAACAGAAATCAAACATCTTTGAAAAATGTCAAATCTTTACAAAGCGGTTGATTCGACTGAACACGCAATTATCGGGCAGGCTTTAAATATTCAGCGTATAAATAAAAAATATATTTCAATTATCAGAAAAATATAGAAACACTGTTCACCGGGGCATTTAAAAACAACAGGGATTGAGGCAAGTTGACCCATTGTCATCCGCACTATTCTCCGCTTTGTTAGAATAAATTTTTAGAAAGTTGGACTCAGATAACTTAGGACAGAATATAAATGGAGATAATCTAACCAATTTACGAAATAGCAAAATCAAAAGACAAATTAATAAACAGGCTAGCGCTAGGATGTCAAAAAGTCGGCCTAGAAATTAACCAAGCCAACACAAACTAATTACAAACGCGACACATCAGTATATAAAGCTAGGATTTAAAAATTTGATGATTGATTATGTATTGGATTTATGATTATTAAATTTACCTGGGTCAGACTATGACCTTTTAACAAAACCATGAAAATTAAATGGAATAATAACTAACGGCCGGAAGCAGTTCTGGAATTTAAATAAAATAATGAATTCCAACATCAATGATAAAAATAATGATATAAAAAAAAGTTCTAAATTGTATAAAGTAAACTAGAGGGCTACGGAGAAATCCCTATTGAAAGTTTCCAGAACGCAATGACTAAGAAATCAATGAATTAGACAACGAACCATTTTCCGAGATATACATGTAACCCGCGAAGAAGATTGTACTTTAAGAACATGAGTTTTGAAGAACACGGATACCTTTCCCCGAATTACACGGTTTCAAACTACACGATTTTCTGAAAAAAATTTAACAAAAAAAAATAACGTTTAAAACGTAACGTTTTTTTTATTTTCACACTTGAAACAAAATCCGATTTTTGGTAGTCTCGAACAACACAGTTTAAAAGAACACGGAACCAATTAATCGTATTCTTCGGGGGTTAACTGAAATTGCAACTGCAAATATATTAAAATGGCAATGTGTTGCGGACAGACGACAATCGATGACCAAAAGGCCATTATTAATGGACCAATGTTTGCAGGCAAGATAAAAGATAAAGAGACTAATTACTAATAAAGTATTTGAATTATAAATGAGGAGAGACTAATAGAGTAATTAATTACTAAAACAACTTTTTCAATCTGAGTTATAAATGAGTTTTACTAATATTAATAGAATTATTGTAAAATTGGGTGAATTAAATCTGATAATAAAAATAATTAATAATATAATCATAAAATTAATTAATGTGTTTATTAATTATGAAATATTTAAATTTATAATAATTATATGTATTTTAAATGTCCTGGAAGATTGTTTAATCTAAATTTTAAAATAATATGAAAGATTTTTCACTTCAATGTTTTCTCCTATTTTTTTTTAACAAAGACATATTTTTTTTTGTCTATAAAGATGGCATTAAAAAATTATTTAAATTTTGTAGAATAAGTTTACTAAATTCTCTAAAGTTTTCTATAATAAATATATAACACAGAAAAAAAAATTCACAAACTTTTATGTTGAAAACATATTTTTTCGTTTATTTTTGCAAATTGAAAATATTCAATTTAAGCGCTTCTATTATTTCTTCAGGCTTGTGCTTGTTTTTTTTTTTTATTCGTCATTATTATTTTTTATGTAGTCTTCATTTTTTTATATACGCGCAAGTATTTTTTACAAATTTTTTTTTTATCTGTAAGGATTCAAATCCTTAAAAACAGAACAGCAAAAAAAAAAGATTTACTATTTTACATTTTGCTTTTTTTGTTGTACATAATTTCATACTGAAAATTCAAATTTCAAAATTATCTTTAACTTCGACCAATCGTTTCTTAGAAACATACGTAATAGTTGAGAGAAATCAATACTAGAGGTTGTTATAATGTTAATTTAATAGTAAATTCAACATTCCAGCTGCTAAGATTTAATTTTTTCTATAAAACACCTAATAAAAAAAAATATTAAAATATAATAAAATGTAAATCCTATGCTGTTGTATCTTCAATTAGACTTTAAATACATATTTTCTATCCAAAAATTTTGTGTAATTGTAGAAATGTTTTGCAAATTATTAGCATTAAAATATTTCAATTTACTGAATTAATATAAAGATTTTATTGTATTTACTAAGTCTTCCTTTTTTTTACGTTTAATTTAATTAAGAAAAAACGTAATATTGTAGTATTTAAGTGAAAACAGGAAAATGGAAACACTTAACGAGATCATAAAATTTTTTCATTTTTTTTTCTAAATAAAAGTGTATCAGCTTTTTTCGAAAAGTTATAGACTTTTAAAATTACTTAATCCTGAATATATTTTATAATATGAAGAAAATTACATATAAGCATAGTCTAATGGGACACACAATTTTTCCAATTGCTTTTTTTTTTCTTCCGAAAATTTTTTTTTCTAAAATAAAATATGTACATAAAACTTCCATTTGCTGAAAATAAACTTTTTTTCTATTTTTTTTTTGAATATTATGTAAGAAACTTATATGCTTTTAAAGGATTTAAATTTTGAACAGTGTCGTATTTTATCACCATTGTCCATATATTTATTTACGGACCACAAGAGATTACAACATTTTTATAATAATAAAACTATCTAAATAAAATTATTCTTTCATGTGTGAATGGCACTTTTGCAAAAATTGGAATTCGAGCTAAAATAAATTTGTAATATTTGCACTAAGATGTTTGTCATCGGACTGTAATGATTACCAACCAGCCCCAACCGCTTGAACTTATAAAATATGAAATCATTGGAAACAAAATGTTTATAACTTGATGACATGTAGCTTTTGACCTCATCAATTATACCTTACATTCAGAATGCAGTGTTAAAAATATAAAATTTGACAAATCCAAAATTTCTATTGCAAATATAATTTAGGTCAATATATCGCTGACGAGTCTTCTTTAACAAATGTTGTAGAGCCTGTTAATAAATTTTCTAATAGTACCAAAATAAATAAATAATTGAAAATATTAACCAATATGCTAATTAACAAGCTTCTGCAAAAGTATAGTAATATTTTTTGAAATTCATCATTATGGACCCTTTTTTTTAAAAAATTTCTTCTGATATAAATTTGAAATTAATGATTCTATACTGTAGTAATACACCACTGATTTTAATGATATTTTTTTTATTCAACAATGAAAATCTCCATGTCTTTAAAAAGTTGAAATAAGTTATCGCGGAAAATATTTTAGTATTTTAGTAAATGGGGAGGGAAAAAAAAAATCTAAAGTAAATATTATTTCAGATTATTAAGAAAAGTTCTTATGAAACAAAACATAATTTTTTTTTATGAGTTTGTCGAAATAAGTCTTAGGAAATATGAAATTATATTTTGGAATATATATATATTTATACCTAAAACCAAAATGTAAATTTTAAATCCTTAATTTTAAACCATATACATATTATTTATAACGTATGTATATTATATAAAGAATAATTTAAATTTTAAATAACCAAATTATTAATTTTAATATATTTTCCCTGAAGGAATATTATCTAAGACTTCCGATAGAATTTTTATATATATATTAATTATGCTTATACAAATTATTTATATAACTTTTTTGCATTAGCAAAATAGAAATTTAATTAATATACCACATTTCAAAAAATAGAATATCACATATCATAATATTTTATTAATTGTTATCAATTTTTAATTATTATTATGTGAAGAATTAATTAAATTACACGACGAACTCTGAATAATTGCAGAATTGATTAAGAAAATAATGATAATATTTTTCTATTTGAATATTTAGTTTCCCTTAGTTTGTCGATAATATTTATATACATTTTTAATCAGGCAGAGGACTTATTAAAAAAACAGAATTTTGATCAAAACATATTTTCAAATTATGTATAGATTTTTGTGAATTACCCAATAATAATAACATTTCTCTCAAATATATCGAAAAATATTCTACTATGGCACTAATCGACAACTCCATTCGGTGGACAATTAATGTTCTCTATAATAGCACATTGACCAAACCCAATCTCTTAGAGAATGACGGCAAATCTCCCGGCCTAAACTTACCTGCTCCGATCAAATTATTAAGGCAATAGCACTCTAGGAAAACTCTCTCTTATCCCTTCGCACTAAAATTTATTTGCAATTTTATTGACTTATAAAATTACAGAATATAATAATGAGTTTGTAGTCTGCTCTAATCTTGCAAAGTGTCATAAAGAGATTATCCTGGTTTTGAAACTTCTCGTTACTAATATGGCAATTTATTGTTCACAAAATGAAATTAAAATTACAATACACATAATCATAAAAAAAATATGATAAATCTTTTAGAAATTTCATGTAGATTACGGTATAACAAATTTCCTATCCTAATATTCTCAGTTATCTAGTAAATTGTTATGCTTTCCGAAACACTTTTTTGCATAAAATTTTACCATTTATGCAAGTATCCCTAAATAAAAATTTCCTGCGTAGATTTTGTTTAATTGTAATAAATTTCACTTGCAATTCTTGTCACCACATGGCTTATATTACAATAAAATTTAGTCCTTTTTGTTGTGAAAATATTGAAAAGAAAATATGGAGCAATCACTAGGCAAAATAAAAATATCTTCTTGTTGCTTTCAATAACAAGCACAAACAAAAGATATTTTATGATTTTTACTGTTGGTGAAAATGATGACAAACATTTTTACATTTATTTCCATTTCACATTGTTTTATAAATAGAGAAAAAAAAAATCTGATAAATTTAAATACGAAAACAGGTTATAATCCTTATCAGTTGAATTTTATGGAATGTGGTTCTTTTTTGTTAAATATGTCAAAATTTTATTTATTTGGCTTTTTTTTAGGTCTGTATTTGAAAGTCGATTCATAACCCTTTATGCTACACCATTTTTAATGCTAATATCATTTTACTCAGTCTTAAAACTACATTTTACTGTAATTTTTATAATTGGTACTCTGCGATTTAAAGCTGAGTATATTGTGTTTAAGATTGGAACCGAACCAGTCTACTCCAGCTTAATACCGTACCACTAAGCCACCTCCGAAAATTTTACTTAAACTTAGATAAATGTAATATAAGTAGTTAGTTTTTCATAAAATTTTCCCAAATATTGAATTTTGAATAAACAGAACAAAAAAAATTAAATAATTTTTTGAATTCCTTCCAAATCATGAAAATAAGAACTCATTTATGGTCCTTCAGTGAAAGAAATGGGAGTAGCATAAATAAATTTATTATTTTCACATGCCAGGAAAATATATCAAAAAAATAAATACAATATATTTTCATTCTTTTACGGGTTTTTCCGCATCTGTTCTATTTTATGAAAATAGGGATAACAAATAATAAAAAAAAATACAAAAAAAAAAACGAAAAATATAAATAAATTGTTTTTCCTTGCTTTAGGAAAAACAGTAAATAGTACAGAAAAAAAAATGAAATTTTATTTATCTTTCATTCGATTTCTCTTATTGTGTCTTTTCCTGTCAAATCAGTTTTTCATAATTCCTTTGACATTATTCTTCTTAATCCTTTCTGAAGTTTTGTGCATTAATACAAATAAAATTCTCCGAATCCAGGTGAATATTTGATTTATATAGTAATGTATGACTTTCTGCGCATAATTAATGCAGGAAATATTTGAAAAATTCAAAAATATAGATTAAATTATTTACGTATATTAAATTTTCTGTTATTGGTAAAATTTTACATTAATTCTAACTTTAAAAAGGTTTATGTAGTGTTATATGTTATATCTATTTTCTTGATATTGAGTTTAGTTAATAATACTAAATTTTATTTCTGGAAAATTTATAATCAGGATATTGCAACAGAAAAATTATAAATTAGATAAGTTTTGAAAAAATGGGCGATGAAACACACCCAGCCCATCTACAAAATGATTGAAATATTAGAATATCCGAGTGGTGTTATAGTTAAGGACACGTTTTTGATAAGATAAAGCCGCTTAAACCTAAGAAAAACCATATGTAATTGAAATATATTTCTCTGCGTGTTCTGTATTCATTATTTTCTTTAATTTACATAAAAGCACAATTTTTCATTTTAATATTACTTATAGTGTTATGCTATAACCACTATAAGTATTATTAAATTTTAGAAATTAGTCTTATTTGTAAACTCAAATTTTTCGGAAGCTACTTTCTAAACTTTACATAACATATGGGAATGAAAGGCTTTAAATATTTAGGTTCTATTTCAAATTTATAAATGCTTGTTAGGCTTAGGCTAAATTAAAATAAATATTGTTTCCGGTTACTTTATTGAGGATCATAGAATATCAGAAATAATTTGTAACAATACCAAGAAATTGCCACTCAGAATAAGATAGCCATTGTTATTTTGTATAAGTATGAATGATGTGATATTTTTCGTGACAACAGAATGTCATTTATTATTAGATTTCATTAACAAAATGTCGTGATATTAATAAAATATACGTTTATAATTTTAATTCAATCAAAATATAATATGTTGTATTGTATTTTATAAATATTAACGATAATTTTTTCATTGAATAATTTGGATTACCATCTTCACAAAAAAAAAGGATATAAATAAAATGGATTTGAATCTAAATTAATTTTTAATTAAAGTTTAAAAGTAATTTTTTTCAAATTTACAATTACATGTTTAAATTTATGAATTTCGTATATTTTACAAATCAATTTGGTCTTTATGGAAAACTGGAAAATCAGTGTTTTTTAAACAAGAACAAACAAATTTATAAAACGCCTTATTTGAAGAAAATTATCTTCAAAATTATTTTGTCAAACTAAATATTATAGAAAAGTTAAGAAGTTTATATTTTTATTTCAATAATATTAATTGAATGTTTTTTTTTAATTATTATTTTCAGGCTGAAATTTGGAGTGTTTTCATAGCTATACTTCGAAAAAGTGTTAGAAACCTTCAAGCGTGCACAGATGTTGGTTTAATTGAACACGTCCTTGTCAGGCTTCAACGGTCAGAAACAGTTGTAGCAGGTATTTTTCTTTTATATTTCTTTATTCTGTCCAAATTTCTTAAAAATATTATAATAGTTTTTAAAACTATTTTCTTTAATTTCGGATTTCATCACGTTTTCACGTTGTTTATTCGCACACACACAAAAAAAAGAGGCAAAATTGTAAAAGAAATTATATAAAAATTGTGCTTATGACGTACACACGAAGATATTAAATATTATATAGCCAACAAGAATGAAGAATTACAATTCGTTTTGTCTACTTTATTTGTAAATTTAAACTTCTTGGGTATATGTACAAAAAAATGCTTTTTACCAAAAATATTGGTAAAAAAAAAATGATCACTATAGTATAAACGTGTTCAGAATATTTAAATATATATATTTGTTTATTTTATATTTTCACCCGCACATAAATGTCGTATTTTTCACAAAAAAAAATTTTCTCTTTGTAAAGAAAATACATTAAAAGTTTTCCTTAAAATAATAAAATATCTGAATTTTGTTAAATTTTTATCTTTCTATTATATTATTTTAAATGACACTTTTCTCTCGCAATAAATCTTCTCGTATACAACTATTTTTATTTCGGCTAATAATAAAAAGGAACACATAACACTCCCAAACCAACTATAAAGTTGGTAGTATTATTTTATTATTAGAGGGATTTCGATAAATTCAAAATGAGAACATAAAAAAAGTTTAATAAGAAATTGGAAATCCGCATAGTACGGAAAAAAGTCCAACAAAGTCCCGAAACTAGTAAAGACGTCTGTTTCTAAAACTCACCCTGTCTACTTTTTAATAAAAAATCGCAATAGTGATGGGTAAATGGATACTTTTAACATCGTGAATAAAATTATTCTTTAAAATTATGTATTGTTCACGATAGAAAAACGGCAGCCATATATGAGTCCACTCCAAAATGATTTCCAGTAAGTATTTTTCATTTTGGAGTTGATAAAATGCGTTTTGGGAATAGGGTCGTCAATAATAAGTTTGTGTTAAAATAATATTAATTTTGTCAAATTTTCTTCTTGCAGATCTCCTTATAGAAATGTTAGGTGTTTTAGCAAGTTACAGTATAACAGTCAAGGAATTGAAATTGTTATTTGGAACAATGAAAGCTGTGAATGGAAAATGGGTACTAAAATAAAAAAAAACTATTTTGTCGTTCATTATTTAATTGGTTTTGGTTTTTTTTTTTCAACAGTCACGGCATTCAGCTAAATTACTGAATGTTTTGAGGCAAATGCCACACCGTAATGGACCAGATGTTTTCTTTAGTTTTCCCGGACGCAAGGGATCTGTAAGTATTTAAATGATATTATATCAATATAAGCATTATTTTATTTTTTCAATTTTATATAAATTCTTAGAGTAATACTGCTTAATTATTAATCTGATATAGATTCAAGTAAAAATGTAAATACAAAAATATTCGTTTTAATCATTTTTTCCCCCGTTCTACAAGACTAATTTATTGCAAATATCAGGAATTCAGAAACAGTCCTAACTTTTGTTTAATTTGTACTTTATTCCATTTTCATTTATTTTAATGAATATTTATTCAATTTTTAATTACTTTTTAAATTTTTATTTGTTAACTTTATCATTTCTTTTTAAAAACAATAAAAAACTAGGATTGAAAAAGAGTCTATACAGTTGTGATATTATACATGAATTAGATATTAGCAAAGATATATGTATATGTAATTAATAAGATACTGCAACCATATACAATTTGTATTAAAAATTATGTACTAAATAAATTGAAATTATGTACTAAATAAATTTGAAATAAATAAATTTTTTCCAAATTTATTTATTTCACATTTTCTCAATTTTTATAAAAGACACAAAAAATTTTGTGTATTCTTTAATTAAATTTATGTATAAGAATGCGCGTAAGGAATTTATTAAATTTTAAGACCATATCACAAAGAGGAATACAACACAGGCTATAAATTGGGATTTTTAACTTGTAATTTTTAATGAACTTTACACACCAGTAGCGGAAAATCGGAAAACTATTTTGTATGAAATTTTTTAATAACTTCCTAAATTTTTCGTGAAATTGAAAAAAATAATAATTTCCGACTCTCGGATGTGTCAAATATTTAAGTATCTGAGATATAGATGTAAACATATTTAAATGGTAGACGAATAAATATTGGGTAAGGGTAAAAAAAATATATTGAACCTGATTTTCTAATCTCGCTTCTGATTACAAACGTATTTTAAATAAGTGAACAGAAATAGTTAATATTGGTTTATTTGAAGAAAAATGTACAATTTTCTTATATAAATTATTTTATTTTATTTCGAAAATGTGTTATTTCAATGATTTTGTAAACTATTTTATCAACTTTGACATTTGTTTAAAAAAAAACAAAAACAGATCCTTTATATATTTTTATTTTTCATGTATCCGTCGTTATTTATATAAAAATAAGTATGTAAACAATTTCTAAAGTGAAGATCTTACAAAGTAATTAACTCAAGATACCTTTTCAAACACGAAACTTTTTAATTAAAGTTGATTAAGGAATACAGCCGTAGGTCAAATTTTTGTTTTTTAATTATTATACTGTACCATGAAAAAGTGTACGTTAATGCTTTTAATATCTAATAAAATATTTTTTTTTACCCTTACTCATTGTTACTATGAAGAATTTTCTGAAAATTTTTTACTAACTATTGATTTATCTGTAATATCATTATAAGCTTGCGCCCTATTAAAAATAATCTAATCGTGAAATATCTGGTAACTATAGAATAAACAAAATATATTTAAAATTATATAATTTTTTATGTAAATTTATGGTGCAGCTTGTAAAGTCATGAACAAAATAATATTCTATGACAAAACTATACAAATTTATGTTACTCATAACTTTCAATGTATTCGAGTTTTTGAAAAATATGGAAATTAGTTACTCAATGTTGTATTTAATTTAGCGTAGCGAAGATATAAAATGACTTTAATGTTATCAAAGCAGTTATTTTTTGTACTTGTGTATAGTATGCACAAGTATAGAATAGGATTTTGAAGGATTGAATGGAAAAAAATACAGTATACAAATGACAGTAACAAAAATTAGTTTTTTGTAATATTTTTCAACCCATTAACTTTTTATTTAAGCAATATACCAGTTGTGATTTTTTAAAAAAAAAGTTACCCCAATGATTATTTTAAAACATACTGTTTATCATATTAGTAGTTTAATTTAACAGATTATATAAATTATTTTCAGGCAGTCGTACTACCACCATTAGCAAAATGGCCATATGAAAATGGATTTACATTTACAACATGGTTCCGTTTGGATCCAATTAATTCTGTTAATATTGAACGTGAGAAACCTTACCTCTATTGGTAAATTATTAAAGTTATATTATTTAATTTTTTTACTATTAATAAATATAATTATTTTTATAGTTTTAAAACATCAAAAGGTGTTGGATATACTGCGCATTTTGTTGGTAATTGCCTTGTTCTCACTTCAATGAAGGTTAAAGGCAAAGGTTTTCAACATTGTGTAAAATATGAATTCCAACCAAGAAAAGTAAATACATTAATAAAATATATTTATAAATGGGGCTATTAGTTATATTAAATTATTAAAATTTCTAGTGGTACATGATTGCCATTGTGTACATATATAATCGTTGGACAAAAAGTGAAATAAAGTGCCTGGTAAATGGACAATTAGCATCTAGTACAGAAATGGCGTGGTTTGTTTCGACAAATGATGTAAGTAATACAAAAAAAAAATTAATAAGTCCTAAGAATATATGCATAAATCATTTTAAAAAAATATAATTTCTTTGTATATTAGCCATTTGATAAATGCTACATCGGTGCAACTCCGGAACTGGATGAAGAACGAGTTTTTTGTGGACAAATGTCAGCTATATACCTTTTTAGTGAAGCTCTAACTACACAACAAATTTGTGCAATGCATAGATTAGGTCCAGGATATAAGGTAATATTTATTATAAACTTTTGTTTGATTCATATTTTAAATTTAAACAAAATAAAAAAAATTGTTTTATTATTACATATGAGACAAATTTTGAAAATCTCATGCTATATTTATTATTTATCATTTATTTTTTTTTCGATGGTTTCTTACTTCGTCCTTAATATTTATTTTAAAAGACGAAAAGAACTGCATTTAATAATTTGTTTTTCAATTATAAACGATTATATTTGCTTACTTCAACGGAGTACGTATAGTTATTTCAATATTATAATATGGATTAAAGATGAAATGCTATCTTTATATTTTCTACTTATACATTTTTATAAAAATTGTGTTTACTATCTGGATATACCATTTGCAAATTAAATTCGTAGTTTTTCAAAACAAATTGAAATTAATTTGTAGAACAACAAATTTGGTTTGAAAAACGACGAAATTAATCTGAAAATGGTATAATCAGGTCGTAAAATAAATTCAATGATTAAAAAATTAATATCATAATTGAAAATACGTATGTTTTATACTTGCGTGTTACATAATATCATCTATTATAAGTGATAATTTAATATTATTATGCTTAGAATAGAAAATATGACAAAAATGTTGTATATGACATGAGTAAATTATAATAATAATTAAAGATTATGACAACGAAGTAACAAACTACTCGATTTTATTTTTAATGTATTAATGATTCTATTAATGTTATATAATAATTTATTAATTTGACAATATTTTTCATATCTTTACACGCTGCACAAAATTTTCATAAAAATCAACTATAAAAACAAACAAACATTTTTGTTGTACAAATCATTATTATTTTATTTTATTTTTGGTTTTTTGTATCATTTTGTGTTATTTTGATCACCAAATATGTCGTCAATCTACTACAGTCACAGTTTCGTTTTGATAATGAGTGCTATCTGAATTTACCGGAAAATCATAAACGGGTGAGTTTAACATCGCCAACCAGTGATACTGATACAAATAATTTAACTGCAACAACAAATGCCAAAAGTACTATAGTTACTACGCCAACAAATAATTATGCAGTATTTAATACCTTATTTAATGAAGGTATAAATCTGTCAGAAGTTGCAATTGCAGCAGCTGCTAATGGTGGCATAATAATGAATCAATTTGAAAGATCCAATAAAACTGTATTGACTACTACGACGAAATCGCCTGACACATTACCACCAATCATGGTCACAAATAATATTATTTCCAGTACTGCTATTATAGCTGCTGGACCAATACCGGTTTTACGACGTATGCCATCAATTATAGTATCTGGTAATAATCCTTCCGCTAATAGTGGTGGTAATGTGGCCAGCAGTAATAATTCTGGTGCTGTTGTTAGTACCCCTACTGATAAACATTCCAGTGAAGAAATTGATTACATTAGTCAGTTGAAATCCGTAAGCATGCTTTTTTTTTATTATTTTTTCGTATTTTATAAGTTCTTATTTTATATAAATTTTATTTTTTTAATTTCACTGTCTGATTTTATTGCAGTTTTTTTATGGATTGATTTTGTTTAATATTCTTTTTTTTTTTATTTTATTTGGTAAAAATTTAAGTAGAGTATGGTTTTATTCACGACAATCTTTTACTCTAAATAATTTTCACGTAATCACCTAAAAAAAATTTTTTATATCATCTTTTTTTTTGTAAATTAATTTTCGGTACTGCACAGCACTGTGTCAGAAGTTTTAAAACTTTACTTTTATATTTAAGGTGATTAATAAGTTTACAGAAATATTATATTATAATATTACTTTCCATAATTATTATTCAAAAAAACATTCAATATCCGCATATTACAAATAGACAAATAACAATGCTGCATATTCAGAACTATGATTTTTTTGTAATAGAAATAAAGATTTTCAATTAAATATATTTCATGTAATTATTTGAAAACAACAGAAAATAAGATATTTAGTATTAAAAAAGAAATTTGTAAATACATTATTTTTTTCAGTTTTCAGTCTTATAGAACAGTAAAAGCCTTTCCACAATATTGGCGTAAATCGAAAACTGTTTTTTAGTTATCAGTTGAACATATGGAAAACAGTATAACCAATCTCTAATGCTGGCGTTAACTGAAAACTCTGGCTAAAAAAAAGTTGAGCAATATTGAAAAAAAATCATTTTTCTGTTAATATCAATGAACTAAATAATTATTTTTTCTAATAATTGATATTTTTATTATTTGTTTATTAAATGTATTAAAACAACCAAAATGAGATGTTTTGATTATATTATACGCCAGCGAAAATAGCGAGAATGGCTGACTATTTTCGAATATCAGTACAATTATTTTTTTAAACACTGCTCAAATAGCCAGTCATTCTGACATTGAAGAATGGCTGGCTATTTTTGCTGGAGTATAACTATAACTAAAAATAATTTTAGTTTTACGCCAACATTGTAGAAAGGCTCTTAGAGATCTTTACTATTATCATGCGATAATATTTATCGCATGATAATGTTGTAGCCTAATTTATATGTTGTAGCTAGCCTAATTTCGCCGACTGCGATAATAGTAAAGACTGCGTTTGCATTCTGAATATTAATCCCAATCAGTAGGTCATTAATTCAGATTTGCAGTAAAAGCGCTGCTCTGTCACAATCAAATCTGAATTAATGACCTACTGATTGCGACAACTTCGCAGCGCTTGATTCTTGGCCGCAGTCAAATTCTGCTATATAGAGATTTAGATTGTCAAAAGTCTTTGCTATGAAAATCCAATAAATTTATTTTGTGTAGAAATGAATGCTTTTAATTTATTCCCGGTTTTATTGCTAGAGGAAAAGATGAATTGATTATAGTATATTTTTCTGTAATAAACATATTTTTAAATATTTCAGCAACATAATTTTATTTTATTTTTAAAAATAATCCTTTCTAATTTTAAAAGTTCTACAATATCTTTAATAGCAATAAAGACATTAATTAAAGATAATTAATTGCAATAAATTGAATATTGCAGTTTTGATACCACAATAGCTCGACACTTCTAAATGATTACCGAATACAAAAATAGCAAATAAGAGTAATTTTTATATGTGCGTTTAAATTGTATCTTTTTAAATTTATTTATGTTAACATCAACTTTAAAAATTATTATACGTGTTTAGTTTTTATCGTATGGTTATATTTCAGTGGGATAACAATATATTTTGCTAATAATATAGGACATTATTTTCTTCTAGTTTTGAAATTCAGTATGAAGTATGCTGCTTAATTTAATGCCTTTTGTTAAGCTTTTAAATATTCTGAGACCTGAAGTCTGAATTATTTTATTTTAAGTGTAATAGTTTTTTTTGAAAAGTTTTTCAAATTTTACGAATTCTTATTAAACAAGCCACTTAAAATTTGTATAATATTCAAAGTTATATTAACCAGGCAGGTTGATTTCGCAGACATGAAAATAAAATATAAATTATTGCGCTTAAAGGTTGTTTTTCAATAAATAAATATTAACCATGGATCTGCTGTTCTTCGATTTTGTACCTGTTAGCTACAACGATTTTCAATAAATTTAGTAGTCGGATTTTAAAATGAGGTTCTGTCTGCTGTGCTTTCTTTGTATGAAATAAACAGAGATGGACACCAGTTTTGAATCGAACCAGAAAAGTAGATCCAATTATCTGTGAACCAAAACCGAACCTAGTTTTGAAATTATCGGTAAACCAAACTAGTATGAGTTTTGGTTCATTTAAATCTAAAAAAAAATTCAAATATTAGTTTGTTTTTGTTCAGAATTTGCACTTATATATTTGCAAGGAGATTTCATTATTCGGTATGCTTTCAAAATTAAATTCTAATTCAAACGTTCAGTTTTACATTTTTATTTACATTAATCTAAGGCGCATATTAAATATTGATTAGATTTAAGATTTTTTGTTACATTTATATATATTATATTGCCTATTTAGAAAATTAAAAATGGCCAGAAACGAGAAAAACCCGGTTTTTGAGAAATTTGTGATTTTTCTAAGCTTAATTTGTTTTTTTTTTTGTTTTTTTTATGGTTTTATTTTATTATTTAATTATTAATTACAATTATTTAATTAAATATATTTTTTGAATTTAGTATTTATTTTAAAAACTTGAACTAAAATCAAACCAAAACCATACCATGAACAAAATTTCAAGATTGTTAAACCAAAACTTAAAGATAATCTTGAACCAATACTGTACCACACCAACATAAATTATTGGTATCCATCTCAGGAAATAAATAATTTTGTCTGGTGATTTCATAAAATAATTAGCTAGTAAAATTCTCAAAATATGGATGTGGATAGCCAGTCACACATGCGTCTAAAACGTTGCACCTCTTCGTAGCCGCAACTTATAAGCCTCAATTTTCCCCGCACTCCGATTGGCTAAAATCGGATATCAGGCTATTTATTTATTGATAATTTATTTATCAGTCTATTTATTTATTGAAGAACAGCCCTAAGAGTGGAGCAAATATAAATGATAATCTGAGAATTTTTCACTATATTTTTTTGTAAAGAACTTATAAAATGGATAACTAACATATACTTTTTTTTGCTGTGGTTTTTATTTAATTGAATATTGTAGGTTTTATATGATGGAAAGCTATCCAATGCTATTGTTTTCATGTACAATCCTGTAGCTACTGATGGACAGCTTTGTTTACAATCAGCTCCAAAGGGAAATGTATCATATTTTGTACATACGCCACACTCTCTTATGTTACAGGTAAATAAAATAATTATTATATTAAACTAGTGTTTTTCTATCGTTGCATAGAAATTAGATATCTGTAGTCATCTGTAAGTTATCTGTGTTGAATGTTAGTGTCCCTAACATTCTATTGTAATTTGAACTCACTAATTTTATATGGATTCCGACCTAACCATATACTTCTTTAGCATAGTTCACTACCAGAACTATTAAGGCTTCGTAATACTATTAACTTTTAGTAATAATTCATTTTTTCCAGGATGTTAAAGCTGTCGTTACACATTCCATACATTGTACATTAAATTCAATTGGTGGCATTCAGGTACTATTTCCCCTCTTCTCACAATTAGATATGCCATATGATGGTTGCTCTGATATAAAACGGGATCCAACTTTATGGTATGTACAAGAAATCCAATTATAATATTTGTACTTAATGTTCCCTATTTTTAGTTCAAAATTGCTAGGGTTTATTTGTGAATTAGTTGAAACATCGCAGACAGTCCAACAACATATGATTCAGAATCGAGGTTTTCTCGTTATTTCATTTATGTTGCAAAGATCATCAAGAGAACATTTAACATTAGAAGTTTTGGGATCATTTCTGAATTTAACTAAATATTTAGTAACTTGTTTGTCAGCAAACAGTGATCTACTTCTCAAACAGGTAAGAATATTATCAAAATTTAAATAATTATTGTGAAACCGTGATTTCTTTAAATAGAGTTCGTAAAACTTTATTACAGAATTTATATATTAAATCAAAATAATCCTTTAAATTTATTGGAGGCAATGGTTTTTCTCTAATAAATAGACAAGCCAATATAAATGAATTATTTGCTATAATTAATAGTTCCTTATATTGAAGTTCGGTGTAGTACGAAACTACATAAATCTATTTGTAAAAACATATGTAAAAAAAAATCAGAAATGCTGAATTAATTTGAATCTGTTGTGCATAGTAGTAGCATATATTTTGATTCAAATATCAAAATTTTATGATTCATAATATTAAAAAAAAGCCGGCTCATCGTTATTATCGTCATAGAAAATAATAACTTTATTTATTTTAAAATAAACTTTAATTAATAATAAAATTTAGGAAAATAAAAAGAATGTTTGATTGATAATTTTATATTAATGATTTAAAGATTTTATATTTTTTATTAATCTGATGCCTCTACTAAAATATAAGTTGTGATTTTATAGTAGTAATATGTAATTTTATAATTTGCATTACATTTTATACAGATAACCAGTCATAATCATTAGATTATGATTGTGATGATTTAAGTTGAAATAAATCACTTTCTAAAATCTTAGCTAAACAAAATTTTCAAGTAAAAACTTATGATTTCATTTTAGTAGAGGCACCTGGGTAAAAATGTATGTTTTGATTAATTGCTAATGTGATATATTTTTTGTAAATGCATGATAATCATTTTATTATGACTATATTATTTTGAATAAAATTATATCATTGTTCTTAAATATCATTATCGGAGTTAAATTTTAAATTTTGCTTGTAAATGTAGTTTCTTTTTGAATTTCTCGTCATGAGTTCTGTGATTTTGTATAAAATTTTATTTTATTTACAAAATTATTATTTGCTGAAGGTTATTAAGGATAAATATTTAGAAGTTGTATCATAAAACCTGAGATATTTATATAATTGCTATATGTTTAAAAAGAGTTTTTGTAATTTTATCTTATATTACTTCCAATTTACATAGGTTAAGTATTAAGAAACCCATTTTTCGTTTTTGTAATTATTTCCGAAGCAAGTGAATTTCTAATATTTATTCTATAAAGATTATTAAATTTAAAAAAAAAAACTCTGTTAAAATAAGATAAGAAATTGCAATTAAGTTAATTGTTTGGTTACTGTATTTTCTCATCAGCTACATTTTTGAGAAAATATCTGACTAATCGTCCTTAATATAATGTAAATAAAATTTATGTTTGTGCTCTTATGGTCGAATTCGAATAGTAATATAATATTCTGGTAAATTCCAAATTTTTTTTTAATTTTTTATATATATAAATATATATAACAGTGGCGGCTTGTAGTGCAAAATTCTGGATTACAATTTACGCAAAACCTTCGTATAACGCGAAACTAAACCCACGTAAAACACGGTTGTTGTTTTTTGTAACTATACAGATTTGTAGGATCCTGGTATTTCCCTGTGTGTATAAAGAAATATGCATAATTCTTAAATTTAGTCTCGTATAATGCGGATTTCCATAACATGCAATTTCTGAGGAACCTAACCTCCGCGTTAAATCAGAGTCAGGTGTACAACATTTGTTGGATAGTTTGTAGTACACATTGTTTGCTATCACAAAATCAAAGTGATTTATATTAAGATAAAATATGTACTGACCCTCATGTATGCAAACAATAATGTTGTATTACATAATTTACTTATCGCTAAAAAAAAGATTTAACTTTTTAGATTTATAAATTAATGGTTATAATTACCTGGCCCATTAGAATGAGCCGCAACTGATATATATCATATAATATAACATAAAAGAATAATCTTCAAACATTTGCTTCAGATAAAAAAATTTTCACTTGGGCGTGAGATCTTCAAATAAACAAACGTTCACTTGGTCGTTTTAAAGATTTAGGGTCTTTTGTCTGTCTTACGGAGTAACTTCGTTGTGTTTTAGTTCTACAGTGTAAATATACAATATTAGTGTAAATTTGTATATTTGCTGAAAATTACAGTTCTGCTAATAATACTTAATCCATGTGACTATTAACTATTGCGCACTAGTGAGTATATCAGTTTTATGCCTTTTTTTGAGCAGATCAAATATTCAATTTAGAGGAGACTATCGTATACCATTGATTTAATATACATTTATTTATTTTGAATAAGAATATGTGTTTTAGTCAAGAAATATATAAATATTTTTGAAATAGCCGACTAGTTCTTTTTTTAATAGCCTTAAAATTATTGATAATAATTTAATATTATTGCTCGTAAATTTTTGTTGTAATTTCTATTTAATGGCAATTATTCATACTGTATTTTTTTTACTTTGTATGCGAATATTATTCGCATATGATAATATTCAGTTTTTATTCATATGTTAAACTATTATTATTGAGCTTGCTGCATGCCAAAAAAATCCATAAAATGGGCTTGTAGCAGGACAGATAAAAAAACACGACTAATGGATAGCTTTTCTGTTTTTCATTTTTAACATGGCAGCTCTTGGATCACGTTTTATTCAATCCATCATTATGGATATATACACCAGCAAATGTTCAAGCTAGATTATATTCCTATCTAGCTACAGAATTTTTAAGTGATACACAAATTTATAGCAATGTTAGACGTGTTAGTACTGTCCTACAAACAATTCATACACTTAAATTTTATTACTGGGTTGTGAATCCTCGAGCCAAAAGTGGAATCATACCAAAAGGTTTAGGTAAATAATAATTATATAACTATTTTGGTAAATAATAAATCAAAAAATTTTGATTAAGATGGTCCCCGTCCTGCTCAAAAGGATATTTTAGCAATACGTGCTTATATTTTGTTATTTTTGAAACAACTAATTATGATTGGGAATGGTGTTAAAGAAGATGAACTTCAGAGTATATTAAATTATTTAACAACGATGCATGAAGATGAAAATTTACATGATGTTTTACAAATGTTAATATCATTAATGTCAGAGAATCCAAGCTCTATGGTACCTGCTTTTGATGTTAAACATGGTGTTAGATCAATATTTAAATTGTTGGCTGCAGAAAGTCAATTAATTCGATTACAAGGACTTAAGTTATTAGGATTCTTTTTGTCACGTAGCACACACAAGTAAGTTAAACAGGGTGCTGATTTATTTATTTATTGCAAATGGAAAAAAAAATTTGCTTAATGTCATTTTATAGAAGAAAATATGATGTCATGTCACCACACAATTTGTATACATTATTAGCTGAACGTTTACTTATGTACGAGGAATCGTTATCATTACCTACTTATAATGTCCTTTATGAAATAATGACTGAACATATATCACAACAGATATTGTATACACGCCATCCAGAACCAGAAAGCCATTATCGTTTAGAAAATCCAAGTAAGTCGAAACTTTTTTAATTAAGAGTATAAATAGAAAAAATATAACATCGGTCCCTCGAAAATAATTGCAATGCTAAGCACATTCCATATCATGGCAATTAAATAGAATTTCTCGAAAATAATTGCAATAATTGCTCATGATTAGTGAGTCACGTTTCCCGGATTATTTTTGTTCCCCGGAAACGGGAAATTTTAAATAAATTTTCCCGGGAAACCCGGGAAAATTAAAAAAAATAAGATTAAGAGTGAAAAATTTATAAAATTGTTAAAATTAAATGCAAAAAATACAATGTTTTTAAACGAAAAAAAAAAACAAATTTAATTCATAAAATAATAAATAACAAGAAAAATAAATTCGCTTCTTAATAAACAAACATAAACATAACATAAAAAAACGATTTCAATATAAAATTGTTAAATTTAATTCTTATTTAAAAAATAAGTTTTTAAAAACGAAAGGCAGTTCAGTAAATAGTCGCTCAAATTTGATCTCTTTTTGGTGCAAAAATTGGACGACGCCGAGAATACCGTTTCACTCTCAGTTGAAGTGGGCTGTACATTCATTAACGCATCCAATAACTTTTTTAGATTTTTAGTAATGTTCCCTGTATTTTCATATAAATTAAATTCCTTTTGTAAATTTGTGTCATCATGTGGCGAATTTGTCACTTTTTTTAGAATAGAATAAGAATGAACACAATTATTTTTTTCCCGTGAAATTTCGTTTTTAGCGGGAATTCCCCGGAAGGACTCTCTACTCATGATTCCAAAATTATAGGGAAATTTCTGATAATGTTATTGCCCATAATAATTACGTGTTTTTATTGCCCATAATAATTACGTGTTTTTATTGCCAGTAATGAAATTTGAATTGTGAGCAATAATGAAATTTGAATTGTGAGCAGAATATAATTGTAATTGTGAGTAGAATTTAGTCAAAATTTGATACCGGTAAATTAAATCACAAATTAAACAAATAATTTAATAAATATAAATGTGCACCAAATAAAGCCGGATATGTTTAGTTAAATAGACTTAGTATGATTATTTGCTTAAATTAAAAATGTGGTATCTTTATTTTCTAGTGATATTAAAAGTGGTTGCAACATTAATCCGGCAGTCAAAACAAACTGATCATTTAATTGAAGTTAAAAAGCTATTCTTATCCGATATGACATTACTGTGTAATAGTAATCGTGAAAACCGCCGTACTGTATTACAAATGTCCGTATGGCAAGAATGGTTAATAGCAATGGCATATATACATCCAAAAAATACTGAAGAACAGAAAATTTCTGACATGGTATATTCCTTATTTCGTATGTTGTTACATCATGCAATTAAACACGAATATGGTGGATGGCGTGTTTGGGTTGATACTTTGGCTATTGTCCATTCAAAGGTATCGTATGAGGAGTTTAAATTACAATTTGCTCAAATGTACGAGCATTACGAACGTCAACGGACTGATAATATAACCGACCCAGCGCTGAGACAAGCCCGACCTATTAGTACTATTAGCGGATGGGACAGAGAACGAGATGAACCGGTGACTGCAACAGCATCTTCAGCTCCTACTGTAACTCCTACTATACAAAAAACTATAAAAACTACAAAAACTACAGCATCAGTTCAAACAACAGATGATAAATTACTTCAAGGAAGTGAAACTCTCGAAAATAGTCAATTTCACGGCATTGATCAACAAAAAGAACAAGTACCAATGGTTACAATAGCTGCTACAGGAGATCTTACCGATAGAAATGATGAAACTGAAACTGAAGCTAATCCGATATCATCTAACATAACAAATATTACAGAAGTTTATAAAGCTCAGTTAAAGGATGATGTCATATATAATGATATTAATGAAAACTCTACAACAAGCGAGTTTGATAAATCTCCAATTAAAAGTGAAAGCGGGGAAGCATTACCAGAAAGTTCAGAAAGAATTGAAGATGAATGTCAAATAAATGGTATTTCAGAAAACAGACATACAATGAATGAAAATACTGGCACTGTAAATGATATTATCGAAGAAATTATCCAAAAATCCGAAAAATTATTAGATAAATGTAAAATAACTGTGGATTCGTGTTTAATGGAAAATGAAGTAGCAGTATCACCTATTATTAAAGATGAAGAAATTGAATTAGCTGTTAATGAAGTTGTTCGTGGTGTATTGCAAAATGAGAAAAAATCTGCCACAGATAGTAAAACATCATCTTTAGATGATGATGTTGATAATAATAATAGTAGCTATATTCAGAATCAAGATGATAACATAACACATCAAAATAATAAATTATCAACATTAGAAAACTCTACTAAATCTTTGGATATGATAATAAATAATACTGACAATTTAAATAAGGTCATTGATAAGACTGATTTACTATCAAGTGTAATATTAACAAATAATTTAAATAATAATATACCAATAAATAATGATACTATGGATAGTAGTTTAATAAACACTACTACAGCAGGAAAAACAACTGATGGTATTAGTGTAACAAAAAATGAGAATGAAATTAATCAGAAAATTGTCAATGATATTGTTTCTGAAGTAATTGATAATTGTTTAGATATAACAAATAAAAAAATTGATCAGAATTCAACTTCAAATTATTTAGATGAAACAAAAATTATAATATATGCAACGTATGATGAAACATCTAATGAAACAAACAATAATAATAATAATGCCAAAATGACATCAAATGTAAATAATAATCATCAAAAACAAATTTTTGATCATGCTAAGGATGTTGTTAATGAAGTAATAGTAGATGCTACCAACAAAGTTAGATCTATCAAAGATGAATTACAACAAAACAGTAGTGAGGAAGATGTTGATGTTGAAGATATGAATAGTAACAGTAGCGAAAAAATTGCCAAAAGTCTTCTCTATGAGATAGCTGATAGTTGTGTTCAGGAACCATGTTCACTAGATGAATCTGAAAATCTCAATTTAGTAAAAAATGATAAATGTAATGGAAAAAACATCGACGATTCAAGTTATATACCAGAAACAAATAAATATTTTGAGTCAGATAAAGATGATCACATTTTTAATACAATCAAATCAGTTGAATCAACACCTATACAACTTGTTAACCAACAACGTGAGCAACTAGAACTTGTAAATCAACCAAAAAGATCGCATAGTACTAGTACCCAAGTTGAAAATAATCATTTTGGTACATATATTTAAATATTTTTTTGTTCAATTTTATAAATTTAATTTAAATTATGGTAGAGTATAAACGTACAAAAACCAGTACAACAAGACCAATGTTTAGTCCTGGTCCAGCTCGTCCACCATTCCGTATACCAGAATTTAAGTGGTCTTATATTCATCAACGTTTACTGTCTGATGTTTTATTTTCTTTGGAGACAGATATTCAAGTATGGCGCAGTCACTCAACAAAAAGTGTCTTGGATTTTGTAAATTCCAGTGAAAATGCCATTTTTGTTGTCAACACTGTTCATTTAATATCACAACTAGCAGACAATTTAATAATTGCATGTGGTGGTCTTTTGCCACTTTTAGCTAGCGCAACATCCCCCAATGTAAGTAAATTTTATAATTTCGTAATAATTTTGTTAAAACACATTTCATTTTAAAATTATTTAACATAGTCTGAGCTGGATGTCTTGGAACCAACCCAAGGTATGCCATTAGAAGTTGCCGTATCGTTTTTGCAACGACTAGTCAATATGGCTGATGTGTTAATATTTGCAACATCACTAAATTTTGGTGAACTGGAAGCCGAAAAAAATATGTCAAGTGGTGGTATATTACGACAATGTCTGCGACTTGTATGCACATGTGCTGTTAGAAATTGTTTGGAATGTAAAGAAAGAACACGATATCATAATGGAAGTGTTACTAGAGACGTGCCTGGTGCAGCTCATTTGCAAGCACTCATAAGAGGAGCTCAAGCATCACCAAAAGTATATTACCATTTATATTAAATATGATTTATATCTATATTTAAATATGATTTATAAATAAAATCATTGTTTTTTAGAATATTGTTGAATCAATAACAGGGCAACTATCTCCAGTTAAGGATCCTGAAAAGTTATTACAAGACATGGATGTAAATCGATTACGTGCTGTTATATATCGAGATGTGGTAAGTATATTATTTATTTTTACACTAGATTTTTACAGATCATAGTTCAAATAGATGAATATCGAGTATTTTGGTGCACTGTTCCGTGGCAAAAGTATACATATAGGATATATTGATAATTTGCATAAATAATACTTGTAATAATGAAGCTAAAAAAATTTTGAGAATATTTTCATAATGCTATACTTTGGTCATAATTTATTTAATTTATAATATAACTTCTTAAAACTTACATTAAAAGTAATCAAGTCTTTGAAAAAATATTTCTTCAGGAGGAAACGAAACAAGCTCAATTTTTGTCTTTGGCGATTGTCTACTTTATATCTGTGCTGATGGTGTCTAAATACCGTGATATTTTAGAACCCCCAGCAGAACCACAACAAATGTCACGCCAGTCACCAGTAATGCAGAGATCTACCAGTTCGGGTAAGTACATTTAATTTCAATAAGTTTTTTTTTCGATTCACATTATTAGAAATCTAAGTTAGTGTACTCCAAAAATTCAAAATCGTAGAATTAAAATTTTTATTAAGTTTTATTTCAATTTTGTTTAGATTAATATTAGTATATTTGTTTTGATTCTTAATTAAAAAACACTTAAAATACATTTTATTTAAATCAATTTTCCCCAATTTTTACCAATACTGCTAACCGAAAATATTTTCTTCCCATTTTCTTATTTTTTTATTTATTTACACGCTGCTTTGTTCGGATCTTTATGAATTACCAACAAATAAAAAAAAATGTTTAAAAAAAATTGTTTTTACATAAAACATAATTTTTTGAAAAAACAATTTTTTTCCTTTAACTTTTGTTTTTTACTTAAATTTTTATATTATTTAAAACCACATTGTTTTTTTTCACATGTGTTATCCCATTGGTGTAATGGTTATGTGAATTTGTGTCAATTAAATAATTGTTAATTTATTTGATTTTTATAAATCTTGCTGGGTTGCAAAAAATTATATAAATAAAAATAGAACCACCGTCACGGCCACTATTTCCACAATGGTCACATCATGTCTATCCACAGTTTTTACCTGCTACGCAAAATCATCCGTCCCAATCTGCACAATCACAACATTTACAGCAACAAAATTTTTATCAACAACAAAACCACCAACAACAACAATATAATTATCAACTGCATCAGCAGCAACATAATCATTATAGTAGTTATCAATTTGGAACAATTTCATTTGGATCTCAAGTTCCAACAGGAGGTAATATTTCCTCTGCACAACAACAACAACAACCAAATCATGATTTACAACAACAAGAAATTATTAATAATGGTAATCAACATATAATTAGAAATTCGGATATTTCTAATGGAGTAAATGTTCCTTCACAAAATTCAAATCTTATTAGTTCAGGGGGTGGTGTTGCAATTGGAGGAGGACAAATTAAAATTTCTGGTAGTAATGTCAATGGTATTAGCGATTTACATCACCAACAACAACAACAATTGACATATAATCATCAGCAATTACATAGTATTAATCATATAAATTATCAAGGGGATTTGAACACAAATTTCTATTTAGGAAGTGATGTTGGTAATGATGATAATAATTGTATTATTGGTGCATCTGGTGTGAGTGATAATATTAATACTTCTATTATACAATCACCACCATCAGTAAATAATTCAACTAATATACGAAATCGTATTAATGGAAGTAGTGGCAGAGGGGGTGGTATTTCCGGTGGTATTGGTGTTAATAATAGTTATGGCAGTGTTAATGGCAGTGGTCAATCACAAAATAAAGGAATTAATAATAATTATGCATATAGGAATACTTCAACAGGTATATACTTAGTCAAAAACTACGAATTTTTGTGTATGAATTTAAAATTGATTTTATTAATTAGTTATTGTTATATACATCACGTAAAATTATAAAGTAAAATTTTTAAATTAAATTTAAAAGAATTGTAATACATATTAGTAAAATTACAATTAAAATTAATTTTATTATTATTTTTTATTAATGTTTGTAGTTACACAAATATATAAATTAGAATATTGAAGGGTGTACAATTGTGTTGTCAAACAAATAAAAGTATATCGTCGTGTCGTCTATAATCAGTTTTATTCTGCATCTACAAAAAAAAATCTCACTCTTGATCAATTGGAATACATATACCGTTTTTGTGTTTGGATATTGAAATTATTAGTTCTCATTTATATAATTTATATAATTATGTTCTAATTTATATAAATTATAAGTTTTTTTGGATTTTGACATCCTTAATTCGAAACATAATTCGTCATCATTAGTACCCATATGAGACTGGCTTTAAAAAAATTCCTAAATAAATTTACTGAATGAAAAAGATATAAATAGATCTAAAGTTAGAAAGAGATACAAAAAAGAATCTCGAATGTCAAAAAAACTTAAAAAAATTCCTGACAAAAGTCGCTGCTACATTACAATATTTCGAAAAATATCCACAACATTCAGTATTTTTTTTTAAAGTAGGATGACATTAAGTAATCTCATAAAAATTTTTACCTCCCACTCTAAGTAGATATTTTTTGGAAAAATATTTAAACTTCAAGCCAGTCTCTTGCGAGTATAACAAAAGTTAAAGGGAGACACATTAACAAATTTACATATCAAATTAATGCTGGAATAGCATGTGAAAAATTCTGAATACATCAAGCACGGTAATATGAAATAATAATATAATGAAAGAAAATTAACTTTAATTTTTTTAATTTAATTAAATAATGTATAACAAAAAACACAGTAAACAATTTAATTATTATTTCACCTAATATTTCAATTATACGTCAAAAATTAATATGTTTCAATATAAGCAGTGATCCATCCTTATAGAATTAAGCACAAAATAGTAATTTTATATGATTCTAGAAATTTTATGCCATAAATGTATATAAGCGATTTTTAATGGCATCCACTTACACTTGCGTTGTAACAAAAGCAAGATTATTGTTAAAATAAATTTTGGTATAAAAAAAAAATTTAAAATTGTCCGCAATCAAAGTTAAATGCACTTGATATTATTTTAATAATATAGTTTAATTGGTTTTATACTTTGCTTATATTTAATTAATTCTTTGAATTTGCTAAAACTAATTTCAACATATTTATTATACTTTTATCAACATTATCTTTAGTGAACATTGGCTTATTATATACATACGTATGTGCTTTGTGGCATAAAATTCAAATTATTTTCAATATTTAAAAAAATAATATCTACTTGAAAATAATTGTATTATATAGTTTAATTAAGATATTTTACTAACTATTTGATCATATCAGGTCGATAATCTAATGTTATGTATCTTCTATAGTCAAGTGATTGATATTTTTCAAACATAATATATACTTAAATAAATTGACAACTTTTAAATTGAGATAAATGAACTTAATATGAAAAAAATAATTATTGATATCTTGAAATAAACTTAAAAAATTTATATATTTTTGCGTGTTTTTTTGCTTCGCTTTTTATAATAATAATTTCTATATTTTATTTTTTCATTTGTCTAACCATAAATTGCGTGTAAAATATCATTTCACCAAGTACAAGAAATATTTACAATTTTATATTTTAATAAATAATAATCAAAAATATGAGCAGTTTAATTATATTCAGAAAAATGTAAATATTTTCTTAAAAAAAAAACAATTTGTTATGTGTAAATATACAAAAAAATATCTGTTTTTTTATTGTACAGAAATATTTAATTTTTAAAATGCTTCAAAAATCTTTTTTTTAGCTCCTTTTGCAAAGATTATTTAATAAAATAAAAATATTTTTTTTTTTGAGAAAGAATATGATTTAAATGTATTTATTCAGGAACACGTACAATTCAGGATGGTGACTATGAAATAATTGTTGTTGATGAGAATAATCCATCTGTTTTAGCTGACAATGATTCACATTCAAGTGGACCACCATCTATTAAAGTAAGTATTAAATATTGTTTGTTGTATATGTATGTAAATATTGTAGGATTTAGCTATTTTGAATTTTTTATTCAAAAATTAATTTTTTTAAACAAATATTTATGAAAAGTGATATGTTTATAATTTAAGGATTTATATTATACTGACGCAAACAGCTTAACGTATATGTATTTATTTTGCTTCCTCTTTACCATATGTTTAATTTTGATTTACATACAGTCATTGTAAAAAGTGTACGGACACACTTTTTGAAGAAAAATAGTTATGGAACGTATTGGGTTTTTGAAATACGTAGAAAATAAAAGTTCGTTTTGAAATGTGATAATATTATTAAGTGTTACAAATTTATTAATTTAAAAATGTACAAAAATATATTATTATTGAAAATAAAATAACAGACAAATCCTATTACAAAATTACATAAATACAAATTACAAAATATATAAATTTAATCTTTCCTAAAAAATGTTTAAAAAATTCTATCCAGCCACCAAAGACCAAGATATTGTTCATAAGGCGTCCAATATAGATGCAATAACCGGTCATTTATATCTTCCAAAAGTGATGCATGTACTATAAAGTCTGATAAATTGTCATGACAATTAATATACAATAGAAAACCAAGAGGCCGCAGAATATTAAGGGACTTGGTCGTTTGCATTTTGAACTTGTATTTATAGTGGTTGATTATCTTAACTTAACAATAATTAGCAATTTTTACATTTATATATTGTTTTTATAATTAGCAATTCTTAATTAAGTTTAAATTTACCAAATAATTAATTAGTATATTGTAAAAATATTCTTACTATAAAATAGTAACTTAGCAATAATAATTTCTATTCATTCTACTAGAGGCCCTATTTTATTCGCAAAAAATCTTCGTTAAATTAATTTTTAGTATATTATTTTGAAAAACCAACTTTAGTACTTGGTGTAACAGATTTTTTATTTAATAATAGTTTGGATCCTTCTAGGCATTCAATCGACAAGCTTCCTAGTGGAATTTGTTAATGAAATTTTCATTTTGAGGTTCATAATTTCTTTAATGGCTTGCAAATTTCTAAGCACTAAAACACTTCCAAACGAATACCGATTACCGAGCCCCCACCATACCTAATACTGCGGCCATGTTTTTTTTTTGCAATTTTTATCGCCACACTTGAAGTCTGCGACTTGGTCTAAAAAAATTAAATTTGATTTCATTCGCAAACATTTTATTTCAGAAATCAGTTGAAGTATTTTTCTGTTGTTTAGTAGGTACGAATATTTTTTTCGATATTGGTAATTAATAAAATATTTTATCTCAACTAAAGTCATGGTAAACCACCTTTTCTAAGCATTACTTATTACTTGTTGCAAATGCATCACATAATGTTTCTTCTTCTTTATTTACCAGATCAGGTTACGGATTTTAGGCTCATTTTTCGGTTTCTTATTATAAAGCATATAATACGGTCCGTTACTTTTGTTAGTTTAGCAATTCTTGGGTTAATTTTACTAGAATTTGGCTTTATATGCATATCAATGCTACAATATACTAAACCGTAGATCTATGTTTGTCCATAAATTCACGATTTCATCCAATGATTTCTTTGATTTCGATTATTAATAATTATTTTTCGAATTGCCACACTAGTTATTATCCTTTTATTAGCCATTATTAATTTTAACTGCTTTAAACTTGATTAGATTGAAATTTATCACTTGAAATAACTGGAAAACTTATGTTTACTTTTTACGCATAAAATATTCGGTTAAAAGGTATTGAATTTGTATTATAAAAATTTTATTTTATTTTCTTTTATCGTACTAATATTTTTACAATACTAAAATAATTTGATAAACTTAAACTTAATTAAAACTGCTAAATATAGAAACTAAAACTAATTTTCTTAAAAAATATGTCTGTACGAAGAATTTTTACTCTGACTGTTGACTGTATGTACATACGAATTAAATTTAGTATAGTATTTAATAATTTAATTTAGAATATAATTTCATGGTTTTGATACCATTAAATAAAGAAGTTAACTGCCGGAAGGAAAATGAATAATCCTGTACTGAAAGTTTATAAAAAAATCAGATTATTAGTACAAAATTACTAACATATTTTCTCTAGTTTATATTTTAGAATGTTATTTTGAGTACTAATATATTATTATTTTAAATAAACGAAATTTAAATTTATAAGTATATAGTTTTATTATATATTAATTATTATTTCAAAAAAATAATAACGTATGTGGTGTCTAAGTCTAATATTTCTAATAACATAACAGCTAATTCCTTATTAAATTATAACTATAATATTGCATGATAGATTAAGAAGGTTCATGTGCCTCCTACTAGTAATATTCTTCTCCAGCCATTGTCTCCGCCAAAACCAGTTGTACTACAAAACTTGCAAAGAAAGGTAAGTTTCTATTAAAA
Source organism: Empis livida (assembly GCA_963932195.1). NCBI lineage: Eukaryota > Metazoa > Arthropoda > Insecta > Diptera > Empididae > Empis > Empis livida. Next base: position 26,512,531 of record OZ010648.1, read on the forward strand.
AAATTTTTGATTCTTTATTTTGCATTATCATTTATATTTTAGCAATATTTTTATTAAAAGCAATAATTATAACTAAATTATTTTAAAAATATATTGTTTTACGTTGCATAATTTACTTACTTAATAATATATTTTTCCTTATCCTGCATTTTTACTGTTTTTTTTACACAGCATTTCATTTTCTACTATTCAACAAAAAAAAATAGGCTAATAAAATTATATATAGAATTAATGTCCTTACATGGGGTATAATCTCAGGCAAACATTATTTTTGGTGCAATATTCAAAACGTGAAGATTTCTTTTAAAAATTATTAAGACCTGTTAAGTTGCCATAACATTGACTATACATAACACTCCCCTACTTATGTTCTAAATATCTAAATAACTTTATATATTTGTGTTTATTATGTTTTGGTATTTGTAAAGTAAATTGTGTTTGTTTTTTGTTCATAAAAAAAGTGATTATATTTAACAAAAAAGAAATATATGAATATATAATAAAAAACACATAACGCTACACTTATCCAATTAGGTAAAAGGAAGGGCAAAAAGATACAATATACTGATGATATGAGATTGAAAGTTATTATCTTTTTTTTTAATAACAATAGAAAAAACTTTGTGAATTATTCAAAGTATTAATTTTTTTTATTTTGGCTATTTGAAAATAGGTCATGAGGCAGTAAAATTTTATGTGAGTGTTATAAATATAGAGTTCATAAATTTATTTATTTTATCCAAATCTGAAATACTTCAACCGAAGGAACAAAAAGAATTTACGCATTTTAACACCTTGTTTTAATTTTTTTCTTTACATTTAAAACAATTTTTAAACAATGATATAAATTTTTCACAATTGGTGTGCCACAAAAACTATTTTAATTTTCATCTTCTTCAGAAGCATGTAATAAAATAACACTTTTCTTGATTAAAATATAAATGAAAAAATATACTGTCGAAAAATTTCGAATTAATTCATTTAAGTGTTATGAAACATTTTTGCACTTAAGTTAAACATCATCACACGCCACTGGCTGCAGCAATATACACATCAGAATATATAATATAATTAAATGTGATTTCAATTATCAATATTTTGAAGACAAATATAATATAAGTAAAAACTTCGTATATAAATAATCTAATTTTTAGATAGTTTTACCATATAACAATTAGCTGTTCGGAATTTTAAAATTATAGTGTAACTCACAAAAATTTTCTAGAAAATTCCGAGTGATCTTATTGAATCTATTGTATGTACTAACAATAATTTTATATTCGAACTGTGATAGTTATTTGCTTTCTTTATTTTTTTGTTAATTGTTCTAACATAACATTAATTTTTATTTGTGTTGAGTTTATACTTTGCCTAAATATTACTTTTATGCTAATTATTCTAATAATTCACATGGCACTGGTTACTTAATAAGATATTTGTTCACCAGGTAATTTCATGAATAAATGTGTTATAAAGATGTGTAAAATAATTTAGATACCATCCAACAAGAAATCTATATGACGACTATATTTTATTTTAATATTATTGCAATAATATTTATCACAATGTGCAATAATATTTATCACAATGTGCAATATATATTTAATTCAATAAAAAATAAATGATGTATTGAAAATGCTTTTAAATTTCTTTAGAGTGTGGATTCAGATGTGGGTTCATTAAATATGAATTCAGTTGAAAACGAAGTACATGAAGTTGAATCCTCTAGTGAGATATTGGTAGATGACAATAAACCTAATAACTCCAATGATGAAAGTTGGACAGATGTTAATTTAAATGATGATGGACATGATAAAATTCGTGATTCTGAAGGAAATATTCATCATATTATTAGTGGTGCAGGAGAGCGTGGTGATAAACCGAATTCAGCAATATCTGTAGTCCGTGTACCAGATAATTTTCAAACATCTGAACAACGCTCACGACCAGATGAACTAGCAATAAAGCCCCCATTAGTCGGACAATTACCAATGACAACACCGTCACGTGAAGCTAGTCTAACACAAAAATTAGAAATTGCACTGGGCCCAGTTTGTCCTTTGTTGCGTGAGATTATGGTTGATTTTGCTCCTTTTCTATCTAAAACATTAGTGGGATCACATGGCCAGGAGCTTCTAATGGAAGGCAAGGGTTTGACTACATTTAAAAATAGTCATTCTGTTGTAGAACTAGTTATGCTCTTGTGTTCCCAAGAATGGCAGAACAGTTTACAAAAACATGCTGGGTTAGCATTTATTGAGCTTATTAATGAAGGTCGTCTTCTATCACACGCAATGAAAGATCATATTGTGCGTGTGGCTAATGAGGCTGAATTTATTTTGAATCGAATGCGTGCTGATGATGTTTTAAAACATGCTGATTTTGAATCACAATGTTCTCAAACTTTACTTGAAAGACGTGAAGAAGAACGAATGTGCGATCATTTGATAACTGCTGCACGGAGACGTGATAATGTCATTGCGAGTAGATTGCTGGAGAAAGTCAGAAATATAATGTGCAATCGACATGGCGCATGGGGAGATAGTAGTGGTTCGACTTCAAAACAAACTTTCTGGAAACTTGATGCTTGGGAGGATGACGCTCGCCGACGGAAGCGTATGATACAAAATCCTCGTGGTTCCAGTCATCCGCAGGCTACACTGAAAGCGGCATTGGATAATGGTGGTCCTGAGGATGCTATAATGCAAACACGGGACGAATTCCATTCACAGATTGCTGTAACTCGTACGCATCAATCATCGCATCATAATTCTGATTTACTTGATGACGCTGAACTGTTGATCGAAGATCGCGAACTTGATTTAGATCTTACTGGACCCGTCAATATTAGTACTAAAGCTAAACTTATTGCACCAGGATTAGTGGCACCTGGAACAGTATCTATTACCAGTACTGAAATGTTCTTTGAAGTTGATGAAGACCAGCCAGATTTCCTAAAAATTGATTCTGAGGTACTGAAATATTGTGATCATTTGCATGGAAAATGGTATTTCTCAGAAGTTCGTGCAATTTTTTCACGTCGATATTTGTTACAAAATGTTGCACTGGAAATATTCCTCGCAAGTAGAACATCTATTTTATTCGTATTTCCCGATCAACATACAGTTAAGAAAGTAATTAAAGCATTACCTCGCGTTGGTGTTGGTATTAAATATGGCATTCCACAAACAAGACGAGCTTCAATGATGTCCCCTCGTCAGTTGATGCGTAATTCAAATATGACACAAAAATGGCAACGCCGTGAAATATCTAATTTTGAATATTTAATGTTCCTAAATACAATTGCTGGAAGGACATACAATGACTTAAATCAATACCCAATTTTCCCCTGGGTTTTGACAAATTATGATTCTAAAGAATTGGATTTGAGCCAACCATCCAATTATCGTGACTTGTCAAAGCCTATTGGAGCTCTAAACCCAAGCCGTCGTGCGTATTTTGAAGAACGTTATGAAAGTTGGGATAACGATACAATTCCACCATTTCACTATGGAACACATTATTCCACGTCTAGTTTTGTTTTAACGTGGCTTGTCCGAGTTGAACCTTTCACGAGCATGTTTTTGGCCCTGCAAGGAGGTAAATTTGATTTCCCAGATCGTTTATTTTCATCTATAGCTCTATCATGGAAGAACTGTCAACGTGATACATCCGATGTTAAAGAACTTATTCCTGAATGGTATTTCTTACCAGAAATGTTCTATAATTCATCAGGTTATCGATTAGGTACTCGGGAAGATGGTATACTTGTCTCAGATATAGAATTACCTCCATGGGCAAAGACTCCTGAAGAATTCGTGCGAATTAATAGAATGGCTTTAGAATCAGAATTTGTATCGTGCCAATTGCATCAATGGATAGATTTAATATTTGGTTACAAGCAGCGTGGACCAGAAGCAGTTCGTGCAACTAACGTTTTCTATTATTTGACTTACGAAGGTAGTGTTGATTTAGAAGCGATTCTAGATCCTGTAATGCGTGAAGCTGTAGAAAATCAAATAAAGAATTTCGGTCAAACGCCAAGTCAGCTTTTAATGGAGCCACACCCACCACGTAGTTCAGCCATGCATTTATCACCAATGATGTTCAGTGCTATGCCTGATGATGTTTGTATGTCAATGAAGTTCCATTTGAATTCACCAGTTATACATATTTCGGCGAATACTTATCCACAACTGTCATTGCCATCAGTAGTCACAGTAACGGCTGGTCATCAATTTGCAGTAAATCGATGGAATTGTAATTATACAGCATCCGTTCAAAGTCCAAGTTATGCAGAATCATCTCAATCACCGGGTGCTAATTTGCCATTGACAATGGATCCAGTACTTTGTTAGTAACTTTAATATTATTATATTTCAAAATTATTAAAATATAACTTTTTAATATATAATACAATTAGCTCAAACTAATACACACAATAATCCTATGAATAGACGTCATTTAGGAGATAACTTCAGTCAAAAGTTGAGAATTCGATCAAATTGTTTCGTAACAACAGTAGATAGCCGATTTTTGATTGCTTGCGGCTTTTGGGATAACAGTTTCAGAGTTTTCTCTACAGAAGCTGGTAAGTTAATCGCATAACAACATTGACACGAATAAAAATATATTTGTTTTTATATATGAAGCGAAAATAGTACAAATAGTTTTTGGTCATTTTGGAGTTGTAACATGTCTTTCTCGATCTGAATGCAATATCACATCTGATTGTTATATTGCATCTGGATCAGCAGATTGTACAGTTCTCCTGTGGCATTGGAATGCGCGAACTCAAAGTATTGTTGGTGAGGGTGATGTACCAACACCACGTGCAACATTGACTGGGCATGAGCAGGCTGTGACTTCTGTTGTGATTAGTGCAGAGCTTGGCCTAGTTGTTTCAGGATCAACAAGTAGGTTTTAATTATAACTTCTACTTGTAATAAAATATGTATTAATTAAATTACTCATGTGCATTAGATGGACCAGTATTAATTCATACCACGTTTGGAGATTTGTTGAGATCACTTGAGCCACCTGCCGAATTTGTTTCTCCTGAATTGATAGCAATGTCTCGAGAAGGGTTTATTGTTGTCAATTACGATAAAGGGAGTGTTGCTGCGTACACAATAAATGGCAAAGAATTACGCTTAGAAACTCATAATGATAATTTACAGGTTTCTTATTAAACTAGTATACAGTTTTACAATCTTATTGATATTTTTTTTTTAATAAATAGTGCATGCTGTTATCTCGTGATGGAGAATATTTAATGACTGCTGGTGAAAGAGGCATTGTTGAAGTTTGGAGAACATTCAATTTGGCTCCTTTGTACGCATTTCCAGCATGTAATGCTGCTGTACGATCATTAGCACTGACACATGATCAGAAGTAAGTCTATATATTTTAATGCATATAAATATTTAATAAATAGTTCTTACCTACGATAAATAATCTACAATGTTTTCACTTTTTTAGATATCTTCTTGCAGGACTATCAACAGGATCTATAATTGTATTTCATATTGACTTCAATAGATGGCATCACGAATATCAACAGCGCTATTAGAATGATTATGTAAGGTATCAATTATTATTAATTAATTTTAATAGTTTTTCCTTGAAATTATTGTACAAAAAATGTCTACATTTTATATAGCAAGTTACCAACGTTGTGAAAGAATATACCAAGTGATTTATTATTAAATTTATCAATATAAAAAAAAAAATCATCCAAATATTAATTTGGAACTGACATTATCGGACTTTAATTCTATTTTTCTTCAAAATATTGAAAACTATTATTAAACATTTTTTTTTTTGAAAATAACTAAAATTAAAAGTTCAATAAAAAAGAAAATTGTGGCCAAAATGACTAGGATAGAAAAAAAAAAATTTTCTTAAGTTTAACCCAAAAAAAAATATTTTTCATTTATCTTTAATGTTAAGAAAATCAAATTATTACATATATAATAAAGTTAATTCGGTAAAACTTTGGTGACAGCTTAATTAAATATTTAAAGAATAGGTAATAATATAAATATATTTTAAGAGCGTCAAAAAATAGATTTAAGATTACCTGGAAGACAAAAAGAAGTATTAAATAAATAGAAAAATAAAAAGTTTTATAGCAAAATGTTCAATTTTAATTCGAAATAATTGTTGTAGACATTTTAGTACTATTGTCTTTTGTTTAAATATTTATCATAGTATTTTTTTTTATCCTGAATACTATGTGGTCTTTTAAGAAACGATTTAGTTATCCAATATTTCTTGGAATATATATTGAAAGTGTTGTATGTTAAAATTTGCCAGTATATTTCATATTGGAAGTATATACGCAAATATTTAAATATATTTTTTTTCGTAAGATTTTGTTTTATTACTGGTATAAGTATTGTTATCATATGTTTTCTTTAATAGAAAAGTCTGGCCTATAATTCAAATTATTAAATATTGATAATCTTAATTCCAATATTTACTAATTTTTTTTATGAATCTTATTGGAAATATAAATATTTGCATATGCCACACTTATTTTATTTATATAGAAGTATAAACTTAAATACTAAAAAATATTTTCCTTACTTTTTTGGATCATGAGTAATAAAATAATCCCAAAGAAATCCGTATTTTACTAAATATTATATATTAAATTCGAAACATAAATAAATCAATAAAACAGTTTTCATAAAAATTAATAAAAAAAAAAACCACGTACTTATGATGTAAATATTAAAAAAGTGAAATCCAAAATTACAATTTACGAGTTCTTATAAAATAATTTTATATTTAAAACAAAAAAGTAAACTAAAAAAAAAATTAATAATAATAAATATTATTTGTATTTAAATATACTTAAATAATACAATTTTTAAGCTCAGATCAACGATTTACCCTAGTAAAATTTAAGCAATTACAAGTAAATTAATTATTTTTATTACAAATTATTAATATATAAGAGCTTAAATGCAATTTTCAAAGATCACCACATATTATGTGAATATATATTAAAGTTTTTTAATTATTTTTCTGTATTATGTTTTATGTACAAAATGTTTTTTTACTATAATTTTTTAATAGTTATTTGATTTTGTATTTTATCTGAAATTTCTTATACTTACTTTAAATAATCAATAACAGAATTTAATAAAACTTCAAGTAAAAACTTAACTGAAATGAATTTTTTCCGGTAATTAAACAAAAAATTAATACATTATGTTCAAATTCTTTTTATTTAATGATTGATATATTTTTTTTTTGAAACAAGATTTTTTAATATTTTATCAATAAAGTAATATAATTTTTTTCCAGCTATGCAACAATCATAAAACAATATTTAAATATAAAATAATTAAAATTAAAAAAAAAAATATATAAGCTTAAAAAAGAAAATAAAATATTTTAAAATAATATATAATAACTATTTTTGTGAAATGTTAACATTCCGCCATCCAATATAAAATTATTATTAAAATAGATAATAATAAATTTTTTTAAAAAAAAATTTAATCGTAAATGCTTAGCAATAAAACAATAATAAATGATAAATAAAAATGCATTTGCATTCTAAAAAAGTACATTTTTTCGCTATTCTGTCCAAAAAAAATAAAAATAAATAAAATATTAAATATGTATTTATAATAATTTATGTTAAGTATTTAAAGAAATAAGGAAAATGGTATTTGGTAAATGATATATTTAGTATTATTTTGTAAATTATAAAATTCAATATTTAAAGTTTGAACTAAAAAAAATTTTTTAATTTTACTAAATTTTATATTTATGCAAGAAAGTTAATTTTTTTTTATTTACTTATACGCAAATTTAAATCAAATTGTCAGTCCATTTTCAATTTTGACCGTGTTCTTTCACTATTTGTTCAGCATAAAATGATGTAATATCAGAAAAAAATTAATTTCATAAATAATGTTTTAACATTCATATTTTTTTTTGAAAATTTTTGTTAAAGAAGAAATATTTCATTTATATAATAATTATTTTAATGTATGTGCTTAATTCTTAAAAATAATTTTTTAAATTAAATTAAATAGAATGGTGATGGTTTCCGTCGTAAATGTTAAAACTTACTATAAATATTATTATTATTGTACTTAAATATAAAAGAGTACTTAAATATAAATAAGTAAAAAATATGTTTTAGTGTCTCAATTTTTTTTTTTCTTAATTAAAAAATTGTTAATTTTGACAAAACTATTTATAACTAATAAAAAAAAATATTTGTAATATTTTTGTGCGAGCATTAAAACGATTTAGAACAAAAAACAGTCAATAAATAAAATTAAATACATTATCAAAATTAAATTATATATTGCTACATATTGCTAAAAAAAAATAATCGAAAAATAATTAATAAATTTATAAAATATTTAAAATTTATTTTAAAAAATTAATAATTATTGCAATTGCACATAAAAAAAAATGAAAACACACTAGAAAAACTATGAAAGACACAATTAATTAAAAATATATATTTACTTTATTATTATTATTTTTGTCAATATTGTTGAAGTATATTATATTAAATTCAAAATAATTAATATATTTAAAAAATTTAAAAAAAAACCACGAAAACCAAAATAAACGTTACTGAAAATTGTAAGACAAAAATATTGATAAAATTAAAAAATTATATAAAATTATTGATATAAATAAAAATAATGTTCAGTAAAAAAATTAAAACGTTTTATATTAAATAATTTTCTTCATAATTTCAATATTTCAGAAACATTTTGGTCAATCAATACTGAAAACAATTAAATTAAGGGCCGAATTTATAAACCACACTTAATTGAGTGCTTAAGTAAATACTTGAATAAGTTTGCGATTATTTTTCGTATTAATAAAGCACACTTATATTGTAGAATTTTTGTTCAGTTTTGTTGGTAGTATTGACATAATTTTAAATTGAAATGTTGGTAATATGATTTTTCTATTAATGTTGATAACACTAATCTAAAAAATAATCCAACTAAATTCAAGTTTGATTTGTTAATTCGGCCCTAAGTGATATATTTTTATACAGAATATCTAAAATAAAATTTAAATACCAATTTATTTATAATAATTTTTTTACTATTTTATATAAAGTGGTATTAAAATTGTCTTTTATCTGAAAATATAGAAAAATTCGACTTCCAACAGAATATAAATCTAAATTTCTGATTTTTTAAAAAAAATTTCCGAATATTTCGCAAAATCTACTATCCCAACCTGAAGTAATTTCGCCCGATACTTCCAAAATATACACCTATTGCATACCTTTTAACGGCTCTAGGACAAAAATCTCGTGATATTAACCCCCTGGGTGTATCATTATATTTTATAAATAAATTATATTTAAAAATAAAGAAATTTGTGTCAAATGTTATCCTACATTTATTACATAGCTATAGAATTACTGTACTTTATAATCTTTTTTCCACAAGTAGGAACAGAATATTAAGATATGCAGATCTACAGCTATATATATATACACCTAATCCTTTTTTTACGCGATTGTTGGTTCGGCCACTGAACGCGTAAAAAAAATCGCGTAAAAAAACCTTTACTCTCAACAAATTAATTAATTGATTCCAATTACAAGAAAAATCGCGTACAAGAAAATATGCGCGTAAAAAAAAAAAAACAATACATAGTTTTAAAATTCAAATTTATTACTTATTTATATAACAAAAACATGCATAAAATACATTCTTACCAAACAAACTGTACGGACCGATAACAAAATGAAACTAAACTTGACAAATTTCAATTTCTAGCTAAACGTATTGTAAAAGTATGCTTGCTGGAAAATACGCATTTCAATGCCTACTATGCAAATAAATTTTGTAACGATTTTTTCAAAAATAAATTTAAAAAAATCGTCTTAAAGTGAGTAAATTCGCGTAGAAAAAATAACTCGTGCGGCAAAAAAAAACGCGTTAAACTGAATTCGCGTAAAAAGAGATCGCGTAAAAAAAAGGATTAGGTGTATATATATATATATATATATATATATATATATATACATATATATACATATATATATATATATATATATATACATATATATATATATATATATATATATATATATATATATATATATATATATATATATATATATATATATATATATATATATATATATATATATATATATATATATATATATATATATATATATATATATATATATATATATATATATTAATATAAATATGTATATTAATAGGCGACCCAATTTTGTTGGTTGCACTCACCATAAATCCCATCATCACCCACAACAATCAACCACAATCACCACCTGCCATTGTCACTATCATTACCCACCAATCACTAGCATCACCCACCAATCATTAGCATCACCCACCAATAACCACCCACTATCATAACTCACCATCGCTAGCTACTATTACAATGATTACTCTCAATCCCATTATCACTCACAAAAATCAACCACGATCAGCCATCATTACCACTCAGCAGAACTATACACCCTCACCACTTATCATTCATTTATAATTTTGCACAATATTATTTATACAATATTTTAAACGTAACTGAAACTGTAAAAAATAACAGAAATGAAAAAAAAAAATATTAAGAACGTAACCGAAAATCGAAACGAAAAAAATTTCGTTCCGGTTTTCGGTTACTGGTTGGGAAACAATATTTCAGAAATATTGTTTATATGTACAAATTTTACACGTATACATTTTATACGTATAAATTTTACGATCTTTAGTTGAAGAGACAGCCGGAGCAGGTGTATTCCTTGAAGGTTCGATCACTAGAGAAAGCTACTCTGCACTCACACCACTCCATTTCATGCAGAAGTGTATTATACAAACCACAAGCATATTCATTTATTCTAAAAGTCAAGCAGCCGTCAAGACATTAAGATCGAGAAGTGTAAACTCCCTACCAGTAGAGGAAGCAATATTAAGACTAAACAAACTGAGTCATTGCAATGACATGGTCTAAGGTTTGTAAGGACATGGTTTCTATGTTAGGCTTCAGTTTAGGTCACAGCGGAATTCTAGGAAATAAGATACGGACTCCCTCCGCCAGAGTTGGGTCCGGCATACCCTTCTATGGTCCAGAACCATGCGTTGGTATTTCCTAAGCAGGAAAGCCTAACACAGTATGTTAAAAAGTGGCCTAAACTGAAGCCTAACACAGTACCATTTACGGTACTGATACTGGCACAACACAGACCAATGGATATAAACAAAAACATTTGTGCAAAGGTCTGAGCTAAGAAGAACGAAGCTCCTCTTAGATCAAAAGCACCGGGACCTTAAAATGTGGTTGCGTAATTGGCTGAGCACTGCCCATTGAATGGGCAGTGCTCAGTTAACGTAGTTAACCCTACCTCCAGAGGTAGGGTTAACTACGTCACCTAAGTGTGAGAAATGGTGCGAAGGATATGAGTCAGCGGAGCCCTTTTTGTGTGAATGCCCATCTTATACTCGGACCAGAATTCGAATACTAGGTCACCACACACTAGATCCCACAAACAGACTAGATCCCACATTGGCTTAACGTAGTCTTAGATTATATAAATATTTCGGTTAACAAATTAAGATATTTGTTGTTTCAACGATGGCCATGGAACTTATTAGTCACATAAATCTATTGATTGGGGAACCAACTGAGTTGCCTCGGACGATGTGTATGAATCAAAACGTAGTGAACCTAAATAGGTGAGCTGGGCAGTGTCGACCAACCTCATCCAGAAAAAAAACATGCGGTGGTACAAAGAGCCGACATAAGTAAAGGTGCCGATACATAGGCTGGGTGGGCGAGTGCAGCTTCGGTTCATTCATTCAAATATATCAAATTTCATTTTTGCTTACATTTTTAATATCCTTACATTTGTATATAACTTGTAATTAAAATAACTTGCAATTTAAATAAATTACAAGTTATTTAAATTACAAGTTTGTAATTAAAATAAATTCGATTTAATTTTATTAACCATTCGAACTTAATAAAAACAAAAACGTAGATTAAAAATTGTCATAAATTAAATTGAAAATAAATTAAATTATTTTATAATATGATTGATGAAAAACTACTGAATTGAACAGAGTTTTTCACAACTTATTACACATTCTGATAATTACCTTTATGCAACTGGTTATTTGAAAGTAAAATTGTAAATCATGTGAAATAATATAAACAAATTGAAAAACATTTTACTCTGATTGTGTGTGACATTGCTTTCAATTTCATTAAAATCCACACCTACAAATTGCAGAACAATTTTTAACCAACTTTATTGAATTTGATGGTAGATATAAGTTTAAATTCAATTTGCATGCTGCAGGATATGTAATACCACTGAAAATCCCATTAGATATTTAAATTATACATCCTGTATATTTAACCTTTTGGTACATTATCCTATCCGGTATATAAATTAAATCTCAGAAGCAATATATAAATCAGTATTAAATGCTTTAAAAAGCAACATAATATTTCGAAAATTGGACAATTTATATACAGCATGATGTATAAATTTAAAATCAAAATATACTTTTGAAAAAAAATTCCCAACAAAAAGGGTTATTTGCACACTGTTTATTTGCAATGGAATTTGAATTTTTGATATGGTTGAATAATATTGCATCCAGAAAGTAAATAGTAAGATTTTAATAAATGGCATCCAGAAAGTAAATAGTAAGATTTTAATACATGTAAATGAAGTTGAAATTGGTGCTAATGACGAAACTTTGCAGAAGTAATGTAAATATTTTACAAAATTACAGAATATATTTTAATAGCATTGATTCGGGAAGTAGATTGTATGTATTAATTCTTGTTATATTTATAAATCTCATTAATATAATTAATATAAATATAACAAAATATTAATATACTATAAATATCTCATTATATAATTGTATGTCTCATTAAAATTATTTGTAACTTTAGATTACATATTTAAAAATATTCTAATGTATTAAGGATACATAAATCTAATTAAAATCTACCTGAAACTATTTCAATTAATAACACAAATACAAAGTTTAAAAGACACAATCATTGCTCGCATATCCAAATTATTATAAAAATTTGATTTTTTTTTTGTAGATTAGATAAAGATATTTTTAATTTCGCTGCAAGGTTTTATTTAAATGTCAATGAAATGTAAATCCGCATCATTATGATATTCTTCTATTCAGAAATTATATGCTAATTTACAAATAAAAATTCTATTGAATACTGCAGGATATATTACATAATATGTTCAGAGACATAATAATAAAAAAATGCTGTTTGCTATGTCAATAATATTCTTTTTATAGTTACGTTATATATAAATCACAATTACACGGTGTAAATTTAATTTGTTCTACATTTGCATCATTATGATAATATGTCGGAATGCTTAATCAAAAGATATTTTTGTAGTAAAATTGTGTATTTATTTTTGTTATGGTTTTTTCTTTTCTTTTTAAGGCTTTTTTAGAGTAAAAATCTCATTTTAACACTTTGTCATCTTCTGTCGATCGAATTATTATTTAACATATTTTCTGCGAACAAATAAATTTATGCTAAACCAGTCGTTGAAAAAGTTAAACAATTATATTAAAAATAATTAAGAACCGGCCACTAGCTTTTGTAAAAAATATGTTTTTAATAAAATTTGCCATTTGACATAGAACATATTTTTGACCATTAACATAAGACATAATTCCGCAAAAAGACTGGATAATAAGCTTCATTGAAAGGTAATATTAAATAGAATTTTTTGTAATTAATTTTTACAAAAGGTGCTTTGCTTCTACAAATTTATTTATAATAATTTTTAAAATTTAATTTAGATTAGTGAAAATTACTCGAATTAGTTAAATCTTCAATTGTGATTGGGACATGCTTTCATTGATATTCTATACATAAAAATTGCTGCTATCAAAAAAAACCCAATACGTATGAAACTACTCCATAATGTCTCTGCTGTGTCGCATATCTGATAGAAATGTTTGCATATCTGATACAAATAGAACATAAAATAATTACATATTTTGATAAAATTTATGTATGCTTTTTTAAACAATTTATAATGATAGAAACTGAATAATTTGCAAATATAAAATATAATTATGTAAACGTGCATTTAATGAAATAAATTATGTAATATAAAACTAACCTGATATCACGGTATACATATATACTTTTTCATCTTTTATGATTATTGGAGTTAAGCAAACATTTATATTCTTAGGAACGAAAGAAAAAATTTGTAAATTTTATTATATTTTTTCGACTTTTGAAAAATATAAAATTGATAGATGCAGCTACCCTTGAAATAAATATTATAAAAAAAAGGGTGAGGAAGAAAAGATAATCACAAAAATGTGTAAAAACATCTATATATTCATATATGACATATATTTACATATCCTTAGGCGTTTCTTGGTTTCTCTTTCTCTAGGTGTCTAGGTTATTAACGATGTAAATTACGACGTGAGGAAGGATCTTAAAAAAATTCATAAAAAAACCAAATTTGAATAATTTATTTCACTTTGAGGCATTGTTCACTTTCAGCACATAAATATAATTTTGTTTGTGTTAACTTATGTAAATTTTAGCCTATGTAGGGTATATATTATATGCTATTATAAATGTATTATCGTTTTAATAATATTTGGTTTATCTTACTTTGTTTTTCAAAGAAAAATCTAATTTAAGAATTAGAAATATTTTCTAACTGATATTTTCATATTTGTGGTTTTTTTGTAGAACGTTAGACTATTTTTAGAGCTCCTTTGGTATTAATTTAATGTGATATAAATATAGCAATGTAGTTTTTGAATAGAATTCTATTTTCTGATGACAATAATTTTTAATTTTCCAGTTCAGCTGTCATACGGAAACGAATTTTAAATTTCTTCATAAACTTACTATATATAAATTGGTGTTGAAAATTAAATTTTATTTGGAATGTAAAAGATTAAAGGTGTTCGTTCATATTTTAATGTAAAAAGTTAATAGTATAAGTAAAAGTAAATTCAAAATATTTTTTTATTTAACTTATTATAAGCAGGGTTGGTATACGGTTCTAGAAAAGCATATTTTATGCTCTGACGTAATCCAGGTAACGCCTATGGTGCAACATCTACGACTCAAATCCGACTATCACCTCTAAGAAAATAGGTAATATAGTTATTTGCCGGATTGCTGAATTGTCACTTACTTAGTAAAACTATAACTTAGCGCGATAAACCCAGTAAAGGTTAATTACCCTACCCGCAGACAGTAAAACAACTTTCAATAGTAAAAAATATGACCAATACCAAAGTGATATATTAGAAAATATGAAGAAAATCTTAATTTTATTGTTTCATGTAATTTACTAAATACAGAAATTTTCTTTATTCTATCTATTAGTTATTTTATACAATTATAGAGTATGTACCTATATTCAATTTTATTCCTAATTTTTAAATTTAGTTTTTGAATATTTTACAATAAAACAAACTTTTTGATCCAAGTGTTAATTGGTTTTGAAGGAAACCGCGATTTCGACCAATAATCTTAAATTCAAAATTTTGATAATCTGCACAATTACAAATATCAATCATTTTAAATAATTCCATATTCAAAATTTAAAATTTAAAAATTTTGAAATATGGAGACCATAATAAAAATATGAATAATTAAATAAATGGTTTTTAGGTTCTTCGAAGTAATCGACGAACCGAACGCATAAGAATTAAAACCTATTTATGCATAACATAGGAAATTAATACATGAAATATAAAATTATATAATTGAAAATATTATTTACATTAATATAAAAGGACTTTTACATATTTTCACTAACTGAAATTGATAGAATATTTAATCGAAATATAAAAATCCTCCCCAAAAATAATATACTAATAAAGAAAATTTCTTATGGACATATTATGTTATTTATGTATGGTTAATTCCCAAAACTGAACCTACTCCTATGGGGTTATAAGACGATTCATTTAATCTAAATTGAGCATGAAACAATATTACATATTATTGACAAAGGTTATCATTTGGGAATCGGTGAATGAATTTTTTAATTGTAGTATTTTGAAATTGAAATAAGCTTACTTATGAAAAATATTACAAAAATCAACAGAAGAATTTGGTATAATATTTTATTAATTTTTTCTACCATATTTTTTTTTTTAATTAATTATTCATATTTTTATTATGTTGTCAATATTTCGAAATTTTTAATATTTTCAATATTGAATTATTTAAAATGATTCAAATCTGTAATTTTCGCGATCTTCGAAATCTCGATATTAAGATATTGAGATTTCGATGATGCCGAAAATATTGGTTGAAATTTAATTTAATTTTACTTTATACATAAAATTTTCAGTTACAATACAAAACTTAATAATTAAATAGTAATTCTACATTAAAACTATTTAAATTATTTCATAAATCAAAACCGAATATCTACATTTGATGAACGTAGCATTAGATTATTATCCTAATTAATTAGAATTAATTGAAATCCCGTATATTTATATTTATGGAAGACTCTCGAAGCAGTTATTGGTGATATTATTATTATTTTTCAAAAAAGCATAAAATATTTTCAAGTTTTGTCTTAAATTTCTCGTTTCGAATCCGCTAAAAAATGAGTATTCATTATTCAATTATTTTACTCAGAAAACTGCCTCGTTTGCGGCAAACGCATAAATTGCGCTACCGAATTATTCGTTCCCAAACGTTTTTTTTTCATTTGCAGTAGCGGCTTTTTCTAGGTTAATAGAATTCACAAAGAAGTCATGTTTACTTCAAATTCAATCAATTGAAATTATTGTAATATATGATCGATTTTCGGTTCCGACAATTGAATATTGATTCACGAGAATCGTATAATGCAATACTTGTAACTATAATGTGAGACGTGTGCCAGTATTTAAGTACCGGGTCTTTTCATTATCCTCCCTTTTTCAAAACACTATTGTATATACTTTTCCAAGTTTCAATATTCGATAGTTTAGGATGTAAGATGTTGCAATCTTCTAAAAGCTGTTAGGAATCTTTATTTAAAACCGTATCTCCCACTGTTGTTAAATGAAGCACTTACAAGCTTAAATATTTTGTTGTCGTTATGTTTAAATAAGACAGTAGGATAATTTTATGCTTTAAAATTTTTGACCTCTCGACAAATCATTTATTCCATTTTTCACTATTATTTCGAAGAGATCAATAATTATTTTTTATAAATTCCAAGTCATCAATGCAACCCATATCGTCTGGGTTTACTGCAAAACACAATCAACTTACAAACCTACACACCCATGTAAGCACAATGTTGTGTTCACGTGGGTTATTATTCGAAAAATGTTCCCCGCTAAAGCACGGTTACAAACATTTTTTTTATTTCATAGAATAAAAGAAAATTACAACACAATAAAAACTAATAGTTATTAAAAAAATCTAATATGTACTTTATACACAAACCTATACCTGGGTTACTTATCTTAAAATATATGAATTAATTTTTTTTAAATACACCAAATTTTCAATTTTTTAATAATTTCTTTAAATATTTTTTCTTAAACAGCTAAGTGGTGCAGTGGTTAGAGGACTAGCCTTCCAATCAGAAGGTCCCGGGTTCGAATCCAGTTAAAGGCTTAATAACTTTTCTCCGAATTTTGAAAAAAAAACCGGCTTAGCTACCAATCGTAGCTAAGCCGGTTTGGGATAAAATTAATGACAGAAAAACTTTCCTATCCATAAAAATTTCCCAACTTATAAAATTACCTATCCCTCCCCATATTTTCACAGTTAAGGGAAAATTTTCTCAATATTTGGCTGTGAATAAAAAAAAAAAAAACAAACAAAAAAAAGTACACAGAGATAATTTTTTTAAGAACCCGCTAACTTACGTGAATGATGGATTTAAAGTTTAAATCTGTACTGTACTGACTAGAAAATCACATTCCTGATAGGCGTTTATTGTTATGAATCAACAGCCAAGTTACGGAGGCCGAATTGCTGGTGATAATATCGCATATCTGTTGCTGCAAACAAATAAGAGTTATTACACAGTTCTTATTATTAAATTACAATTACTATAAAGGAACGGTTTTTAAATTCTTCTTTACCGCCAATGGTAGAGAAGTTATATTTAATTGACCGAAATGCCCGTATCTGTTAACATCAAATATGGTCATGGTAATACTACACTTCAATTCGGATAAATAATGTATTGTCTTTAATGCTATAACTACTCATTTCATTGGTTTAACTATTCATGGAGTTGTTGTAATATTATTACGTTTGCGTCGCCCAAAATTGTTTGGTCCGAGGAATTGACTACTAAAAAACATTATTTAATCGACTGAAAATTTTCAAAGATAGTTACAGTAAACTGACGGGCATTAGTTTCTATCGTAATTCACTTGCACCGAAAGCAATGCTATTGCTTTTAAAGAAATTTAGTAATTAAAACTGATTTTCGTTAATCACAAACGAAGATTTTCTCTGGCAATCTTATGACAAAGAATTATTTTTTCGAATTGGAATATTACTTTTTTACGAAAATTCGCAGACTTCAATTGAATTTAATTAGGTAACAATATTTTTTCATCGTAAAATAAAATTTTAGGAAGCATAGAATTTTAGGAAGCATCTACTGCGCTATCTGATTTCTTTTCTTTCGTTCAAAGTTGGTCGATTTCAAAGAGTGCAGTTTTAAATTTGGAGTAAGAGAGCAGTTTTAAATTAGCCAAAGTTGTAAGAGAGCAGTTTTAAATTAGCTAAAGATTGAAGCTTCCAAATTTTCTTTTAATGTTTTAGAATTGTTTTCCAATTCCTCTTCGTTCGGAATTGCAACGTCCTCATCATAAAAAACAATAAAACTTGTAATAAGCGATTTTGAATTTTTTGGAATTAATCTTGAAATAATCTGTAATAGATGAATCAGTGCTATACCAGTTAGGATTCAAGAATTTGGGTTTGAATATTATTACCCTATAAGCGATGGACCCAAATTCAAAATTATCGTTTAAAAATTAAGAAAATAAAATTATATTAAGAATTCTCGAGGAAAAAATAATTTTTTCTCAGGAATCGAGAATTCCTGAAAGTACTTAATATATAAACACACAAGACATTAAAATTGTAATAGTCTCGAGAATTCTCGAGATGGGGAATTCTCGACAAAACCTCGACGCCAATCTCCATTCAGTACAGCAGTAAGCATGTGAACAGATAGTTAACAATACTTTGCATGTCAAATAAAACACCGAAATTTACAATCAATCTCAGAATTCCAAATCTTAGAGTATATAGTATCAGGATATGCTATAGTGATTAAAAATAATCCTATGTTTATGTCGGAGGGAAACAGATGTTTTTGATAGTGACGGCTTAAGAGAAAAAGCCCAAAAAAAATTAAAGATTTAACTCTAAATAGTTTTAATATGCATTTTTATTTTCATAATTATTATTAGCACTCATACGGAAAAAGGTTCGTCATCGGTGTTCTAGTACATCATTAATAAAGTGTTTGGTTCTTAAATAACAACCGTAAACGCACCCTAAATAACTTATCGTAGATGTTTATGCTACAATAATATAAAATCCTAAGTTTTATTTCAGAAAAATCTTATTTATAAATAAATAAAATTTTCTGAAATGGCTAAATGAATCATCAAATGATTGCTTTTCAGAATATAAAAGTAAAATAAAAAAGTTCATATATTTAGTGATTGATTCACTTCATTTTAAGGATAATTAACTGCAATAAAATAGGCATACTAAATATACACAATTACAGCATACCGTTTACATAAATATAATTTGCTTATCTATATCACAACGTTCATAATTCAGTATCAAATTTATAAATATACGAATAGGCTAGCAAAGAATAACAATAAAATTCTTGTCCTTGTAATCAAATAAATAATAACCCTAAAAGTGATAAAATAAAAATTTTACACCTACACAGTTTATTTAGATAAATTCAATTTTGATGTTTGCTCATTCTTTCCGTTTATACTCCAGTGATACTGATACGTACATGTTTATTTTTGGATATCGTCTTATGTTTGTTTAAACCACTTT
This sequence comes from Empis livida, assembly GCA_963932195.1. Lineage (NCBI taxonomy): Eukaryota > Metazoa > Arthropoda > Insecta > Diptera > Empididae > Empis > Empis livida. The sequence goes on from OZ010648.1 coordinate 26,532,625, forward strand.
GACCTATTCTTATATATAAAAAAAAAATTCAGGCAATATGAAGTTTGATATACACCCTAATTTTTATTTTCCAGCACGTCATCTGTTCAAGCAATTTAACATTCCTTTTGATATAATAAACTTAATAGAGTACATACTCGACTTTACCTTAGTCGGCCTTTTATATTGATTCAAGTAGTATGCGGGAGCGGGCACATTTAATATTTTTTTTTACTGAGCCGCAAACCGAAGTCAGTTCAATAGATTCTGTGCTCTTATATTTTTTAAATGCAAAGATATTTTAAGTTGCTATTTCACTAAATATAATAAGAAAAATTAGTACAAACGTTTGCCTCCTTACAAACTTCCTCACCGGACACTGTCATCTGAATTACCATCTCAGTAAATTCGACCTATCATCCACGCGCAGAACTTGTAATGATAACGAGGAAACAGCCGCTCACATCCTATGCGAATGTGCACGACTTTCCCTAAAGAGATTCCAATCTCTTGGTCACTGGTTACCCACACTCAAATTCATCAGCAATTTGAGCTTCTCTAGCGTGTTATAAGAATTGAGGGTACCACAATAGGCCAAACACTGACCACAGGGGTTTTTGGGGTCACCCAACCCAACCCTTACATGTTTCTATTACTTTAAATGACATTAAATCTATCTGAAATACATTTTATCATCATCGGTATTACTATTTCCAGAATTTAATTATTTTTAATCTGTTTTGATAATGTTGACTATCAAAAGGAAAAAAATAATAAAATTTCAACTTAATTAATTTTTCCCATGAATGCAATATGAATTTACCATGGAAACAAGCATACTCGTATTACAGATTCCCCATATTTTGTACTATGTATTATTAGCAAATATGTACTTAAATAAACAGAATATTTCCTATTTGCAATATTTACTTAAAAAATATGTAAAGTCCGCATTTTTTAAAAGAAATGTGGCTTAGAAGTGGTTCCTGAATTATATTTTATGTAAATTACATAATTCTGAATTATGTAATTTACATAAAACATATTCCAATTATGTTTTATGTAAATCATATATTTCAGTTATATTTGTTTTATTACATGTTTTAATTGAACTTTTATTCTTGATGCAACTCTTTGACTTTGTCTGCATAAACTTGTACATGAAATGCAGCATTTTTAGGGCTCTATGAAGTATAAAAAGTTACGACTGTTACATGTGCGCCACTGTGTAATGTACCCTATCCTACCCTACATAACAATATACATTTCCTAGAAAATATACTATAACCAGCTTTTAATTAAATTCAGGATCAGATTGTATATTAAATTTCTAAAATTTAAAAAAAATGATTATTAATAGATTCAATTTTATAAAAAAAAATATAATTAAACTTTTCGTATTTTTGTGCATTTTATATTCTTTAAGAATAAAACTTAACTTTGCTATGAGAATAATTGAAAAATCTTACCGTTTTCATAAAAACAAACCTTTAACATTAAAACATATATATGTATGCCAAACTTATGTAAAATAATAATATACAGAAAATTCAAATTATGTTAAGTATTCTATTTTCAGTAAATGTATTTTTTAAAAGACAGAATTGGAACAAACATTTATTTCGAGTTGCAATTAAGTCTATCATTTATAAACAATGCCGGAAAATGTAAACAATATAAAATATACTTTAAAGGTTTTTAAAAAATTTAAGACAACATATAATTTTTTTAGTTCTTTTAATGTTTTTAAAATAAGAATTTAAGACCGACGGTGGTTTAAGTGGTAGTGTGCTAAGCTGTGGTGCATTAGGTACTGGGTTCAACTCCCGTCCGAGACATCGAAGTTGGTCTAAGTTTACTCAAGCTTTAAATGAGTACCAGTAATAAGATAAAAATAAAAATGGTAACGGTCGAAGCCATTTGCTAATAACAAATGTCTCACTAATAAAAGCCATTAGCTTGTTGCAAGTCAAAGTTTCTTCACTATAAAGAAATTTATGGTTCGGAATCCATATAAAAAGTAGCAGTTCCAAATTGCAAAACAAAAATGTTAAAGAAACTTCAAGTGCAACTAACTCGGTGCTTGGAGCCCTTATGCTCCCCACTGAAGTGAACAAGGGAAAAAAAACATAAGAATTAATTTGACTAATCTAATCTGTATGAGATTAAAAAGTTTAATACGGTATGACTCATACTGGGTATTTCCCAGTATGAGTCATACCGTATTAATTCTCAATTTCTCGAGAATTTTTAAAAAATTCTCGAGATTCGGGATTTCCCGAAATGTTAAAAATTGGAAAATCTCGAAAATTTCCCGAGAACTCCCGTCGGGTAATTCTCGAAGCCCAACTCATACCGTATGAGTAAATTTTCATATTTATGGTTAGATAGAAATATTAGAATAACATATTTTCTACTGATTTCATGATATTTATCTTTTTCAAAAAATATTAATTCAAATTATATATAATATTAAATTAAATAAAGCATAATTATTGCATAATTTATTTGTAGATATATAATAAAAATTTACTTTTAGTATATAATATTTTCTATTAATTATAATTTTTATATAATCCAAATCTGTTAGAATTTCACTTTTTAATGTATAGTATGTATCTATGAGATTTAAAATTAATATTAAATCCTCTTGATTTATATAAATAGGATTTATATAAATGATCTACCTACACAAATTACGTATTGTCGTATTATAATATTATATTTTTACATCTCTAAAATATTGGAAAAATCCACAGAGTATGATGTTAATGTTGTTTTTTTTTTCAAATTGATAGATTAATATTTAATAAAAAAAAAACTAATTAATATTAACTGAATTTGATTTGAACACAAATATACATTAAAATCCAATCTAAATTATAATTTAAAATAAAATTACAAAATTCAAATATGTGTTATAATGTGATCAAATCAAATTCAATTTGACAATTTAATTATAAGATAAATATTTAATGAACTCTCTTGCGAATATTAAAAAAAAAATGTAAATTAATCAAAATGCAATTTACAAAATTAATAAAAATTAGATTTAAAAGCCTATAAATATGTAATTATAAAACCAAAATAGAAAAAGAACATTCTTATAGTCAAATTTTGAGGAAAAAAAATATTTATCTAACCACATTTCTAAAATGTTTTATTTAATTAATAGATAAATTTTGATAAATTGTGGTTTCTATTAGATAGTAAAATCAAGAACATAAGTAACTTAATTGATACAAATTCAAAGATAATCTTTAGAACAAATTTTTAATCTTTAAATTAATTTTAGTGAAATAGATTTTATTTTAAAATTGTATTTTTTGAGTAAATTTGTTAAAAATTATACTAAAATAATAATGTGTAGATTAAAATTAACAAAGATACTATAATTTTGTATTATCTAATAATTTATTGTTAATTTAGAATTAATCAATTAAATAAACATTTTTTTTTTCATTTAATTTAATTTTTCAATAACATACAGTACAGATTGGATGTGTTAATCATAAGTCAATGTTAGTTGATATCTACTGGATAATATTTGAATCTAAAAAATAATTTCCATTGACAGGATTGGAGAAAGAGTACGACGTGATTACAATTAAAAAAAAAAGAAAATTAATTTAATCTGTTTTTTTTTTTTTGCGCATGACTTTCAGCAAATTAACTATAAAATTCCCCTACAATATTTTTTCAAGGTACATAATTTCCATATTTTGGTACATCAAAAAATACATATAATATTTTGAGAGAACAGAGATTTCTTCTAATTTTTTTTTACTGTTTAAATTAGAAAGGGCGCAGTGTTAATCTGCACTGTGTTTTGGTGGGTTATAAATATAGATATATTGGAATTTTTTTTTTCTTTTTGAATGTTATCAAGCTGTAGAATCTGTTGGTTATATAGGTCATTTGATGTCGTAACTTAGATACGCTCAGTCATCCAAAACCTAATTATGTATATATACTTTTTTTTTTTTTTTTGAAAATATGTATTTCCATTATATTTGTTTGCTGACACTTCTCTATGTAGTTGAGTTTAAAAATATGGGGAGAAAGATTTGTATTTTTTTTTTTAAATCTATAAAGTATTTAAGAATATTGGATATATTTGCACAAGCAATGACATATAAGGCTAAATATATAAATATGTAATAACCTATTCGACAATTTTTCAATGTAGGTGGGTTTTTTTTTTTAAGAATTTCTTCTTTTAAAACATTTTTTACGCAAATAAATATCATATTTTTAAAAAATTTAAATTTTAAAGATATAAATGTTGTTTTTTTTTTTGTTTTTTGGTTAAATTTATTCAGTTTAGTGTAAACCATACCATTTTTTTATTTGAATGTAGAATCATAAGTATTCATAAAATAATTTTATAGTAAAGAATTTGTAATAATCCCCTGAAGATTTACAGCAAAGAGAGTTTTAGTTGCGTAATATAAACCACAGATTAAACATAAAAATAAAAACTATCAAATATAAATTTTTTTAATTGAAAATTTTGATAAACAGATAAGGTTTAATCTTATTAACTATAATAAACACTATAAAGGAAACTATTTAAAATTAATTACATGTAATAAGAACTAATTAGCTAATTAATTATTATATTAGAGTAAATTTCTTTCGTACATTAAATATCGTTTAAGTGTAGTAATAATTCAAAAAAAATTATTATGATAAATAACATCAAAGATTCAATGATACGATCAGATAGATTAATTTTGTATAATAAAATTATATTTAATATTAAATTGATTCTTTAAATCTTACTATAAAATATCAATAAAATAAAGATTTATTATTACATATATGTATTTATATTTCTTTTAAAAATTTAAAAATAAAATTATTTGATTGAATCTTTCAAATTAGTTTCCAGTCATTTATTTATCAGATATCCAATTTGAATCAGATTTTTTATTTCCCATAATACTTTATTTTATAGTATCTTGATATATCATTAAATTTAATGAAGATAAAAATTACTTCATTTTATATAATATTATTCTTTAATTTTCATTTTATATCCTTTTTAATATATGAAAATACAAGAGGTAAAATAAAGTGTAATCAATGAAAATAAATATATTTAATTCTACTGTCTTTCGCAGAAAGAAAATCAACCCTTAACACAAAATAAAAAAAAAAAAATGAAACCCAAACCAAACAATGATACCCCAATTTCATAAAAATAAAATGGGTCATCTTCACGAAACAAAAAAAACCCCAAAAAAACAAAATCTATTTTATTTTTGCTTGAAAATTGTAAATGCCCCCAAAAAAAAAAATAAACATCCTTTATTTTTTGGTACTTAATAGTCATTCTCGAAAAAAAAAAAAAATACTACAGAAATACCTCAAATTTTATTTAATCGTATTATTGGGGATGATGATGTCTTTATAACTTTCTAAACCCTTTAATATAATTATATATTCTTCTTCCTTATTCATGGAATTAATTAGAAATATACAAATAAATACGATTTTAATGAAATTTTCAACAAAAATAAAATTTAATATTTGGTGTACGAATGTAAAATGTAATATGTTTTATTGAGGTGGGGTAGAAACATAACTCTCTTAAAAATCTATTAATATGTCAATAAAATCTTTTAACTAAATTAATTATATAAACAGATCAATTAATTTGAAAAGTTTTTTTTTTATGAGAAAATTTCGAAAGTTTTGAAGTCAACATGTTAGATATTCAGAAATTATAAGATGTTTAAATGATATTTTAAATTGGTTTTGGTTTTTAAGTGAAATTATTTTTATACATCAGTTTTATATAAATTTATTCGGAAACTAATAATATTCTTGATGCTTTTAAAATTAATTAAAGTGTTGTTTCCTTATATATTTTACAGCGCCAAATTTAATAAACTATTATTTTAAACATTATTTAAAAAAAAAATGTATCGCGATTAAATAACTATATTGCAGTAAAACTAAACACAGGATTTGGCTAACGGGAGGGAAGGGTAAGAAATTAGATTAAAGGACCAATGTTAACAGGGAACCGTTTACATTTCTCTTAAACTCGTTCAGACAATTGTTTGATGGGAACACGTAAGGTGGTAGTTGAGTCCATAGTTTTGTGGTTCTAGCAATAACCGACTTCACTGTACGATGAAAATTGTGCTCAAGTATATATTTGTGAGTGTGGGATCCTCGTGTACAAAAGTTTTGAATTTAATATACTCATAATCTCGTCGGAGCAGTATACCCAGCAGAAACCTGTAAAACAGACTACAAGCTACTACATTACATTTGCCTAAATTGGACCGATAACTAATTTTTATATGTTGTGCTGGTACGATTATGACAAATTAAAAATACATTTAATTTTTGGATGATAGATACAGGAAACTAATTAAATTTTGAATATTTTTTATTTCGGCTTTTACGGACTATTTACTTATTTTATTCAAATATAAATTTATTTAAACTTTTATTACGTCTACACCAAAATTCCTGAATACTGAAAAGTGACAAATCTTCCATATTTAAAAAGAAATTCAATTTAAAGTAAAAATCTTGTAAGCCAAATGAAATATATCTCAGATCTGATATAATAATTCTCTTTATAATCTGTTTAAAATAGGATATTGTATATTTTTAATAAGAAATTATATAAATAAACTTAATTTACAATTAATTAAATAAATGCACTGACATTTTAATTTTTTTAAACATAACAACTGGTGAACAAAATTATCTGATAAATTTAAATTACATAATTTTTTACTATCGTAATTTTCATTTTGTATTTAAGAACAGACACTTAAATTAGTATATTTTCAATAGCAATGCTTAATTCTAATTTATAAGTTTCTAATTACATTGTTGTGATGTTAAAGAATTTGTAATTTTTTATATAGAATATTCAGAAATTATAAGATAGAAATTATATAAGATTACAGGTACAAGATTCGTTCATAAATATCTAATGTTAAATTTGCAAATGTCTTTTAGACCTTCAACCTATACGCCTAAGAGTAAACTAGGTTATGTACGGCTCACTTCGTGATACTACGTCTAACTTCTTGATAAAGATAGTCTAATTCCGTTTTTAAAAACTCTAGCAAAAAATTTAAAAATCATATTACATATAAGGAAGTGTTTGCGTTCTGAACCGATTCTGAAACTAACAACAATAGATATTTTAGCAACTAATGAACAAGTATTTTTCTAGCATTAAAGCGACTGATCATCTCAACTTCACAAACATGTATTAAATTAGAATTATAATTAAAAAACTGGGTTTCTTATCCAAATTACTATTAAGAAGCCACTCCAAGAAGAATTTTTGTTATGAAAATAGTTTAATCTAACAGATGTGACTTGTATACATGACTAAAATTCATGGATATCACTCCAGGGTTCCTTTTTCATTGACTATCGCGGAATTACCTGAATCACGGATAAAGCCGAGTTTACCCTAGTTTTGAAATAATATCGAGTATTTTTTAAAAAGAAGAACTTAAAAATATAATTTTTTTAAAATATAAAGTAAAATGGTTATTTATAACAATTTTACCTTTGGGCCTTTGGGTTTCATCTATATAAAATTAAGGTATTCAGATATTATATAAAGTATATTATTAATTTAAATTAGTTAGGTATACAAATACAATTTCAATCTAAACTTTTATTTTCAAATAAAATTTATATGTAATAAATTTATCCTTTTTAAAAGTACATTACTAAAGGGTGTTTTTCTAGAGACATCGTTTTATTCAGTAGGAATACCTGTCAAACCACTTGTGAAACTTGACTGGTGTCTTTGACATTTTTGTTTAGTACGCTTTGTTAAATCACCATGGAAAGACTTACACAAATGATTTGAAATTTTTTGGTGCCATACATCAATGCCAACAATCTAAAGATGAAATGGTTTCAACAATACGGTGCAACATACCACACAGCGCCAGTCAACCATGACTTTATTTCGTGAGACATTTGGTGAACAAATCAACTTGAGAAATTGACCTCTTGGCAGCCTAGATCGTGTGCTTTGACTCCATTGGATAATTTTTTATGGGGATACATATCACTGATCTATGCTGTTAAGCCAATAACGATTGAACAGTTGAAAGCCAACATTCGAGTTTTTGATGAGATAAGGCCAGCAATGCTCAAAAAATTTACCAAAAATTGGACTCATCAGATGGTGTTCTTAAAAATTTTTCCATTTGGTAAATTAGACATGAGTTTTTGTCCAAAAAGAAATTCTATATCTTTAAAAAATACCCTTTATTAAGAATTTTCCCTATCTATTTTAAAACTTTTTTATGATGCCGCAAATATATTTTTTTTTAATTCTTCAATTATATCTAAAATTTTCACAATTTTAATCAAAACTGTCAAATTTAATTTTTTAACAATTATTAATTCTCATGCTAAAAAAATAATTTTGACATTCACATCTTTTTTATAGGAAGTATGTTTGCAGAGATTATTACATATTTTTCCTTGTTCACTCGACTTCAAATGGCCTCGCCGTTAGCAGTTGTCCTAGTCTTAAATTATATTTTATTGTAATTTTATTACTGGTACTTTACTTATTTAAATCTTAGTACACTTAGACCAACATCGATGGTGCGGACTGGAGTTCAACCCAGTACCTAATGCACCACAGCTTAGCACACTACCACTTAAGCCACCGTCGCTCTATGTTTTCGGAGATAGTTACCATAAATCGACATCTTCATGTAGCATACCGCTGGATGAAGACGTCGATTCAGCGTTTTGCATCAAGTTCTAGTCGACAGCTTTACACTCCATCACAATGATTTATACCTCAGATTTTTAAAAATATTGTTTTTGTAATTAGCAGTACCTATAAGCACAAATAGACATAAATAATTTTTTGCCCGAAGCTAATTTTTTTTTTAAACATCTGTAAATTTTTACATCACATAATATACTGATTTTTATACCAATATTGCTTTGCAGATTTGGGTAAAATATTGCTTTGTATAAAACACAGCATTTAATTTAATCTGCTAAAAACTTTTGCTACTTAAATATAAAACATATAAATATTATTAAAAACCATGTTTAAGCGGCATGCATTTTAAGAATTCACCTTAAGTTAATTCATGACATTAATATCAACTATTAGACCGACGGTGGCTTAAGTGGTAGTGTGCTAAGCTGTGGTGCATTAGGTACTGGGTTCGACGCCCGTCCGAGACATCGATGTTGGTCTAAGTTTACTCAGCTTTAAATGAGTACCAGTAATAAAATTATAATAAAATGTAATTTAAGACTGGGAACAATGCTAACGGCAGAGACCATTTGCTAACAACAAATGTCTCACGAATAAAAACCATTAGCTTGTTGCAATTAATAGTTTCTTCACTATAAAGAAATTTATGGTTCGGAATCCATATAAAAAATTAGTAGGTCCAAATTGCAATACAAAAACTGTTACAGAAACTTCAAGTGCAGATAACTCAGTACTTGGAGCCCTATACTCCCTAGGGGAGTGAACAGGAAAAAAAAAAAAAAAAAATTGATATTACTGTAATGAAAGCTCAGCATAATTTAAACTTGAGTGGAGGCTCAAATCAAAGTAATTCATATTCCACGTCTTGTAACTTTTGTAACTTTTAAATATGTGGATTTTCGTGCTAGCGCTATTAAAATGCTAGCACGAAAATTCGCTTATTTAAAAACTTGCATTTTTATATTCATATAAAATTATTTGTTTCTGCATATTTATTTTTTAAAATATTTCAAAATATTTCTATGAAAACTTTATTAAGAAAAATGTAAAACTTAAAGCTGTAAAATACTAAAACTGACCTGTAAAACACTGTTACTAATCTCTTAAATATGTATACTATGTAATTGTTATAAACAAAAAATTTTCTGTAAATTAATTAATAATTTCATAATTAATTTAGAGAAAATTTATATTAGTGTTTAAATAATTCTAGCAATTACCCAAAAATAACTTATAATCCTTACCCCACTTCTATTTAATCTAAGAACTATATATCTAATAAATAATAATAATTTATTAAAATAATTAATTAAATTGATAAAAAGTTCAAATCGAGAATTAACCCACCTGAAAACATGGTCATCCTTTTATATTTCAAAACGTTTAAACATAGAATTTTTAAAAAAAATTCTATTTAAACTGGTGTTACACTTCAAATAACACAAAGAACTAAAATGTTAAAGCAAAAACAAAGCAACAAAAATATGGGGGCTGTAAATAAGAAATATATTTCAACGAAGCTGCTCTTCTTGTTATCAATAATAAATAAATTTTTCTTCACTTTATTGATGTTTCACAATTTTTTTAAAAAACCAAATGCGATTTAAAGAAAACCAACAGAAACTCAACAGTTTAGTTCAGTGAATCAGTAACACTCGTCCAGTAAACCGAAGAAGCTTTTAAATTTTAAATTCTTGTCGTTGTTTATTTAACTTTGAAAAAAATATTTTTAAATTAATTTTTACCAAGTGATAATAACTTTTCATATAAAAATTTTCAAAATTAAAATACTTAAAAGTGACTGCTGAATATTATAATATTTTGTAATTTGACGGTTAAAGTGTGGTTTATGTTTTTATTTTTAATTTAATATTACTTATTATTATATCTAATACATCAGAAGGTGAAAATCCGACAGCATAGACACACTAAGAATATTAATTATTATTTTTGGTTTTTTTAGCAGACAGTTAATACGAATGCATTGATTACACTGTTCAGTGTTCACGATTTTCATTTAAATAATAATAATAAAAATTTAATCGAAACTTATTATTAGAAGAAGAAAAATTTTATTTTCATTTTTCAACTTTATATAAGGTAAGTGTTTATGTCAATAAAAAATCATATTTAAAACAAAACGCTGTAAGGTTTGTGATGATTATAAAAAGTGGATTTCGATCATAATTTGCACAAATAATTCTCAGTAAATTACATATAAATTAAGTTTTATTTATATGTGATTTAAATAAAAAAATTTTAAATTTTGAGTTTTATTTTATAAATTTCATAAATTCATATTTTTCGAATTTTCAAGTTATTTTTCACATTTTCTTATTTTTTCCTGATGTTTCTCTTTTAAAGTAAATCATCTGTCTTGTTATTCTTAATCTACAACAAAATTGAACACGGTTACAACGGAAAACTTTTCTTTACATTTTTGAATCATAGCATTAACTGATGTATACTAAATTTCATTATTCGCACATAAAAGATATATATTTAAATTTATAGAATATGTTAAGTGAATCTCTTTTATCCGCAAACCAAATCACTTTCATTCAGGTATTAAAACTTTAAGTTAAAAGTACCTTTTTTTGTGAAGCAACTTTAATTAAAATTTAATTAAAACCTTAAATTTTCCAATAATATTGAATTTTACAAAAATGTGAATTTTAATCTTTATTTACATTAATTCTCTAAACTCTTAAGTAGTAAATCTAATGTTTACCTAATGTGACTTACAGTCAGTTTAAAAAGTCTTCGTACAGACAAATTTTTGAAGAAAAATAGTTTTAGTTTACAAATTTTCAAAAAGTGATACTGTTACGTAGAAATAAAGTAGAGTAGTAATTAGTTGCAGCATTCACTGCGTGTAATGTTTATAAAAACTTTTGAGAGAAAATATTTTATTAATTACCAATATCATAGAAATATTTTTGGCACCTGGTAAATAACACAAAAATACTTCATCTGAAATAAGACAAAAATGTATGACTTGTAAAAAATATATCTGGCCGCAGTATTAAGTATGGTGGTGTTAGAAATTTGCATTCCAATGACGAAATGTACATTGAAGTTTAAAATTAAATTTTCATAAACAGATAAATTTAAAAAAAATAACCCAACCGGAAAATCCCAGTTAGCTTCTGCTGTACAAAAAGAATGAAGTACAATTTATACCGATTTCATTAGATTGCTTGTCGATTCAATGCCTAGGACTATCCAAGCTATTATTAAACACTAATACCTGTCAAACCAAGTATTAAAATGGCTATCACGTGTCTGGGTTTTAAAAATAATATACTAAACATTAATTTAATGTTTAGGTAAACGTAGACTTTTTGCGCATAAAATAGACCCTTTAGTAGAATTAATATACATTATTTATTATTGCTAAGTTACTATTTTATAATAAGTATATTTTTACAATATACTAATTTATTATATGGTAAACTTAAATTTAATTATAGCAACTATAGCTATTTTACTTCAAAAAATTTGCCTGTACGATAACTTTTAGCATAGTCTGTATATGGTAAATTTTCAAAATAAATTAATATTCCAAAACGAAACGACAAATTTAAATTATAAAGTAATATTTCGAAATTAATAAAATAATTCTTGTACATTTTTTTTTGATCCATTAATAATTCTCACTCGAATTAAAGTGTAATGTAAAACATTCAATGAACTATCAAACAGTTTATGTTCTAATGTAAATTTTAAATTGACAATTCCCAAAAAATTATCTAAAACAAAAAGGTATTTAGATTATTGACATAAATTTAACAACACCTTAAAAAAAATATGATTAACTGAATATAAAATTATATTTGAAAATTAAATTTAAATATATTAATGAAATAATTCTACAATCTTTATTTCTCAAAGGTCTGATTTCCTGGTTAATGTCATTAATCAATTAATTTCATATAAATGTCTATTTTAAAAAAGAATATATAGGTATGTTTATGTCAGTATGTTTTTCACTTATTTAATGATTTTATTATATTTTGTTCATAAAACCAAAAGATGTATCAAAATAAAAAAATAAATGTGTTACTCATGTCTAAAACTCTTTAAATTTATAAACATTATTCAATTTATTTACATATGAACTCAACACAAAAATTTTGGGTGTCATTCAACTTAAATATTTATTATCATATCACAGTTAAAGATATCCAGAACGTATGTATATAAATTCTTTAAAGCTAAGACATTAAATATTTATATCTTTGGTATGATTTTAATACATATAATTTTTTTCCACTAAAAAGAACTCTGATAATTAATTTTTTCTTAATGTACTGGATATGTAAAACATATAAAATTAATAATTTCCATTTTGTAACTGACAGGATGTTTTGATCTAAACATCAAAAATAAAAATGAATTTGATTTAAATAATATTGACAAGTTTTATGCTTTTGAAAATTAATTCCTTTTGACAGAAAGTTTAGCTAATGATTATATTAGTTCTATCAGAAATTGACGACCTTTATTAATTTCAATTTCGAATTACCAAACTATTAAAACATCATTTTACAATTTTAGTAATTGAGTAATTGAGTATCTAATCCTCAATAGTACCAATCGCAAGGTTGTTTACATCAGATATGTTTGCATCAGCGAATACAAATATACTGAGATATGATTTTAGTATGTGGTAAATTATTGTGATCGATGAAGTTTGGTTTCATGCACTTCCTCCAATCACCACTTTTCTAATTTGCTTGCATCTAATTTTTTTTGGGAATATTTACCGAGTAACAAGATTTATTGACAGATCTATTATTTCTCTAAAAAAAAAAAATGAAAGTACAACCTTAAACCATAAACTATATAAGATTAAAACCACCCACATTTGCAACTATAATCAGTTTTACACTATCCATATCACATATTAAAAAGCTGTCATTTACTACACCACTTATTTAAATAGTTTGTTTTGTATTTTGTTCAAGTTCTAACCAAAACATTTTAAAAATTAATAAAATTTAAATTATAAAAACCTAATAAAAAAAAATGTTCAGTATATAATATGCTCGTAAATTAGTAACTTTAACATTATAACGATCATTAAATAAAGCTTTTTTTTTATTGATTTTTTGCACATTTAGTGAAATTGTTATTTATATTTCTTCTCTGGTTATCAAAAGAATTTTTCTGTTTCTACGTAGCTGATTATATACATAATTAGCAAATATTTTAATTTTAAGACGCATATTACTCTACTACAGTTTTTTTTTTATTAAGGTTATTAAATATAATATATCTAAAATAAAGTCCAATGCCTTCTTATTTTTTTTTTAAAATTATTTCATTCCGTCTACGCTACGCTTTTGTCCAAAATATTTTGTCATTGAGTTTTTATTTACCAATCAATAAATTTAACAAGAAAAGAATTTATATAAAAACCAAGAATTTTTTTAAGAAATTAAAAGCTCTTTCCTATTAAATTACAAATCAAACTATTTTAAAATATACAAAGATTAAATATTATCATAATTAATTCCATTTAAATATAACTATGTTATCTTTTCTTAACTGTAAATAAACATAATCGCCAGAATGAATAAAAAGCTACAGTCCTCTTCCGAATATAGTGCGCGCGCATTTTATTCGAATGGAACGCGCGCGCATTTTATTTAAATTTGACTGTTATTTTTAAGTAATGTAGATTTTTTTTTTTTAGTTTCTGATAAAATAATTTGTTTATTTAAAAAAAAACACCAGAGTTACCTTTTAGATATATGTATATCTTAGCTATATAATCTGCTGAATTTTCGTAAATCTTAAACATTATTTAGTGAACTATTACAATATCGGCTCTTATTTGAAAAACACTGAAATGCGTCTAATATTTGAGTGTGCGTTTTATTTGAAAAACACTTCAAAATTTCAAATTTTTGAAATTTACTGAAAACTCAAAAAAAAATGCGCCCGTACTATATTCGTGGGAAGGGAAGACTACCATACTTGAAGTATATAGTAATAGTAAATACATTTGTTAAAAGTAATTACTTATAGTGTGAAATAATAGCTATCGAGTAAAAATTTTATTTTTACTCGATAGCTTTTGCTATGTGAAATTTATGAGTTTACTTGAAATACACGTATTTAGACAACATAAATCGAAATGTTATTAAATAAACATAAATCGAAATGTCATCAAAAAATTACTTGAAACAATTATTTTATCAAAGTTTACATAAAATTTATTGCTGAACATAAAAATGTTGCGAATCAATTAATATTATTTCGGGTAAAACATATTTTGGCATAAACGAATTCATAAATCACCAATTTATTTAATAAATTATACAAAAATTTGAAGAAAAAAAATAAAATGTTTTATATAGTTTTGCTTCTACATTAAAATTGATGGAACCTTTTGTAAAAAAAGGTCTTATTATTAGCAGTAATTTAATATTAAGGAATTAAAATTATTATGTTAATTCAATAAATAACCGTGGGATATTTGATACCATCAGCTTAATTACTATTATTATTATTCCATCGAGGAATTAAGAGGATTTAGTGGTAATAATTTAATCAGGATTGTGATACAGGTTTTCCTATACCAAATAATAGTTCTTTGTTATGGAAAATGTTTATGTAAAATGATTTACAATATGTATTTGTATATTTTTTTTAAAAAAAATATTCTATTAGCTAGAAAATGGATTAGACAATATTTGCATAGTCAAATTCATATTCAACTGAAAATTAAATAATATATATTAACATAGGTATATTGTATGTTATTTATTTGCAATAATTCCAAAAGTATAGGCGAGTAAATGAGATTTTTGGCTATAAATTAATATAGAACTTTTTAGCTCCAATTAGAATATTTATGAGTTAAATTAATGAGTTATTATGAACCAATGTTTCATTACACTTAAATATTATCAATGAAACATTCGTTTTAACAAGTAACTTTCAATTTCAAGTCAATCTCTTATAACAATGATATATGTTTATGGTTAATAATTATTTAACCAATACTATTTTCCAGTACTTGGCTGAGTTGTAAACATGAAAACAAACAAAAAATAACTTATATTTCTTATTTAATATGCTTCATAAATAAACAAATCTGAATTTATATGGTTTAGTTTCACTAGAATCGTAAATAATACAAAAGAAGATACAAAAAAAAAATTGATTAAGTGACACCTTAACCTGTCCAGTAAAATAAACACAGTAAAACACCTTCTGACAACTAATATAATTTATGCTACCATACAATTAATAATAAATGCTTACAACCGTTTTTCATTGAATAAAAAAATATTTGGAAATAATGTTCTAAAAATGAGATAGTGTTATTTTCAATGAAATTTAATCGAAAAAATATTATCATAAAAACATATTAATAATTTTAGGAAATTGAATGATGAATATGCGCCTTTTTATCTTTATTAGTTATGTTGAGATATTGTTTTACAACACAGTTCCTTAATGTCTGCAGTATCATGTTGACCTTGAAAAAATATAATTTTCGTTGATAAATAATTGAAGATGCGCCAAAGGAACTGGTTTAGATTATTCTTATATACTGACCAGCCATTTATTACACATGGTCAATCTTGTTAAGCATTATTGGATTCGATAATTGGATTAATTAGTCAAAAATTATATTATAATAATTCATTTTATCTGAATAATTTTCTTTATGATTTTTAATCAATTAAAAACATATTTATGTGATTTCAGTAATCAAACAAGTAAAATATAATTTAAAATTGTAATTGTATTTTTTAAAAATAAAAATATTTTAATCTATAAACAAATATTGTATAAGGATCAAAGTCATTTAATACTGTGGGTATATTGACAAACCTTTACTGTCATAAATCATCATAATATTTTCTTCGTGTTTCGTTAAAACAATAATAGTGACAGGAATATAAAACTGTTGAAGCAATATAACATTACAGAAATACTGACGGACGAATTGTATTGGGTTTCCTTATTTGAATATTATTTCTCACTTAAGGCTTCTAAATAACATTTTGATGTGAGCCTTGAATTATAGAAGAACAGTTGAAATAGTTTTTGTCGTTGGACGTCTTCAATTAAAAGGAGTTTTTCAAGGCTAACTGGTCACATCTTCATGATAATAATATTACTATTATTATTATTTTTAAAGGCAAATATATTCGATACATAAATGTTAAAACATTATTATGTCCAGTGATAATGGTGATGGTTGTTTTTTTTTTTTTTTGTAACTTCTTCTTTAGTTGTTTTTAATTCGTAATTGAAGTTATATACATATATATATAGATAAACTTAGTAATTACCTCTATAACTGATAATGAATAGCTATAATAGCTATAATACACAGTATTTTATATTAAGCAATTTTATAGTTAATATTTATAGATTATATATAATTTTAAATTAAAACCAACTTGTAGATTTATAATTGGTAAGTTTTCATATTTATAATATTATATTATTATTATTTTTTCTTAAATAATTAAATTAGCATAAAGATATTACTAATTATTTAAATTTTAAGTTCAACTTAAACTTAAATAGTTTCATTCTAAGCAATAATAAATTAATCTATACTATAAAACATAGAAATTATATAAAATATTCAATTAAAATCAATGAAAAAATTGTTTAGATTTATTTTATTATTAATAAAGCATTAGATGAGCAACGGCCACAACATAATTCACAAAATTCTTTAGTTTTAAAAAAAAAAAAAACTGGTTCACATTATCAATTAAATCGATAATTGGAACAATATGAATTTAGAATTTCACATAAATAAATAAAATAAAAAAAAACACCACGGTGAATGACTTATTAACACGCATTTAAAAAAAATAATAATGGATATTTATGTACAAATTTTACAAGCTAATTTAAATACCTGAATCTCCTGATATTTTTCAATCTCACCTATAGATAGTATTTTTTTTTTCGAACTTGAAACCAGTTCAAATAATGTATTTAAAAAATATTGAACAGATAAAATTATGTTATTATTAACATTTATAAAATTATTCAAAATTAAACGTTAATTAACATAAATATGATTCATTGTGTGATAAATTGTTAAATTTCAGATATTTTAAATTAATTTACACTAAAATAATAAAATGTGTACAAAAAGTGTTGATTTAAGTAATATCTTGAATATGTGAATCATTTAAATAATTTTTGAAAACAATAATTTTTCGACATATTCCATTAGTATGCAAGTTGCATATTTTTTTTGCTATTAAATGGCTTTTTTTTTTCAATATAATTAAATTCAAAACTGTGTCAGTCATTTTAAGTTAGATTAATGACAATTATACTATGATACGCAATGCTTAAATTTATTCAAATTTGTTGCGTTTTTTTCCAATTTATTCTCAAATTATATATGTAATTCGAAATTGCTCACGTTCGATGTATTAAAATTACTAGTTGAACTCAATTTCACTAATTATTATAGGACAGAGTAGCGATAATTTTTTTTTATAATATCGGGTTTATTTATAATTTTTTAATATATTAATTTCTGAATTTCAAGAATTCCAGAATAGCAATACATATAAGTACATTGCACAATAATATAATTTAAGAATCAGGTAAAAATTATTCAATAAAAATATATACTTTCAAATAATTTTAATTGATTCAGAAATAAATAATATCAAAACAATGTTTTAATTTGTACGAAATGTATAAATAAAATAAAATTAATTATTAACCAAGCTATTTTATTGCCCATCGATTATTCAGTTCAAAAAACTCAGTATTTTGTCGACTCGTATATCTCTATATTGTCGAAATGACCTTGCACTTGACTGAGGCCAATAATACCACTTATATCTTAGTAGTTGTTTACATTTTATTTTTCTTTATCACATTTTTTTTTTAACTACAATAATTTAAGTTAATAAACTTTATCAGAAGATTTTATCTTTTTTTGGAAAATTCATCACAAGTCAAAATAATTGTTATGCTATAAATTGGAATTAATTTTTACCTGCTGAAATTTCTAAAATATGATATTTTTATATATCTGGAAGAAATAGTGTCAATAAATTTTAGATATAACATATTTATATTAGGGGTATCCATAAGTAATAAATACTTTTCAAAGAGGTATTTGTGTATTAGCTTTACAAGGTTGTGAAGCAAATTTTCCCAAAAAGTTAAAAAAAAATTTATTAGCTTCCAATAAAATGCTGCTTTGTATTTGTACATTCCGAAGTTCATATTCGTAATTGTATATAATATTTAATTTTCATGCAAGATTTATTGCAACAATGACAGTAAAGAAAATTTGTAATACGTATGGTGATTAGTTGAAGTTTAACAAGTCACATTGGTTCAGAAGATTCGTTTGAAACGTCTCTTAGTTGAAGACTAGTTGATTTTGACAATATCGATTTCGAATCTCTAGTGGAGCCGGAGCTGAATTTTAGTATACAGAAACTATGAGAAACTTTTGAGTCTGCCGGGTCCCTGGTCAAAGCCAGCTACATGAACTTAGTAAGGTTCATGTAGACAAAGCATTTGCATTCCACATCAATTTTCTGAAGCAAAAAAGCATTAACGAGGCACAGTGTGTATGGGTACAAAACTTACCCCAGCCAGAAATTGAGACGGGAAATTTTATCAAATACATTAGATTCACTTGACCATGCTCTGTTTAATTATTATTTAACAAATAGTAACAAGTACTATTTGTTAAGGTTACTATTTAACAAATAGTAACCTTAACAAATAGTACTTGAAATTCTGTAGGTGATATAACAAATGAGCTATCTTATTTTGCTTCACAGGGACCAGGATTCTAAAAGAAAGCACAAATGGCAAGCATTTATTAATAATATACTTAATTATGAAAACTTTAAAGAACTTTGTTATTCTTACGACTTAAATTTGTCGGTTTATGTTAAAATAATTATTTAATTATGGTTATGGGTGCTGATATATTTATTTATTTTTAACATTTTCAGAAAATGCTTAACACAATCGCTAATTGGAAACGAATATATCTCCTTCTAATACAGGTAAATAAAGACCATTTTGATTTAATCAAATTTAAAACTTTAATTAAATTTTTATAATATTATTCATTGACGAAAATGTTACATTTTAAAGGTAATATGGTGTTGTATACCGATAGTGCAAGGTCATGGCAGATTAATGGATCCACCTTCAAGAAATGCTATGTGGCGTTTTGGATATCCAAATCCAGTAAATTATAATGATAACGAATTATTTTGTGGTGGTTATGCTGTACAATGGGAACAAAATGAAGGAAAATGTGGTGTTTGTGGTGATGCATATCATATTAATTCACCACGTCCTCATGAAGCTGGCGGTGAATTTGCTAGAGGAATTATATCACGATATTATGCAGCTGGCCAAGTATGACTAAATTTAATGTTTTATGTTTTGTGCTTTTGATTTTCTTTCTAGATAAAATAATTTACATAAATATTTAAAGTAAATAACAAATTAATTTATTGATAATATTGGGAAAAATATTAAAAAGTATTTTTGCATGTTATGTTCACAAATCGAATTTGGCGCTTAGTCCCCAAAATTTTTGTCGGACGATTTATTTGAATTTTAAAATTAAAACCAGTTTTGGAATTCGTCATTTAATGAGAAAAAAAACTTATTTTTTTATTAAAATTCTTTGCTAATGCGATATAATTTAATAATGACCGAAAAAATTCCAAAAGTTTATTGCACTTTTTTGAAATGTCTGAATAGTTATAAAAATCAAAATAAGAAATCTAAACGAATTTTTTTTTATTTACATGATATTTTTTTAATTAGGCATAATTAAAACTTGAAAAATTTTATCACTGTTTTTTTCAGATCTTTGCGATAAAAAAATATCGCAAAGATCTGAAAGAAACAGTGATAAAATTTTGTGAAAGAAATTAAAGTTTTTGTTTTGTAAAAAAAAAATTGTTTGGTTTATATTCCGTCAAAATATATTTTCTATCTAATTGTCACATTTTTAAGAATTTATTAATCTATAATTTAAATATTAAGTCTTTAAGTCTGTAAGTATAATTTGGAAATTTTAATAACTGATTTTTCAAATACCCTCTCTCGCTATTTCGGAAAAAAAGATTGGTTCAAACGTGGAAGAAAATCCGCTATCAGCTGATGGCCACATATTTATTATATAATATCACCTGGTTCTAATAATAATCTGTATTATGTCAAAAAAATACGCTTTCAGACTGATATGTCAAAAAAATACGTTGTCAGACGGACGACACGCATTAGTTAACATTAAACCAATTTTTACATTTTCGCCTCCCTTATTGCATATTTAATAAAAGACTTTATATAAACTTGTACTTTTAACCACTGCGTGTTCATAAGTACTAACGAAATAGCATGTTTAATAAACCAGGCATAATTCTAAAACTAGAAAACTAAAATGGTAAATTAATTAATAATATTTAACTTGTAAAATTAAAATTAAAATATAGGAAATAGAAGTAGAAGTTGAATTGACAGCTAATCATTATGGAAGATTTGAAATAAATTTGTGTCCAAATAATGATCCATCTTATGAAGCGACACAGGAATGTTTTGATCGTTATCCTCTTTATATTTCGGGTACTCGAGAAAATCGATTTTTAATACCAATAAGTGCTAAGAAAAAGGACATATTTAAATATAATGTACGTTTACCGCCATATATAACATGTACACAATGTGTTCTTCAATGGACATATTATACAGGTAATATGTGGGGAACATGTGATAATGGTACAGAAGCTGTTGGCTGTGGAAAAGCAGGTAAAATTTAAATACTTATTAATATTTCTAGTATATTTATTTTATAAATTTTTTTTATATATACATAGAAACATTTAGAAATTGTGCAGATATTGCAATTGTTTCAAATACTGGTGGTGGTGTTCCGCCGCAATTTGTCAATAGTAATCAATCACCATTTTTATTATACTATAGGGATCTACGTGCTCCACAAGAAAGTAATATTTTCCCACTAATTGTTCGGTAAGTTATATAAATTCACAGCAAAAATTTGTCATAATGGTGGCATTATTAAAGCTTAATTGTAATAAAGAAAATGGTGAAAAAGGTTTTTATCATTTTAATTTATGATTAATTAAAATTCCCATAAACAATTAAAATATGGAATTGGTTTCATTTTTTTTAGTTTTTTTAGCTATGTAGTTTAGATTTAAGGCTTTTATCAATTTGTAAAATTATTATTTAAATTAAAATTAAAAAAAAAAGTAAATATTTCATAAAAATGGTAAATGGTAATTTAAGTTAATTAATAATATATTCAATAAAAACACATAATAAAACACATTAATTATAAAACTATTATTTAAAAGGTGTTTTTTTTTTTAATTTTTTTGCTTTTATAAAATAATATAAAAAGAAACTCCTATAAGTATGCAAAACAATTTATTATTTACTTTTGCAATGTAAATTTGGATTTTTTTTTAATTACTGCTGTACATATTTATTTATTTGATGTGGCTGCAAAATTCTTATTTTGCAGCCACATCTTATTTTACAGCGTTTCTTATTTTCCGAAATATATGTATATTTCTTCAATTCTAGACAAATTTCCCTACAATAAGACAAATTTACCTAATTTTAATTTAATTCTATTTAACTAATTATAGGAGAAATAATTTGAAAAACTAAGATAAAAATATTCTGGTTTAAAAAAAAAAGTAGTAATTTCCCAGGGTGTGTTATTTGATCTCATAGGGAACTCATTTGAAGGTAATGATTAACGAATGGGGAACCCTCAATTTGAGTTGTATAAAAATCTATGTTCGAAAAAAATGATTTTGCTTATTCGAAAATCTCGGTTTAAGGGAACTGTAATATCAGAATAATAATATCATATTGAAATTAAAGTAAAAAATTGTAATTTCCATTGAATAATTAGCCCTGAAAGCGCCCTAAGGGAATAAAGATGTCTTTTCAAATATTCGAAATTTATTATTATTAAAATAAAAACGGGCTACGAATAAGAAGTTTCAAATATGAATAAGTATTACTTAAAATTTTACTTGCGTTTCTACAGATACAGACAACGACTTCTGTACCATTATCACATGTTCCTCACGACATTTACAGACATTAAATCTTTGAAATTTGGAATCACATTTCTGAATAATTCTGGCTCTATCGCACAAATAACGCTTTTGATATTTGTTTTCATGTCTTGGATAGTTTCTGTATTATTTCTCATATCTTTCCATAGGCGCAAAATAAAAGTTCCAATGGTATTATATCGTATGTTCATGATAGCCAATTAATATCACCTCTTCGCGAAATTAATTATCCCACAAATCTGGTTTTCAATAAGTCGAATGTTTCATTAGCTATATGGCACATAGTGCTGTTTTGTTGAAACCACACCTGATTAATAGTCATATCATCAAAAAATGGCCATAAAAAATTGGCTATCATTCTCCGTAGCGAACACCAGTGACAGTAACAGCAACACCAGGCTCATTTTTGAAATTATACAGACCCATATATGCCTCTAGCTCCTAAAGCTGACCATACAATTATACGAAATGTTGTTTTCGCAGATCAAACCATTTTTTTTAAAAAGATTTTAATTATTTTAATACGATTTTCGACGGAAATTGAATTGATTATAATAAATGAACAACCTTATACTGTGGCTGTGAATACGTAAAAAAGGATGAATGGGATAATAGCTAATTTCAACCGAATTGAAAAAAACGTTCTTATTGGTCCCTTTCCCTTTATTTTTTAGAAATAAAATTTTAAAAAATTTGATTTTAAATTGCATGACAAAATATCTTAAACCTTTTAATTTTTTAATTTAATTCTATTCAACAATTTTGATTAAAAAAAATTAAGAAATTTAATAAATCTTAAAAAAATAATATTTAAACTTAAAATATTAATTAAAATATAAGACAACAACCTAATAACACAAAATATTCTCAACTGCTAGCAAGTCTGATTCAAATTATTTTCATAAATAAAGAAAAAGAACAAATTGAGTTGCAACTCTTTGAACTTTTTAAGAAGTTTCATAGATTGCCCTTACTTTACACAACTCAAAACTAATAATTTTTTATATTTTTTCAATACTACTTAATGTTTTCTTCTCCATAAAACTTTTTCCCGATAGTTTGGTAAATTTCACTTGACGGCGGTACAATACTACCCTTTACTAATAAAATTAGTTAAACAAAAAATAAATTTGTGTCTCTTGCATTTCTTTTATTGTAATAAAAATAATATAAAAAATATAATAAATGAAAAATTATTCTGAAATTTTGTGAAATTTCATAAATAAAATTTTTTTTCAAATACGGAAATTTTTAATGCAAATACTAACATGCGATATCAGGAATTGAGAGACCAGCAACCATACTTATAAACACTAGAATTTGAACAAAAAGAACAAGAAAATTTTTAATTTTATTTCTGTTTGGATTTTCTGTAGTATTTTCGAAAATCTTTTCAACATTAATTGGATTTGAAATAGTTTTCGTTTTTCCACCAATTTTTGAAATAGAATTGTTCTTTTCTGACATTTTAAGGATTTTACCAATTTTTTTATAATTCCGTTTAACTTTGGTCGGAAATGTTTTTACTATTTTACTATCACTGTTTTTAAGTTTAATTTTTTTCTTTTCATCCTTAATCGCGGATTCAACAGAATTAAGGGCCTTATTGTCGCCACCACCTTTAGTTAATATATGATCATCATTATTAAGTAAAATTTTTCTCAATTTAGTTTCATCTAAATTAAAACAATTTTTATATACTTCAAAAAATGTTGAATCCATTAAACGAATATCAAGTTTATTCATTTCAGATATTTTATTTACGAATGTTGATGATTCTTTATGTATGTTATCAATTAAATTTCGATTAGTTGGTTTTACAATTTTTCGAAATTCATCAAAATTTCCAACAATTTCAAAAAAATTTGTTTTTCTCAACTGAAAATCTGGACCATCTACTGGAATATAGAATTCTTTAGTAATTTGCAAATCATCTAATGAAAGATATTGTAAGACAAATTCCATAGCTAGGTCTACTGATTTTAAAATACCAATTGTATTTACTTCTGCTAAATAATTATTTTCAAAAAATGCATAATTTTCATATTTGATTGTATGCATTTGTCTTGGAAAACATATTTCATGTTTATCCTTTCGTGTTGAAATAATATTGTCAATGAATTTATTTACATCTAATGAATCGTATTCGCTTCTTGTTCCTAAATATATATCGTTATCTATGGCACTATCAATTGGGATGTCAGCATTGTCATCATAAGATTCATATGATGATTTCTCTTTATTCTCATTATCCAATTCTAATCCATTATTTAAATTTAGGAAAAATGTGGGCTGTGATACAGAAATACGAACTCCACTATAGATTGGTGTTTTTTCAAAAATTGATGTCATACTTTCTAAATTTTGTTCAGAGCCAATATCTTCAATATGTACTTTTTCAATACCTAATAATGTTTTCTGTCGCATTAATGGTATATCAGATTTCTTTAGAGATTGCAATACAGTATCAACAATTTTTTCTTGTGTTTCAATTTGATTTAATTGGGAAATTAGAATTTCTTTTAATAAATTATGATCCTCTTTTTTCAATTCATGATATCGTTCATCAGCTTCAACAAGATTTTTCAAAAAATTTATATCATTTTCTGTAAGTAATTTATCAATTGTATTTTCGGTTGGCTTCTCTTTGTAATATTGATGTAATAATTCCTTGAAATGATGTAACATTCTGGAACTTTTCGTAAGTGGCGGCATGGACATTTGTTCTATTTGATATGACTGACAGGATGGTTCCAAATTATTATTTTCTATTTGACATTCATAGTTTACTTCGTTTGAACAAACATTTTTGATATTGGATAAGTATGTAATATCAAAAAATTTATCTAAACCTATAATTCTTGAATCACAGCAATCAAAGAAATCTTCAACAGATATACAGGGTGCAATTGTACCATCAGAACATGTAAATTTATTTATGTCTGTATCACCTGATCGAGAAGAAGTTGTAACACTTTCATTTATATTTTTCGAAATCATAAGCTCTTTAATAGTGTCGCTGGTTACGATATTCAGATTACCTTCTAAACTAGAAGACATTTTATTTCTTGTTGTATAGTTACCAGCTGATTTTCGATTATCGGTAAATAATTTTCGTCCGTTTACATAAAAATCTACATCCTCCTGATTAATATTTTTAATTTGATTCTTTCGATATCGATCGATGTCATTTAGTTCAATTGGCTTTTTAAAAGGCTCGCATATTATATTTTTACATGGTTTATCAAAAAGTCTCGTAGTTGGTCCTTTAGGTTTTTTACGAATAAGTTTGTCATCTTTGATTTTTCGATCTTTATCTTTATTGGCCCGTTTAATACATTTGGTTCCATTACATTTAGAAAAATTACTATTTTCAGGCAGAAAAATATTACCTTCTGGGAAATATGGATCAACACTTATAATTTTTTTATAGACATCACCTAATTTTGTTGTTTGTTTCTCAATATGCTCTTCTATTCTACGTCGATTTATATTTTCTTTTAATTCATTTAATTTTTGATTAGTTTTAAAATATTTATTTTTTGGATTTAAAGAGTTCTTAACTACTATATTTATGTCGTTTTTTAAAACTTTACGATTTTGTGAGTTTGTGCGTTGTGCTGCTTTATTTATGGACATATTTATTTTGTAAAACTTAATTTAGAACAAAAAAATCTTTTCAAAATTAAGAAAAATGGAAATATATTTTTTAAATGTGCCCGGGAATATATTTGAGAGATGAAAATTAAAATAAAATTTAAATGACAATATTTTCAATGGCCAGTTATTTTTTAGGAAAGTTCTAGTAGAATTTTTTATATTTTTATGGATATACCAAATATGTATTTGAAAGTACCATAATACACAAAGTAAATAAATATTGCTAAAAAAACATATAAAAATAGTAAAATTAAAATATAGTTCACACGATTTTAATTGTATTAATTAACTTATAGAGATTTTTATTAAATATATTTGTCACTACACGTTTTACTAAAACTATAAACCACATTTTATTTTTAGTGATCAAGTTTGTTTGCCGCAACATTTATATCGTTCAATTCCTGGAATGGAAGGTTGGTGCCAAGAAAACTGTCTTAGATATCCACCAAATTGTCCTGAGACAGTATGCCATTGTCCGTAAGTTAACAAGAAATTATATCTTAAGTTACTTTATTAATATTCTGCAACAAAAATATTCTAGACAAACTTGTGAAGCTATTGGTGAGCTAAAAGATCGTCAAGGAGCTGATGTATACTGTCTTGATCGTTGTTTAAATTATCTCTCAAATTGCCCATCAGATAGATGTCGATGTTACTGAATAGTAAATCAACCTTTTCGCGATTCATAAGAGCTTGCAAAGACTATTTAAGTATTTATTTGTAAAATGATTATGAATATATTATTTTACAAGTAATTTATATAATAATATAAAGACACTTAAAAAACTACCAATAAAATAAGTATATTTCTTTCTTTTTTTTCAATTACAAATTTTTTTTCTTACGAATTTTATTTGAAATATTTCTATTAGTTAGATTCTATCACTTCTCATATCTGCACCAATCCCAACAAATTATAAGATATAACTAAAAAACCAAATTTAAAAAAAAAAAACTTTAAAGAGCAATCTAAAACACATATTTTTTAATGAAGTCAAAAACTATCCCTCCGAGCCCCGCCCACGTCAGACAAAACAAAACACGCCCAAACAAAAACCCCCCGGACAAAAATGCCCTGGATAATAGCCTCCCGCACAATTAACCTCCCAGCAAATAAACCCCGTATAAAATACGGGGTTTATTTGCTGGGAGGATAATTTTTTTAAAAATTAAATATGATGGCAT
Source organism: Empis livida (assembly GCA_963932195.1). Lineage (NCBI taxonomy): Eukaryota > Metazoa > Arthropoda > Insecta > Diptera > Empididae > Empis > Empis livida. The sequence continues at coordinate 26,560,312 of OZ010648.1, forward strand.
TATTTGATGGTATTGTGTTGTATGATGACACAATACCATCAAATAATGCCATTATATTTAATTCATATGTTATATGATAATCTTATATGATTCTATTTGTGAATAATACGTTTCAATGTCTACTTTCTTTATATTTTCCCTTTGATAAATACGCGAGAATACAAAAACAAATTATTTAACTTTATTTGCTAAATAAAGTTAAATAATTTGTAAGAAAATAAAAAAAATAATTATTAATTAACTTCGAAAATAACACATTGATTTAGTACTCCCATAATGATAGTATTCTTTAAATTTAAAACGTGCGTGTGTATAAAACAAAAAGGATTTCAAATATAGTTTGACCATATTATAAATGGCTCTTAAAAATATTCGTTGTTGAAGCCAGTAAATTGCCAAGGTATTCAAATAATTAGAAATTGATGGAATATTTTCCAATTTAAAATAAAACTAGTTAATTTATAATTAATTTTCGCAGTTAATATAACTTGCATAGATAGATCTTATTCTTAATCTTAATCGTTCAATGATGGTAAGCGGAATAAAAACATATTACTTTATTTTTTCGTTATGTTGGGTTATAAATAACGTTATATCCTAATTAAAATAATTAAACAAATAAAACTTTAATTAGGAACGATTTTATTGCACTCAAAAAAAAGAAAAAACCTAAAAATTAAAAATATACAAAATTAAGTATTTATTGATTGTAAATTTAAATTTTATTACTATTAGAAATTGTGTCACTTTAATTTTAATTAGTTGTATCAACTCACAGATTATCAGAATGTTTTACCATGTTACCAAATTTTTTAAACAATTTCTCAGATATTCGATATTGTAAAAAAAATCAGATATGTACTTGTAAAAATGGTAGTGCACGACAAATTAACTTTCTTTATATTTTCGCTGTGACAAGTTGTTGTTATTTAGAAGATATATTTATTTTTAATTTGTAGTATTGTAGTAATTTGTCCTAGAACCAACAAATATTGTCTTATAATCTGCTGGCTCTATATCATCATTTGAGCCAATATGAAAATTCCCAAAGTATTTTGTAAAATTTCAACCAGGTGCAATGCTGAAATATATAATCTGGCCCTTGTCATTGTAAGTTTTTATATTAACAAAATAATTCAAGAAACAACTAAAACTTTTATTAGATTTACATTTTTAATATGTTTATTATTGATTTATATACACAGTCAAATCCTAAATATTATTTGGTATAAAAATAGCACATTAATAATTTATAGTATTTTTTATATATGATTAAGAAAAAACTAAGTGCAGCACTTTGAAGTTGTTGTATTTTGTAATGGTATACTATCTTCATCAGCAACAAGTAATGAACGTGAAGGAGCCAAAATATTACTTGCATTTGTCATATTCTGACTTTTATTGTTTGCATTTGCAATCATCTAAAATAGTGAATATTTTAATTAGTATACAACTAGAGCCACATTTTATTATTATTGAAGTCAAATTGGAACAATTTTAGACTTTTATTACAATTAATATAATAAGTTATATAATTACGTCTTTTGTTAGTTCGGAAAATAGCTCTTCTATACCAAGGTTAGATTTCGCAGATGTTTCAATATATCTGGCGCCAACATCAGCAGAATATCTAAAAGAAAGTGATTTTGGTAGGTAAAATCTTAGGTTTAGTTTAACAATGTAAACATGTTAAAGAGATATACACTATTAGTTTTCGATAAACCTTTTTGAAATTTACTATTGCAAAAACCAATTAAAACTACAAAACTTAATAATTAATTCACTTACATTTTTCCTTCTTCCACTGTGACATTCCTACTATTATCTAAATCAATTTTATTAGCAGCAATTGCAATTACTACTTCAGGTCCTAGCATCTTCTTCAATTCTTTGGCCCAATTTTTTACCTGAAAATATAAAACAATTTTTGAAATATAGAAAATATAGAAAAACGATTTCATTTGTAAGATTTATTCAATATACATAAAATATTTATTGCAAAATTTCTCTGTTATAGCAAAATGTATTAAAAAAATATTTATACATTCAAAAATAAAAATTAAGAGCAAGTTTTAAAAAGTAAATTGGATCCGAAATTTAAAATTTGTAAAAATGTACACAGATAAAGGGATGATTGCAAAGCAAACACAATCGAATACTACAATATTATTTATCTGATTTTATTTAAATTTATATAATAGTTAGCAGAGTTATATAAAATCAGCTACATTATAATTTAGTATTCAATATTTTTTCACCTTTTGGAAAGAATCGACATCTGTTATATCATACACTAAGATAGCTCCATTAGATGATCGGTAATATATTGGTCCCAACGCATGAAATCTGTAAATAAATTATTGTTACGTGTACAGAAACTTTAAATAAAATTTAAATTTAATAATTAACATTACACTTGACTTTGAATGAAATGTTATATAATTTTTGTATTTTACCTTTCTTGTCCTGCTGTATCCCATATATTAAGGTTAATCCGTTCTTCGTTAACATAAATAGTTTTTGAAAGGAAAGATGCCTGCAAAAACAGAATTACAATGTAATTTATATGGAATTTTATTTAAGAAGCAATGATTGAAATAAATTGCTGATAAATAAATAATCTTTTGTTACATTTTAGCTTAAAATTATTAGCGAATATTTTCTCCAGAAAAAATGTTAGGATTCTTGAACATTTGTTAAATTAGCAATAAATAACATTTAGTTGAAAGTGACCTTTTAAAATTAAAAATAATTTTTCTGTATACTAACTTTCGTCAAGAGTTATTTATTATTATTCTTAAAGTATAAGTAAGTTATTATGAAACTATTAACAGACAAATTTCTTTATAAAATTTGTATACTTTACTAGATTATAAACAGTAAACTTTTCTCTTGAATGACTAGAGTTTTACTTAAATAATGCAATAAGATAAGATACTTTGTAATCTTAATATAAACAATAATTTAATCAGCATATAATTTAGCAATTTTTTGAAACGTGGATTATAATGTAATTAGAATTGGAATCTATATCACAATATTTACCTGTAGAGTACTAATATGTTTCGATTGGAATTTATCCTCAACATATCTAAGAACAATAGAAGTTTTTCCTACGCATCCTTCACCCAACAACACTATTTTAAAATTATGTATTTTTGATTCTGTACCCATAATGTAAAGGTTTATTTATATAATTAACTAAGTTATCTCATATTAATATCATAACTAAATTGTGTTATTGCAAAATACATGAATTTAAATTATGATCAAAAAACTTTATGATGTCAAACAGCAGATTTACAATAATAATACTATTCTATTGGAAAATGGAAAGTAATCAATTAAATTTTATTTCTTGGATGTCAAATTAAGCTTCGTTAAGCAATATTTTGGGTATATTATTTGCTAAGCTACAACTTCGTCCTACTCTACTATGTAGCGACATAAAAGCAAACCCCAGCAACCAAAAACTGTGACTAAATGTTTTTGTGACATTCTATGACAAAATGAATGACAAATCTGGAGGAGACTTGGAATATAAAAAATCATAAATGTGACAAATATGTTTTAAAAAAAGTGACTGATAAATTCTTCCACAAATATGTTAAATATTTCCAGTCTAAATGTGATAAAAATTCGAGTAAATTCACAGAATAAGTAGCCAGGGAATAATATTGTCCAACTCTATATTTGTCTCTTTCATTTACTCCCCGAATTGTCTCTTTCATTTATTACCCGAATTCTGAAACTTTAATTCTAAATTATTAAAAACACTTCATCAAATTCTTTTTGAAACGAGATTTGTTTAATTAATTTTCATAAACTTGCATTTAAAAGAATGCTTAGAACTGTGTGCTTAAATGAACTGTAAAAGAAAGAGAACTACTAGTTTTGGTTGGACACGTTATTTATCGAATTTGTATGGATAAAAAATTTAGGGCGCTTCCATGGCTTCTTATTATATTAGTAAACCGCATTCTTTCCACAATATGTATTGTGACAAATTTTTGCCGACAATTCATATTTTTCTTTGACATTTATGTTATATTTGTTGCAGTACTTTGTCATACATAGTTGCTGGGGAACCCAAATATATTCTTTAGTAAGCCTGTTCACGTTAAGCCTCACATTAAGCCTGTTCACGTTAAATTTCCTGAAATTAAGGTAATCGGAAAGCAGATTATACTGCAAATTGTAGCAGTATGTACTTTCTTATTGATTTAGCAATAAATAGAAAAATACGCTAAATTTTGTTCTACTTTATGTAGTGTAATATATTATATACATAGTACCCGGATATCCAAAAAGTGGTTGAAAAGTAGTTTTTAAGCACTGTTTATATAACTCCAGCCGTACGCTGATTTATGAATAGAGCTCGGAAAAACTCTCATGGAACTAGACGTAGTGGTAGAGTGAAACAAACTATGCTAAGATTTAAGCCTGATCCACCACTGCGTAAACATTAATCTGCGTAAACATTAATACTATTACATATATTATATATATCAACACTGAGTAAGAGCTGTTTCAGTACATAACATTTAGTTTCATTATATTTTCAGCTATAATGAAACTAAATGTTATGTACGATGTTCCTGCGAATAAATGCCAAATTGAGGCACATCGATTCAAAAAACTTGCGGGGTATATCGCTATTGTGTAAGTACAGAGGCAATTTATTCGCATTGAAAATATCGGACAACATTTGGAAAGTTCTTACTAAAACTGTCAGTAAAACAAAAAAGTAGATAAAAATTATATTTTTAAAAAATTTTAATTTATTTTTGGAATTAAATGTAGGGAGATTCACCCGAAATTCGCAAGAAAAAATAATATCAACCTTAATTACATAAATCGCTGCAAAATTGGGAGAAATGCATGTTAATTTGAGTGTTTCCATACGCCGCAACGTCGTCCCTGTATTTCACTATATATTTAATATTTTCGTTCGTCGCTGTATTTCAATTTTAAATTCAATAAATTTAATAAAATTTGGTCAAATTGGTTTTATTTCAACAAAAAGGAAAAAATATTCAAATCAACAAAAAGGAAAAAATATTAATTGAATTTGCAAGACGCATTAAAATATAAAATCAAAATATTCAAAAATTGTTTCAGGGTTCGCTGCGCTGGGATGTCTTCTGTTTTTTCTAGGCGGCACAGCAATGAACGAAAGTACAAACTAAATATCATGGCCCTGTTCATGTTAGCCTAAAATATCGAAAATTTCTGAAATTTTACAAATTTCACGGTTGTAAATTTTACACTGAAATTGTTTTCTTAACTTGTAAAGTAATTTTTCTTTGCAAAGTAAATCATTTCCAAATGGAACTGGGTACCAGAAATTTATATATTTGTACAAACATTTCATTTCTCTGCGGACTTACATACTAGTTTAACTCTCTTGCACGTCAATTATTTATTATAGCTGACAAAATTAGAGGTGAGTAAATTTAGCCAAAAATGAAAATTGAAATTAATTCAGCCGAGTGGCTTATTCTCCAGGTAATAAAACTTGTAAGCCGTTTATATGCGGGGTCGCAGTGTAAGATTTTTTTAATTTGAGTGGGGTTTCATTTATGTTTTATGAGTAATTTTGTTTATTTGATTGAAAATTTATACACAATGTTTAATTTTGATTAGTTGCACATATCAGTCATGAAAAGTAATTTGTTGAGTGCGATAATATTTTATTAGCATTCAATTAAAATTAAAAAAATTTAATAAGCAAGATTTTATTGGACCGGCCTAGGTATTTTGCATTTGTTACGCAGCTAAAAAAACTAAGTTTTCAATCAAAATAAATAAAATGCTGTTTATGTCAATATTTTTCAATGCCAATGTTAGTAAAACTTTTGTACGAGCTTAAAAAAATTGTTCTTATATTATGATAATTTGTTATTCTAAAATTTTTTATTTATATCAAATACTATTTTAAAACATTTTAACCAATTAAAAACATATTACTTATATATTACAGTTCATTTAAGCACACAGTTCTAAGTATGACATCAACAACACTATATGGATCACAATTTGAACTCGGGCGTCTATCTTCTAAGTAACCTTTACTCTCATCTGATACTCCCCGTGGAATACGAATAGAAGCCCCACGATTTGCTACTCCTGCACTAAAATCATTTATTGAACTTGTTTCATGTTTTCCAGTCAAACGTCGTGCATTATCTTTTCCTTGATTTGGGTCATATGCTCTAATGTGTTTGTCATGACATTTAGATAATTTTTGAATAGCTTTTTCGATTTCTCTGCAAAGGAATTCATTACTTATATTATAGTTTATGGTATATTGAGAAATTGAATTGCTATTCACGTTAGCGACTGCTAACTTATGAATGAAAGTGATTTTATTTTACTATGTCTTTATCGTTGTGTTCTTTATATAATTATTTATTGCAGATGATTTGATAAATAGAAGTTTTTTTAAGATTATTTTATATATATGTTTAACTTACACTATTCCACCATCCTGCCTCATTTTTTTAGTCGAGAAATTACAGTGCGCTCCAGCACCATTCCAGTCACCAGGAATTGGCTTTGGATCTAATGTAGCGATAATCTGTGAAATTAACAAAGTATATTTCTTAAATATAGCTAACTTTTAGTTTAGATTTAATTCTTTTAAACACAATTATGTAAAAAAAGAGGTCATTTCTAGATATCATTTCAAGCGGCATAATAAATTTTTCAAGTTATATTTTGAATAAATTTATTGCGAAATAGTATCTGTCAATATTGAAATTTTGAATTATACTATTATAGTTTTCATGTATGCTTACACCAAACTCTTCAGAAATTCTATGTAAGAGGAATCGGGACATCCAAAGGTCATCCGCTACTTCCACTCCAACGCAAGGACCAACTTGATATTCCCACTGTAGAAAAAAATTAAAAACAAGTTTAAAAAATATAGTAATCATCTTGACACAAATAAAAACTATAAACTGATTCAAATAACTAAATTAAATATGGATTGAAAATCATAAAGCTAACCTAATCTTATAGCTTGTATTGTAATTAAAATTTTATAAATTTCTTGTACCTGTGCTGGCATTACTTCTGCATTTGTACCAGATATTTTTATACCAGCATAAAGACAAGCCCGATAATGTGCATCAATTACATCTCTTGCATAAACCTAATTCAAATTGTCAACAAAAATTATTTAATTTATTATATTTAAATTTATAAAACCTTGTCCGCACCAACTCCACAATAATAAGGTCCTTGTGGTCCTGGAAAACCATTTTTCGGCCATCCCAATGGATGACCATCAATATCTAAGAATGTATATTCTTGCTCTATACCAAACCATGGTTCATCTTGAATACATTGCTTTGCACTATCTATACATGATTTACGTTTATTGCTCTCAGTTGGTCTTCCATCAAAAGTATATGTGTCACACATTACAAGAATATTATTTCCTCTACGAAAAGGATCTTTATAAATTGCGACTGGATGCAGATATGTATCTGAATTAGATCCTTCAGCCTGATAAGTAGAGCTGCCATCATAGTTCCAAATTGGTAAATCTGAATAAAAAAAAAAGTGTAATAAAATATTAAACAAAAGCTGTACATTGTAAGATAAAATGCTGTAGAATATATTCAATATTTTTCAAGACATTTTTGCTATAGATTCCAGAGAATCCTAATTTCTTATCAGTAAACGTTTTATAAACTTTGCCATGTTCTACATAAAGTGATTTTTTTTAGCTGTTAATAATCAATTCCAGTTAATTGCCTTAGTCCACTCAGATGCTTCAAAAATGTACATCTGTGATATAAAAAAATGAAGCCTAATCAATGTTTTAATTGATTCCTTGAGTACGAGTATCAATTTTCTTTCAATTAATATCTAGCTGGTTTAATTTATGCCCAATACCAATAATGAATTAATAAAATAGTATACAACTGTGCCATTATAGTTTATGCTCACGTTGGTCTAAATTTTGTTAATTACATTCATACAATTGAACACAATTCTATTATGAAGAATAATAAATTATTTTAGAAAACATAAATCAACGATTGTAGAACATACTAATCAACCAATTAGCTAAATATTTAAACTAAAAATATTATATTTATTAGTTTAATGATCAAGTACACATAAAATTGTTTTTATAATAAACTTCTGCTTAATAATTATATTATGAACTTATTTATTTATTTGATTTACCTTTTATCGATTTTGGTATAGAAGTTAATGTTCTATCTTTGCAGCGAACATTCTGGCCAGTTCCATCGATCCATATATAAGTGGCTTGCACAACATTATCTGGTATTGGTAAATTCATATAACGATTTAAAATTGTTTTATTTAAATGCGCATTTGGTGATTCTTCAAGAGTTTTGGCCATCTGAAATATATAATATATTTTAAGTAGACCATAATTACGATATACAAATAAACAAATTTAAACAGAATCCAATAAAGAGTCTAAGAAAGAAATTTAAACTAGATTTATATAAAATTCAATGATAATGCATCATAAATTGTTATAGTCACAGTATGTATTATGTTTATAAATTTATATCATATAATTTACAAAAAGTTTGCCATAAACTCAATCATGGTAGACAATTTGGAAAAAAAATGCAATTGTACAAAAATGTAGTTGACTGAAGTAATAAATATTCTTGCACAAATTTTCAAATACTTTGTAATAATATTTGAATTATTTACTTGATCATTGGTAGAAAATTCATATAAATTAAATCACAAAGTATAATTTTATTAAAATTCAATTAAATTCTGTTACAATTAATCTAATAGATTTTTCTTAGTTATTATTATTAATATTTTATACACACATTAACTATTACTTTTACATATTTTTTTTTGTTTTTTTTTAAATAAAACATACAAACCTTTAAAAGATAAATATAAAAGAAATTATTTCCGTTTAGAAATTAAAATTTAACACCACTAAATTTTCATGCACAACTAGGAAAAATTAATCTTTATTACAAAATTGTATATTAGCTTAAAAGTTTTAATAGTTTCAAGTAGCTCCTGCTTAATAAATCGAGCAAAGATATTTTTGCAACTAATTTGAAAAAACTAAATTCCTTTTTATTTATATATAAAAATGTTAAATATTAGCTACCGGATTGAATAGATATAATTTATTATTTTTGATATTTAGAATAGATGAACAATGTCACTTTAGCTAAAGTAATTTAATAGAAGTCACCTCGCAAATCTAAAAAAGCTAATATGAAATTATACCTAAAAACAATTGCTTATTATTATAATATGAGTTATGATTATAAAATAATGTTTGTATGTACGTATATATAGATACATATATATATATATGAACTTGGCGGTTTAGATACGGTAGAAAAGTTATTGAACAGATCAAGAATTTTATTGCTTTATTATTATGTAAAACATGATGATTATTTATTATTTAAGATTTATTTACAGGTGGTTAATCTCTAAGTAAATAATGTTATTAATTAATTAAACATAATCATAACAAAGCTTTTATTACAGATATGAAAAAAAAAAACATTACGAAGGAGAAAAATGCTTTTATTTTAAAACTTAATTAGTAATTTATTACTAAAAAAATAAATTATTAATAAAAATACATATAATTTTTTTTGGAGTAAATTTATATTTTAGATTCAATTTATGCAAAACGATCAAAAACATTAGATTACGTACACAATTCCTTCTGGCCAGCTAGTTTACTCATATTTTTTTCATTACCTTTCACTTTTATATATAAGACAGCATCACTTTCAGTAATTTGTTAATAAGCAAATTAAGATGCTTAATCTTTTGAATGTTTAAATCAAAAGCTCTGGCATGTTTCCGCTGCCGCCTTAGAAACATGAAACGAAAATAATTATTATTTATTGTAATTTAACGAGAATATTATAATAATATTAAAAACTTTTTTAATTCATTTTACTGATACAGCTTGTAATTGGAGCTTCATATCAGTAACATATAGAGATGTTTTTTTTTTCTGTAAATAATTTTAATAAATACAAATTGAGACCCATTGATAGAAACAATTGGAAAAACAGAGTGTGAAAAAAATTGAATAGCTGGAATGGGGAAAATAACTGATAAACCAAGGCCTGTAAATTTAATTTATTCTATTTATTTTAATAATTTCGTATTGAAAAAATGTATGTTTCTTTACCTAAATTCTTTATTTTAAATATTTCATTAAAAAAAATGATTTTAAATATATTCTTTTATTTTTCAGAAATTTTTAAAATTATGTCTTTTAGTTTGGCAAATATTTATGTTTATGTTGTTATTTATTTTGCATTTCTCTTATATTTTAAGAGATTTTGGTGCAAATATTTCCGACAAAGGAAAAAGTTCTTTCGCAATCAAGAAAAGTTCTTTCGCAATCAAGGATTGTCGAAAATATTTCCACCAATGTTGGTTTTATGGTAAGAAGTGCTTGGCACAATTGCTTCTCTTTTCTCTGTTGTTCTCTTTTCTCTTATACATAGAAGTAATTCTCGGTTATTGCTATATCGTTGAAACTTTGCCAACAAGTAATGTTGTTAAATACTCGCCCGGGTATTCTGCGATATACCCGGGTATTGAATTACTCAAAATTTTGCTTATTACTCGAAATACCCGCGTACTCGGTACCCGGAATTGTATCCCCTAAATATCATGCTCGTATTTTTAGACTTAATGTAGAAATAATTAACAATTATGTTAATATATTTAACTTAGAATAGTTGACAATTGACAGGAAATCTAATGTTATAGTTCAAAATTGTATCCAGAAGGTATTTTGTACCAAATAATTTTAAATAATTAAATTTTTGATCATTTCAATTCCTGTGATTTATACATTTTTTATATTCCTTTTTATGTAAAATTGAACTGGTTGAAAGTTTATACAATTTTTTTATTATTCATAAAGTTTAAATTTTTAATCCAGTTTTTAAGAGTTCTAAATTTATTTTTATAGTCTTTAGCTGAATAAAATTCTTCAGGTTTAAAAATTCACTTTCAATGTTTAGATTTTTAAATAATTTAATATTTCAACCATAGAGGTTGAAAAAAATCAACAAAATCGTCCAAAATATATTTTTAATTTCATAAAAATGTGATGAAGTTGAAAAATTTAACTTAAATTTTCAACCATGGTTTCAACATGTTATCAATATATCGATTTCAACAATTATAAATTTTCGGTTATGGCTATATCGGTGGAACTTTGCCAAAACACGAAATCTAGTTTTTTCGATATTTTGAGATAAGTTCTGATTTCGATTGCTAAACATTTAATCTCCAAATTTACAATAATAATAATCTTGAAATTTACAATATTATTCAAATTTTTATTTGGTATAAACTAAAGAAACATGGTAAAATCAAAACCTTAATCTTTTTATTTCTGCGGTAACTTTGTCAATAAATGAATCCCCTCTAAAATTTTGGTTTACGAAACTACAATACAAGACACATTATCCTAATATCAATAGTTGAACATTTCACAAGCATTTTATTATGATGACAAGTTAACATCGAATTTTCCAAAATTGGTCTACTAAAAATTTTTAATTACGTACATATCGTGTTTTGGAAAAGTTCCATAGGTATAAAGCATTATTATAGTCATTATTGAAATTTTGTATTGACATAAATTATTAATTATTAATTAGATAAATTTTGTCCATAACATAAAATTTATCTAATTAATAATTACATATATATAGTTAATGTTAACGCACCAATTTTGGCTATTTGAAATTTTTACATAACACCACTAATTATAGCAAAAATTTCTCGTATGCCGTGTAAAAATTTTAAAAAAATTAAAAAATCAAAAGAACCAAACGTGCCATAGTTTTTTTAGTATATATATGGAATATAAATCGAAGCTTTAAACCGAGACATGCGGCGGTCATTTCATGTCCAAGTTGATTTCTTACCGTTGATTTTAAATATTTCATACAAGAAAATAATTGTTCGCACCCATATGTTGAGTAAACATTGTTAAAATCGCTTTAGCAACTAACTTCATAGAGTTGAATTGATCTGGCAACGAAATCTCTGCTGATACAATTAAATTTTCAATTCTAGATTCAACTGGTAGCTTTTGAATATCACAGTTGTTGCAATTGAGATTTAAATCCATAAATCCAACTTGAGATTTCCATAAACTTATTTTTCCATAAAGCACTTTGTTGCAACTTAAGTGTTTCCATTTCCAGGTTATTTATTTTTAGCGCCTCAAACTAATCGAACAGTTTATATTCACAACAAGTATGTGGACATAAGAAATTGGAATATTTCAACTAGATGGCAAAATTGAAAGAATCTTTCATTCACTATTTCCTCTGCAGAATCTTTCATTTCCTCTGGATAAGAGAATATTATTTTCAAAGCTCAATTTTATTTCATTTTTATTTTCCTTATGTTTCTATTATTTACTAAGTGTCGACAATTCAGTTTTTCACAACCCAGCAAGAAAAATTATGTAACTACAAAATGTATCTTGAAAACAAAAATTTCTTAATTGTGTACTAAACAGAATTAAACAGGCAAATATTTTCTTTCCGGGTGACATAAATTAACATAATGTCGATCTGTCGGTCTGTAGACACGTGCAGGGCAAATTTGGTAAAACGGATTGTTAATAGAATTCATTAACTAAGTCTTAAATACGTACATCTCAACTTGTAATATACTCGTACATATATTTGAAAAAAATACTTAGCCATTTTATTTATGTTTTTAATTATAATTATTTAAATGGCCTATCTCGCTGTCTGTAATATTTAAATAATAAATTCTCTGTTCGATAAAATTTTGCAGTAACCGTCGGTTTAGTAGTGGCCATATTTGATTATTTTTTTTTATAAGACCTCCGGATGTAAAATTATAATATTTTATTTTATTAACTATTTTAATAGATTTAGTAAAATTGAACGCAAAATTGAGTTTGAAATCTAAATATTTACCCCTAAATATTTTAGATTATATTTCCCATCAATTGAATTATTATTTATTATAAATTAATGGTTTCTATAGTAAGTTATTGCTATAGACGAATGTAAAGATAACATTAAGAAATTAAAATTGAATTCATCAGAAGTTTTGAAATCTGAAATAAATCATAGATTGAAAATCAAAATAAATGATAAAAAAACATTCACATATTGCAAAAACTTACTCCAAAATAAGTACCAACTAATAATAAGATAATATAATAGCTTAAATTCGTCTGTCTGTCTATAACTCGATAATAATTAAGCTATTAAGATAGATCCATGGGTTCGCAATGGTACCATTGAGTCAAGGGTGCTCAAATTGGTATAATATATTAGTACATTTTGTCATTCCATGTTGTTTCCATGAAATTTTATTCTTGTGAGGCTAACCTAGACAACTGAAAATCAGAAAAAGCATACTTTCAAAACTAAATAATTTTGATACCACTGCACTGATTTTAATGAAATGTTTCTTTTTTAAACCTGTCATCTGACAGTCTTTACTGCTAGTTTGATATATAATATGTCTGTAACTCGGAGGTAACGAATTAACACACTAGGTAGAAAAAGTCTGCGTACATCAAATGAAAATCTACGTCTTTTAAGAATCACTCTTAATGTTTTTGAGATGGGTTGTAGTAGTTTTGTGGTTTCATCTATACTAATATTATCCCATTCATCTCACATAACTCGTTTCAATATATCCTTCCAAGTTATGTCGAAAAAATTTCATTACGAAAAATTTTCATTATTTTTTTAAACAGCTAAGTGGTCACATCAGGATCAAATCCAGTCTTAGGTTTATGAACTTTTCGCCGAATTTTTAAAACACGGCTTATCTAACACAAGTTATTGGCATAAAATTAATGACAAAAAATTCATATCCTAAAATTTCCCAACTTAAAAATTACTCGTCCCTCCCCATAGCCAAATAGCCTGTGTTCTGTTCACAGTTAAGGGAAAATATTCTCAATATTTGGGTATGAATAAAAAGAAAAATAAAAAAAGATGCCAACAAACAAAATAATATCTAATCAATGAAAATTAATATCTAATCAATGAAACTTTATTTCAGATTATAAGTAACAATTAATTTTTTTTAAGTTTTCACACTTCACAGTTAAATAAAACTGTAATCTGACTGAGTCTTCAATATTAGTTAGTTTTTTGGTTTTAAACTAATAACTTGTATCCATTATGTTGCGTTGCCTATAATCATAAAACTGAATACGAAATTTATGATTGTTAGTCGAAACATTTGTTAATTGCTATTAACAAATGTTAGACTAACAATCTATTAGTTTGTTGCAGTAAATATTCGTCACTTTATACAGAAATTTATGATTTCATCCACTCTGTGGACCGTAGTGCTTAAGGAGTAGTATGTATTAGGTGTTATTATTATTTATTAAGTCGTCGTAATATTTGTCGTGAATCCAAGTATTTGATATTGATATAGACATAAAGACTAGGTTTAAAATGAGTTGGACGATATTATTAGGTTGTTTATATTTTTAAATTAAGTACCATTAAACATATATATAATTTTTTAATTTTTTTCCTTATTTATTCATTCGAAAACACAAAAAATTTCACATATAATTTAAGTTTTTCATATTTTTTTTTTTTTGTATTAACTATAAATAATGTATATGACTATATAAAAAATGGTGTATCAGAATCAGTGCAATTTTTGTTTTCGTTAAATGGATTTATTTCGTTAAATGCATTTATTTCGAATCGAAAATTATTTAGGTATAAGTTTCAAAAATCTGATATAAGCGATTTTGAAGTACAAGTAAAAATTTACTCAACATTTTGGATTAAATATGTTCAATGATTAAAATGATTTTTAGACTGTTACCGAAATTATTAAATATGCTAAAAATTAATTTCTATAATAAACAATTTGTTCTAATAACCAGGTATGTACAGTTTACTGGGAGTTTCATCTGGTCTGAATGGGGGTAAATATAGAGATCTGAAAAATATATATAATATTATCGTTAGATTTAACATTATATTTAAATTTATATTTACGATCCATCGGGTACTTCATATGCATATCCATCTTGACCGGCTGATCCAGAAGTTCGTTCAGTTCCAGCATTATAACTAAAATCATCACCAATTTGACCATTACCACGATCCGCTGAATCAAGATTTTGATTAAGGAACTGGAATCCTTTGTTACCAATTGCATCTACAATAATTCTAAGAAACATAATTAAAATATAATTCGAAATTAAAATTTTGAAAAGTAAAAATATAATTACTCTGGTATATCAATATCTAGTTCTGTGATTGGATGATAACCTAGTTCATCTGCAGTATATCTAGATAAAAAAAAACAATTAATTTTATTCCAATTTTTTTTTCAAAGAACGACCTCAAGCTTACCTTACTCTGTATCTTTTGCCATCAGCACCTGTATATGAATAAGAACCACTTACTACGAAAGTTTTTCCATCTTTTAGTTTACCAACTTGATTTAATTCAATTCCATTTTGTGTTTGAAGACTAAAAAAAATGTATTAATGTTTTGAATAGCATTCGTATTCAGTTTTTAAAAGCAATAAAATCAATGTTTAAAAATATATTAAGATTTAATGCAAAAATACTATAATGTTAGAAGAGACTTTTTTCACTTTATATAGCTAAGTAACTATGTTTTGTGATTACTAAATTACTGTTGAATTATTTTATTTTAGTAAAACTATCCGTATATAATGATAAATTTATTTCGCAAGGACCCCTGCTGTTTACCATAATTACCATTATCCTTGAGATTTTCCATAGCATTCTTTTGTTATATTATCTTATGGATTCTAATACCGAAATTACTGGTCGTATAGATAGCTGCAGTACAGTACTGGGTTCGACCAATAAATTGTAAAGTAAGTTTGAGAGGCTTTAATGGAGGCCGAGTTGTAGCGGCCTCCATTAAAGCCTTATCTATAAGATACTTATCTATAAGATACTTTTCTACTAATTATATAAAATATTATATGCTGCTTACAATAATTTGACTTTTAAAGATTATAATTCATTATTCAAGTAAAGAATTTAGTAAATTATCTTATTCTACAATGATTTTGTATAAAAATTCAGAAAATATTTATTTATTATTAAGTAAACAAAGCAATTACATAAAAATGTAATTGGTTTGTATTTTTTGTTAACAATTAAACAGGATCATCAAAAAACAAAAAAAAAATATTATGTAATGCTAGAATAATTTTCATTATTATTATTTTTTTAAAAAAAAAAAAACAATATATTTATGTTGAAAAATTTCAACATGAAATTAGAAAAAACCCTTACTAAATATGTGCATTTCTAAAAATATAGGAATAGCCCATTGCCAAATTATTAAATATTGATTTTTTATTTATTTTTTCTAGCAAAAAGAAATAAATTTATGTTATTTTGAAACTATAGCCTTCAAAATATTTTATATCATAATAAATTAAAATAAAAAATGTATATTTTATAAATTGCGCCGACAATTATGATTTAGCTTATTCAAATTAAGAATTTTATACATCCAGCAATTTTCGAATTTATAAAAAATATATTAATTAATTCAGAAAAACAAAAAACATCAAATTTTTTGAGATAAAAGGCGTTTTTATCACAAATATTACACGAATTTGGAAAAAATATCTATACAAAAAAAAAAAAGTTTTTAATTATTAGAAATGTTGCTATCAATGAATATAATATATATATACATATGTACAAAAAAAAATATTATGTAAAAACTGGTTTTCTTATTAATTAATAAATATTTGATGACCTTGAAAGGTATATATCTAAATATCTATACATATATATTTAAAAAAAAAAAAACAAAAAAAAAATTAATAAAATAAAATAAAAATTGATAAAACATAAAACCCAAAATTTTAAAATATATAAATTTTTAGTTATACTAAAAAAAAAACACACACAAAAATTATCTTTAAAACTGAATCATTAAAATCAATAATATTTATTCATTTATTTGAACCTGCTTAAAACAAGTTGTAGAAAAGGAACACAAAAACTACATATACATTTGAAACATAATAGAAATTAAAAAGTGCCGCGAAAGATACTATTGCACAATAGTGTCTGTCAAATTTAGAAGATCTTTTATTTTCAGTACCAACTACTAAATACTTCGTAATCTTACAAAGACTTTAGTAGGACGACAGTAATTGTTAACATAAGGGTTTCTTTGATTTGCACAAAAGAAAAGCTTTTATTTTCCCAAAAAAAAAAAGTTTTCTCTTCAAAATTAATTTTTTTTTTGTTTATTTTTTTATGAAAAAATTTTTACCTGTATTTAAATTTTCCTTTTCCTTGATTTATATTTTCAAATCCTAAAGTTTTTGCTATTTTTACATCACCTTGAAAATTTGTAGGCGGTTTACCATCAACATCATCTATATCTTCCGGTAATGTAAATTGATCATTTGGTGAATATTTAAAAAGATCTGTATTTTTTTGTGTAATTTCATTTGTTTTCGATTTGATTTTTATTCCAGCTGAGATTGTTACAAATCCTAAAATTAATATCTAGAAATCATAGAATAAAATTAAATTATAAATCATAAGTATATATTTTCACATATATATGTTTTTTGTATCTTTGGCTTGGAACAATGTTTATTGAATAAAAATTTTTTTAAAATGTTTTTAAAATTAATATGGTTTTATAAAGGATAATATAGTTTTGCCTTAAACATAATCTAAAATTGGTGAAATATCATTTCTTTTGATATAAAACATTTATGATTCTTGAGGATATAAAATATTTAAATAATTTATTTTAATGCTAATTCTTATGAAAATTATTATTAGTTTTGGTGATCTCAAAAGTATCTTTTCCATGTGTTTTTTTATTTTTTTGCGAACAAATAAACATAATAAAATAATATTCTAAAATTTGAATAAAGAAATTTAATTTAAACATTTATTAGTATCGTCGTGGTTTTTTTTTTTTTAAGTAATTTAAAAACATTTAAATTTAAATAAATTTTGTTTGACATTAAAACAAAAAAAAAAAAAAAACAATATTTATAATTTTTTTGTCTGGGCTTTACCCAATGAGATAAAATGCTAAAATAAATATTTAGATATACATATTTGTATATAATATATACATCCATAATTCCATTAACTTTTTTTATATATCATATATATTGCATAAAAATTAATTTTTATATCTAAACATTTTAGACATCATAACAAACTATTAAATTTAATTTGAATAAAAAAATAAAAAATGAAACATCAAAAATTCCCACAAAATAATTTCTGCTTTTTTTTTTTCGTATATTTTAAACATAAATTATAAATTTTTATTTGCGATAAAAGAAAACATTTTTTTTTTTAAATTATATTCTTAATGATAATTATTAGATTATAGATAAAAAATCTATAAGATAATTCCGGATATTATGGATATTTTTATGATTTTTGTAATGGAAATATGTCTAAATAATACGCAATAAATAAAATTAATGTGAAAATTCTTGTTTTAAATTTAATTTCACTACATAATACATAATTATGTACCTACAATTTCAGTTATAATGAAAAATGTCAGAACCATTTTTCTACTAAAAAAGAATTCAAATTTTTAATTCATCTTTAATTATATTTGAATACATATTTTATTTTAAAAATCAGTTTAGATTTGTATGAAAAATATTTATGATATTTTCCAGTAATTTTGAACAATAAACATTTATGAAATTTATTATATTTAAAATTTCTAATATCATAACAAATACATAAGTATATATATTCTTTTAAGTAGCTTAGTTAATAATTTTATAACTAAATGTTATAAATGTATAATAATTTTTTTTCAATATAATAGGAAAATATTGAAAATTTTATATCCGTAAAACTAAACCAGTAGAGTGGAAATGACGATACGGAAGAAAATCCCATAAAAATATTATATAAAATTTCAAATAAATGAATTTCAAATAAAAAAACAAGAAAATTATAAAATAAATTATTAATAATATTTAAAGTAAAAATCATAAAGATTATTTCTATTAAATAAATTTTGATATAAAAAAAAAAAACATAATTTATTTAAGTCAAGAAATTTATGTATAAAATAGATATTATGATGATCGTATTTCATAGTCTTTAAAAATAAAATATCTATCCTTCTATTAAACATAAATTTTACAAATTTAGTATTAAAGTATTTTTATTACTCAAATATAAATAAGTAATAAAAAATTTTAAATTTTGAACCAAAACTTCAAAATAATTAATTATAATTAAACGAATTATATTACTAATAATTAATTAATCAAAATTTATCACTAGTTTACTGGTTTTTCTTGAAATAATTTTGCTAGTCAATAAACTTGAAAATAAAAGTATTTTGATTTTAATAATTATATTATCTGTAAACTATCACACATTTAACGATTAGCTACACTATAATTGATGTTAGCCGTATTTTACTTTAATTAAAAATTTAGGGAGACGTATAGCATAAAATTTTATAATAGATAATTTAGACAATAATTATAAATCTGATTTTAAAATAATTTATATGTATTTAAACATAAATTATGCATAGTAATATTTAACGAAAAATATATTTATGTTTTTAAAACTTTCTGCCCATATAAATTATAAGATTAATTAATGTATTCTTAATACAGTCAGTATCTTTTTATCTAAAAACATATAATTTTTATCTAATCTCAATTCTATTATAACTATGTAGTATATATGAAAAAATATCAAGTTTGACGGTAAGGAAACATGTTTAATATTTAAAAGAAAAACTCATTAAAATTAAAAAGATATTAAAAATGCCTGTGCATAATTTAAATATAATGTACTTTCTAACTGATGCAAATGCATAAACTGGCTATTTAAATAATTATACTTTTACAAATTGTATATTTGCGAATAACTAAAATACGAATTACTTATTAGTGAAAAATTATATTAATTCTGACTTAATTGGCCGGTTTCTTATTTCTATATCAGGATATTTTTGTGTTAATCACTAAGGATTATTTTTCACTGATGGTAAATACTTTATATAATTCCGAGAAGATTCTTATTTCATTTTAATATTTTTTTTTATTTTTGGATTTATTTCAACACTTAATACATAATTTCAATTTATTTGATTTTGTAATTAATACCATCGAATAAATTAAAAACCAAAAACACTTAAATACTAATTTATCAAAATCAATAATCCATGTTGTGTATCAATAATAATAACGGTATCAATCAAAGTGTTGCCGGCCTTGAATAAAAAAAAATATTTCCTATACTAGGTATTTATGCATAAGATAGATTATAGATATGTTTGCGAAAAGGGAAATAACTAAAAAATGAATAATTATTAATAAAAATTATGTTTTTTTTTTCTATGTTAATGTTTCTTATGTTTTTTTTGTTTTTTCTAATAAAAATTATGAAAATATGTTTTTTTTTAGTTTATAAAAATTACACAACACCAAAAAATAATACAAAAAAAAACTATTAATTTTGAAATTTTTATTTAAATTCTTTTAGACTTTTTATCTCACTTTTTTTTCGGTTTTTTTTTTTTGGGAATTAAAAATTGCGATAAACACTAAATTTTATATTTTAGAAAAAGAAGTAATAAGAATCAATTTAAAACACAAAAAAAAAATTAGAAATTTAAACAAAAACTTACGAACTTCATTTTAATATTTTATTAGGAATTTATAGATAATATTATTCAAATGATAATGTTTCAGCTTTTAAAAATGAAATAACTTTAAAATTTGTTTAATTTTCTTATATATAGAGGTGTAGGTTTTTTAACTGATCATGACATTGACAAAATGATACCCCCACTCCTTAAATTTTAAATAATAATAATAAAAAAAAAAAAATATTCTTTAAAATTATTCATTTAAAATATTATTTACTATATATTTTTTTTTATATATAATGGATATATGTAAATTTTTGAATAATTTCAACCTGATTTGTGCCACCTGTAAAAATTTCACAATAACTTTTTTTTTTGACAACAAAAAAAAACCTAAAGAAATCATCATTTTAATCACAACCATCTCAATATTCTATATTAGCACAAATTCTATCATATATTTAAAAAAAAAAAATACATTCGTTAAAAAAAAAAACCTACGCAAATATTTAAATCTAGCTATTAGCCGGTTGGTACCTTTAATTTTAGTAATGCATGCGTTCTTTCGTACACACTTTATTATTTTATTTTTTTTTGGTCAATTTCAAGAAATTTTCAGTATTTTGCATAACCGGATTTTTATTAGATATCAATTCTGCAAAAGTATTTAATGCTTTGAACTTGAAATTATAAAGTCATGACTTTTTTTTTTTTTTTTGTAAAGTTTCTGTAGATAAACTCAGTTTGTTTAACTTAATTTCTTTCAAGTTAATTAAAATATAAATTTTTGTTGATTATTATAATACATATATTAATTATATAAATGTCGCATGGCAGATGAACTTATAAATAAATAAATTATGTCTAACAAAGTGTAGGAAAAACCAAATAAAAATCTTTTAATACTTGAATATCGTAAATTTTAATTATCGTAAGTATTAAATTGTGCGATCCTTTGAATGCAATATAGGAAAATTAAAGTATATATTGAAGAAACTTTAATTTCGTATATTCAATTCAAATGGATCAAATAATTAAAAATTAATTTTTTTTATATTTATAAGAAAATTTAACATTTACCCTTAAACTATTGATACATAAAACTAGCAATAAATATGACTGCTAAGTCTTTTAGCAAACAACGTATTGCTAACAAAATTATAAATTCTTAATTAGAAATATATATATATATATGTTCTGGAAACATAAATTTACATAAATTGAACTGAATTAATCCTAAATCTATAGCTTCTTAATTTTTTTCATTTTAATTAGTACCAAAAAAAAATTTTAAATTAGCATAAAAATAATTTAAAACTGCGATGAAATCAACGAAACAAAAAAAATTGACCAATTTAAAAAAAAAAAACTACTTTAATATTAAGTTTTACGATGTTCGATTATAATCTGTTTTATGTTATGTATAGTATATATATATATACTTATATACTTAAAACTAATTTGCTGTATATGACAAATCGTATTTTTTGTCTTAGAAACAGTTTTGATGTTACATTTATTTTCTAGAAAAAAAAAATGTCAAGAAACCTATTTATAACTAATGTTGTCTTAATATTTATAATCATAAATCATTAAATAATGTAGTTTTTGAATTTAACAATATAATCGAAATAACCATTATAGCCGCATTCAGTATTGATTTTTGAAAAAAGGAAATATGTAAGTCATTTATTAATCTGTGTTAATCTATTCAAAAAAAAATGTTAACTTTAATAACTAGTTTATAGCAACAAATATTAATTTTCATTTAAATAATAATTAAATATGTTTAATAGGAAATAATTAAATAAAAAACCTAACAACAAAATTAACTTAAATTAGATTTAAATTTAGTAAAACATTTTTTTAAATGATTTATTCTATGGATTTAATTAAATATAATATAATTTTTATAAAATATAATAACGAACACCACTGACATATTTTCGGCAATAATTCTAATTTAATTACTTTTGAAATTGTGTAAATTAAATAAAAATTTTTGACAAGTATCTAATATCAACAAAAATTTTTTGTTTATTTTTTGAATCTTGTTTTATTTTGCTGTAAAAAAAAAACTATAATGCTAAAAAATTTGGTTTGAACTTATTTTGTTTTGTATCTGCATAATATTAATGAATAAAAATTAATGTATGGCAATTCTTTCTTGATTTCGTCAGAAAATTAGCACGTAATAAGGAATATCTAATAAAATATGAATTTTATTAGTTATATTTGAAACAAATAACATCTACCAGAGAACATATCCTAATATATTTAATTAAACAAAGAGCTGTATTAATATTTTTTTATTAAGTCACATTATAAAATATTTAATTATAATTTATATTATATTAAAATTTTGAATAAAATTAGTATTTATTTTACAACTCAATTTTTTAAACTTATTTCATCACTCTGCTTTTCTCTTATCATATCTTTCATTTTTTTTGGAATAAACGGCTTTCCTGACCGGACCTCATTTTGCATGGACCCATTTTCATCGTCAGTAAACGGTAAATTTCGTTTACCACATCTTACTAATTGATTTATTTTTTCCAAATCCTAAAACATTTAAATTATATGAACAGTTAAATATGATAAATTAAGCAGTACAAATTATTCTATGATTCGACGAACTCTAACTAAAATGTAATTTTTCGTTTTTCAACTATAGTTTTTAAAAGATACAGTTGTTCCATAAAAACGCATATCATTTGCAATAAACATTTTCAGGAATTGATCTAATTAATAAATTATCTATGGAATATTAAATTCTGATTTAGATTTTTCGAACAGCATTCGACAAGAATTATTGGGTTCGTTTTAAACATGTTTTCCATAGTTATTATTTTTATTATATAATCATTTGAATTGTTGAATATATGGATTCAATTTATCACATTTTTTAATAATCGTATCGCTCTGCATTTTTGTAATTAAATAGCTAAGAAAAATTGCTGTAAAATTTCATTGTAAATGCAAATTATCAAAAGATATATAATTTTGGAATCATTGTTATGTTATTATAACCGTTAATTTATAAATCTAAAAACTAAAAAATGTTTTTTAGTTTTTAGATTTATGGAACAATATTATTGTTTACATATTTTTTTTCAAAAAATCTTCTAAAAAAGATACACCCGCTACTGATAAATATCATCAATATATTAAACGAAAAAAAAAACTTATATTTACACAACGTAAATTTTTAAAAGTAAAGAATAAATAAAAGTAATGCATATACACAAGGTAAATTGTAAGTAGAATAATTTTTATAGCAGAATTTTGTGTATTTATTATTTTCCAATATATCTAGGTGGACAGATTTCAGAATATCGAATAATCCAGATCAATAGAGAATGTACAGAATAAAAATTAAGTATACATGCTTTTTTCAAAATAATAAAATCAGTTTGATTTGAAACGTTCAACCAACCTTCAAACAATTTTTGTATAGAGAAAAGCAATATGTACATATTTTGTCATATACGAAATTTATTTTAGGTATAGAAAAATATGTTTGAAGAGTAAAAGCTTCAAAAATATTTAATTTAGTATAGCGAAAGCGAAATATAATAATGTATTCAAATTTTGTATGGACAAAACAATTATTGAATAGGACTTAAATTTTGGTAAACTCGAAACTAAATTTCAGTTAACGCTTTCAGTGCAGTATCTCAGAGTAGAAACCTGCAATTTTTTTTTTTTATCACACTTTGCCCACCCAGAATTTTGCATCACGTCACGAGCCGCCACTGGTTGTTTGATAATAAACACTGCAAATGTTGCAAAATTAATATTGCTCTAATTTGAATCTACATATATATATGAAAATTTTTAGATTATTGTTCTTTTAAATATAAAATTACATTTATATTTTTTTAAAATCCTTCGTTAAGTATTAGTGTCGACACTTTATTTAATTACCTTAGCTGGACTCTTGCAAAATTCATACGTTATACTGTTTGGCGATTCAGGAACATACGTTTTTTCTAAAGGCTGAATATATAAATGATGGTTTATTAGCAATTGTTTTGGAGGCGGAACTTTTTCTGGCGGATGAGGTGATAGTAGTAAATTTTTTTTCTAAAATTTCTTAATTAAAAAAAATATAATCGTAAATTAATTATAGTATATTACTGATTTCGTTCTATCGCCAAACTCCAATGCATATGGTGTCATTTTTTGTACGTAAACATTGTTGTAAAAATGGATAATATCATTATACGTAGCAGGAAGTGTCTCACCTTCGACAAAAAATATATTTTATTATAATTAAAAAATACTGCATAAAATAATATTAATAGTTATTGAAATAATAATTATTTTAGATCAACAAAATTTAACTAATTCACATTGAAAGTTAATGTAAAATAAAAGAATTGAAAATTAGAAATAATTACCATATGCATTGATACATTCTGATTTGATCAAAACTTCTCTATAGATATGACTTGCAGCTTGGGGTTGATTTCGATAAAATCTCATTATATCGGTAAATGTTTTTTCTCTAATATCTTTCACCTATAATATAAAAAAATCATTGCATTAATATTCAAATTAGAGTTGTATTTAAGAAGGCATATTAAAAGAATGTCTGGCACCTTTATAAAAACATATATTGCACACATTATTATTTGATCTAAATGTCTATCCTGCATAAGCTCTGCAGTTTGAACCACAGAATGTTCAAATAATGTCCATATTTGTCCTAAATTTTCGTCATCTCTTAAATCTAATTCTTTGCACAACTCTGAAATCCGCATGAACGCTAATTTGTAGAACTAGAAGAAAAATATATAATTTTTTATATGTCATAATTGTTGCAGAAAATACTTTTCGGCAAAATAATAAAAGAGAACCAGCTCCCCTGCGACCATTATTTTCATTTTTCACATTTTCTACAGCAGCTAAAAATGTATTAATATCTTACAAATAAATATGATTAAAATACATACTGAAAACTTACCTTTACCTGCATTAAAAAGATCTCGTCTAGCTGAATCGCTACACGATGACTGCTTAAAGCAATCGTATGCTGAATTCATTGGTGACAACAGCACTGAAAATAAATGTGCAAGAAGTAATTCATTTAAATTTCGTGACAAAAAAAATATTACTTACAACTTCTCTCTAAATTAGATGAATCAACTTTTTTAATAACAGATAGTCCAGACACAAAATTTGTTTTTTTATTATCTACACTTATCCAAGAAGGAAAGGAACCGTATTGTTTAATTACATTCCATAAAATTGAATCGCTACGCCACACTAAACAATCTAAACATTTTTCTTCTATCGTGTTCAAATGAATTATTAATATGCGTGTTAGTGTATCTTCATGCCTAGATACAACTAATTCAATAATTTTGTAAAACTGGAAAGGTTGTAAGTTGAAACAATCTAGAATCCAAGGAAACTTCAAATGTGAATTGTACGCTACGATTACTATTTCTAAGCAACAAGCCATTAAAGTGGTATGAAGAATATCCGATTGTATTAAAACCTGCAGATTAATTTAAAAATAATGGATTTATCAAATTTATGTTTACAATTTTATAATACTTGTATAAAAATACAAATATTTGACTAACGCAAAGAAAGCAAAATTTAAGTCAATATATATATAGTGGATAACTTGCATTTTGGAATTGGCGACATATATAAAATATGAATAAATTATCCCCAATGTCATGGAGTTTGTAAATATACATGGAAATTTACTTTTGTCCTATAGTATGTTTCCAATATATAGGCTGGCCCGGGACCACTTATAAATATTTGACAACTTGTAAAAATGCTGAGTGGGGGCGATGTTTCTATATTCAATACCCAATGAAGTATAGTGCATTATTACTTCATTTAATCAGGCAAGTACCAGATTTTTTAATTTCTCAATTAAAACTATTTTAGAATACCAAGAAAACCGAAATGTCTACGTGAAAACGTTTTATATGGGAAAATCGTTGTTAAAACTATGGCATACTGACATAATGCAATTCTGCAAAACAAAAATTTTATAAACGCAACATGTTTACAAAATGGACTTTCTGAACAAATGCATAAAGATTTTTTTTCCTTCTTTTGAATACAATTTGTAAATTCAAAATTCTATCATCAACGGTAATAGTTGAAAAGAGACTAATCATTTACTTTAGATAATTGATTTGTTGATAGATAACTGATTTTTTTAAACAAACGACCTTTAAAATACTTGTATCCACAAGCATCCTGATTAATCAGATTATTTCTTTTGATTTTAAATAAATAATTAGATTTTGTGCTTCCAATCCAATAAATTATGAATCATAAAAATTACCTTTAATTCTAAATTAGGCTTGGTCTTGATTTCCACTCGTACTATTTTTTCTATTAAATAATAATATATACTTTTAGCCAACTGGAACCTTTTTTCTGCTTCAGATTTTGTAGGATATTTTTGGCAAAATGTTTTTCCCATATCAGATATTAAAGTTTCCAACTTATCAGATATGGTTGAATCCGCATTCCTATTAAATAAAGACTATTTTAAAAAATATAAAATGTATGTTATGTTATATATAATAATCTACAAAATTTATTAAAAGTAGAATCAATGTAATGTACGAGGTTCTAGTTTTTCAAACAATTCACAATCATTCGTATTCCAGCAGTCCGGAGAAAATGTCACGGTGGACTAAATTCATAATTCAGTAAACTTAAAATTTACTGCTTTCGGGCTGAATATCTGAATTAATCAGTTGAATTTTATTCAATTACCGACTATTTTTTTGGAATTCAAAATTAAAAATTTTTAGCTGTTGCGACGATTTTTTTGGAATTCAACAATAAAAAATTTTAGGTGTTGCGATTTTTCGCCGCAGCTACAATTGATATGAATACCAAAATATTGATCATATAAAAATCTTATAGTTAAAGTCAATATTAATCTATTTGTAAAAAGCTAAAGGTGATGCCGATAAAAACCCGCACACCAAGCTTTACTTTGTTGCGGGAAAAAAACCTTGTAACGTTTACTAAAAGAGAAAAAATATTATTCAGCAACTCTACGAATACATCGTATGCTACTGGTATGCGGCTGTTGGAATACAAAATTTTGAAATTGCGGCAACTTTCGATCGGTAGGTTTATTGGAATAGACCAGAATGTAGTATTGCCATGATTTCCATCTTTCGTTCCAAATTTCCCATTTTTTGCCAACCACAAATTTGTACATAAAATTTCCATGAAAGTATACGTTTTTTTGTTTGAATTCGACTTTTGTTTAACATCTATATGTCTAGTTAATAAATGTGTATGATTTATGATATGCCAAATTCGAATATATGAATCGTTCCGAATTAATTAATTTTTGGATCAAACTTAAATTAATATCTATAAAAAAATTAAATTAATATTATATTTTGTATTAAATTATATATTATTCTATGAGTAATTAGACAAATATTAAAAAGTCTTGTTGAAAATTCCCAAAATATAGGAAATTTTCCACAATTTGACAAAAGTGCTACCTTTTTTAAAATGAATCAGTTGCGGCGTTCAAGAGCCAAAAAGTGATTAATGTGTACATGTGAATGTTTTTAATAAAAATAGGAAATTTGATAAATGCATATACGGGTAGATCCTCAATAATTCGAAGCCCGTATAATTCGATTTACCCCTTTAATTCGACTTTTTTTTAAACTCTGTAGAAAATTTTATTTAAATTATTTTGCTCGGAAAATTCGATTTCCCCGTTAATTCCATAAAATTTTTAGTTGAAGCATCGAATTATCAGGGTTTTACCCGTATTATAAATGTTAGTTGCTATATATACAATTATTGAATAACCTTAAAAATTCTGGTTCAACCGTTTTTTCAGCTATACTCTGCAATTTGTTTACACTTTGGGTCGCACTTGATATTGGTTCAGAAATGTCCTTTTTAGGAAGTAGATGTCTTCTCGTGAAAGGTGTTCCTGGAACCAACGACTTGATAACCGAAAAATAATAGATAAATATATTATTTGAGACATTCTTGAATTATAGGAACTTTTACGGTTTATATAAATACAAATGGTTTATAGTAAAAATTTATACTAAAAGAAATTTCTTTCGCTAATCTTGTAGTTATTTGCACACCAAAATGCTAATACTACTTTTCCTAAGATACATTTTGTTATTATTTATATTATTAATAGAATTAATTTAATACTTACAGCACAAATCTGAGAGTGTTTCGCTCTATCAGCGTCTGTGTCTAATTTTTTAAAAACAACATTATCTACAAATAAAATTGGTGAATTCGAGTTAAAAATATATTGCTAACATACTTAAAAACATTCTTTCGTCAAAGTCACCTACGCTCAAAACATATTGTTCATAAGTATTATTTAATGATTTTAAATTTTGCATGAAATTATTATTGGATATTATTTCCATACATGAATCAGTGTGTCCTTGAAGAGTCTGAAAAGCCATTTTCAACAAACAAACAAAAAATCTAAAATTCAAGATACCTTTGTATGCATAAATTTTTGTATAATTTTTTTAAACGAATACATTTTCATTTCATTGCATTCTACATATTGTGCATCATGCAATTCACATAACAATTTAAGAATGCATGTTGGTGAGTTCGTTGGAGAAAAATCAGTACCATCTATTGTTTTAACTTTGTCTATAAATGATGGATTAATTATATCCTCTCTTTTTTCTTGAATAGTATTTAAAAATACTAAGTCAATACAACACAACAATAAATGAAATGACGTAACGATATCCACGGTATGTGTTGGATCTTCACCTTTAGTGCATAAGAAGAGACACCAACAGAAGTCATACAATTTGCTAGATGAGCATTTTCCAGGTCTATCGTATATAAAGAATAAAAACATTTATATTAGCGACATTTATATTTTGGATGGGATATATTTTTAAATTTTATTCATAAAAGATTAGTGAATCTAATATGTTGGTTTAATATCAATATACTTTATTTTTTAACCTAAAATGGATTATCGATATGTATTAATTCATTTCAATAAATTTTTTTAATCAAAAATTTGAGTGTTTTGATATTATTAAAATCAACATATTTGATTCAACAACCTTTTTTATCCCCCTAAATAAGGCACAAACCTTTATTTTTCTAAATAAGATACATTTCAATAAGCACTAGGTACTTACTTTGCCTTCTTGGTTCTTTTCTCTGTTGGGGAAGTTACAAATAATTTTTCAAAAGTATCATTATACTTTTGATATAAAACAAAAGAAACTCCAAAGCTTCTTTCTAATCGTTCCACTTGAGTTAGAAAATGCTGAGGTGAGGATGTGACATCAATCCATTTTTTTATTTTTACAAAAAAATCATAGATGCTACAACAAAAGTTAATAACTTCTTTAAGTATTGTTAAAATGATATACCTTATGTGGCAACTACGTAATAGTTTTGTCAGAGAAACACAATTTCCTTTCACCACAGTAGTAGAATTACCTACAGTAGGCGTAACAGCTTCTCTACATCCAGTATACAATGTACAACAGAACCAATGCCTTGGCTCTCCCTAAAAATTAAAAATTATTTTGATAAACTTTATTTTACATATTTGTTTAAAAAGTTCTTAAATAAAAGTACTATTGACCTTTTTTTATTATATTTAAAAAGCGCTTCATGATTAAAAATTGTAACTATTTAAAAGCGTATTAAACATATTAATTAAAAAAAACTAAATTTTATAAACTATTATCTTCTTAATAAAATATGGGATAATAACATTTAGTTACTCACTAATAATTATACCAATAATGGGTATAGTGAATATTTAATTCGATAGTTTAACTTTACTCACATCCCTACATTTTATTATCATAACATTTATCATTTATTTTAACATATCTTTATATAATTTTATACCTCCAATGTAAAATTTTTAGAGACATATTCGTAAGCTTTCCAAGCTGTTCTTTCTGTTTCTTTGTCCATATTTAATTCACGACATATATCCAAATATAACATTTCTGTGGAACTATTTTTTTCATTTTGCACATTTGCCATTGTTTTATTGATTTTTAAAAAGGTCAGTCAAGAATTAATAATATTATTTTGCTACAATTTTAATACGAAATGAAAATTTACATTATATTCAAGTTGTCATTTTGATTTTATTGACATACTGAGAACTGAGAATAGAAAAAGGCGCCAAAAAATGTTTCTATTAACGCAATATTTCACATTGGTAATTGTAGATACACAATAATCAAAGCCAGTAATAGTTGTGTATCATACGTGTGGAATAATATGTCTCGTGTTCGTCGTACAGAATTAGGCCAGATTTAAATGTCGTTTATGTCCCAGTACAAAAAACAGATAAAAATATATTTTTACAAATTTTTATGTGAATTTCAATATGTCAGATATCGCAGATCATTTTAATTTTTTTTGAAAGGAGAATTTTGTAAATTTTATCTATTATAATTTTTTCTAATAAGTATTTGCAAATAAAAAAAATCGGAGATATTTTGATTACTGGAATTTTCAATTGTAAATTTTTGAAAAAAAATCGTAAATAAAAAAAATCGCAGATATTTTGATTACTGGAATTTTCAATTGTAAATTTTTGAGTTAATGTTAATATTATATAAATCAAATTTATTCAAATGGAATTTAATTAATATAATCAGTAAAAATTTGTAGTTTGAACAACGATAATTCAATTTTAATTGAAATGTGTAGTGTAAAGGAGACATTCGACAAATTTCCTTATGCTTTTAGACATATGATATATTTCGCTGCCAAATACCTAAAATTTCCCGACGGCATTGCCCCTTTTTTTAATGTAAAATAATAATAAAAAAAACTCTTTCTGTCATGCGATATAAACGACATTTTTTGCCCAATAAAACTTATTCTCAACGAAAATGTATAACATATATTCATATATATATAATGAAAAGCTATCAACTATATTAAACCAAACATAAGGAACATAAAAGAAGATTGAAAAAACTTTTACTATGCGATGTACGCAATCCAATTCCCTTGCTGTGAATTTCCTAAAGTTATGAAAAAATTGAGGTCCCTTTTAGTATGTTAAACATCAATAATTCAAGCGAAAATATGATTATAAAAAAACCGAAAATATGAATATAGCCAATATAATGACAATTGCATTGACTTCTATCATAATCATAGAAGCTGTATACATTCATTATATTTATGGTTTAATGAAACTTTAATTATTAAACCTGTTTAAGTCAAACTAATATTTCTGAAATTCTGTTATCTTTGACATAAAGCATAATCTTGCAAACTTTTGTTATTTTGGTTTAATATGGTAGCACTATTTATTACTTCATTAATTTAAAAATAAATAGAAATAAAGAAAGTTTTTTTAAAATGTTACAACTTCAAATTGAAATAAAACGCAGGTTAATTAAGATTGAAGCCAAATTTTTTTTTATTTGAAAGATAATTTAATGACATTTAAAAATAAGTTCCGGCATATGTCCACCATGACTAGCTTTGAGGAACCTCATTCGATCAGACTAATTTTGGACCACTTTTTCGAGTAATTCAGAATTTCATCAATAACGCAGGTTATGTTGGCTTTGGAAGCTCAGTGGCGTTATGTCGCATAACGCCACTGGATTCTTTTCTTTGGGGTTATGTAAAGTCGTTGGTTTATGTATGCTGATAATACAGAAACAATAGACGTTATGTATGTTTTGGGGGCCCTGCGCAAACACAAAAAAAAAATTTCCATTTTATTGAATTCATTTTTATTGATTTTAATTTTAAAAAATAATACAAAGAAATTATAAAGAAATTTTTCTAGCTCTTTTGCTGGCAAATTCATCAATTATGTCATTTTAACAAATTCATAAACTTTCGCTTCGTTTAAAAAATTAATCTAATGATCCAACAAGGCTACTTAATTCTGCTGCTATCCGGACATGTTTTGCTCTTTTTTGTGCGCCGCTTTCCTAATATATTTTCCACATTTCTAATATAAATTTAAATCTATATGTTCTCAAAAGATATCCGCACAACGTTAATATAAATTTAATTTGAAAAGCGAAATTAGAACTTATAATTAAATATACAAACGAATCGAATATTAATATGTAATATTCACACTAATATTAACGGTAGACACAAAATATTTAAACTATTAATGCTGTATTTTATAGTTTGCGAAAATTCACTATTTGTCCACAACAATTAAAATAAAACATATTTCTGTCGATAACTTTGAAATTATAGTACTTACAGAGGAAAATATCGGTGCTGTAAGAGCACCGATATTTTCTTCTGTACGTACAGTTCTTTGCTTGTTATTGCATCGAGTATAGAAAATGTTGTCCGAAATCTATCGATAGTTCGACGAATAATCTGCTCTAATGGTGATGGACAATTATGTAAACTATAAATTTGACGAAGTGCTCTATAACTTTGGCGAATATAACACTGATTTTGAAAATAAATTTCAACAATTTCTAAACGCTGTTACAGCGTGTGTCTTTTCTGATAATTCGTCAATGCTTACTAAACAGAAATGTCAAAACTACATGCTTTCTATCTTCTGTCAAATCATAGTTATACCTCTCGAAAGTTCTCTCATGCTAAAAAAAACAGCCTTTACGATGAATTTCTTTAAAACAATTTTTCATTTAAATATTAGTTTCTTTTAAATTTTGTTCAATACCCATTTTAAAACTCATTTGAGTTCAAACAGTCGTTCAAATACAATCAATTTCTTATTAAGGGTACCTAAATCACTGAAATCTCTGGTATTTCTTTTTAGAAAACCTAACATAGAACAGATATAATCATAATGATGAACAAAGGACAATTTTACATCTAAACTAAAATTATACCTAAATCTTTAATTTTATCAACCCTATTTACCAGTGAAGAGCCAATATTATAATTAAAGATGATAGGGATATTACGACGATGGAAAGATATGACAAACCATTTAGACAGATTAAGAGAAAAACCATTAGTTTCACAGCATTTTAAGAGGGCATTAAGGTCCGTGTGCAGATTAAGACAATCTTCAATACAATTAATTCTTGCATAGAGTTTAAGATCATCCGCATATAGAAGAATAAAACAAAAACGTAGTACGACCGGCAAATCATTTATTATAATAATAAATAATAAGGGAACTAAATAGAGTACAGAAGAATGAAAGCCAGCAGAAGAGTTTGTTTAATAATATTTTAAAAGAGACTTTATCAAATGCTATAGAGAAGTCAGTGTAGCTAGAGTCCCATCTTCAATAAAATTAACCAGCTAGTGAACGAAAACTAAGTTTGTAGAAGGAGACCTAAAACCATGTTGAGTAATCGACTTTTTTACTTTGTGATAAATTTTCGTTTTAACGATAAATAGTTTTGGGAATCACAAGTATTTTCGAAATACCCCTGTAGTTTTCAAATAAGTTTTTAGGGCCAGATTTGTAAATTGGGGATATTAAAGATAACTTCCATCTACCCAGAAAAATACCAAAATTATAGTATCTAAAACATTAGTTCAAAAAAGCTATGTCCGGATTAAAATGAAACCGCCACAAACCGCAATTTGACACTTTATCCGACTAAGGCATCAATATTTTTATCTTATGACAGTTCCATTCTAATTTTTCTTCGTTACATTAGAGTCTTTCTACAATGATGGCGTAAAACTAAAACTATTGCTATTGTACAACAGCGATAATAGCCAGCTATTCTCCAATGTCAGCGTTGGCTAAAGACTAAAAAATAAACACAAATAGTATTGTTAACACTGCAAGAGAATCTACAAAGGCATGGGCATCTGGCCAAGTTGGCCGCATTTTACTAAGAAAATCGACATTTTTTCTTCTATAAAATAAAATTTAATAATTTATAATTAATAATATCATCAAAATATGCTTAAATACATTTAATAAACAAATAATATCAATTTTATAAAAAAAATATTTATTTATTTCATTGATACCAACACACAAAAAAATTACGATTAGCACTTCCGTAAGTAAAACTATTTAATTTTTTAACAGTTATTAAAAATAAAACAATTCTCATGCTATCTTCATGCAGCGTACTGCACAAAAATGGTTTTAGTTTTACGCGGACATTGTAGAAAGTCTCTAATGAAAGTCATACTTTATAGTTTTGGCATCGGTTAATTTGGGAGATACACATATGGTATGGTATGGCTGGGGCTTTATTTTTATTGGTGGTGTTGGTAATGGTATCGTAAAGGTATTATTTATTTTTATTATAGTACGCAAACTCATCTTATTCATAAATACAACTCGACGAATGTAGCCCAAAATAAGTGATGTCATAATTATAATTTTTGATAGAATAGAGAAGCGTATTACGAATTATAATTAAAAAATATAGTTTAAGTTTTCGTGATAGGAAGGATATTGTTATAAGTATAACAGAAAAATAAACAAGTGAGTTGATTTTAAATATAAATACTGTAACGTAAGTTGAGTGCTAATAATAAGAACAGCAGCAAATCAAAACAACTGTTTAATTGTGATGTGACATAGCTAGTTTTCACCAAAAAAAAAACAATTTAACATTCACAAATCATTCTACCAGTGATTGAATCATTTAATTTGTTTGTTAATTTGTGCAAATTAACTACGCCGTAACAATATGTATTTTAGATTGCCAAAATTGTTCACTTTTACATCTAAACAAGGTCATTTCAAGTGTTAAAAGACCATCAATGGGTGTAACCATGTAGTCATAATTGTTTTAATATTTATTCCACTAAATTTAGGACAGGAAATCTGCGGCTTCCGATCAAATTCAATTACTAATACAATAATTACGACTGAATGTTAATTGAAATAATTGCTGACATTAATTTGACGTTAATTAAAAGAGTAAAATATATAATATTTTTACTGGTATGTTCGTAGTGAATACTAACTAGATCTTGTTTTTCTTTAGTAAAAATATAATTGCTACCAATGGCTAAAATTTACACGAAAATTTAATATATTGAAATTACTGAATCAGTTTTATATACATATATTTATAAGAATTATATAGACGAAAATTGTGTACTTTTTAATATCTCCACAAATAATTAGTTCCAAATTATTGAATTATATTCTATTAATAATATTCCAGAAAACACTATAAATAATTGTGTCATCCAGCATTATATGATGCCCTCATTAAGAATTAAATTAAAAAATGAAATTTATATATCGTGACCTTTCTAACTAATAAGATATAAATTAGTTGTTTAAAATTTATTAAATTAGTGATTTACTGCAAAAAAAATTTTTTTTTTTGCTAAAACTGGAATTATATTTCACCTTCATTGTTAATTAAAAAAAAACATAAGTTATCACACAAAATTTTTTTTTACTTACCTATCTCAATTAACAAATATATTTTATTTAGAAACAAAAGCATTCTTGTAGCTTGTAGCTCATTTGTTATTGTTTTCATATCTATGTAAATAATATAATTGAATAAACTTCTAAAATGTCATGCACATGATGATCGTATTGTTTTTATTGGTTGAATTAACGAATACCACCAAATGGACATTATTCTTTTGTGAAAATTTTGGTAATATAATTATTTGATTCATAAATTTTAATTAATTTTAATAATTTATATTTAAGATTATTTGTATAGGTTCAGGAATCTGTTTTACTAATAAGGATTTAAGGATATTCAGAAATAAATCGAAATAGGATATATTTTGATAGTGGTATATGAAGTGGTGAATATCTCAGTTCTAGTTTTCTATTGTCATTCTACATCACATCTTTACTTCTTTTATAATACAAATGGTAGCTATAGTTGCAATTATATTAATAGATTTACTAGTTTATTTATTTTTTTGAATGAATTGTGTTATTGCACATTTTACAATTAATTTAATAGTTTCAAATTTTTCCGGTCAGTTAATTTTTACATTCATACCTGTATAATGTTGACTGTGCATGTTTTGCACATTTATAATTCAAAATTACATAACCGATGCAACTGGATTTAATATTTAAGAAACAATTTGACCACATCTCTGTTGTCCACATCTAATTAAGATTATATAATAATTATTTTTATTTTGCTACTATATTTTTCCAAAGAACACGAAATCATTTGTAGCTGTATTTAATTCTATATTATTTTTAGGAAAAGCGAGTTAATAATAAACTATATAATATAATAATCACAAGACGAAATACAATTTGAATAAAATAATAACCACCTTTATAATTGGGAACTAAAATCGTGTACAAAAGATGGCTGCAGTTACTGCAATACAAATTCCATATGACAGACAAATGAGGTAAGTTATATGCTTCGTTGCAATATATTATATATAAAAGTTTTAAAATAGTTTGCTCGTGTAACCCAAAAATCGCATTAAAGATTTGTCTTTATGTTTTTATATCCATTATATATTTACTTCTTTTATAATAAATAGTTTTCTCAAATAATTAAATAATCACTATGTGCATACTACCTTTTCTTTTTGTTAGTATTTTATTATAATCCAAAGCTTTTTAAATAAAAAGTGTTATAGTCCAAAACTTTTTAACTAAATTAAATATAGTTGCAATATTGTTCTTCGTAATTGTTCCATAATATTCTTTAAAAAATAATATATTCTATAATCTATTCTGTAGTATAAAACATTCTAGATTTCATTTTAATTGAACATTATTAACAGGAGATAATATTAGTAATAGTAATGCGTTTTATATATAAATTAAAAATAATTTCCATTATAGCATTATAACACAAACGTTTATTTCTTTTTAAATTTGAAATTAGTTAAATATTTTGGGGCAAGTTGGAAATACTTTTAGTTTAAAAGACACGCCTTCGTATTTTTCAAGAAATAAAGTGATAGTTTATATCTAAATATATGTTATATTTATGGAATTCTTCTAATTAGTATGATGTTGAATAATATTAATTATAGTTAATGGTCGGGTCGTTAAGATACACATAAATTTAATTTTCTAGTAACAGCTTTAAGCCATAAATATTAATTTATATGAAAAAATGTTAAATGCTCATTGCGATAAATATAAAAATGAATCAAGAAAGCTAATGTATTATATTTCATATATATTTTATAATTACCTTAGTTATCATCCTAGCATTATACAAAAATCTGAAAATCCTGACATAAGATTTTATTAATTTTATTTCTTCTTGTTCTCATTGCTGCAAAATTTGGCTGACAATTTCTTATTTACTAATACTGATAGTTTAATTTTCCAAGATGGGAAGAAGAAAATAAAAGTATGGTGACGGGAATTTTTTTTTACAGTCGGGTATTAAATTAGCCGAGTGTTAAAAAAAATATAAATGTTTATATATTTAGCATTACAAAAAAATATATTTAATTTGGGCTAATTCGCGATTTTGGTTGGTAAAAATAACTGAAATTCGTTAAATAATAATTAAGTACATTATCGTATCTTAAAATTAATTAAAATTTTAAAACTATGTTTCTAGTACTGAATCAGGATGGGAAAATCCCTTTCGACCTGGTGGAGATTTATCCAGAGAAGCAGACGAAATAGTCAATATGATAAAAGGTAATATATATATATATTTATATATGTATATAAGATTATCTAAATTTATAATTTATCGTATGCTTTTAAGGTGGAAAACCAATTACCCCTACTGGAGATAACTCACAGATAATTTATAATGGTGATTCACAACATGAAAGTACAATAGAAAATGGTAAAAATGTTCAAGAAGTAGTTACAAAACTAGAGGTACTATTTATAATATCATAATGTATATCAAGAAAAGAAATTAATTTAATGAAAAATTAATAGGTTTCGAATTCTCAATCAGCACAAAATGGTACAAAATCACATCAGAACAAAACTGAAAATGTAAATCGGGAACCTTCGAAAAATATATCGCAAACACAAGTTTCAAAACAAATTGTTCCCGGCCCGACATCAGCAAGTCACGTTGTTATTGAAAATAAAAAGAAAAAGAAGTGTACTTGCTGTGTTATTCAATAGGCAAAATTTATTACTGATTTTTATATATTTTATATCATGTTCTTACAGTTTGTGTATATTTTTAATTTATTTTGCATAATAATTAAAAACTATAAGTATGAAGCTAATAACTCGACACACGGCTTGTAATTGGGATGTATACCAAATAAAAAGCTAAGTATGTATTACGTAAGCATAGAAAATATTAATTTATGTTTTTTTTTAAATAATAATATAAAGTAATGGCTTATAAAAACCGGTTCTTTCTTTTATAAAAATAG
This sequence comes from Empis livida, assembly GCA_963932195.1. Taxonomy (NCBI): domain Eukaryota; kingdom Metazoa; phylum Arthropoda; class Insecta; order Diptera; family Empididae; genus Empis; species Empis livida. The sequence goes on from OZ010648.1 coordinate 26,599,264, forward strand.
TACATTCAAAGATAAGAAATTTTAGAATTTAATTAAAAATTTAAAAAAAATCTAATTGTAAATCTTTTTTATCCTTTCTTTACAATGAAATATAAATCCTTAAAGATAATTATTTAAAAACCTTAAAGTCATAAAAACATATTTTTAAAAAATTATAAAATGTATAATGTAGTGTAGACTTTTTTTGTCAGTTTATCAATTTATAACAGATATAAATTTAAATAAAATAGTTAATTTACGTCTGCTAAATTCAGTTAATTATTTTTATATAAAATTTTAAAAAAATGCTTATGCTTATGAATTGAATATGTATTAAATATGATTTAGAAGAAAATTCTTATTTACTGAAAGCAAACATTAGGGAATTAAAATCCTTATACTACTTAAAAAAACAACGGTAGTCAAAAAAGCATACCTAATAGATTATAGAAAATAAAATTTAAGCCTTTTAAAGGTTTAAATTTTAATAAGTTTACACAAAAGTAATAAATTCTAGTCGTTAACGTACGTACATTATACCGCATGAATTTTTTTAGTCAGAGTTTCCAGTCAATTCCAGAATTAGAGATTGTTATACTGTTTGCTTTTTTAAATTTGTGTTTCCTTTTGTTCAACTCTTTTTACCCAAAGTTTTCAGTTTACCAAAAGTTTTCGGTTCCAGTATTAAAAATACATCTTAAAAGAAATAATTTTTCCCCCTCCATTACTATCGCAACGAGTAAGTAATAATACAAAGGGTATAAGTGATCTAGTTATCTATCTCTTCGTAACTCATTAAAAAATCCAGAAGTTTCGCACATTAACTTGTTAATTAATTTTTAATTATTAACTTTATTTGATTAATCTAATTAACTGATTTTGGAAACTAATGAAAATATGAGTTTCTTTACTGGTGCAAAGAAACGTTGTTTTTTACATTAACACATTTGCTGTCCCAGGGAATCATTTAACATATATGATTTATAAATCATATATGTTAAATGATTTATACAATAATAAACTAACAGCTTAAATAATAAAAATTAATTAATTTTTGCTTATCTCTGCTGATTTTATTAATCATTTCAACTATACAAAATGAATCACATATAGTATGCCCGTGGGCGTGAATATAACACTCCAACATGAGTTGCATGTGATTCATGGACAGGCAACGTGTTAAATACTATTCCAATTCTTGAACAAAACAAATTTTGTCATTAAATTTTTTATTATATTTCATTCAATAATTAATAAATTTATTAAATTTAAAAATCTTCTTCAAAAACATTACTGTAAAACTCAATTTAATAGAAATTATTTGGCAATTTGCTTTGGATAATTTAGGTTTTAAAGAAACACCTAAGGCCGGTTTTAAATGTACTACCTAAGGCCGGGTTTAAATGTACCAAAAATGTCGCGAAAGCAGAAAGAGATAATTACTTTCACATATTCTAAATGGAATTTTAATTGTGAATTTTAAAAAGGGACCACAAATAATCATTAATCTTTCATGTTTATTTTGTAAGAGAGATGTTGAGAATTAAGCCTTAATCTATTCAGACACCCTTATGTAATAATCAGATTACTCTCTCCCTCTTTGGCGCTACAGCTCGTGAAGAGCCTGTGCTTCTCTTAAAGGGTCCTCTAACATTTTATTGCAATTTGGACCTACTAATTTTATATGGATTCCGAACCATAAATTTCTTTATAGTGAAGAAATTATTAATTGCAACAAGCTAATGGTTTTATTAGTGAGACATTTGTTGTTAGCAAATGGCCTCGACCGTTAGCATTTTTTCCCAGTCTTAAATTACATTTTATTGTAATTTTATTACTGATACTCATTTAAAGCTGAGTATACTTAGGCTAGGCCAACATCGATATCTCGGACGGGAGTTGAACCCAGTACCTAATGTACCACAGCTTAGCTTAAGGCACCGTCGGTCTTATAATCAGATTACATAATTTTACAATATCGTCACAATTTCACAATGAAATAAAATGTCTTATAAGAATTTATATTGTTATATAAATTATATTAATATAGCAGTACATTTTATACTAATTTCTCTAATTTTTAGCAACTATTGTTAGCCGTTAATAAAAGGTCACCATTTTTTGCCCTAATGCATCTACTTTGCGATGTAATTTTAATTTAAAATGTGTAACAAAAAGAACATTATTAACGAATAGTGTGACATTTAACAAATTTCCATATGATTTATATGATATATTTCCCTGCCAAATACTAAAATTTCACAATGGGATGAGAGTGATCTATTTTTTTTTCTAATATTAAATTATAATATACTATCTCTTTCCCCCATTGCAAATTTTTATAACCTAGCTTAAGAACATTATTAACCATTTTATATAATTGCTCTCTCCAAGACGGTATTTTTAGAAATTATATTTTGATATTTTTTATAGCAAGTATAGTTCTCATTGGGTTGTACCATAATTTCAGATTAGTATTATTTTTTGAAATAATATTTTCGCCAAATAGGATAACGTCAACTTTTTACGTTATGTCAATTTTTTTATTAAACTTTATAAAGAATGAAAATTTATTATAATGAGAAAAACGAACATCCATTTTTTACTTTAATTAAATATTTTTATTATTTTTCTGAATTGTACTAGAACCATTAAAAATATAATAAAGTCTTCGCATTATGTATAAGTGATATCCTCATTTCGCAAAAAAATATCATATATTATTTCAAAAAATTACGCTTGTTAAGATTGCTGTCTTCTTAATTTATTGTTTATATTAAAAACAGATATCTGAAATTAAAATCCATTCTGAACTAAAGTTCTCAATTTAAAAAAAATTACATAAAATAGTACCAAATACAGTTCAACGTTACAACTTGACTGTATATTATATGGACTGCTAGCAGCCAACTTCAGCCGTGCTCAAAGATAAACTAGCAAAAGCTCTAGAGAGGATTTTTGTCATGCAGGGTACTACAACATGTAATGACCGACTATGTCACGCCAATCACAATTTGGCATTCTATCCTGTTCAGAATCTATCTCCCTTATTCAGGCAATTAGTGACAAGCTCTCAGTTCGAATATTATTAATATTAGCTGTCGACGCTGTTGGTGTGCATTGTTCTATAATCTATACTATGTTCTGATGTTTTACAATTTGAACCATGAACCAAATTCCCTTTTTTTAAAAAATGTGGTCAGGTTCACCACAATTCAAACGTTTAATATTACTATTACTAAATCTTCTTAAATCGTTGCCGTTCGCTCTATCCGTCCTGTAGTTGTTATTAGGCGAGTTTCTGTTGTTTCTATTTTTCTTTATTTCTGTTTCATATAATTTGTTGATTTTTTTTCTAATTTGGATCAATAACTCCTTTAACAAACTCGTTAATCAGCTTCATTACCTCCACGTTTTTTTTCCGATGCATTACCCATTGCATAGTCTTCTCTGGATTTCTGCACAGCGGCCCTTAAAGTCGAACAATTTTGTGATCTCACAAAGTGCGTTTTCCTACTTTCATAATTCTTCTTTCAATACTTTACCTTCGTCTTGGTATATAATATACCTGCGTCTTGGTATATATTTTTTACTTTAATTAAATATTCACCATCATTGTATAAACCTTAAGTTTTTGTAAAAGTGTGCTTCCAAAATTTTCAACGCTTTTATCATGACCTTGGTAAATACTCTTTTAGATCTCTAGCCAATTGATGTAGATCATGGAAAAAAGTGGTTAGTTAGAATTGACTTAAATTCATCAAAATGTGATATTTGCTTGTTTTGGAACATAGTATTTGCTTTTCTCCTTAACTTACTTCTTATAAGATTTGTTTAACTAAACATTCTTCCTGACTTTATTCGGGGAAGCGTATTATATTACAGAAGAGTCAGGAAGAATGTTTAGGTTCAGGAAATCTTACAATCCCGTTTCTTAAAAAGGTTCGTAAGAACTGGTGGTGCTTGTTGTAAAGGTAATTTACAAACAATAACCTGGTCATTTACGTCTTATTTCCAAATTGTCTAATTTTTCATCATTAAAATCATTCATTTTTTGCCCTAATGCATCTACTTTGCGATCACCTTCGTTATATGAAACAGTACGTGATCTGAAACAGTAGTTTTTTTTAGATCTAGCAGCAAATAACCAAAACCTCAAAATGGTCTTTACTCTGTGTCACTTAAAATTTAACTCGGAATCAAATCCGTGATTCCATATATATATATATATATATATATATATATATATATATATATATATATATATATATATATATATATATATATAAAGCTCTGCGTTAATGTTATTCACCAGTAGTGGAATGTTGACATTGTCGAATCGTTTCGAATTTTGTACCCTGAAATATTAGCTACTCATCAATTCTCTGATTAGCTTTCGTTGCCTAAGGAAAGAAACCATGTGGTTTGAGTCTATATTTACTTTATTTCAGAGTCAATTCATTTGTTTTCTTTTAAATACTCTATGCCAGCGGTTTCCAAACTATGGTACATGTATTACTAGTGGCACATTACGCTGAGGCGAGTAATACACTCTTACGCAATATATTTACTAATATTTTCTTCCTGAATTAATGTTAAATTACAATTCACTATTAACGATATAAAAAGAAAAAAGTATTACCTTTGGAAAACGAAAGATGGATTCATATTTTCCGGAAGATTTGGAAAACGAAAGATGGATTCATGGTCCATTTTTTCTTAAAAAAAATATTTGGATGCGTTTTCAATGGTAGGCATAGATCAGTTAGCGAAAATTTGTTGTAATGGTGATTTAAAACTTGAATTTAAACAGCACAACTTAAGGGAATTTTTGTTCCAACGACGATCTGAATATGAAGAAATTTCTGATGAAGCTTTGAAATTTTTGGTGCCATTTGTTTCGTCATATTTATGTGAATCGGATTTTCGACCATGTTGGCTATTACAAATAAATACAGAACACGTTTGAGCCCAGTTTACGTTTAAATTAACTAAAATTTAACTTAATATTACTTATTTAATTGCCAACAAACAAGTTCTTCACATTATAATTAATATTTTGTTTCGCTATTCTTTTATAAAACAAAAATATAACTTTTTAACATTCGAAATTTGTGCTGCGAAACGAAATCGATTCGCTAAAACCACACCCACAATAGCGTAAGAGAAAATGTATTTTCTAATTTATCAGTGTAAGTGAAAAAACAATTTCTATCTTTGCGCATCTCAAATAAATAATGCTGGGAAATTTTATTTATTGAATTCGAAATGTATTCAAGAATCTGTTTGCAGGGATAAATTTAATATTAGCTAGGTCTTTGTGGCGTAAGTTAGTAATTGGGTATCTAACCCTTAACAGTATCAATCAAAAGCCCCACATTTACTTGCTCAGGTAATATGGACTCAAGAAAGATACTTATAACTTAATTGGATCCGCGAAGACAAGCATAAGGGAGATATAGTTAGTATGTCATCATTAATAATGAGGAATTAGTAATAAATAAGAAGATCAAACAGAAGAAAAAAGAAGTAAATATCTTTACTTTTAAGAAGGTTGATTTCTTGTACTTTCTCCACATGCTGAGAGAAATTTTACTACTCGCAGTGGATTAAGCTCTGATGTTACCTTTATCAAAACAAACAATCTGGTACAAATACGCATTAGATACAATTGCTTAGTACAAGCTGTTACAAAAATAAATAAATAAATAACATAAAATAGTAATAAATAATTAATATTGAATATTGAATTAAATATTGAAAATTAATTTCAATTTTTTTTATAAATTAAACATGAATTAGCAGGTTACCACTTGCATCGGGGTTAACAATTCGAATAAGAGCGCTACTACTTCCCTTCGCCGCCACCAGCAAATTCAAGTTAGTAAAAAAATACATTTGATAGAACTAAAGGCAGTTTTTCAGACCAAAAGTCTGAGAAACCGTAACAGTCAACGAGTCAATATATTAGGAACAGAAGGAATATAAGTTCCAAAGTCAGAAACATTTTTTTAATTAAATAATAATAAAAAAATACTAGTACTGCTTGAATAACTGGCTACCAGTTAATAACTGTCTACCAGATATTACTTGCATCAGGTTTCACAATTCTGAGAACAACGCTACTACTCCCTTCCGCTGTCACCAGTTAATTCAAGCAAAAAAAAATTTTTTTTTAAATTTAATATACATATATGAGAAATCATGCAAAGTGCAATCGTCACACAAAAAAATTGCAAGACGAATTATATCTGTCCTCTTGACAACCGTAACTTTTTGAAATAATATTTTAATATTTTTGATACCAAGTTTAGTATTGATTGAAAAAAAATCGAGTTATTATTTCAAAATATCATATATGTAAATTTTTAGGTTTCAAATTTTTACGCCATAATTTTTTAGGTTGTCAAATTTTTTTTTGTTGTTAAACTTTGTAAATGGTAAATATTTATTATTAAAAGAAAGACGTAGAAATCCTGTAAATTAAATATTTTTATGATTATTCAGAAGTTTAATGGTTGACTAATAATATTTTTATATGTTTTGTTTTGGTAATTTTTCCAGTTAGCAATATCAATTATTTGAAATATATTTACAGAATTTTTGCAATATGGTATTTTACTACAATAAAATAATAAAAGAAAAAAATTGCACGGCAATTAGGAAACATCTTATTCTTGAGAATGCTATGTTTTCTGCAAGAAAATATAATTAAATTCAATATCGTATTAAATATACTTGTACTTTTCTTTCTATCAGTTTGTACAAAAAAAAACATGAAGTTTCCATATCCCTATTATGTTATGCGATCTGTTAGTTTTGACATTTTGCATAAGCTTGCATATGGTTATTACGGATTCCCCTATAATATTAAATACTACAAAAGTTGTAGTACACTTTGGAGGGCAGAATGTTTGCTGTGGAGGGCAGAATGTTTTGACAATAGAATTCCATCATTTGTTGTAAAGTTAGCATTACTTAATGCTTACTTTATGTGTAATGCTAACTTTACTTATGTTTCGAAATCAATTCCATCATTTGTGGTGATTAAACTGTGTTGTTCTGTAAAATAAAGTGAAATAGTTAGGAATTGCAAATATAACATAAAATTAATGAATTTTATTTCTACATTTATTTTATATAAATTTTAAATTTTAAAGAACTACGTTAATTAATTGTTTATTTTTATCTTCAGTATTTTTAAGCAAGGTAAATTATTTAATAAAATACGATTTTAAAGTTTACTTAGTTTTCTACTTGTAAGATGTTATTTCAATTATTTAATGGATTAAAAAACTAAAGATTTTGTAAAATTATACAAAAAATATTTAATTTATCATAAAAATCGATAAAAATTTTGCTGTGTGGCTATGTATGAAAAACTTAATATATAAAAATGTTATACGTATACATAATATACTTTTTTTCATTGAAAATAATTTTGGAAACAAAATAAACAATACAAATGTAATATATTTAAAAGCTCTTAAGTCTAGAATATGATAAATTTGCCACCACTTTTCCGGATAAGCAATAATGGTAACTACAAACTGATCTGGTTGTTGCAGACAATAACACTAATATTGATTTATTTAGATTTAATTTGTAGTTATCTTCATTCCATAAATTATTGCAATGACCTATCAATATTTAATGACTTCATCAATAAGAACAATAAAATACAGAAAATAATATACAGAACCTGTAATTTATTAACAAATTTTTAAATTTATACATATAGCAGTCAATCCAAGGCTTTATATTTAGATTGTATTAAAAAGTTAATTAATATAAATTTGTGTATTATGATTCATCTTTCATAAAAAGCTACACTAGGGAAAACTATCGCACGAGTGCAAAAATATTTATGAGAGGTGGTTCTAAAGCTACATCAACTATTTTTTTTCTTTCCTAAAAATGTTTTTAATTAGTGAATGAAATTATTGTGCCATTAAAATTCAGAAGATTAATAAAAGAATTAAAATTTACGTGAAATTATATTTTCATAAAGCATATTTTAATAAAAACAATGAGAGTAACAAGTACGGAATGTAATTCATTAGGTTGTTGATTCAAATCGATAAATTGCGAAGCTTATAGGCCACGAAAAGTTATAGGTAAACTAGTTTTAGCATCTTTTACGGTAGAAAAGGTTCTCATAAGGACTATTTTAGTCTATTGCACTATTGGTAAAATAAATAATAACTATACCAGATGTATTTAAGCCTTTAGTATTAAGAATCAATATGACCCACAATAAAATTATAGAAAGGTGCATTAAGTAAATTAATTAAGGTGTATTAAGTTGATTTATACTTTATGATAATTTAGAGCATTTAACTAAATTAAGTTATAAACAATTATTTTCGAGTTGGATTAGCAATAATAACAGTAAATTTTTTAACAGCACTAATATATTAGGTTGGAGGGCCAATTCTGTCGTACTTTTAAAGCTTTTATTTGGGAAACATTAATATAAAAGGAGTTTCTTTATACCGATGAAGATTTACTTGTGATTTTTAGAGTATGCAAAAACTTTTGTTCGATATTTGGAAGAGATGTTGCAAATTTTTGTCTGCACGACTGTCCAACAGCGATAATAATATTTTGCGGGCCATGTAAGAGAATAATCTACATCTAACAACTAGAGAAATTGCAAATCAGTTCGGTATCCATCATCTACTGGAAACCACATTAATTTTTTTGGGTTTGTCTTAAAGCAAAGCATTTGGGTCCCACAAAAATTGACCGAAAAATTTTGATCTGGTCGTATAAGAATATGATCATCACAGGCCAGTAGATATAATGGCATGTGATGAGCAACTGTTTTTTGGACAAACTGATGACTGGATATGACAAGTGAATTGTTTACGAGAATATTAATAAAATTCCTGGAACATCTTCAGTAACTCTTGTAAAACCATATATTCATTAAAGAAAAGTACCTCTCGGTGGGCACACATTCGGATTGGCAGTTTGTTCTTGTTTCACTTCTAGTGAAACAGGAACAAACTGCCAATCCGAATGTGTGCTGCCACCAGTTCGATAAAAAGTATACAGCTGGCAAGGAAAGTTGTCCAACATTAGCCTGCAATGGTGACACAACAAAAACTTAATTTAGTGGTATGCGAAGTTCTTAGTCATCCATCATATTCACCAGACATTACAACAATTGTGTCACCATTACAGGCTAATGTTGGCCATTTTTCCTTGCCAGGTGTATTAATATTCAGATCTCTGCAAAACTATCAAAGGGCAAAAATAATTCTTGGAAATATTTCTAAGGCAGTTGCTGATTATTTTCACTCCAATTACAACTTTTACACAAAAAAACAGGTTAAATATGGCAACAAAGGAAATTATATCATTGAATAATTATAAATATATATTTTTTTAAATTGATTCAAATTCTTTAAAATACGACAGAATTTTTCCTTCAACCTAATAGTTATTTATGAATAAGTTACGATCTTAACAATTATTTAAATACATATATATTTTTTTTTATAGATTTAGATATACCAAATATTGAAGTAAGTTGAAATAAAAAAGGAATTTAAAAATCTGATGTAAACTGAATTAATTACAAAGAAATATAATAATGCATATCAATGTTGCCGTTTTACGTTAAAAAGAATGGAAACAAGTGAACATATCAAACTGCCAACCTCAGAAATGGATTTGTTAGCAAAATTAGAAGCCGCAAATAAGTTAATTGAAAGCGATGCGAAAAGTTTAAACTCCTTGAATTCAACCCACAGTCGTAAAAACTCAAATACAAGCCAAAAAAGTATAAATTCAGGTAATGATTTTTTAATTTCTTTACTTTACTAAACTTTCCATCACTCCCCATAAATCAATTCTGTGTTCACACTCAAGGGAAAATTTTCTCATTATTTGGCTAAATAAAAAAAATTAACAACTTATATAGATACATTTTTACACATATCTAAATTTCTAACTTAATTTTTAAAGGGGAAGAAGATATATGGTCCATGTGGGCTACAATACTAAATGATTGGGAAGGAACACAAAAGAAAAAAACTACATGTGTTCGTGATCTTGTAAGAAAGGGCATACCACACCATTTTAGGTATACTGTTGATTTATACTTTATGATTTTTATTTTTTTATTAAAAACTTTATTAAGTACGATATGATTTTTAAATTAATGTTTATTTTTTCCTTATGAATTTTTAATAGGCCTATAGTTTGGCAATTGCTTTGTGGTGCAACTGAAAATGACAAAAAGAAATATGCAGAATATTTAAAAGCCACATCAGCTTGCGAAAAAGTTATTCGTAGAGATATTGCCAGAACATATCCAGAACATGACTTTTTTAAAGAAAAAGATGGATTGGGTCAAGAAGCTTTATTTAATGTTATTAAAGCATACTCCCTTCATGATCGTGAAGTGGGATACTGTCAAGGATCCGGTTTTATTGTTGGTCTTTTATTAATGCAGGTATTTGTTATACTGTATATTTTACGTTGCCGCTTTAAAATTGATAGCATATATCGACGGCATTAATCAGATTTAAAATTTTAAATAATCTGGACAATATACAAAATAAATCCTAAATAATCTGTACAATATAAAAGATTTTTTTTTAATGAGTCAAAAAAAAAATTTACAAGGTTTTGAAATGATGCGGTCGATATGTGAGTTTTCTCTTGAATAATACGGTATTAAATATATTGCAGATGCCTGAGGAAGAAGCTTTTGCTATTTTGGTACAAATAATGCAACAGCACAAAATGCGAGATATGTTCAAACCTTCAATGGCTGAACTTGGACTTTGCATGTACCAGTTAGAAAATTTAGTTCAGGAGCAACTAATAGATTTGCACAATCACTTTAAAAATCAGGTGAAGCTGATGAAATATAATTGTTAAAAAGGTGATTATTTATATAATTATAGGGATTCCAAACTTCCATGTATGCATCATGCTGGTTTTTAACATTATTTACTACAACGTTATGCCTGAACTTAAGTTGCCGAGTAATGGATATATTTTTAAGTGAAGGAATGGAATTCATATTCAAATTTGCTTTAGCTTTATTAACAATTAGTACGGAAACATTACTTTGCTTGGATATGGAAGCTATGTTAAAGGTAATATTAATAAATTTACTTAACGATTATTTTGTTTTATTACAAATATGTAATCACATTGTGGACACAATTTTTTTTTGTAATTTTTGCCACATATTAATATTGCGTTATCTGAATATTTTAATGTAGTTTTTCCAAAAAGAACTTCCACAAAAAGTTGAAGCTGATCCCGAGCTCTATTTTTGTTTAGCTAATGAAACAAAACTAAACCAGAAAAAATTAAAAAAAATGGAAAAGGAATATACTGAATTAAAAAAGAAAGAACAAGAAGAAATGTTGGAGCTTAGACGACTAAGAAGTGAAAATCGTTTGCTTAAAAAACGAAATGAACTTTTGGAATTAGAGAGCGGTGAGTTAGCCGATAAATTAGTAAAAGGTCAAGTTTCAAGAGCTGAAGAAGAGGAAAATAGGTAAATTACTTTCCATTTATTTTCAAATTATATCTCTAGTTAATTTATTGTGTATAGTTTTGCAGCTCAAACCGAAGTTCTTTCGCTAAGAAGATCATATTTAGAGGTATCTCATCAGTTAGAGAATGCTAACGAAGAAATTAGAGCGTTAAGCCTACGATTACAAGATAATGTAAGTATTTCTGAGTTTAAATATCTAAATCTTAAAAAATTTCTTTTTTCTTTTTGTACTCACAAGAATATTTCAATAAATCAAGTAAGTATTTATTTATCTTTTATAAAAATTTATTTACGAATTTTTGGAAGCTTAATTATACGTGTCATTAGACATAGTACATGAGTTCAGTTTTATTTTAGGAACACTATAGAAATGTTCTTTTTCTAATTAAGAATAAACTAAATTGTAAAGGTTATTTTTTGATGAGAAAAAAGCGAATTTTGTTCTTCAATTATCATGTTATTTTGTCCTCATGGAATTATCTGCTATTGTAGCGAACACAATTATTGTATTTGTAATTTCAATTTTATTTTCTAGTAATTGCCTTGTTTAAATTTTAGTTTATAAAATGTAATAAAAAGTTCATTTTATAATTCATATTTATTTCATAGATTAATTCTCGTCAAAGCTCAATAGATGAGTTATGTGTGAAAGAAGAAGCTTTAAAAGAACGAGATGAAATGGTTTCTTGTTTGTTAGAAGAATTAGTTAAAATTAGACAGAATTCTGCGGAAAATGAAGATATAATTAGAATATTAAAAACAAAAATCGAAGAGCTGGAAGACGATAAGAAGAAATTGAGAGAACTGACGCCAGATAACTCAGTAGCTCATTTACAAGATGAATTAATTGCTAGTAAATTACGAGAAGCGGAAGCAAGCCTATCTTTAAAGGACTTAAAACAAAGAGTTCATGAGCTTAGTTCGCAATGGCAACGACAATTACAAGAACAGAAAAATGAAAATACATCAACAACAGATACGTCGGGTACATCGAAAAGGTTACTTTTCTGGGAAAGTTCAAAGCCAAATGATACGCAGCGTTTAGAAGAAGAATTAATGACAACTAAAATTAGAGAAGTTGAGGCACTTACGGAATTAAAAGAATTGCGTTTGAAAGTATGCAAAAATTTATTTTTACTGTACGTATTTTAAACAATATTTTAAAGGTCATGGAATTGGAAACTCAAGTACAAGTATCTACTAATCAACTACGTAGACAGGACGATGAAAATAAAAAATTAAAGGAGGAAACTGAATTAGCTATCATAAGAGAAAAAGAATTAGCTAATAAAGCTCGAGAGCAACAACATAGGTTTGTGCAATATATATATATTCTGATAATCCATATAATAATAACTGAATTTATTTTTATTTAAGATATTCTGACCTGGAGTCTCGAATGAAGGATGAATTAATGAACGTTAAAATTAAATACACTGAACAAAGCCAACTTGTTGCAGAATTAAAACAAGAAATATCCCGTCTAGAAACAAAGGTACTTAAATTTCATATTTCTGTATATGTTCTGTAGAAATATTATTTGTAAAAATCATTGCTAAAAATGACTGAATTTACAAAATCTGAAAATCATATTACAAAATTCCAGAATTCAGAAATTTTAGCGGAAGGTGAACTTCGCTCTAATATGGAAGAATCGGACAGAGTACGTGATCTACAAGATAAATTAGCAGAAGTCAAAGCTGAGGTGCGTAGAAAATAAAAATATTAAATTTAAAATGGAAATCACTCACCAGCTTTGATCAAGCAACAATCTTTTTTCTTTGTTATAATATAATACTTTTAGTTTTCAACGCCAATAACTACCCCAGACACTGAATCACGGAAGTGGATAAGCTAAAAGGTTTAAGGGTAATCTTTGGTCCAAATGTAATCATAAATATAAAGTTTGTGCATGCCTTAGGGAAATTAAACTTAAATCTGAATGCATGATGAAGACTTGATTATAATTCTTGCATGACAGTTTCTAATTGTTGCAGACTTATTTTTTCGCTTAACTCATAAAATTTTTAAATGCTCAAAATCCAAATTTTCATAAAAATACATTTATGTATATATAAACCCCTAATTCATGATATTTAATCCATATTATTTAATTCTGGCTATATAATACTTGTATGCACTAATATTAAAAAAATTAATAAAACTGACGGAATGATTTATTAAATTGGACAAAAAGGCTCATATTAATTAGGACAATCTTAGTCATAAAATGCTGAAACATAACTAAGATGATATTCTTTAATGATGCCATAATAATTTAATTGTGATATTATTAATTACATAATTGGCCATTAACAAATTAACATAAAAAATATATCCTTTTATTGATTTATTTTAAAAGAAAAATCGAAATAAAATCATTATTTATTTTTGGCATTTTATCGACTAACTTGGGCACTAGTATATATTTGATATTTTACATTATTTTACATAATTCTAACGCTGAATTTGAATGTATTGTAACGGAAAATAAAAGTTTTTAATTTTTTTGTTTCCTAAAAGATAAGTATGTAGAACAATTACAATTTTCTAGTTTTGCTGTGCAACAAAAAATATTTTTTTCCAGTTTATTTTAAATTAATTTTGATAGATAACTAATATACTGTTATATTATTTGCATAAAATGTTGAAACCTTTAATGAGCTCTATGCCAGATATGTAACAATACAATGTTCTTTTATACAAATGCATTGGAATAGCATCCATCGTATTACTACTATTTGTTGCATAATATATTTTAAAAGCAGCCAATCGATTTGATCTATATAGATTCGTATACGTGATCTAATGTCATATTTTTGTAAATTGTAAGTTTGGAAAAATTACGATTACGAATGTATATAAATAATAAATTAATGTGTTTAGTTAAACGACGTCAACTACGTATACAGTTTTAGTATATGGATATAATGTTTATAATAAGAAATCTTTCTGAAAGTTTTTATTTTCCTTGAATTATTTTTTTTTTTAAAGACATTCTTTCTTTTTAGTTATGTGCTTGGGAAAATCGCTTTGGGAAAATGTCTAGCAACAAATTTTATAGTGTATCGTCTCAATCGATTGATTCCAGTGAAATTGATTTTGAGGGTATAAATGGTCATCAAGGAGCAGCTGATTGATAGTCTTTTTATAAAGTTAAAGGAACATTGACGTGGTATCTCAAACAATATTAAATATTTTATAAATTATATAATATGTAGTACGTGTTGTAATTAATATTCATAATTTATTAAATATATTAAGAATTAGAAATATAACTTTCAGCATTCCTTGTTTTTTATTAACTAAATGTGAAATCTAAATAAAAATTATATATTATTTGTATTCCTCATTTTCTAGTATAATAGAATTGAATTTTGCTATTTGTTTAGGTTTAGGCAATATATAATCAAACAAGCTGTTTATTCTTGTGACGATTAGGAAATAATTATGTTATAATCAATGTTCTAATTTTCAGTGTCAATTTATTAATTCGTAAGGAAAAATTATAAGGGTAATATAAAAGAGCAATAATTCTGATACAGGGTTTGCACTCAAAATTTAACCTTTTGTAATTCAGATCTCACTTTTGCAAATCAAAGTCAACCAATAGTAAATACTGTTTTGAAAAGTTTATTTTTTAATAATATTAATTAAACAAAAAATAAGCTTTTCAACACAGTATTTACTATTGGTTGAATTTGATTTGCAAAAGGTTTAATATAATTTGCAAGTGTGAATTTGAATTGCAGAAGGTTGAATTTGGAGGCAAACCTGAAATTAAAATTATTTCTGATGCCTATTTATTCCTATCTATAACCAGGTAAATTTACAAGGAATATCAAGTAAATTCATACGAAACATTCTCTTATGTCCAAAAATGTTTTTTGGCAAGTTGCCACAAGATAAATACAAAACAAAATATATAGTTTAAGAATTTATTTAATTTTAAACATTTTAAATCAACACTATTATTATTATACTATTTAAATTCGGCCAGCAAACGTACCGTTTTCAATTTGACCATCCCATCTCTCAACCCATGCGTTTGGACACATTGAAGTGAAAGCCTTCTTAAAATATTGACAAGGTGCATAATTGGTACCACGAATCTTCTGGCAGCGATGAAAATCCAAATAACTTTGGTAGCAATATCTTGTCTGGTTTGTATTTGGAAACCTTGGGTCAAATGGTGCTGTTTCCAGTTTTACAGATGACATTTTCGACTTAAAATAATTTTTTCTAGATTATTTCCAAAGATAAATTATGTTATTTATATATAAATTTAAATTTAAAATTATTAATTTAATTTTTGTGTGAGAAATTAAATAAAACACTATTATATTACTTAATTTGTAATTATTCTATTTAATTGTAAACTCTAACAATATGTGGTATAATCATTTGACCAATTCAGCCATATAACTAACCCAACACCAAGACCTTTCCTTTTATGGTTTTTGGTACTAATAAACGTAATACGAACCCCTGAATATAATTTATTAAATTTAAACCCAAAAGCATTAGTTAAGTCTTCAAATTTAAGAAGGGTAATTAAGTCTTAAGATTTAAGAAAGGAAATGTAACATTAGAGTTATGGACGTTAATATTTCACTCTAGTATTATTTATTTAAATTATTTATAAGTAGGGTGTCCTATTAAAGTGAAAAGTGTCACTTTTGTTCGTACTGTCCCATTAATTCAGTGGGACACCTAGAAGTCCCACTTTTATCTAAAAATTCAATTTTTCAATTAATTTATAAAGTTGAAGGATAATAAATCATTTTTTCTTTAGCAAAATATAATATTACTTCGTTGTTAGTTAAAATTTATTTGGATTTACAGAAATGTAAATGTTAGTTGTTGACAATTTTTTATGCAGTATAGAGAAGAATATTTTATTGCGAAGTATATATTTTTACTGATGCCATTATGATTTGAACAACATAGTGCAGTGAGTTATATTTTATTAGTTTAGTATGTATTCTTTTTGTTTTTATTAATTCACATATAATTGAATATTTCCAAATTAAGTTCTGACAGAACAGAGGTTTATTTTTTTAAAAAATGTTCATGTCCCACTCGACTTCACTGGAAATCTGGACACCCTATTTATAGCCTTATTTTACCTTAGTCCTTATTAGTATTTAAAAAGATATTCCACTATAGATTTACTATGCCAAATATCTTGGACGTCATGAATATTGAACGGTTACATGATGAGCAATATTAGTTTTTTATTATGACTAAAAGTGCAGAATTTAATTCGAAGCAATAGTTAGCAATATACACGACTCGGTATTAATTATTTTCTATGCAACATCACCTTTAATATGTAATCTTTTTGGCATTATGAACGTAAAGATGTTACGTAAGTTTTAGGTCTGGTATTATTAAGTTGTTTTATAATTCTTATATTTCTAAACAATAAACTATCTCTAAATATAATAAATACTAATTAAATATACCACGTAAAACTTACTTTTTAAATTCTCTATTATTTGTGCAATAGGAGAAAATAGAAATTTTTCTGTTGAAGTTGAATCGATAGCTTAAACTTTGACTGATTGATTGGGCCGATGTACACTTGTATGCATCACAACACGACATCACTTTTTGTTCACACTAATATTTACCAACTGTTGTCACTTTTTTATGTGCGCTTAAAATTTTAAATTCTTTTCGAGTTGAGTCAATTCATTTCGAGTCTGCTTTATTTTTTGACTAACAGAGAAGTACGCTGTATAGAGTTTATATTTGAAGTTATAAAGTTTTATTTTAGTGTAACATTTTGTTATCACCTTAGAGTATATAATGTTTGACGTTGGGATTGAGTTTGTTGGAGCAAAAATATACTATAGCAACTCCTCGTATTATATACTCTAATGTCCGAGTAAAAAACGGAACAGGTCAGAGGAAGAAGGGCATCCTATCGCCCAGAAAGGTGAGGTTATAGGTGACAGACAGTCGGCACTTTTGCAATGGCGTTAACCATCTTAAAATTGCGATCATCGACAAGAAACATCCGGAGGGAAAAATTCTCCTGGGAAACCAGAAGATCCTGAAGGATAGCTTCGAATCCTGGCAGGTCGATGCTCTGTTGGCAGTGCCGGAAGGCTTTATACCCCACTTTGAGTGGAGTCGGTTTTCTGGTGACGTCTTCAGGGTGACATGTCAGGATGAAGGGTCGGTGAGTTTCGCAAAGGAAATTATCAAAGAAAAAAACAACCTATGGCAGGATTCGGACCTGCAAGTTGTCGGAATTAACGAGGTTCCGAAACTAAATAAGGCTTCTTTGTGGCTCCCTAAAGAGGGTAGAGAACCACAGGAAGTGCTCAAGTTCATAAACCTCTTAAATTGAACTTGAACACACAGTCCTGGACTCTATACCATCGGGAGGTCAAAAAAGAAGGTCAACTCCTGATTTTGGGAATCCCAGACGAGTCTCTGATTTTGGGAATCCCAGACGAGTCGCTCTGACTCTAAAGGGTGTTTCTGGATGCGTTTACTACCTGTCCAGGAAGATTCAAATAACCTTCCCAAAATCAGAGGAGTCCAAGGTTGATCTGAGGGAAAAGAAGACCAAACCCAGTAAGAGAAATGAAGATCTTGACTCTCTATTAAGGGCTGTCGATAAACTTGGAGTGTTAGGATCGGAGGTGGGTTCAGACCTCGACAGTTATACTGACGAGGAAAACGTAACCGACGATTTTTTTCATCTGTAGGAGTGCTATCGGGAAAAGGGGGGGATTATCCCCAAAGATAATCCATTGGATATACACTAGTGTAGTAAGACCCATTCTTACGCACGGTGCGATTATCTGGTGGAAGGCTTTAGAAGTAGGAACTAATCTGAAAATCCTCGAAAGGGTGCAAAGGCAGTGCTGTATAGGTATTTCAGGAGCTCTGAGCAGCACACCTACCAGAGCTCTGGCAACAATTCTTTACATAGAACCAATCGAGCTACATGTTAAGAAAATGGCGGCAAATGCAGCCATACGCCTGAAGTTAAACGGTCTCTTTAAAGGTTACAATTCTCACCTACCACACTGCGGTATTTTTCACACTGCGGTATTTTTCACACAGTCAGGGAAGCATGCATAGACCCTGAACAAGAATGTGATTACCAACTGGTGGAGATTTGTTTTGAAAGGAGGTATAGAATTCTATACCGACCAGAATGGAATGGGAAAACGGTAACCCCATCCCTCTAAACGGTTCGACCATTTATACTGATGGTTCAAAAAGGGAAACGGGTAGTGGAGCAGGTATAGCTTCGGTAGACTTTGATTTATCAATAAGCATGTGCCTTGAAACTCACGTCTCGATTTTTCAGGCGGAAATTGCAGCCATTAATTAGGCAGCTGACGTCTTAATTAGCAGAGAAACACATAGTAGGAATATTCTTATATGCTCGGACAGCCAAGCTGCTCTTAAAGCATTGAATAGCATCTCCACCAATTCCTAGTTAAGGAATGCAAACTAAATCTTAATACACTAGCGAGGAATAATCAGGTTAAATTACTATGGTTTCCAGGCCATAGCGGTATTGCCGGAAATGAAAAAGCTGATGAGTTGGCAAGGAACGGGGCCAGCGCCAATTCCCCGCCATGCCAAACAGTTGGACTTCCACTAAGGACTGTTAAGAATACACTAGATTAATGGGCGTCTAAAGTACAGGGAAGTAGATGGGAGAACTCAATGGGGTGTAGAGGGACAAAACTCTTTTGGGGTGCCCCAAACACAGTTAAGACCAAATCCATCCTAAGCATGAACAAGCAATCATGTAGTTTAATCATCAGAGTCTCTACTGGGATATTCTTCTGAGAAAACATGCTTCACAGCTAAATTTATCAGAAGAGTCCATGTGTAGATGCTGTGGTGAAGAAGATGAAACGATGGAACACCTGCTATGTCGGTGTCCAGAGGTTAGATGTAGGAAGTTAAGACATATGGGTTACCATTTCTTGACAGATGTTTCGGAGGCTGGTAACTTTAAACTGGCTTTCATGAAAGATGTAGGGTGGGCCGACGCGCTATAGGGAGATTTTGATTTCATACAAAATATTAAATCTATTATTAATTTACTAAATAAATGAGTAATTTATTTCTACAGGGTTTACTAAATAAATGAGTAATTTATTTCTACAGGGAATTTGATTTGCAAAAAATTTAATTTGATTTGCAAAATGGTGAATTTGATTTGCAAAAGTGTGAATTTGAAATGCAAAAGGTGGAATTTGGGGTACAAATTCTGTATATATATAATTTTTTTAATTAATATTTAATCACTTTTCTTTAATTTCATTTGAAATTTTTAATAAGTTCTTGACTGGAGGAAATATGCCTAACAAACGCGTCTTGCAGTTTCTTATTTTATTATTAATTATATTTATTAACATAGTTTTATTTTATTTCATTATAAACTATATTTCTTTTAATTTATTGTAACATTATATATTAATATATTAGTTAAAGGAAATATTGCGCTTTTCCACTGCCATGCCAATAAATGAATAAGTGCAGTCATAAATAAATTATTTATTTAAAAAACTTCATCTGACATTAATTTTATATAAAAGCCTATTATAGAATGTTTTTAATAATTTTAGGAAGATAATGTGAACATTAATAAATTTAACCTTTTAAATAAAATCATTATAATATTATTTCGGACTTCAACTACTTAGTAATTTATGCGTTAGTGCGCCGATGTTGTTGATGCACTTGAAAAAACAATTTCGCCGGCTTTGATATTCTGTAAAAAAATTTGGGTTTAGAATTGCTTCAATTCAAAACCCAAATTGCCATGCTGTCACGGGCTGTGTGGCCAGTCTTCAGAGCAACTACGGCAATTTTGTGTAGCCAGAAATAAGTCACATCGCTAAACAAATGTTGGTCGAAAATAGTGGATCTGCTTCAAGTTTTTCAAAAGTCCAAACACTGAAACGGTGACGATTCAAAATGTCGGTCGGCTTCAAAATTGTAACCTTTAAAGAGACCGTTTGTACGAGTTGAAGTTTGTAGACGCTGTGCCAGGCTAAGTCTTTACATGATGAAATGTAAAACAATACTGAACAAAAATACCATGACAGTTTGGCATAACTCACGTGTTATTTATCATCAAACCCAACAAGAAAAAGTACTTCTAAATGAATCACCCAATCCTTACATAAAAAAATTTATTTTCATCAAACTATTCAACATAAACAAAAACACGAAATTCAAATCGAAATTTGAAACAAAGAAAACAACTAAGAATTATCACCTATTAATAAGAAAACTAAGCAAAGTTAACTTACACAATCTGAATAATTTTCACACAGTAACAAATTGTTTTCATTTAATATTATTGCAACTTCTTGCTAAAATACTTTTTCAGAAATCAAATTGACGAGAATTTTGTTTCTTATTAATATTAATTTGAAAATTGTTATTATTTGCCAAGTTCCTTTGATTTAAAATGAATGAAACCAAAAAACTTCATTATTTTGGTTTGAGTCATGGCCCGCAAAATATATCTTGTAGGTTGGCACATATCGTCCGCGGGTCTCCTAGCGCAGCGCTTGTCAATTTTTTTGTGTACTTTTTTTTGAGCAAAATATATGGAACTGACAAAATGCTAAAGGAGCATTTTTAACGTATAAAAACTTAGTAATTTGGTGGTTCTGGGCATTCGAACAACGGTATTCGAATAACGACATTCGAAGAACGGCATTCGAACAGCCGGAGCATTCGATTTGATACCTCGAAGTAGTGGTACCACAACAATAAAAGTTTGTTTTGTTTAAATAATGTTTAATGAAAACCCTAGTCGATCACCAAGGCCAACAAGTCAAGAAGAACGCCGGACAATTCCAAATCAAGGAAGAAACACAACATATTGGTCTTATATGCAAATAAAATAAATACAATTGGAAGAAGCAAAAATAATACTATAATAAAAGATTATAGGTTAGGAGTGGCGGTCAGATGACCACGCATAGACCACTACGGGTCCTTAGCGATACCACTGTGTACGGTTATTAAACATTTGACGAGTTGTCACCCATCAGGTCCAGGAAGTTGGTGGCCTCCGCGAATTTGAGAAGAACTCTCAATCCACATTTGGCCGCCTCCTCCAGACCTGTGAGGAATGCGGTGCCAAGGAGTTGCAATCTTCTGCGTGCTAGGGCCGGGCAGTAGCACAGAAGATGCTCTAAGGTTTCTTCTTGCCCCGTAACGTTACAGTACCTGCAGAGGCTTGTGTTTATGAGACCCATTCTATGTGCGTGCTTGCCGATCATGCAGTGGCCGGTAGAGATACCTACTGCTTTTCTACAATGTGCGCGTGATAGGTTGAGGATTGTAGCGGTTTTTCTTGCGTCGTACGTGCCCCACATGATTTTTGTTAACCGGCACGTTGTTATTTTATTCCAGCGCAACCTAGCCTGACCTAAGGCCTTGCTTTCGAGATTTCTTTTCTGCGATTGTAGAGAAGGTAGAACACGTTCATGCGTGGCCCCCAAGAGGTTTGCGCCTCTCTTGGCAAGCTTGTCCGCTGTTTCATTGCCTACAATATCACAGTGCCCGGGCACCCAGCACAGCACTACGTTCTTGTTAGTACTTAGTGACTGAAGAGCTAGATGACATTCGAGCACCAGTTTAGATTTAATGTACGCGCTAGCCAGAGCCTTAATGGCGGCTTGACTATCTATGTAGAGGTAAACGTTCTTGCGAGTGTTGACGCAACTACGAGCAGCTTCCGCAGCTTTTTGGATAGCCAAAATTTCCGCTTGGAAGATGCTGCAGTGGTCTGGTAGTCTGTAACTTAGGTTGATCTCAAGTTCCGGAGAGTGTACTGCCGCACCCACTCCAGTGTCCATCTTGGATCCATCCGTGTAGATGTTGGTCGAGTCATCGGGATCTGGGCCTCTATTTGCCCAATATTCCCTGCTTGAAAGATCGATCCCGTATTTGCGACGTAGTGAGAGGAGGGGAATCATGTAATCGGTTTCACCTTTTAGGGTTAGACCGATCCTTGAGTGTCCGAACTCTCTAGAGTTAAGCTGACCTGATTGCTTCAAACGGAGCGCGCCTTTAGCCGCCACACACTTAGCAAATATGTCAACCGGTTCGAGATAGAGTATTGTGTTTAGTGCGTCCGAGGATGTGGTTTTCAACGCGCCAGTAATCCCCAGTCCCGCTAGCCTTTGCGTATTTTCGAGTTTAGATCTGTACACTTTTTTCTCCATGGCCGGCCACCATACTAGGACCCCGTATAGCATTATTGGTCTGACTATGGCTGTGTAGATCCAGCGAGTTAACTCAGGTCTTAGACCCCAGGTTTTTCCAAACATACATTTGCAAGCGT
This sequence comes from Empis livida, assembly GCA_963932195.1. Classification (NCBI taxonomy): domain Eukaryota; kingdom Metazoa; phylum Arthropoda; class Insecta; order Diptera; family Empididae; genus Empis; species Empis livida. The sequence continues at coordinate 26,622,123 of OZ010648.1, forward strand.
AGAACGCATTGTTCGCTTTGAGCACGCGTTCTTCTATGGTTAAATTCCAGCTTAGTTTGCTGTCCAAAATAAGACCAAGAAATTTAGCCTTTTTGGAGAGCGTTAGAGTAGTGTTGTTCACCTTAGGAACACGGAATTCCGGAATCCTGTATCTCCTTGAAAAGAGCACAAGTTCAGTTTTCTGCGGGTTAACTTTGAGTCCACTGGCCTTTGCCCATTTGCTGAGCTTATCCAGGGCACCTTCAATTAGTTCGCTGAGTGTGTTTAGGTATTTACCTACGGCAAGTACCACCACATCATCCGCGTAAGCAATTAGTTTAACGCCGCTAGTTTGCAGTGTTTTTAGGATTTCGTTTAGAACCAGGTTCCAGAGAAGTGGTGATAGGACCCCGCCTTGTGGTGTGCCACAGGTAACCCTGATGGTAGCGGTAGTGCCCCCCCATTGTGACGTAATTGATCTATTTTTCAGGAGTTCCTCTATCCAACCGCTAACAACTTTGTTTATGCGTGCCGAATTGAGGGCCCTGACAATCGACTCTATCGTGACATTATTGAAAGCCCCCTCTATATCTAGAAAGGCTCCCAAGGTGTATTCTTTGTAGTGAAGGCTTTTTTCAATGACTGAGACTGTCTCGTGAAGAGCCGTCTCGACAGATCTACCTTTTGTGTACGCGTGTTGAGCCTTGGATAGTACACGAGGGTCTATGCTCTCTTTTATGTACGCATCAAGGACTCTTTCCATACTTTTTAGCATGAAAGAGGTTAAGCTGATTGGCCGATAGTCTTTTGGGTCAGCATGACTTATCTTGCCCGCTTTTGGTATGAAGATAACAGTGGCATCGTTCCATGACTTAGGCACATGGTTAAGCCTTAGGCATCCCTTAAAAATCACCATCATCCATGGGATCACCAGAGCAGCTGCTTTCTGCAGCATGGCCGGTATTATTCCGTCCGGACCCGGTGACTTGTAAGGGTCGAAAGTGCTTACCGCCCAGCATAAACGGTTCCTAGTAAGTAAGTTGGGATCGAGTTTTATCCGATTTGTTTTCGTGGTTTTTGGATCGACCATTTGTCCAGACAGATTGGTACAGCCCGGAAAGTGAGCTTCCAGAAGAACCTCCAACGTTTCTTTACTGTCCTCTGTCCAGGATCCGTTCGATCTTTTCAGAAGTGCCGATTGAGTAGGTGCTTTTTTTAGAATCTTGCTGAGCCTGGCTGTCTCAGAGGTATTCTCCATATCATTGCAGAATGTCCTCCAGCTCATTCTCTTCGCGATTCTGAGTTCTTTCTTAAAGGATTTTAGGTTGGCCTTGTACTCAACCCATAAACCCGGATCGTTACTGCGTTTTGCCTGAGCAAACGATTTGTGGACCTTGTCGCGTACGTTTTTCAGGTTTTTATTCCACCAGGGTGGAGAGGTGTTACTAGAGGGTTTACTAAGAGGGCAGGCTTGTTCAAAACTTGCTCTCAGAGTTTTGGTGAGAAATTGGACAGTAGCTTCCAGAGTTTGTACATTCCAGATAGCTACAGGACATTTGTTTGCGAGTTTTAGCTCAACCAGTTCCACATACAGATCCCAGTTTGTTTTAACCGGATTTCTGAATGGTTTGGGAGTACTATTAGATTTAAAGTTTATATCAAACCTTATGTACCTGTGGTCTGACATTGATGGTTTCTCTAACACCATCCAATTGTCAAGGATACAGGTATCATTGTCTGAGTAGAGGGTGATGTCCAGAACATTTTCACTGGTCGGGCCTATATACGTTGATACATTACCCCGATTGGCTATTGATAAGTTGGAGCATAAAATGTAATTAAGTAGTAACTCACCCCTTGTATTGACATCTTTACTGCCCCAGATCTTGTGATGAGCGTTTGCGTCACCTCCAACCACAAGGTTGTGCTTTTTTGTCGAAGCATCATCCACTAGTGTTTGAAGTTCCGACGGCGGTGATTCCCTGTCATGCGCCATGTAAGCTGATGCGATGAGGAGTGGTTTTTGACCGTCACTGCCTTCACACAGGGCCACCGTTAAGTCGGTCGTGCTGTAATTAGACTTTAGAAAGATATTAAGGTTCTTTTTGGCCAATATGGCTGAACGTTTCTTACCTTCTTGTTGTGAGTGTAGTAGTTTGTATTTGCGTGACGCTAGTCCCTTGATATCTCCTTTGCCGGAGATCCACGGCTCCTGTATAAGCGCCACGTCATAGTTCCCTTCTTCGAGGGTTAGGAGTAGTTCAGCCGAAGCTGAGCTACTGTGGTGTAGGTTGTTCTGAATCACTCGCAACATCCAGTGGTGCTGCAATCTGATCAGTGGGGACCGGAGCGACGTCTAGTTCCATGCTAGCACTTAGACTGTCCACTTCCGGCCCCAGAGTGATGTTGGCTGTGGCTGCGGAGATCAGACCTAGGTCTTTCTCCACCTCCAGATTCTCCAGCGTGTTGTGGTTTTCATCGTTTGGTCGACGCTTCTTGAGACGCAGAAAAACACTTCCACATCCCCAAACCATCTTACCAAACCTAGGGTACAATATATCTTCCGCTTCTTTATTGATTTGGAGGATAAATTGTTGTCCACCATCCACAGCTACCGGTTCACAAACCTTCAGTATCTTCCAGTCGCTGGAGGGTACATCCGGATTTTGCCTCTGCAGTAGTCTGAGGGTGCTTTCAGGTGGGAGTACTCTTGGGATTAGCACTTTAGCATTCGGAATTGATGGAATCTCCGATCTATCCACTATGGCTAATTCCGCGTTATTCCAGGTGCCTTTGAGGAGCGGAACCGTCCTCTTGCACCATTCGAGAGTGTAGAGATCTTTGCATTTGATCATCTTAACGTCTCTGAGCCAGCCTGCTCCATCAAACGTTGGCATAACTTGGTCAGTCTCGGTTAAGTTGATCATCTCTTCCAGTAGCTTCATCTCCACAATTTTCCACCTTTCCAAGGACATACGTCCAAGGGGATCACTGCGGTCAATTAAAGCCACCAGAAGTTGATTCTTCAGCATGTCCGCCATCGTAGGTGCCGTCTTGCCGGTATTTTGTTTTTGTTTCTTCGGCAAGTCCGCCATTGAAGATGCCGTCTTGCTGGTGTTGGTTCTGAGAGCAGAGGGACCACCTTGTGGAATGCTGCTGCGCGGCTTTTTCTGAGTCGCTGGTGATGTTTCCTCAGCAGATCTCAGACGCTTCTTCTCAGACAGCTTACCACTGGTGATCTCCTCTACTATGTTGAAGAAGGCTGGGTCCTTTGCACTGCAACCTTTCTTCTTTTCAAAGTGAGCTCTGCTTTCAGCAATCACTCCTCTTGCCCACGTCAAATCCACCGACTCTTTGGTCGTGAGGTCCGACTTATGACCAAGATTAGCTTCAAGCTTCAGCGCCGCCCTGTATTTAGCAAGAGCTTGCCTGCCCACCCGTGTTGGTCTGGGTCTGGAGGTACTAGGCCTTCCGGTATCCATACCAACCCTTGGTGAGCGAAGCAGCTCCTCTTCGTCGTGGCTGAAAAGAGATGATTTGGCACTTTCCTGATCAGAGTGATCGGCAGTGTCCGTTAGTAAATGTATGCCAGTATCTAGACCACTAGTACAGCCTGACAAGCTCGCCGTACTAGTTGTGGAGTCAGTAGTTATACTACTAACACGACCTGCTCCAATCATCGTGTTAGAAGGGTTACCTGTGAGGCTACTGGCGACATGAGGTTTTACCCCCATGCCACTGCCGAAGTTCGCAGCCACGACCTCCTCCGACAGTTGTACTGATATCCCAGTACGCTTTTTATCTTTATCGTTGTCCATGTTCATTCCGTTTTCAGGGTCCTCTTGGTTTCAGTACCTTCATCAATCTTCTGACCTTTGTGGCATGGTTGGACCTACCGAGAATGTTGCCATTCCCCCCACCATAGCTCAGAAGATCTCCGGTCCTTACTCAAGCCCCCCCACCACGTCAAGGTGAGGACCCACAGGGGGGAAATTGTATGATGACAAAATAAAATAAAATGGAGCTAATATATATATTTAATTTTGAAAAAAAAAGAAAGTGCAACACAAAGGTTATACTATCTATTCTTAAGTCTTGAAGCCTATCATTTTAGAGTAATATTTTACAGAAAGAGAGTAGTTTCAAGAATAAGAATTTTTTATATTTTTCATATATTATGAAGAATAAAAAAGAGTGATATGAAACAGCGTTTTGAAATAAAAAAAACTTTTTAAAGTAATATTTGTTCGAAAAATTGGTTTCATACTACATTGTGTTCTATTTAATCTTTTTCGCACTAATGTAAGCTACTAGTTTCAAAGCGTTCGTCATCTAGAAGTATTATCTCTGATATTACTAAACTGTGTTTGTGAATTATAAAATGTTTTAGTCAAAGAGTTAATTGATATAATTATTTTGTTTTATTTGTTGAATATTAATGATCTTTGTCAATAGGTATGTTAGTTTAGTTCTATTTCTTTTTAATAGATGCGGCCTGAAGAGTTAAATCTTAGCTTTAGTTTTCAAGTTTAGGTTAGGAAATTTTTGTTAAATAAGATTTATTTTATAAAATTTTTCCTTCAAATACTTTAATTTACATTTTGTTAATTAATTATAAAAAGAATATGAAATAAAATAAATAATAAGAATAGTAATAATAATATTATAGTTTGTTTTAACTTATTATAGATAATATGTAATAAATTAGAACATACCTGATCTATTCTTGTAATCTTTGGAAATTAAAACAAACCGCTGCCAAAGTTATAATATGAGAAATTTGATAGAGCTTTTTCATTAAATGTTATGTTGCCAATTTCTTTCCTCGATTTTCTGTATTCTTTTACTCAGCATCTTTTTTTCGGGTATCATTCTTGATTTTCTGCAATGTCGGCAGCTAATAGCAGCTGCCGTCATCAAAATTGCAATCTAGGCTTCATTTTCTCACATTTCTAAACTCAATTTAGTGATACAAAAATATTACACTAAAATAAGATTTTATATCTTTAAATATAACTCTATAGTGTACATTCTCCCCAAGGCCGGCGCTTCCTAAGGGCAGTTGGAGCAGTTTGCCAGGGCGCCGAAATAGAAGGGCGCCAAAAATTAAATAAATTTTACAAAATATATAGAAAAAAAAAATTTCATAAAAAAAATTTTTTTCCAAAAAAATTTTTTTTTTTCATATTAAAAAAATTCTTCTGAAATAAATTCAAAAAATAAAATAATAAGTACATTTAAATAATTTCAATTGTACAAACATTTCATAGTGACCATCACAAAATATATATGCTTTCATTCATACACATAATCCAATATGAAATAATTTATTTCCCCGCCGGCATATACAAAACAAATACAATACATATAATTGTTCAATAGAACAATATATGACGGCTAAATAATTATTTCTATATGAAAATTCTATATGATGGCGCAAACTTAAAAAAGTGCACCAAACAATTGGAATTTTATATGAAACCAAAATATTTAGCTGACGTCACTTTTGTTAAATCGTATGAAAAATTATTTTGGCCTGGAGCACTTTTGTCGGATTGCCCCGTGAATATTCGTTTATTTGTTTGACTTCGTTTATTATATGAAATAATTTATTTCCCCGCCAGCTCTTTAAATTTTTTCTCATTTTACTTTATCCCTATTTTCTATATTAAAAAAATTCTTATGAAATAAATTCAAAAATAAAATAATAAGTACATTTAAATAATTTCAATTGTACACACATTTCATAGTGACCATCACAAAATATATATGCTTTCATTCATACACATAATCCAATATGAAATAATTTATTTCCCCGCCGGCATATACAAAACAAATACAATACATATAATTGTTCAATAGAACAATATATGACGGCTAAATAATTATTTCTATATGAAAATTCTATATGATGGCGCAAACTTAAAAAAGTGCACCAAACAATTGGAATTTTATATGAAACCAAAATATTTAGCTGACGTCACTTTTGTTAAATCGTATGAAAAATTATTTTGGCCTGGAGCACTTTTGTCGGATTGCCCCGTGAATATTCGTTTATTTGTTTGACTTCGTTTATTATATGAAATAATTTATTTCCCCGCCAGCTCTTTAATTTTTTTCTCATTTTACTTTATCCCTATTTTCTATATTAAAAAAATTCTTATGAAATAAATTCAAAAATAAAATAATAAGTACATTTAAATAATTTCAATTGTACACACATTTCATAGTGACCATCACAAAATATATATGCTTTCATTCATACACATAATCCAATATGAAATAATTTATTTCCCCGCCGCCATATACAAAACAAATACAATACATATAATTGTTCAATAGAACAATATATGACGGCTAAATAATTATTTCTATATGAAAATTCTATATGATGGCGCAAACTTAAAAAAGTGCACCAAACAATTGGAATTTTATATGAAACCAAAATATTTAGCTGACGTCACTTTTGTTAAATCGTATGAAAAATTATTTTGGCCTGGAGCACTTTTGTCGGATTGCCCCGTGCATATTCATTTATTTGTTTGACTTCGTTTATTATATAAAATAATTTATTTCCCCGCTAGCTCTTTAAATTTTTTCTCATTTTACTTTATCCATATTTTCTTGTTCTTATTATTTTTGTGTTTTGTGTATGGAAAGTGGAAATCCATATAAGACTCTCTTTTTTTCTGTTTATTCAAATTTCTCCTCATTTTCATGTACAGTACATTCAGTATAGAATATTTTTTTTGTATAGGTTTGGGTTTTATAATTTCTATTCTATATGGTGCAAATATTTTGGAATGCACCAATATATTCGTTCGAAAATTTTTTTGATTTTCTTTTCGTTTACACCCATCTCTCACTTAACGGAAACTCTTTATACGGAATTTCGCTATAACGGAATAGAAAAATTATTCCACGGTCTCTGTTAACGTACAAAAAATTCGATTTACGAAAAAAAAAATAAAACATAGAAGTGCACACAAATTAGTTCTAGTCCACATAAATTTTTGTTTTTTGTGTACATCTCATATTTTTTATATGTAAAATATGTAATAAAGGCGAAAATTTTAAATTTCAAATAGTAGGTATTGCAACAATTTTATGTACGCATTATCTTATTGTATTTATATCCAACTATGCACATTATGTAATTATCTTATTGTCTTGAAGTAAATGAGCAAGTACACATACATAATAGAATTTTTAAATTATTTTGTTAATGGATATTTTTCCTTTTTTCATAAAATGTATAATTCATATAACTTTTAGTATACACATTACGTTATTTTCTGGAACGAAACCCTTCCGTTAAGCGAGAGATGGGTGTATTAAATAAATAAAATAATGAGAAAAATGTATTTTCCCCGTCGACTCTTTAATTTTTTTTCTATATTTTCATACTTCTTCTTATTTGTGCTACAAGTTACAAGAACAGTATAGAGAAAAATCTTTTTGTGCGGAATTTAGGTATTGGGTATGGAGGAGAACTTTTTTTTAATATAATTTAATACACCCATTCCTCGCTTAACGGAAGGGTTTCGTTCCAGAAAATAACGTAATGTGTATACTAAAAGTTATATGAATTATACATTTTATGAAAAAAGGAAAAATATCCATTAACAAAATAATTTAAAAATTCTATTATGTATGTGTACTTGCTATTATGTATTCTATTATGTATGTGTTTGAACAATATTGTACTTAAATTAACACGAAGGGATCCTTATAACAGTTTCGCAAACTTGTTTATGTTTTCTGAAAGTGCATAAAATAAAAGCAAAATATTTTATTTGTTAAAATATAAATATAATTTAATAAATTAAATGAATATTTTGTGTTCTTTTAGTGGGTCTTCCATGTAATAGAAGATGGTGATGTTTTATGTGCTTTTGGTGATATTAATTAATTTATTTGGATATTATTTAATCATTTAATTTTAATGTATAAACGTTTTTTTAATTTCTTAATTGTTTTCTGAACTGTTTGTTACTTTATTTATGTTTTTTTGCATCTACTATAATATTTGCTGTAGTAAGTAATCATTTTGAATTTCGTCATTTTATTATATATACATTTTTCTATTTCTATTTTTATATATACATATATATATAATAATTATAACATTAATATGTCGTCAAAGCGGAAATTATCTGGTCATGAATATACACTATCCCCCGATTTACACGGAAGATTGGTTCCTCAGAAAACCGTGTAAATCGAAATTTTTGTTTTTAATATGAAAAACCGTGTAAATCGAAAAAACGATCAAATGTGTATAATTTAGATATTTATTTACACAGAAATTAAAAATGATTCATTTATTTAATGGTAAATGAAAAAATCATTTGTTAAAACTGAAATTAAAAATGAATATAAAAACAAAATATTTAATGCCAAACTAAAAATAATTCATTTATTAAATTAAAGAAAAAAAAAAATAAAAAAATAATAGATATTAAAATTATAACAAATTAAAATCACTATCTTCGCTATCATAAATAATTAATCTTTGTTTCTCTACTCTACTACTTTTTCTCCTTTGCTTACTTGATCTAAAATTTTTATTTTGGTTGCTAAAGATATGACTTTTCTTTTCTCTTGTATTTTTTTAACTTCTTTCGACATCATAAACCTATTAAACGTTTACACCGAATTTATAAAAGTGGTTCAAAAATTATGATTTATTACTTACGCTTATATGTATGTAAGTAATTATTCCAAATTTCAAAATTGTAATAAAAATAATTTTTTTTAACACTACTGATTGTATAAATAAACTAATATTTAATTATTTTGAAAAATTATAAGAAAAAAACTCAACGATTTGCACGCTTTTGCTTCCGACCATAGACTGAACTAATTATGTAATATGAAAGCTATTGTATACTCAATGTATATGGTGCATTTTTGGGAATTCCCCGTTTTTGTTATAGTCATGTCACAATATATAAATTTTGTTACCGTTTTTTTACCGTTTTTTTTTTTTTTTAAACCGTGTAAAAGTGAAACCGTGTAAAAAAAGTACCGTGTAAATCGGGGGATAGGTGTAGACAAAAAAGGAAGCAAGTATTAATTTCAGAAAGCAAGCAAAGAAATGCATTGGATTAATTTTTACTGTAAATAACCAAAATACCGAGCCAAACACTGACAATAACAATGTTATTGTTGAGATACCATAAAATAGTTCAAATTTTCAAGAAATCATTCCTGTGGTAGGTAATCCTCCGTGTTCGGACAATAGTTTAGTTACTTTAGATTTTGAGGATCCGGGTATGTGGCCTGAGTTAAATGATAGAATTTTAACTCACTTGGTAGAGAAAGGTCCCAAACAAATCGACAATATTTGTTTTCCAATTAGTTCAGGTAGAAAATTTAATCCTAAATATTATACAAGGGTTTTATCGAATGGGGATAAAGTTCGAAGATCTTGGTTAGTTTATTCAGTTTCAAAAAACTCAATTTTCTGTTTCTGTTGTAAGTTATTTACAAAAAATTCTTCTATCGCAATTTCTAGCTCTGGCTTTAAAGGGTGGGCTCATTTAACTAGATTACTTCCAGAACATGAACAAAGTCCAGTTCATGTAGAAAATTTTAAAAAGTGGATGGAATTCGAGCAAAGACTTTCTAAAAATTCCACAATTGATTTTTGTTTTCAAAAAACACGTCTAAAGAAGTACAACATTGCAGGGATGTATTGAAAAGACTTGTACTTCTTGTGGAATTCCTTGCGGTTCAATCTTTGGCATTTAGGGGTGGGTCATATAGATTACATATATGAAAAAAATAATGGTAATTTTCTTCAATTAGTTGAAGCTATAGCAAAATTTGACATGGAACTTTCCGAACATTTACGTCGTATTAGTAATAATGAGACTCAAAATAAATATTTAAGCAAATACATCCAAAATGAGCTTATTCTAATAATTTCTAATGTAATAAAAAAAAAATTATTGAAATGATAAAAGGGGCAAAATATTATTCAATAATTGTTGACTGTACTCCAGATCAGAGCCGCAAGAAACAGTTATCACTTATTATTAGAATTGTAAATAGAAATAAAGATAAATTCGAAATTAAGGAATTGTTTTTGGGTTTTCTAATAGCCTCAGACATAACAGGTAAAGGATTAACTGATTTAGTTTTAGACAGGCTTGCATTTTTGGGAATTTTAATCAGTGATTGCAGCGGGCAAGGGTATGATAATGGTTCAAATATGAAAGGAAAAAATATAGGAATGCAAGCTCAAATAAAAAACTTAGAACCAAGAGCATTTTTTGTGCCATGTGCATCTCATTCTGCTAATTTAGTCCTTTCAGATTCTGTTCAATGTTCAGCTCAAGGTGTGAAATTTTTTGATACTGTCCAAAACTTGTACGTTTTCTTTTCTAGTTCTGTATCAAGATGGGAAATTTTCAAAAAGAACGTAAATACCCTGACTCTCAAGACACTCTGTACGACAAGATGGGAAAGTCGTATAGATGCTTTAAAACCATTAATGTATAATTTAGAATATATATATGAGGCTTTAGTAGAATTGACTAACGACAAGGACTCGGTAACATACTGCAGAAGTTTTAGGAAACAAAATTTTGAAATTTGATTTTATTTGTTCTCTCCTAATTTGGTATAAGGTTTTAGATAAAATAAATATATTTAGTAAATATTTACAAAGTCCTGCAATTTGCTTAACAACCGCTATAAATATTTTACAGGGAACCAAACAATTTTTAATAGACTTACGAACTGATGAAAAATTCAAAAATTTTATCTTACATGCTAAAGAAATTGCATTAAAATTAGATGTTCCAATATCTTTCCCTCATCCTTCAATACTACGGTCTCGTCGAAAAACTCCACTTTTTTCGTACGAAGGTAGAGATGAAGTTATCTTAGACCCAGAACATAGGTTTAAAGTAGAATTTTATTTTAAAGTTCTTGATCAAGCTCTTCAATCTGTTACAGAACGTTTTGACCAAATTTCTGAACACAATAATATTTTTAAATTTTTGCATGAAATTTCTTTGGTTTCATCACCTGTACTTGATCAAGAACTTCTTTTAAACAGTTGAAAGTCTTTAGAAAAATATCTGACCTATAATACCAATTCTGATATAAGTGGATTAGAATTATTTGAGGAAATTAAAATCTTTCCTACATTAATTTCAGGGAATTTACCTTCAACTCCTATTGAGTCATTGGATTTTATTTTTCAGAAAAAACTAGAATCAATGTTACCAAATCTTGCAATTGCTTTGGGAATTTTATTGACAATACCTGTAACAGTAGCTTCCGGGGAACGTAGCTTTTCTAAATTAAAAATTATTTAAGGACTACAATGGCTCAAGACAGACTAGTAGATCCTACCTCTTGGGTGATGTGGAAACGGATTTTTTTAGGGCGGCGTTTTTGAAAGGTGCACCAGGCGCCAAAAAGGTTAGCGCCGGCGCTCTCTGCTGACTTCTTAATTAGAAATCAATTGAATATTTTACGCATAAATAAAAAAGTGACAACAGTTGGTAAATACACCCAACTCTTTTTTTACACGGTAGATACGTTCGAACTAAAATCGTGTAAAAAAAAGACATGCTAACCATACTAAAATTGAGGATGTGTTCAACAATTGTAAAAAACCGTGTAAAATAGAAAAATTAACCATGTTGTTCTAAAAAACCGTGCAAAAAAAGAATAAATATTTAAAACTTAATTTTTCCACGAACTGAACACAACAATAAAATTTAAATAGAAAAATATTAAATAGATTATACATCATATAATATAATTTGGGTATTCCCCGAATAGTACATAAAAAAAATTAATAAGAATTTTTTTTTTGGAAATCGTGTTAAACCAAATATTTCGTATAAAAAAAGATTTATTCTTTTTTTGTGGATCGTGTTATTTCAAAATCGTGTAAAAAAAGACCGTGTATAAAAAGAGTTGGGTGTATTAGAAGTAATGGTTTTCTGTGGTCTTGTTGTGTTTACTGTTTTAATTCAACTATTATGGTGAAATATTTATTTCTAAATATATTATATAATTTTAATAATTTTTAAATATATTACTCTATATAATTTTAATAATTCGATAGTCAGTAAAATAATTTCTATATACATATTTAATAAAATTTTATTCTATTAACACTTTTACATAATTATTTTTAAAATTTTCCTGCATAGCTAAAAACGTACACAATTAGAAATACAAATTGGAGTTGTACAGATTTCATTATTTTTATACATTATAACGGTTTAATTATATGTTGTAGAATCCATAGTACGAGTAGAGGTACCACCAATACCGATTTCTTCTGTGTTGGCTGATTCAAGTGTAGATATAGAATTGTTCATATCAATATCTGTTAGTTGTTGCCTTTGATAACAGCCAAGATTATGTTCATTACTATTTCCGCTTAACAAGCAATCTCGATTTATTACTGGACTATAACGAAATTGACTACCGGTGAACACACAGGGTGTTGAAGGTACTGATTTAGATGTATCAAACATTTTTGTATCAAACATTTTTGTACTTTCATTTTGTTTTAAATTAGAAAAAATATCTATTCTTGAATTATTTAAGGGTATATTATTTGGCAATGGAGTGCACGGATTAGAACGACTTGAGTTCAAACATTCTGATTTTTCTATATTTATATATTTATTTTTGTTTTCGTTATTTTTATTTGAAAATGGAATGTTAATATCTAGCAATGAAGACACTTCTATTTGATTAGGTGGTTGTATATTTGATTCAGCAAAGAAATCTATTAAAGGTTCGTTAAAATCATTAAATTCTGTGGGAATAGGAGTAGGAGTGACTGAGTTTGATAACAAACCGGTTAAACTTTCATTTTTATTAAATTCTGGACTAGTATTAATATGAAGTGGTACACTGCGTGAACGATATTCCACCATTTCATTATAATTACAATCTGGAATATTATTTACATTTTGAGTAAAAGAATTTGATAAAGTAAATGAGTTCTGTATATGCTGTGATTGAAACTTTTGTTGGGAAACAGAGGGACTTGGTGGAGCAGAGGCACTTGCAACATTATCAATCGATTGAATTGCTCCTATCATAGGATCTGACATATTAAAACCAACCGATGACTTTTGAGATTTTTGCTTATAGAACCCGAGTTTCTCCACAGCATGCTTAGATTTTGGACTAATAAATTGATTATTGTCACTAGATATATTTCCACTTAAAGAAATAGGTACGAAACTAAAATTTTTTCGCTTTGTGTTTGGATTGTTTGAAATTAATGCAGATCTTGAATTTAAATTTAACTTTCGTCTTTGTCCTAATTTGAACGACTTTTCAACGTCAGTGTGTTCAGGACGATTACTTAATTGTGACATAATTGCTAAAGAAGCTGAAGCAGAGCTGGTAGCGTAAGGTAGTGTATATTGATTCATTTGCTGTGATTGTAATCGTTGCTCTGCTTGATTACTTAAGTTTCTGTTATTTTGAAAGTTTTGATGCAAATAATGCCTTAGTTGTACTATTTCAATTGCATCTTCCTGTGAATAAAACAAACTATTATTATACACATATATAATCAGCCGTATGCATGTAATCACAGCACTGTAAAAACACTTAGAAATAAATCCTAAAATTACTATAAAAACACTTCAATAATTTTACTATGAAATATCTTGCTATAAGGCTGTATGATATTAAGTTAGTAATTTACTAGCATAAGGCTTTATGATATTAAGTTAGTATTAAATATTGTAACAAAGTATAATATAATTTATTAAACTCATTTATGATCTATCAGATTATAAACTTTTTTTATACTTACACCAGAAACCATATTTATTTTTTCGGCTAAATCATTTTCATTTCCATTAACATCATCAGTTTGAAAGTATTGCAAAAGTTCCGCTTCTTGGTCTTGAGAATTTTCTCCGATTAAATAATCATCTAGCTCGTGTTTGTCCATATTACATATGCTTATTACACGTTCTCTTGGTAAACCCAAGTTTTCTGGAAGCACATTTTTATCGTCGTCAACATTTTCTCCATCATTCAACTGGGACTCACTTTTAGTTTGTAAACATCTTTGTTTTTTTGCACTCAGCTGCATTAGATTTTTCGATACTACAGTTGATGTATCTTGGTTATAAGACTTTCGATGTGCGGCCACTTCATTTAAGTTTGAATTAAATGATGTTAAATTTTGCGCTTGAATTTGTGCGGGTGGTCCCATTGAATAATTAGTGTTGGGCGTATAGTGTTGTGAGTTTAATAAAGTAGGTTCCATCGGTGGCACCCACAAACCTTTTGATTGCTGCGCTTGTCGTACCTTTTTGCAGAGTATATTGGAGCTATATTCCTCCTCAAATTCTTCTTTAATATCAATGAATGGTACATTACTAGCAAACTTCTTATATTCTGGAGACTTGTTTAGAGTTCGCGTAATATTACCACAAATTGTACTATCTATGTTTTTGGCACATTCTGAAGGAAATTGGTAGGTTTTGTCATCTGATGTCAAATTAATGGGAACTGATTGTGTATCTAATCTATCGGGTTTTTGATCACATTCGGTTTGATATTTATTTATTTGCATTTTGTCAATTTGTAATTTATCATCTTCATCCAACTCTGTTGAAGTTTTAAATTTTTGGAAGCATTCTGAATATGGTGTTTTAGTTTTTTTCTTTCTTCGCTTTTTAGTTGAAATAGTTTCCTATATAAACAAAATATAATAGATTATAAAAAACGATTTCTTATTAAGCCTGTTTGCTTATATCATAAGTTTAATAAATTGTTTTTTTTTATATTCCTATTTATCAAAACAATTGATTATATTTACCGGAAATTTTCTTTTGCTTTTAATTTCACGCTGTAGTTTTTTCTTTTGATATAAAGCCTTTGTAGAATTATCTGCTTGTGAATTTAAATTATGTTTACTTATAAAAGTGGCTAGTTCTGTTAGACTCTGAAAATTACTGTTCAAGATTTCTTCGGACCACATTTTTATTATTTGCCAAGAATCATTATTTATTTCATCTACAATATAAGGCGAATTAACATCTGATTTCATTTTAGGAAGGTTTGGTGGTGACAATCTTGTTGCTTTTCTCATTGCTGCATAACAATACCGAGAATGACCACGAGTACCAAGCCTACGTGGTTTAATTTCTGGGAAGACTTGTTTCATAACTTTTCCAAAATCTGCAGTAGATAAAGGCTTAATGTCCAAGCGGTCACAATATGCACTAAATTGTAATTTATAATTAAAAAAATTGTATAGATTAACTGAAATCAATAAAACAAAATATGTAATTTTAAGCTTTTTTGCTTGTTGTAAATTTTAGAGCTTTTGTTGTATTGTTACTCTTAAGTTCTTTAGGGAAGCGCAATATTTATTGTTCTATGCATATATTTACTTTTAGACTTATGTGGGCTTATGTATATATGTAATGTATATAATATTATTATTCAATATCTAAGCGCTTTTTTAATTTTGAAAAAAATTCACAAAATAATATAATCTGCCTTATTCTATTTTCGAGTGAGCTTCTGTTTCTGTTATATGGAAAGATTCGGAGTCGGAAATTTTAGGTATTGCTGTTTTCGAGGAATACTAATATTTTTCGCAAATGGAAAATCGTCCAAGCAGGAAATTTTTGGTATTCTAGTTTTCGAGTGAAAGGAATTTATTGTCAAATTTATTCTAATTTATTAATGTAAATAAATTAAAAATTTTCAATAAAAATTGATAGATTTTTAAAAAAATTTCTGATTATAATAAACATATTTGAACACCTGATTTTAAACTATATTTCATATAAAAAAAATAATTCCGAAAATTTGGTAATAATTAATTCAATTCGACTAGAATACCAACAAAATTTACGAGTGAACAAAAAGTTCCATTCGAACAAAATTCCACACGAAAGCTAAAATAGGGTAGAATATCTGTTATGAATTTTTCTATTAGGGTAAAACACCCACCCTTATCCAGTCGTTTTCAGTTTCCAGCCACAGTCGAATAAAATTAAAATTTAGGATTTGGCTTTTTCGTTCTTGTCTCAAAATGTGGCATGCTGTTTCTTCTTAAACATATAAAAAATATCTCATACATCGTTAGAAAGTCTAATAGTGTTGAGGCGGCTGAACATTCGTAAAACTAATTTCTTTAACTTGTAATCATATTTAGAAAGAACCTAAAGACCTTATGATTATTATACTCGACATATTAACGATAAAGTATCAAAATAGTTTTCTTTAATATTTCTTTTGGTTAGTTTTATAAGAGTTTGTTGACAACTATCGTTAAAAGGCTGGAAACTGGGTGTTTTTGCTCTATTCCTATTATTGTTTTTTATAATTTTAAAAATAAAGAAATATAATTATGTAAATTTGTATTTATCCTGTTTGTGTTCAAAATTAAATTAAATTTTATATAACATACGTATAATCACTATACACATCTTGCTTAGGTATAGACACTTTAGGATCGTGTTTCAAGTGTGATCGAACCCATGTAATAGTATCATTAATCTCTGAACGACTTCCTAATGGATTTTGTGGTTGCCGTAATGGATCTGCGGAAATATAAAATTTATACTAAATATTATATAAAAATTGCATAATTTTACCACATTCTGAGCTCTCAGGTGGTAGGCGCAAATATAAGAATAATTTTTCTGGTGCTGATAAAGATGATACCTCACTTAATATATGACAAATTTTCCTTTTAGTAGGTTCACTAAAAAAAATAATAAATTTTTATTTCTAATATATTCATGACATAAATCCAAAGAGGTGACCACATTTCTAAATTGTATGTAAAAAAATGTATTTGTAAGATTATTTTTCGAATTTTATCATATCACATTTGTAATCATATCATTTTATGTTCCGCAGGTATCGTTCTTTCAGTAACGAAAAAAAAAATAGAATTTGTAGAAAATTTGCCAAACTGTATTTCTATATGTAAAAGATAATAATAAATTAAATAATTTATTACCTTAAATTTGATTCAATGACACATTGAACGTTCTGAAGTTGTTTATTTTCTTTTATGCCTTCCGCAAAAGCAGAAATTTTGTTGAACTTATTATTCAAGCGCAATAGATCGATTTCATTAAGATCGTCATGAATCTGATTAGATTGATTTATTTCTAAATCGGAATATGTATTTACATTTAATGAATATTTTTGAGCTGCCGACGTCGTTGTATTATTTATAAACGGTCTGCCAAAATCAGAAAACTTACTAGAATCGCACATATTTTGTTTAACTTGCAAAGTATTCAATTTTTTAGGCATTTTTTTAAATTAAAAATAATAGTTATTTAACATAATTTAATAAAACCATTCTTTATATTTTAATATAATATTTTATTCACACACTAATCAAATCAAAAATCACATCACCATTATTGTACTTTATTTCCCTCTAAGCCTAAAACGAATTCGCTTTTGACGAATTCAAATTGAACTGGATACGATTCACGTTTTCAACCAATTTTGGTGTTTTTCAAGCTATCTGAAAGTTTTTTGCAAAAAAGTATAGTTTATAGTGAAATAATAAAATTTCAGAGACAACAGTGGATTTTTTAGCGCTCTTTTTTATTTTTCATAATTTAATTTTTTTAAAAAGTAAACGTATAAGTTGGTATCTGAAATAAAATAAAATTGTATATCGTGATGTATAACTTAAAAAAATCAATGTCTAATATAAAAAAAAATATATTAGTACTAAAATTATTTTAGTACAGATTTTATGTCGATGGATAGAATTAGTTCGTAAACGTAACAATACCAAAACGAATCGCTTTAGTCGTTCTGTAAACGAATCGCTCTTACAGATGTTTTTATGTGTTATTGTTTTAAAATTTACGTTTACTGCTAGCCTATGCGGTTCGTTTGCGATGTCTTTGCTCGCCATTTGCTTACGGTACGGTAGGTTAAAGCGTAGACGCTTCGAGTATATAATTATATACTGTATACTTTATTATACTTTATTAAGGATTAAAGGGTTATTTTGGTTTTAAATGAAAATTCCTGTAAGCAATTTTCCTTAAATCGACAATTGGACAAAGCAATTTTTGCTTAAAAACAGATATTTCTTTGTTTGAAATGAGTTGATGGGCAAATATTTTCATATGTCTTTCCAAAGAATATATCACGACCAGTTAACTGTACATTTGAATTATCGTGTTTTCCAGTTTTTAAGTTAGATTTCAACAATTTGATATAGATTTATGCAATGTTGAATATTGCATATGAAAACTGGATGAAGCACCACAATTACCAGTTTCAAAATGAGTTTCATCCAAATTATCATCAGCCATTTTAATTGTGTTTTGTTTTAAACCATTTTGTTTTAAAATAATAATTATGCAGTAATAAAGAAACATGTTGACTAAACTTTCAATCAAAGATGAAGGTTTAGTATATGATTAAATGGTTGACTAACTAGAACTGAACTATTATACAAATCATAACGGTAGCAGTAGTAACAATATTAAAACTAATAACAGCAATAATTTCTGTAAGAATGTTAACCAAAAGATACTATGTATTAAGTTCAAGTACTCATAAAATTGAATCATCCTAATTTTACTTATAAACATACCCGTTTTGGAAACAAAAATACTCCATATTGTTTTCATGATAATTTTAATAGTGTGATTACTACTCACTCCTAGTGGTAGTAGCTTCGCCAGTTTATCTTTGAACACGACTGAAGTTGACTGCTAATAGTCCATATATTATATATATTCAAAAAAAAGCTTTTACAGGTTATTTTCTTGGCTTTTCTTAATGTTTAGTTTGAGTATTGATTATTTTAAGATTTTTAGCATATATTTCACCCAACATACGAATATACACAGAATAGATTTAGCCTTTAGCGTTGAAGGAAGGTGAGCAGTACTTACATAAATGTCACAGTAAACATGCAAATTACAAAATAAAAATTGGACATACGTCATACCAGAAGAAATTTTAATGGTTTTATATTATTTTAAAGAAATATATTAAATTTTGACTATTCCTAGTACTTTATAGTAAAACAATGGCAGGATCAGCTTTACGAAGACTCATGGCAGAATATAGGCGTAAAAATAAAGCTTTATTATAAGAATTAGCCATTTTATGTTTGTTTGCTTATAGAACTAACTTTGAATCCACCTGAAGGAATTGTCGCTGGACCTATAAGTGAAGAAAATTTTTTTGAATGGGAGGCTTTAATTGCGTAAGGATCTTTCCCTATTAATATTTTCATGTATATATAAACATATATGTTTTTTTAGAGGTCCTGAAGGGACATGTTTCGAGGGTGGTGTTTTTCCAGCTAAACTTCTATTTCCTCCAGATTACCCATTAAGCCCACCAAAAATGAAATTTACTTGTGAAATGTTTCATCCAAATAGTATGTACACGTTTCTAATGAAGTCTAACTTGAAATTCTAGTGTTGCACAAATGATACTGGTTTTTGACTAGTTATTCAACGTTATATATAGACACTTGTTTTTTTTAAATATTTGTTTTCAATATTAATTTAGAAATAACAAGGAAATAAGAAATACAATATAAGTATTTGTTGAGGGAGGGGTTTTTACAAACTATATCAGTTATTAAAAGCAATAGAATATTCGTTTATTACAAGTTGTAAAGTACATTCTAAATGAAATTTACTTCAAATATATTGGAAATTCCATTATTTCTCGACATTATTCTGAAAACTATTTTTGGTATTTTTATAGTTGATTGCGGACATGATTTTCTACCTCGCGTCGTAAGTCCAATATATCTGGTGTACGGCTCAGCTCAATTCAGTAATGCTAAATATAATACGATATAGATTTTTTCTACCTAGATTTTATGCGACATTATTTTTTCAATGAATATTTTGTAAAAACAATTGTTTTAACTATTTTTTGTAATTAAGTTTTTGCAGATGGAAGAGTATGCATTTCAATATTACACGCTCCAGGTGATGATCCCCTAGGATATGAACTTTCAGCGGAGCGGTGGAGCCCAGTCCAAAGTGTGGAAAAAATACTGTTAAGCGTTGTTTCAATGCTTGCAGGTAAATCTCTTAATTTCAAAACAAAATCAAGTGATTGTTTCAAATCGTATATGTTGTAGAAAATATTTAAAACATAATATACGAATACAATAATTTCTTTTATGTTCTATATTATATATAACATGTTATACCTGAGTTTGTGTATATTATTATTCATATTAATAACAATATTTTTGTTATACTAGAACCAAATGACGAGTCTGGGGCAAATGTTGATGCAGCTATAATGTGGCGTGATCAAAGAGAAGAATTTAATAAAATAGCTAGAAAAATTGCTCGGAAATCATTGGGGCTATCGTTATAACACATTCATATTAATATTTATTAGCGGTAAAATTTGTTTTATATCATTTTAACTATATAAATACAATTTAAAATTATAATTATAAATATAAATTAAAATAATAAATACAAAAATATGATATACAAAGTCTATATTTATATTAATAAGAGATTGTAGCGTATTATATTTTTTGTTAATACAAATTTCGGTATAAATTTAAAGATAGCTTTTTGATCTTTTTTGAACTTATTTTAATGGAAGATGAATTATGGTAAAAAATAAAAATCTGAATTTGTCTTTATGCATACATATTGCATACATATTTTCCGAATCCATATAACACTTTGTCTTTCACAAAAACAAAAATATTTGGCCGTCAAGAGCAATAAAATAATAAAATTTGACTATAAAAAAAAGATTTTATCTTTTAGTTTGTTTAAGATTTATGTATGCCATAAGATCAGTGAATTTCGTGGACAAAAACAGCAATAAAATACAATTTAAAATTCTCACTTGTGGCATTTAAGTTAAGCAATTATCTAAAAAGATTTGATCCAAAAATACATCAACCCCATTTAAATGAATTAAAAGCAAAAATAATTTATATAAAATTAAATTTGCAGCATCACTAAAATAAAGATATTTAAAGTTTAAACTCATCACTATCACCACATTTTTTTGAAAAAATTTAAAAATGAAAAAATTTTAAGACCACGTTAAATTACATTATTGTATCGAAAATATGCAAATGCAGTGATTAACGTATACTCAGCTTGATAAGCCACACTTTAAAAATATTTTTAAGAGTTCTACACAATTGTCAATACAAAAAGCTAATTCAGTGTATGTTCTCGTATCTATTTGTACTCTGAAATTGTAACTCGAAGTAGAGTACGAACACGAATTAATCTCATATCTATTTGTACTCTGAAATTGTAATTCGAAGTAGAGTACGAACACAAATTAATCGCGATGTTAACGATTTTTATACACAGCTCAATACATAGGTTTTGATTCTCGCTTAAACATTAAATTACATATAAATATTGTACGTATTATTTTAATTCCTCAGTACCAAAAATGACATGCTCAATAAGTGATTACTGATTATACTGAATAAGTGTAACTTCTTGTCTACCTAAAACCTAACTGAACGTAAAAATTAGAAATTTAAAAAAACAATCAATTTTTCAAAAAAATCATAATTATTTTGAACATATTTCACCTTTTATATTTATATACAAAAAGCTCATTAATTAAATAACACAGCAACAAATTTATTAAGTAAATAATTTTATATTAATTTAGCTAGTTGATAAATAAATATATATATACAGAAAAAACAGCATTATTTACTTTGTTATTTATCGCACAGATATTCCATTAATTGTTATTAAATTGTTATTCATTTTCGGTTCTGGTTCATATACTTCTTCATTGGTTCTCATTTCATAAGGCGAATCATATGATACTTCATTAGGTATTTGATCATACATATTTTCTGAAAAATACATTAGTTAGACAATATTTACATATAAATAAATAATTTTGGGAAACATATTGAAACTAAACGACGAATTCAAATTTATGTTTTTTACTTTCAATATACCTGGAGGTTTAGTAGCCACTTGAAACGATGATAAATTAGGTTGTCGAATTGATTGATTATTTCTTTCTAAATTTGAATATGACACTACAGCAACATTTCTATCCTCTATATATTCAGCAGCTTGAACATTTTCTGTATTTTTTACAGGCCGGGCTTTATTTCTATGCAAAAATAAAACCGCAATTGTTATAAGTAGTATGATAATAATTATAGCACCAATTGCAACTGCGCCTCCTATATTTGTGCTATTATTTTCTTCTGGTGATACTACTTCACAGCGTGGCGTTTCACCACTCCAGCTGCCATTCTCTAAGCATTTTCTTAAATATGGTCCGATACGAATATAATTAGGTACACAATGATATTCTGCTGAGCCACCATATGTTGTTGTATCGTTTATTATAATAAGACGACCATTTTCAATTTTTGGAGGACTTTCGCAATTAATTGCTAAAAATTAAAATAAAGAAAATTACAAATTAAAATAAAGATATATATTTATTTTACATTAAAATAAATATATATGTATTAAAGTTTTAACAGAAATATCTATTATTTAGACAACAATATCTATTATTTCAGTTTTACTTACGGTTACATACTGGGTTTTTCCCAGACCATTTTCCTGTTTTTAGACACGTACGTGAATTATTTCCAACCATAATACTTCCTCTCAAACAACTGTACGTTGCTATTGAGCCAATACTTTTATTTTCAAATTCAACCACAAAATTTTCAATATCATTGGGCTCTGAGCAAGTTATTTCTGTACACGTAGGAGCATCATGACTCCAAGTTCCATTATGAAGACAAAGTCTTCGTGACACTCCATTTAATTGGAAATTGTTCAAACATTCATAGTGGACAGCTGCCCCATAGTATGTGGCATTTGTTGCCAAAATAACTTTACCATTCGTAATTTCATTCGGAGCCCTGCAATCAATGTCTAGGAAATACAAATATAAGCATAAATTAAACTTTGCAATTATAACTTTATTTATTTACAAATGCATTCTGGAATAAGTCCACTCCAGTTTCCATTTTCTTTGCAAGTTATCAGAGGTTCGCCAACAATTTTATATCCCCTTTCGCATCGGTATTTAGCTAAAGATCCAATTCTGTAAATAAATTTAATATAATGACTAATGTTTGTAACCAGTTTATGCGATAAATTAAAAAAAAAATATAATAGTTTAATTAATATTCACTTACAATATTAAATAAATTGTTTTAATTATAAACACTTACTTATATGACTGGGTGTTACTAGGAGATACTTCGGCCGTTTTAATTAAAGTTCGTCCATACATTCTATCATTTCCTGTAATGGATAGAATACTATGTGATGCCAGGACAGGTTCGGGGCATCGAATTTCTGAAAAAGTTATATTAGTTATATTAGTTTCTATCCAAAAAATTTAAAATTTATTAAAACTTTAAATTTCTCAAATAACCATATTACAAAAAATATTAAGAATTAATTAACTAATCTTAGTAAACTGTTGATTCAAATTTAGGGAAAATAATTTTTACCTTCGCATTTTGGTGATTCATTATCCCATTTTCCTGATTCAAGACACGTTCGTTTTGGTACACCAGTTAATTTGTGATTATTGACGCAAGTAAACATTACTTCTGACCCCAAAAATGTTGTATTTGTTGCATATATTAATTGTCCATGTTTGATCGGACTTAAGAATCCACAATCAATATCTAAAAAAATACATATTATTATTTACGCAAAATTAATGTTTATTTTCTCGTACAATCGCATAATGGAGCAGTGTCACTCCATTCTCCATTTGACATGCACTGTAAGGATTGTGTACCACGTAATATATATCCTGGATCACAATTGTAATGAATTGTTGAGTGAACATTGTAGTCATAACCAACTACAAATGAACCTGGTGGAACAAATGGAGTTTCACAAGTTATGAGCTCGCATACTGGTACATTTTCAGACCATTTTCCTTTCTCATTACAGAAAATATCTTCATTTCCAATTATCCAGTAATCCTCCTCACAAGAATATTTAGCTATTGAGCCTATAACGGTTGTATTGTTTAACAAAACTACATTTCCTCTATCTGGACGAGCAGGTGCACCACAATCAACATATTTACAATGCGGTGATTCATGTGACCATTTTCCACCAATTTCACAAGTAATTATCTAAAAACAATTATTAATCTCAATATGGATGACACTATCGAATGTAAAAATCGAAAAGTATTATCATTCTTTTTTTACTTACTGGATGGCCGGTTAAAACATAACCAGCATTGCATTCATAAACAGCAGTTGAACCGGCTTTTTGACCCAAAATTTTAACATTGCCACCATATATATTTGGAGGAGATGAACACCAATCTGTAATGCATTTAGGATCGGTTCCGGTCCAACCTTTCTGTGCGCATGTGCGATTTTCATTACCAACAAGAGTATAGTTCTCATGACATTCATATGTTGCAACTACACCAAATGTAGTTCGTTCATCCGAAAAAGATAATGATCCATTTTCAGGTTTATTAATTGGTCCACAATCGACAACTAAAAATAATAAGAACAAAGCGTCTTGGGAATACATAAATAAAATTGAAATTTTAACTTACATATGCATTTTGGAGCTTGATTACTCCATAGTCCGGTATTTTCACAAATTCGATTCGTTTCCCCAATGAGAGCATATTCTTTATCACATGTATAAGTAATTTTATTTCCAATTGTATAATTTGTGTCTAAAATTACACTATTTTGGCTAGAATCGGGTGAACCACACGCTATTGGACCTTTAATTGCATTCGAAATATAATATTTTAAATTATATTTTTTAAGAAAATATTAAGTTATATAATTTAAATCACCATATTGACAAATAAAATGAAGATAATCCAAATTGCATCCGACGTCATTCCAAGACCAACTTCTACCTCCATCAAAAACAACGCAATTCTGTTCACCATTGTAGTTATTTGGTTGATCTTTTCCCCACGCTGGTTTGGTGACTGTTTCACCTTTTCAAAATTTTTACATCAATATATGAAATTTTAAAACATTGTATGTAACAAAACTAACCATTAACCCATTTCCAAAGCCGTGCTGTAATTCCTGGTTCCTTTTGAGCTCCAATCCATACTAAATTTGTTTGCAAATCAGATTTTCTTCTTTCTAATTCAGATGTTATGAAATTGGTTTTTGCATAATGAAGATCATGAACTAAGTCTCCACCTATAAATAAAATTATAGAATATGTTTAATTTTAATTATAAAAAACTATGATATTTACTATATGAACTGCAAGTTTGTTTTGCTCGATCAAAGTTTAATCCTTCTTTTACATGAAAGTCATAACAAGTATTTAAAAAAACATTTGTTGCAATGTTTGGATTTGGCAGTAATCTATTACATCTTTCATGTGACAATTCATCACCACTAAATGCTTCCACTTCGCATAAACTTAAAGCACCTGCTGTCCCAACTGATTGAATAATTACATACTGGCCAATAAGTGGTCTGGCACAAATGAAAGTCTTTGTAACATCTTCTTCTAGAGTTCCCGGGTTCCATGCACATAATGGATTTCTCTGAGGATCTGCTGAACTGTTACCAACCCTTATTTCCATATCCTGAAGATGATTATTTTCACAACAACTTCTTGTCGTAATTCTGACTACTTGAATTGATTGTGGTACTAGCAAATTAACTTGCCACCATGGTGCAGGTTCTTTTTGTGTTTTAGAACACATATCTTCTTCAGGACTCTAAAAAAATTGTAAAATTCTTTATTCGTTTTAAAACTAATCTGCAAATTGTTAGATTTTCTATTAGGAACTGTCAATATAGTTATCTTATTAAAAGTAGTTTTGGAAATAATGCCCAAATGAAATATGTTTCAAAAATTTATATAAATCAGATTATTTTTAAAAAAATATCAAAATATGATAATTAATGTTTTTATTTTTATATTGCCTTACACGATTTCCATCATTAGCTAAATGCGGTGGTCCATTTCTTGTTAAAGAACTTTGATTGGCAGGTTTTCTATATGCTACATTAACACCACAAAATGGAATATTTTTATTCCAACATTTTTTAAGATCAGTTTGTACTTTCGCAGAACCAAATAGTTCATATCCTGGATCACATTCATAAGTTGCTTCTAAGATACCTGTTGAATTTGTTATACTTTTCAGCTTTGCATTTAGAGGCACTGGTGGAGTACCACATTCTAAAAACAAAATAATTTAAATAAATTTATTTTTCCTTGAAAGTTTCTTTAATTTTACATTTATTAAATTTAATTAGAAATTAATTGTCGATTATAAAAATATTCCGTCATAATCCATAATTAAAATTAAAAAAACTTTCTAAAATTGTTTTACTTTAGTGCATAATTATGTGGGTTTTAAAAACATAGTTTTTCTAATTTTCTATTAAATCCTGCTTTTTAATATGTGTTTAATAAAGGATTATTAAAAAAATTTATTTATTGGTATATATTCTTTTTAAAATTTTAGATTATTATTATGATTCAGATTTTCCAATTAGTTAGTAACTCTATATTACTGTCAAAGTATAAATTAGCTATTACATACATATTTAATTATTTTGACGGAGTCTAAAAAATCCGATTAAAAATTCATGTCATTTCTTATTCTAATAAAACAAAATATCGTCAAAAGAAAATCAATTTTAATGAAATTTTATATATATTTTTTTTATATCTTCAAACTTAAATAACTTTTAGAAATTAATTTTATTTCATGAAAAGTTCTGTGTTTTAAATAAAATTTTATACTAAGAATGGTAAATTATCTTATTATCGAATTTCAAAATATGAAACGTTTATCACAAATTAAGGAAGTTTTTCGTGGTAGCGTGAGACAAAATAATACGCAACAGAATCTAAATACTAATTATTTATATTGTAAAAAATTCTATGTTTCTATAGAGAAAATCGTGAGAACACATTTCAATAAATAAAATGAATAACTAATTATGAGAAATTTTGAAAAATTAGAATAACTGGTAGATTATAGTGGAGAAAATTTAAATATAATTAATGCAAATTAAATATAGTGAGATATAAACGACAGAATAATTAAAATTATTATTGTAGCTTAGTATTAGTGGATTTCCAATAATAATTATCCATGGTTCAATTGTCAGATACTAAATATAATAGTAATTTTGAAATATATTGCAGTTTAATTAAAGTTAAATTAAAAAAAAATATATTAAAAAAAAATATTGTATCATAATTTCACGCTTTTCGTTAAAAATATTATACCAACTGAAAACTTGTTTTATTATAATTTTTCCGTGCGATTAGGTTGGTTAGATAAAGATTTATTAAATATTTTTGGATTAATATAGATTTTGTAAAATAACTTTTTTGTCTAAATATTTTGTTCAACATAATTTTAATGCCTAGAAAATTTAATTAATTACTAACTATATAGTAGCCGGTTAGATTATATCATAGCACTAATAGTCATAATATGTAAAATATTAATTTTATGTTATACTTGGTGAATTGACAATTTATTATATAATGATCATAAAAATATAATAGTTAAAAAAAAAAAAAAATGGTTCCAATATAAATTTAATTGCATTTCGGATTTCGGTTAACTTTTATATACGAAAAATTAAAACTCAAATTTCGGTTAAAATAAATTTATCTTTATTAAATTACCTTTACAATTAATTCCATTAATAATCACAGTTATTATAGTAGCTAATATTAAAAACAAATTTTGATTGAAATTAAATTTGCACATAAAAATATTTTTTAAAAACTTTAATGGTATCACTTTCCATTGAGAAACCATTTTACCATATAGCTTGTTTTTATGAAGCACAAAAATACTAAAATTAGGTTATTGATACATTTTTGTCTTTTGACAATTATATTTATTACTCATATTCATAATTCTTCATTATTCCATATTTCTAGAAATCTAGTTTTATTACATTAATTATATTAAAAATACAGACAAAAACTAAATTTCTTAAAAACTCTTATAATATTTTTTTTTTAATTGTTTTAATTAATTAATTTTTTCACAAACATTTATGAAAAACATAAATATATATGTTTATTAAATATTTATTAATTAAACTTATTAATTTTTTTTTGGAAATTTTATAAAAAAATAATTTAGCTACTTTCTAATATTTATCTTTTAAGTCTCGAACTAAAGCTTACGTATTATATTTGACACTGACTATTTCTATGTTTGTAATTTCTTCAATTACTTGTTTTGGCCAAAGTAGAATGAAATAAAAAAAAAAACTGGTTTTTTTTATTGAAAATATTAAAAGATATAAGACACAAATACTAAAATATTAAAACTTTCGAAAGTATAATAATAAAACGTGAAATTTACCTCTCCCCAGATGCAAAATTCAATTCGATGGGAAACATAAAATTACGTGAAACTATGTTTATGTATATATG
The DNA here is from genome assembly GCA_963932195.1 of Empis livida. Taxonomy (NCBI): domain Eukaryota; kingdom Metazoa; phylum Arthropoda; class Insecta; order Diptera; family Empididae; genus Empis; species Empis livida. The sequence continues at coordinate 26,650,529 of OZ010648.1, forward strand.
TATATATATATATAGTCAAAACATATGTAACAGTTATGTAGTTCAGTACCTTACAAGTAAAATAAACAAATACAAGCCAGACAAATTTAGCTTCTCAGTAATAAACTTTTAATTATTAAGAAAATAAAAATAATGTCTTAACAGTTTTTTAAAAAAAAGTATTAACGATTAACTAAAAAGAATTATTAGAAATTAAATTTAATTTTTTTTAAATTATATTTTTTTTTGGTTTAATGTTTTAATCTTTCATATGCTTTACTTAAAATTCATATTTCAAATATTCATTGATTGTTAAGATATACCAATTTGTAAAATATTTGTCAGAAACAAAGATGATATATTTTGTTTCCAGAAAGATTTTTATTTAATTAAACTAAAAACCAAAAACTCTTAAATTTTGGAAACACGATATAAAACTTCTTTTTGTTAATTTATATTAATTTAATTAAATTTTTATTTTTGGATATATGTCTATTAAATTTGGTGTTATGTTTTAGATACAAATGTGCTGGCAGAAAATTTATAGTGATTTGAATAGAAACAAAATAAAGATTTTATTAATAGTTCTGCGGTCATCGATTTAGTCTATTTGGAAGTAGTAGTTTATTTTAAACTATTACTAGATTATTAATAAAAATATAGTTAATAAATTATTTTATGACTGAAATGACCGTAGAGCTATAATTAAATTCTACTATAGCTGTAAGTGAAACCGGAGACTTTAACTGAGAAAATCAATAATTTATTATTATTAATAATCTAAATATCGAATAGTCAATTTTTATCTTTTAAAATAGTGTGTATTTCGAAAATAAAATATTCATTGAGGGTGAAAGTTATCCACAACTATTATATATTTGTAGTAATGTTCGTTATTGCACATTTTACTAGTTTAACTGCACGCCACTGTTAAATACGTCAGATCAACTAATAAATAAAATTAAATATGTAATTAATTTATAAATTGAAATTGAAATTTAGAAGAAATTAATTAAATATTTAATTTTATTCAGTAAACGTGGTAATAAAAATTCAATAAAATAATTCATATATTCTAGACTAGACAATCTGAACTTCTTCTGTTTATAAATTTAATTTCAAATTTCCATAAAAATTAAATTAAGGTTAAAATACTTCAGGTAAAATTATGATCAACCACAATTTTTTATGACATTTACAATTATGTACTTTTAGTGAATTTTAATGTAATTGTAATTGTATTACAAAAATTACTACTATTATTGTGAATATTCATTTATTAGTATATTATTATAAATATTGAATATTTAGTTATCTGGTTTGTCATTTTCAGGATTTTCATTTTCATCATTCACATTTTCCAAATTTTCGCTTTGAATTTTTGAAATCTCAAGTTGTAAATCTTCAGGTTTTAAAGTTTCAATAAGCACATCCTTGCATTGGTTAACTAAATCTTCACAGTCTACAAATTAATAACAGTATTAATTTAAATTTTTAACTATTAATTACAAGTCCATATTAATTAAAAATTTACCCATATAGTTTTCTTTTTTATTTTCGTCCACAACCATTTGAAAATCTTTCATAATCATAAACATGTCATGAACGATATCAACCTCAAGCATTAAGTTGTCGATAATCTCAGTGGTACTAATAAATTTTTCATCTTTTTCTTCTTCTGTCAATTCTCCGAAACTTAGAATATTATTGATAATGTCTTCAGATTTTCCATTTATAATATCAATTTTCTGCATTGCTAGCCTTTAAATTTAGTTACATTTTCATTTTCATAAATATGATCGTAATTTTGATCGAATTTGAAAATGGGTGAAATTCAATAAAGCATTTAAATTATTTAAGAATTTATAAAAGAAAATTCAAATTATTATTTTAACCGGAACATAATACAAATAATTTTTCGCGCCAACATATCAAATATGAACAACAAAACATCCGGTCACACCAACCACCAATTAACTACTGAGAAAACCTTCAACTAACTACTGAAACAGAATATTGAAAGCATGCATTGTTAATTTGTCATAATATGATTTTTGCTACAACATTTTGTTATAACATTTTCTGAATTTCTTGATTGAAATTCACAAAATATAACATTTTTAAATTTCACTCATTAAAGCATATCTCATTTATAATTAAATAATATTAATATTTTCTACTTAATTAAAAAGTTTTCTAGAGTCTGTAAAAACTCTCGATAAACTGGTGTTACAGTGTCTTTAAATTCAACTTGTTGCAATTTTAACATATTAATAAATTCAAAATTATTAATTTTTTCAGCAAAATCAATATTTTTATGATAGTATGCTGTATAAGTTCGAAAAGTAGGTATATCTAAAATCACAGATTAAATTATTAATAAATCTTTTCAGATTATTTATATAAATTTTAAATACCTAATGTAGGAGTTAAGACTAAAGGATTTATATACAAATCAGTTTTATAATCATTACGCAAATCATCATATTTCAAAATAAATGTATAAATATCTTTATATGATCTAACAATATAATCAAATATTTTATACCTGAAAAATTTATAAAATTTTATTTAATTCTTTTACCAACAAAAAAATCCATAAATATTTACTCATTCGATTTATATTGTGTATCAGTTTTTAACAGAAATAATAAAGATGGTGGTACTCCAGTTTGTTTATCTTCTTGTCTTCCCATTATTGATGGCCTATGTAAAATTAATGAGACTCTTAAAGTAGATAGAGTAATGTACAGACTTATTTTTTTTACTTTGTGAACTGAAGAAAGAATGGATCATCTGTAAAATTATCAAATTCTTTCATGGCATCCAACCAAAGAGTAGTTAACCTTTTAAAAGCAAATGTTGCAATCTCCCTAAAGAAAAATAAAATAATTTTAAAAAATATTTTATTCGTAGTATTAACTAACATTGTTGAAATTATTTCTTACTCGGATGGATTTAATTCTATTATATCAGGCTTAAGGATCAAATCCACAAAAAAGAACTATTAAATTCAAAACAAAAAAAATATTATTTATTTGAAATTATGTAAATGCAATTATTTATAACATTGTACTAACCGCTTTAAAATCACTTATTCTTTTTAGAATACTTGGTCTTTTAACGACATTTTCACCAATTTTTTTAGAGTAACAATGATTATCAGCAATATTTAATAAAGAGGCATAACTTTGGGCAATAATTCGATGAAGCATATTTAAAATCAAATAATCGCAATAGGTTAAAAAACTATAAAATATAAAAATATATTTTAAAAATATTTCCGTACAAAATTAAAATTCTGTTAAACAGCTTTTTTAAGGAAAAAAAATTGCCTAAAATTATGGAAAAATAATAAATTGTGTCTTCACACAAGAGGAGATATAATATTTATTTGTATACATTCAGGTGTCGAGATTAAATGAAAATTCATGAATACACCTAAATACTAATTTTAAATACAGGAAGACCTCACATGGTACTGCTTGGATTAGTACGGTTTCACTATAGTACGGTTTTGAAATTTCAAAATAAAATTTACATGAAAAGAAAAAAATTCTTGGAAAAAATTATTCTTGAAAAAATAATATGGTACGCGGTATAGTTAGTTCCTTGATTAGTTTCAAATAGTACGGTGAACCAATTAATTGTACTATGCGAGGATTCCTGTATATGAAATTAATATAAGCAATTTTACCAAACCGCCTGAAATTTTTTTTTAAATATATGACATCTAAGACATTTGAAAATGTTCCAAATGGGTCCCGTTTATGTCGATGCCAATTTCAAACTGAAAGTATAAACGCGACATTTTAAAAGCCCAGCCAGCCAACTTGGCAAGGGCAAAATAGTTGCTCCAGTTTTCGGCGCTACAGTGTTTTGTACAGTGTTGAGTGTTGCGAGAAGTAGACTACATGTATTATGTCTACATTGTAGACGTAATACATATTATACGTATAACGTATAGTAATATTATTATATTACTATTATAGAGTATGATAATATTATTATTATAGTCTACGTCTACATTGTCTACATTGTAGACGTAGACTACAATGTATTATGTTTACTACATTTCAGTGTAGATATAATACATTGTATACCCTATTTTATACGCGTAGACAATGTAGAGAAAAAAAAATACACCATATTTTTTAATCAATTTATTATCTGTAATTTTATGAGTAATTTTAATAAACTAAGTCTATACATTGGCACACATTCTGAGAGAGAGAGAGAGAAAAATATGAGATGAGATTATTTCTTTTTTTTATTTTGTATTATTCTGATAGTCACATAATATGAAATGAGATTCATAAAATTTGTGCGATTGCGATATTTGTCAAACAGGTTCCATGTGTGTAAAATTTATCTTTATTCACAATATAGTTGGGTTAGTTTTTATTCACAATATAGATGGATACCTATATTAATTGACAGTAAACGTTATTATGTCATTTAATTTAATTATTTTAATAATTTTGTTGCAAGGCCTGGCCTGAAGACGCACATCGAACTTGTATTACTAAGGAGTACGCCAAGTACTCCTTAGTAATAATAGGCATGTTTATATAGTAAACCCTACAAAAGATATTGACAATTCCTGTACATTTTACAACATATCAACCTGCTTCATTTACACTAAAGTGTAGGCGACAAAAGTCTACGCTTGGTGGAACAACACTGGTATATTGTATACACAACATAGCCGATACTATGTTGTATATATTGTGTATTTTCGGTGGTGTTAATGTTTTTGTTGGTTTTGAAATAAAATTCTTGTGTTTTTTCTTCTACTTTGAAAAAAAAAAAAACCAGTTCCAACACGGTAAAAAACTGATAAGTTGGCGCGACATAAACGTAGCAATTGAAAAATTGTCCAAAGAAAAGTATCCGGAATATTTCTCCAGGAACAACAAATTTAATGAAGCATTGATTACATACATGTTTTTAGTAACATAACTTGCGCGGAAAAGTTAATTAGTACTAGTATCTTTAATATATGCAATTTTGTTTTGGAGATTTTTAATAACAATATTTTTGTTAAATTGTAAGTTTTAGCATTTTGATTATTCATATTCTGAATATTATTTTGTTCTTATAATTTTAAATCTAAATGAAGAGCTATTTGTAATTGAATTTATTTTCTTAGTTGACCACATCTTCTTTTTTTTTTAATTTTATTATCAGGTTGGTATATTTGTATAATTTAAATGGTGAAATTTAAATGGTAAAGTTTTTATTTTAGAAATTAGTATAAATACCTAGATAATAGTTTACAAAATGTTCTCTTTCTTGCTCTATCCATATAAGACATAGCTTCACGCATTTTTGCAACAGAAGGATATACCAAAATTTCATCTATTGGATAAAAACCTTCGGCTGTTATGGAATTAGTACAAGCATCATCTGCAACGAATAATTTTTTTTTTCTATTGAAATTTGTAAATTTATATTATTTTTTAATTGATGCTAAATAAAATTTTGGAATATTTAAAAAGAAAATAACACTTTATCTGTGCTCTCCTTTTTCGAAAACAAATTACGTAAAATCAATTAAAATTCTATTATGCATCAATTACTATAAAATACATAAAAATTTCTGTGCTTCGGCTCTGAAACTTCTTAAAATGTATAATAAATTTTCATATATTTTCATATGTTTCTCAATAAAGTAAAACAAGTGAAATTCTTCATTTGCTGGAAAACAAAAGAAAATTTGAAAAATTATTGATTACATAAAAAAAATAATTAGAATTTTTTGTGTTACCTGAACCATCAACTAAACTAAATCCATGATATTCATATATTCTTTTTTTTAATCGAAGAATAGCTTCAGCTAAATGAACATTTGCAATTAATAATTGATTTTCTAATACAGTTTTTGCTGCATAAAATTTTTGCCATTTAATTGTTTTTAACCATACTATAAATCCTTTCCACAAACGAAATCGTAAAAATGTTTTTATTTGTATAATTTTAAAAAACATTTTATATTGTTCTTGCCATTCATCAAGTGAAACGAAATAATTTTCAGAACCACTCCAATAAGTAATACCTTCATGGGTAACAGTGTAATAATTAGTTTTATCTAATTTCTCATATGGTTTTTCACTATAAAATATAATTTTGAATTTGCTACTCTTTAAAATTTTGTAATTAAATAAATATTTACATTAAATTAAATGATGTAAAATGTTCACTATTTTTTGGTAAAGAATAATTTAAATATTTTAATTGATATGTTGTAGTATTTTCTTTTAAATTATTAGCCAGAAGTTCTAATTCTTTATACAATTTCATTTTTCTAGCATCTTCTTGTGTTAATGTATTTATGGCTTTTTTCTTTAAACCAAGTTCATGTGATTTGCCAGTTAAATCTTTTAGTATTTTTGCTGCTGAAGTACGTCTATCATCTTTTTTCCCTAAAAGCTTTAAAAATAAAACTATTTTAAATTAAATTGTATCTATATTTTCAGTAAAATCATTTTATGAACTTTTTAATTAAAATATATTTACAAATTTTGGTTCATATACACTGGCCGAAGGATTAATAACATTTCTATGAGGAATTTGAAATCCTGTAAATTTTGTACTTTGAAAGCCAGGTGCAGTTGTTAATATAAAATTTGGTATGTGTAGATGAAATGGAGCATGAAGTTTCCTTTTCTTATCAGACATTATTTTCTTTTATTTGTATAAGTTTTTTTTTTTTTTTTTTGAAAATTCGACAAAAAAAACTGAAAATAATTTCTTTGAAAATTTGAATAAAATATCTAATTCAAAAATTTATTTCTAATTAATTTTGAACTACAGTTGTTTTTTTAATCTCCAAGAAAGCATCTTGGAGATTAATTGTTATTTGTTAGATGTCGCCTCGTAATATCGATATTTATTAAGCGACAAAATTAGCAAAAACTAATTTTTTATAAATTACTACATAATTTGGACGATCTTAGAGGTAGTTGCCGTAAGTTGTAGGTTTGCCTTCCGTCTGAGGCAGCGTTATTGGTCTAAATTTACTAAGCTTTTAAATAATAATAAGTAATAAAATTGCAACAAAATGTAATTTAAAATTGGGAAAAATGCTAATGATCAATGTCATAATTATGCTAATTTATGACCTCGACCATTAAATGTACTAAATGTCATAAATGTGCTAATAAATGTCTCACTAATAAAGTCATTAAATTGTTGTGATTAATGTTTATTCACGTACGTAAAGAAATTTATGGTTCGGGATCTATATAAAAATATTATGTCCAAATTGCATTAGAATGCATAGAAACAATTAGGCTTAGGACAAAATACCAAGTTTGGTCTAGTTTTAATGGTTATATTAAAACTGCAAAAAAGAACTTAGAGGACAGTTTTACTATTTTATTCCCAGCGATTTTGTAAAAACTGCTGCAAATTCGGAATTAATCGCTAATGTGCAAAAAAATATTTACTTACGCCAAAATGTTGAAAACTAAATACATAATAAAGACAAAAAACTGAATAGGTAGTTTTTTCATTTCATAGAAAGTTTTTAAAATGTCGTTTAATACATTTTTCGCGAAAATATCTCAATATATATTTTAAATATATATGTATCTTGAATTTGAAATTCAAACGGGATTTTTCTATTTAAATGTTATTCTGCAAGCTATTACGTATATAATGTACTATTTTTTACAAATCGTTTTATTATTCTATTAATTTCGGTACGGTAAACGTTGTCTACATCTAATATAAACAAAAATATTGCCAGAAATTTCATTATATATTCATTTTCCGATCAAGTAATGTCGGATTGGAATTTATTTACTTAAATTCCGATCCGACATTACTTAATTTAAATTCGAAATAATAAAAAAAAAACATGTAAAAGCAATGCAATATCCGAATATACTGAATATAATTTTAAAATATTCAATGAAAGTTAATTGTTTATATAGAAAGTACCAAAACACTTGTGTATTGAAAGTTAAAAGTTAAATTTCATTTTTTTTTTTTTTTTCGTAACCCTTCGTTAAAATTATGTTGAAAATCGTAAAAATAAGAAAATATTTTTCTTGTCTATCCAAAAAAAAATGTTGACATTAAAAAATGTGAAAAATTTTTATCTATTTATTAGCATATTAGAGAAAAATTGTTTGGCCTTGCCAAGAGAGAATCTTTATTTATACAAAATCAAAACTTAGATTTTAGCTGACAAAAATAGTATTATATACACAAATACTAAATAAAAATCCGTAAAATTCGTTACACATCGTTAATAATAATTTGATATAAAAATAAAATATAATTTTTTTACAAATTTCTTCTATGCTTTAACTATTTTTCTATCAAAAAAAAAGATATCAACTTTATGTTATATGTGTATTAGATGTTTTACAACACCGTACAGTTATCAGAATTCATCAAGTCAAAAACCCCTTAGTTTTTTTTCTTTTCAATATTTTTTATTTTAAGTTCAAAGAAGCACAAATTCAGTTTCACTCGGTGCTTCATGCTATGCAGATCTTCCGTTAAATGTACAAATACATAAAAAACAAAAAAATATTAATTCATAATATATAATAAAGAAAAATAAACCTGATTTAATTCACTGCAAAAAAAAAAGTTATAGATACTTTAAGTAATTAAATATTACAAAGTTTTAGTATCATTACAGTATGTTTTTTCTTAATTACACTCCATTCCATTTGGACAAATAATACACAAAAAAAAACCTTTAATTAAAATTTTTTAATTCATAAATATACATAAATTTAATTTAATTTAATTTAATTTAACAAATTAATTATTTATTTAGTGATTAATAAAAAAAATTGTGTGTAATATAATTAAAATACAAAAAAAAATGTTAAACTTTCAAATAATATTTATTGGATTATTATCATCTTTGATATACAATCAAAAAATTGTTTTTGGAGATTCAACAGGTTAGATTTCACATTCATTAACGTGTTAAATATACAAAAAAAAATATATATAAAAAAAAAATTTATTGAGGTTACCTGAATATGCAATGTATAATACCGTTAACAGTTTTTTTTTTATTTTTTACATTGCGCATATATACAGATATACATAGGTTACAGATATCTGTATGTATTTTTAATATCTTGTCTCATAGAGCGTATAGAATATAATATTTTTATAAATACATATACAAAAATTAATAATTATTTATTATATATTTTTTAAATAGTAAAAACCTATAAAATATTTAGAGCTCATAGGTAAAATTATTAGTAAATTTGTAACATAAAAATATATAAAAAGTCAAAAATCTTATGTTTTACTTAATTATTTTTTGAACAATATAATTTTTATTGTAAATTTTCAATAATTTTTAAAATCATATAAATTATTATGTTTACATCATCAAAATAGCTGATAGTGCATAAAAATATATATATATATACAGTATTTCTAAAATTTCAAAATTGGAAATGTTTTTATCCATTTGTTTTATTTATAGTATATAGTAAAACTAACTAAAACCGCAGTCAGTGGTTTTAATGATTCAAAATATCTGAGGCTATTGACATTTCTTCTGAATTTTTAACTTTGACAAATTTTTTTTTTTTTATATTGAAGAATTTTATTTGATTTTCTCTTTTATATGTATATACAGAAATAGTAATATTTATAATTTAGCAATAAAGGAAAGGTCTCACCTTTTTTTATTTGAAACTTATTTAATATTAGATTGTTTAGTTGTTTTTATTAAGACCACAAAAAAAAAAATCTTTTAATCAATTAAAGATTGGAATTTTATTTAAAAAATGTATTAAAATTGTTTTGCCAATAAATTTTCTCAATAAATTTAATTACATACAATAAAAAATTAATTTAAATTATATTTACATAATTATCTGAAATTAACTAATATCAATTTTGAATTCAATTTTGGTTATACGATAATTATTTTATTGTGGTGATTAATATTTGAGATTATAGGCCAAAATTTTTAACAGAAAATATCTAATTTAAATTGTATTTTTCATAAACGATATTATTTGATTATCTGTAATGATTAATGGGTGGCAGTTATATATATTAAAAATGAAATATTTTATGAGATACCTTTATAAAATTTTTTTAATTAAGTTCAAAAATATAATTTTATTTATAGTTCCTCACCTATGTAAATAACATATAATTAAATTTATGAATTCTTATCTAAAATATGATATTTTCAATTTATAGAATTATTCAATTACTGACCATATCTAATTTTAATTTTATTTTTCCCGGTTCCTAATCCCTACACTAACACATTATAAAATATTCAATAAAAAAAAATAGTATTTGTTTTCCTTACAAAATATCAAAAATTATACTATTTTTAAAATTAAGGTAATTTAACCTAAATAAAAACTACAAAATATCATATTTAAAAAAAAAATTTGAAAAAGATGAGACCATATTCCATGAATGAATCAGAACTGTGATATTCGAGTTTGTGCCTTATTACTTTTGTATTACTAAATGACAAAAATTTTATATATTTTATATAAATATTTGCTTTGATATTTTTTTTTCCAAATAAAAATCGTGGTTTATTTATTCAACTAAATGCTTCAAAGTCAAAAATATATCATTATTAAATTTCTTTTTTTTTATTTATTTTTGTCTAAATTTAGTTTGTGTCAGTATGTCAAGCATATTTTTCCTCTTTAAATAACTTAAATATTTTTTTTGTAATTTTTGGTATGTGTTTCGCGCTAGTTTCACCAAAAAATGTTTAAAAATTAATTATCAATTTAATTACGTGAACATATATGAAATGAATTGTTTTTTATTTATATTTTAGCTAATATGCCATTTTTATATTGATTTGAAGATATTTTATAAGCGTGTGGCATAAATAATTCTTTAATAGAAAATAAACGCGATTTGCATATAAATTTTTACAGTATCTAAAAATGGTTCTTACATTAATTGTTGGAATTTTAAACTGATGGCAATAAAACACAAATTAACTTTTACTATTTAAATAAAAAGAAAATTATAAAATTTGCAATTTTCATAATTCTTAATAATACGAAAACTTATTCAATTTTAGAAAACTAAATTCTTAGAGTTACAATAAATTCTTACAGTCACAAATTTGATAGAATTTGTGCATAAATAAAACATAGTTTATATTTTAATTTATACATTATTCATAATCTACCAAATCACGAATAAAAATAAATCCAAATTTTCTCTTAAACTTATAATAAAATCGTTTGGTTACCAACAACATTTGGTAACCAAACGATTTTATTATAATTATAAAAAATCATTTGGTTACTGCAAACATTTTCTATTTTAAAATAATTTCTTTTTACACATAAAAAAAACCTTTTTGTATCTATTTCAAAATTAAAGTTAATTCAACTTTTCGTTAAACACTGAAAGCTTATTTATAGTGTTCCTACAAAATTAGGACTAAAAATTATTAATAGTTACACATTTTTAATTTTTTAGTTTTTTGTGCATAACATTGTACAGAATAGATAACTATTAATTTCACTATTCAACATGTTTTTGCAAAATATTTTTTAGCATTTCTTTATAATCTTGTTAGTGATACAAATAATTCTTCCAAACAGTACGGTATGATACTCTTAATAAATGATTTCTATGTAACCAATCATTTCAATATGTTCCTACTAAATATTAACTTAATTTCTAAAAAATTTAACAATAACTTCTCTCATAACAGCTAACCTCATGATAATTATAATATTTCAAAAATGAACAATCTATATTATTGTGTATTATCAGAAAATATGCTTTACAAAACCAACTACATCAGTGTAAAAATGTCATAAATACATTGTACATAATATCAACTTTTTATCGTTACATCAGGAAAGCATATTTCTAAGCTAATAGTTTATATCAAATATTTAATCAAATATTTATTTAAGACCGTCGGTGGCTTAAGTGGTAGTATGCTAAGCTGTGGTGCATTAGGTACTGGGTTCAACTTCCGTCCGAGACATGATGTTGGTCTAAGTTTACTCAGCTTTAAATGAGTACCAGTAATAAAATGTAATTTAAAACTGGGAAAAATACTAACGCTGTGGGGGGGGGGGGCATTTGCTAGCAACAAATGTCTCAATAATAAAGCCATCAGCATGTTGCAATTAAAAATTTCTACACTATAAAAAAATTTCTAGTTCGGAATCCATATAAAATTAGTAGGTAATTGCAACACAAAAGTGCAGATAACTCGGTACTTGGAGCCCTATGCTCCCCAGTAGAGTGAACAAGGGAAAATAATAATTTAATTATTTAAAAGTGTAGAATTAGTTTATATATATATATATATTTTAAAACTAGTGGGTAATATGAACCTAATGCTGGAACATTGATTTTGTTAAATAAATTAACATTGTTGATAAAAATCAAATCTTTTAGATTCACCATGTAGTTTTCCTGGATCACCTGCTCATAGCTCTGTCATATTCTCTAACACAAATTTAACTAGTGGAACGGTTGCATCTTATTCTTGTGAAAGAGGATTTGAATTGCTTGGACCTGTAAGAAGAGTATGTAAACATGGCAGTTGGTCACCAGATGGAATTCCATTTTGTGGTAAATATATTTAATAAATATTTTTTACATGAGTAAAAATAAATTATATCAAAATTCAAGTACTTAATGTCGCTGCCGGTAAAGCTCCAATGCAAATTTCTACAGAAGGTAGTGGAATACCACAAAAAGCAATCGATGGTTCTTCTTCTGCTTTTTTTACTACAGAAACATGTTCATTAACAAAAACTGAACGAGCACCATGGTGGTATGTTAATTTATTAGAACCTTACATGGTTCAACTAGTTAGACTTGATTTTGGAAAATCTTGCTGTGGTAAGTGTATAAAATTGAAGATATATTTTACAATTTACAAGAAATTTATAAAAATTTACAGGAAATAAGCCAGCAATTATCGTAGTTAGAGTTGGAAATAATCGTCCAGATTTAGGAACAAATCCAATTTGTAATCAATTTACAGGGGTTTTAGAAGAAGGGCAACCACTTTTTTTACCATGTAATCCCCCAATGCCCGGTGCATTTGTGTCTGTCCACTTAGAAGTAGATGATCCTAATCATTTGTCAATTTGCGAAGCATTTGTATATACGGATCAAGCTTTACCAATAGAACGGTGTCCATCATTTCGAGATCAACCACCAGGAGCATCTGCATCATATAATGGAAAATGTTACATTTTCTATAATAGACAACAATTAGATTTTAATGACGCCCTTACATTTTGTAAACAAAGAGGAGGTACTTTGATTAATGAAAGCAATCCAGCACTTCAAGGTTTTATAAGTTGGGAGTTATGGAGACGACATAGAAGTGATGTTACTTCACAATATTGGATGGGAGCTGTTCGTTCTAATTCAAATAAGACCTGGAAGTGGATTGATGGTGAAGAAGTAAGTGTTTCATTTTGGAATCATCCAGGTGGTAAAGAAAATTGTGCTCGATATGATGGCTCAAAAGGTTGGCTATGGAGTGATACCAATTGTAATACAGAATTAAACTTTATTTGCCAGCATCGTAAGTTTTGTGATTTAAAATAAAAATTATAATTTTTGGTATGAATTATATTAAATTATTTTCCTTAATAAAGAACCAAAAGCTTGCGGACGCCCAGAACAACCACCAAATTCAACGATGACAACTTTGGAAGAATTTGATGTTGGAGCATCAGTTCAATATTCATGCGATAAGGGCCATCTTTTAGTTGGTCCTACTGTGCGTCAATGCTTGAAAACTGGATTTTATAATGAATTTCCCCCAGTCTGCAAATGTAATTATACAATATTAATATAAAATAATTTTCTATAAATTATTATACATATAATATATACATATTTTTAGATATTGAATGCGGTCTTCCAGCATCAATACCTCATGGATCATATGATCTCGTAAATAAAAGCATACAATTATTGAGTTCAGTTCAGTATCAGTGTAATGAAGGATACAATTTAATTGGAAGAGCTGCATTAACATGTGATATTGACGAACGATGGGACGGTCCTCCTCCTCGTTGTGAAGGTTTGTATAATTTTTTAATATTCTAACTATTTTAGAACGATAACTTTATTTCGGTGTGGTGTTGTTATGATTTCTATTTGCATTTTACCATACAGCAATAAATTTGAAACAATTCTTAGTTATAAGTTTTTAATGAGATGTTCTCTAATATTTACGAACAAAATTCTTGAATGCTTTTCAAACTCTACATAGGACATTCTATGTTTCTTTTTTTATCTGTAACAATATGACTTATGTTTGATGGACCTATTGTCGTATATATCAAAAGATCGTCTCCAATATTTTAGTAAATACGTATAGTAATCAGATGATTATCAATATTAGGCGAAGAATATAAGACGAGATGGAAAATAGTGTTAATCACCTACTACAATATTAGTATTATGTGGGATAAGCACTTATATTCTTAAATTGCATGTTTTCTTTCCTACCGTTGTGGTCCATTTCGTTCTTTCGTTTGGTGTCTTGCAACATCTTTCATAAACATTCTGGTATTATATTTTTATTTTATAATTATTTTATACTGCTTGCTTCTGGGCCATTACATCTATAACATATTTAAGAAAAACACTTCCAAAAACTACACTTAGCAAAATAATTCTGACTATATGCATTATAAAAAATATTTCTGAAGTATTCTTTCGGAGCAGCCTATTAAATTTTGTATTCTTTTCCGATAAATGGAAACATGAAAAAAACTTGCAAAAATTTAGAGAAAAAATTAAAATCGTAATTTTTTTTAAAGTGTGGCCAGGACTGAAGCTTTTGGTGAAACAGGAGGATCAGTACAAACAATATTATTTAAAAAAATATAATTTTATAACACAAAACTCCAATTATAAATTTTTAAATTTTAAATTTGATTTATTACGAGCAAATAATAATTGTACTGAAGACACCTTTCTAAATTCAGAAAATACAGGAAAAACTGATAATGTTAAAATAAATAATAATTTTAACAAAAATAACGATAATATAATAAATATCACCAAGAATCATAAAGTGAGTATGAATATGACAAAACCAAATTTTGCAAGAATTTATACCAATGTGAATGCGGAAAAACCCAAAGAATATTGGGATTATGAAAATTATACTGTTAATTTTATTAATCAGAATGATTATAAATTGAATAAAAAATTAGGATATGGAAAACATAGTGAAGTATTTGAGGCAATTAATAATACAAATAATGAAAAATTAGTTATGAAAATTTTAATAAAACCAATTACAAATAAGAAGATTAGACGTGAAATCAAAATTTTGGAAAATTTACGTGGTGGTATTAATATAATAAAACTATACAATGCTATTCATTTTAATAATTTTACTAATATGACATCATTAACAGGGGTTAATAATTCAAATCCAATTAAAGCTGCTTTAATATTTGAGCATAATAATAGTAAAGATTTAAATCAATTATATAACACATTAACAGATATTGATTTACGATATTATTTCTTTGAAATATTGAAAGCATTAGATTTTAGCCATAGTATGGGTATTATGCATCGTGATATAAAACCACATAATATTATAATTGATCATGAAAAACGTAAATTACATTTAATTGATTGGGGTCTAGCTGAATTTTATCATCCTGGTAAAGAATATTCAATTAGAGTTGCATCGAGATATTTTAAAGGACCAGAATTATTAGTTAAACATAAAATGTATGATTATTCATTGGATTTATGGTCATTTGGATGTATGTTTGCATTAATTATATTTCGTAAAGATCCAATTTTTGATGGATATGATAATATTGATCAATTGGTAAAAATTGTTCAAATATTGGGTACAGATGAATTATTTTTATATTTAAATAAATATAATCTTAAACTTGATCCAATATTTGATCATAAATTAGAAGGACATTTACGTAAAAAATGGAATACTTTTATAAATTCTGAGAATAACGATTTAATATCACCAGAAGCATTAGATTTATTAGATAAATTATTACGTTATGATCCAGCTGAAAGATTAACAGCAAAAGAAGCTATGGAACATCAATATTTTTTACCAATTCTTAATAAACAATTCAATATTATTAATTCATCAAGCAATTTAAATAATGTCAGAAAAAAAAAATTTAAAACATTTTAATAGAAAGTGAAAATTTTTAATTTTTTTTTATTTTTCTTGTATATAAAACCATCAACATAAGAATTTGAATCAATAAATTAAGCAACAAAATTGATATAAACTAGATTGTTTTTAACATCCTTTTACATTTAAGACAACAAAGCTGGTAGAAATTATAGGAGCATATAGATAAATATAAAATATGTGTATTTATATTGGTTTTGGTATAACCATAGTTTAGATATTTTACTTGATGATCGGTATTGGATAAAAATTTCACTTGTTATCGATAAGATAATCGTAATTACACTTTACTAAGAAAAAAAATCTTCTATAGCGCAGTTTATGTTAACTTCCTAAAAGGAATCATGAAATATTTGTAAAAAATGTTCCAGATTTTTGATGTAATGAAATTATAACTAAAAAAAAATAATTCTAATTTTATGATATTCGTACTATGCCCAATTCTTAACTATGTTTTGACTATTACTTTGCTTTTGACAATTTCACTTATGTTGTTACTAAAGTTGTGGTAAGTACAAATTTTTTTTTTTATATAAAAATAATTTTTATTGTCACCAAAAATTAAAATATTTTGGTAAGTAATGAACGACACTATCGTAACCAATAGCCAACCAATTATATGTGATAGTAGTTTTATGATGTGAAAATTGTGTAATGAAAAAAATCATATACAACAAAATTTTTCGGAACAAAATATGATCAAATCAAAATTTGAGCAGAATCAAACCGCTCTGTTACCATTCTCTGTAAATTTTATTATAATTAATTCAATTCTTTGTATTATAAACGTTATGTGTATTATGTAAATTGTTGTTTTTTTATAATTATGTAATATGTATATATTACTTGATAATGTTATTGATAATGTTTTTTTTAACCTATAGTTTAATATTTATCATATAATTTTATAGTAATTGAGTGTGACACTTTGCCTGGAAATTATTACAACACAATTATTCAATCATTAAACGGGACCAGTTATAGATCAACCGCTGAGATAATGTGTCCCAAAGGATATAGACTTGATGGACCAAAAATAATTACTTGTTTAAGTTCTGGTAAATGGAGTGACAGTCTTCCAAGATGTATTAAATTAAAAGAAGAATCTACTAGTGTTATACCTCATTCTTATGTACCAGTAGCTACAACAACCACTCCAAAACCAAACTTAAATGTAGTCACTAAAAATTACACTTCTCCTGTTAAAAATCAAGGTAAATTTGAAAAATATATTCCAAAAAAAAACTATACAATATTTTAAATTTACATATTTAAAATTATATTTTAGCTAAAGATGTAAAAGATAAAAATGTTTTTCTTGTGCCTGGAACTGTTCCAGAAGAATTCCCACCAAAACATATACCAGTACAACCAGTACAAGTTAATAAAGTACATTTAAGGACAAGTACCCAACCAACAACTAAAATTGTGCCAACAATAACAAAGAAAGAATTTGATGATTATATATTAAATGTACATCCACAAGAAAATGAAATATCTGAGAGTGCAAATATAAAATTAAGTCAAAGGCCAAATGTAAATATTCCAGTTTCTATTGATGACAATAAATCAGAAAACAATACGGTTAAATTAAATTTAGGTGCTATTGTTGCACTTGGATCATTTGGTGGATTTGTTTTTCTTGCAGCTGTAATAACTACAATTGTCATACTTGTCAGAAGGTATAATATTTAATATTAGCCAATATAAATTCTGAAATTAAATTTAAAAAAATTCTGTTTCAACTTTTAGAAATCGCACATCACAACACTATAGACATAGGGTATCACCAGACTGTAATACAGTAGCTTCGTTTGATAGTTCAACTTCAGGATCAAGAAATGGACTGAATAGGTTTGCATAATAATTAATTAATTTAATGTTTTGGTAAAATTTTGATATAATATATAACTATTAAGATATTACCGACAAGCATGGGAAAATTTACATGAATCTGCATCAAAAAACAGCTCAAATAATCCACTACGAAGGAAAGAAACTTTGGATCACATTACTGGTGATTTAATTAGAGAAAACTTACGAAGATCAAGTGACAATTTAGCTCGGTAAGTATTTTATTTTATACACCTATACTTAGCAATACAATTAAATGATATTTGATTCGTTCAGGGCTTAAAAACCCTAGTTTAGGGATTAAAAACCTTTTATTATTTGAAAAAAAAATTCATAAAAATGAAATGATATATTATTTTTAGTTGTGAAAGAGATTATATTGGAGATAGTTTAGGTCTACGGGATGGTTCTGAACTTGTTGTTGCAGATGTTTGTATGAAAGGTTTGAAAAAAAATATATATATTTTAAATTATTTTTAAAAAATGAAATAAAAATTCTTTTGTATAAAGAAAAAAAAAGACATCATCACCATCATCATAAAAGCAGTAACAGAAGTGATTTTAGAGATACTCCAGCACATGGAATTTCAAGGCGAGACCACCAACATGATCGCAATCATTACTAAATATTTAATAAATTTTATAATAAGATAGGAAAAATAGAAAATTTCAAAAGAATGAATTTTTAATTTATATACTACTTTTTATTAATTATTTTTATTAATTATGTTAAATTATTTATTGCAAAATGGTAAATAAATTTAGTGTTTTTTTTTATTAAATACTTTTAAGGTAGTTTATAAACTGGTAGTAATTTCATAAAATAGTCTTATTCATAGAATAAGTAGCCATGGAAAAGCGCCCTAAGGGAATAAAATTGTACAACTCTCCTTCTATATTTTTCTCTTTCATTTACTCCACAAATTGTCAAAATTATATGAAAATACAGAGATGACAGTTGAAATTCTGAAAAAATACAATCCTCATGTAAGTTTGTTTGAAATTTTAATTTTTTTTAAAAATTTTATATTAACTGGCATTGACAATTCGGGGAGTAATAGAAAGAGAACTACTATATTTAGTTAAAAATATTTAGGACGCTTTCATGGCTACATATTCTATAGTGTTATTCAATTCTATATTTTGTATAGTTTATTTAGATATCAAATATTTATTCATATATTTCATTCATATATTTTTCATTAAAGGGCCAAATAAGATATGTCGCTGTTCCTGTCGTCTGTCGCCTTAAAATTAAAAAAAAATTAAAACTACGTATTCCATATTATAAGATTACAATGTTGAAGAGCGTCGTTGGCTTCGATGCTATATTTCACTAGATATTTAATATATTCGTCCGTCGCTATGATTTCAATATTTGAAAATCAAAAATTGTTTTGAGTAAAAATCAAACAATATTTATTGTTATTATTAATGTCCTTTGTGTGGCAAAACTTCTCCGGGTTCCCTGCGATGTTTTGTATTTGTTCTAAACAAGACGAAAAGATTATTAGGGATGAACCCAACGACAGATGATAGACCACAAATACATATTTTTTGTTTGCCCTCAATCTTCATCAACAAAAAAAAAATTAAATTAAATAAGAAAACTATTTTAAAATTAGTATATTAAATAAATATCAATTTTCTTTTAAAAATAAATAATATTTATAAAACAATTAAAAAAATTAGATTATATTTTATGTTTGCTTATTTATTTGTTATGACTTCCAAATTACGGAAATTATTTAATTAATTTTAATCTAACTTCAAGTTTTCTTATATTTAAAATAGTATTTAGTTAAACAGTTAAATAAAAGAAGAAAATTCATAACTGTGTTTTAATGATTAGACATGGTTATGTAATTATACATTTTGTTCAAGATGCAAATATTTTAATGGTTCATAAAAAATAAAGAAAAGATATTCAAAATTTTTAAAAAAAATGTATACATATTAATTTTTTGCCCTTTTTTTGGTGTTAAAAGTACCGAATAGTACCGATGAGATACCGATGAACTGATTATTATGGTTGACTTTGTAACGGGTTTTATTTTATTACCAATACGAATTAAAAGGAAAATCTCTTATATTTTTTGTAAAAACATTCGTTGAATTCTCGTCGACTAAGCAGTATATATGTAGATATATTTAGATATTTATAACGGACGAAAAAAAAAATTGTCGTTCCACAACAGCATATTGAAGATCAAATATATTATAAATTAATAAATCAATTATAAATTAATAAATTATTTCTTTATATTTCTAAAATTAGTAAATTATTTTTTATAAATACTAATACTCTAGTAGTAGTATTTATGTTTTGTAAAATAGTTATCGAATTAAATTGTCTAAAATTTATTTCAAAGTAGGAAGGAATACGCGGTTTGTCGTATATACGAAAATAAAATTGTTATTTCATCTTCAAATAATGTAATTTAATTTTGGGATTCGAATTTCGCCCTACGCTGTACGGATTATCCGAATTTAAATATAATTTTACGAAACTTGGAATATGCGGTAGCCGCATATTCCATTTACTGCAAGTGATTACAACGCATAATTCTTTTCAACGCATAATTAACGCATAATTCTTTTTTGACATATTAAATCTATATTTTTATTTTTCTATTGTTGCATTGAAGTTGGTATTTCTTTATTAATTTAATGCTTTTATAAAAGGAATCGTATTAAACTACACCAGGGCCCCGCTATGCGTCTATTCTTAATGCGTCTATTCGCTCTTGCGTCGGTTTTAAAAAAAACCCGAAATACCCGCTTTGCGGTGTCTTTTCGTTGTGCGTCGTTATAAAAATTCTTTTCTATTAAAACTATAATTAATAAAAATACATTCTAGCTTAATAGTAAAATTTCCTCTACTTCATTTCCAGTGAAAATAACCTCTGCCGATTTCTCCTGAAACTAAGAACCTGATATTCTAAAAAATATATTCCTGACATTCTTAACAAATGTTTTTAACCGACAAAAAAAAATTATTAAAACATAAACAAAAAATTATAAAACATAAACAAAGTGCAGTTACAAAATTTCATAATTTCCCTAATGCTATATGTATTACTAAAAAATTCGTTTTTATCCATTTTTAAAATTTCACTGAGATTGACTTGTTTAAAAAACTGTTACATGTAAACTAAATAAGATATCGACTTGAATTTTTATATATAGCCTAGTAAATAACTTTAGAGGTAAAAAAACCTACTTCATACCTGTGCATTCACAGGTAGTGCACGTAATTGTCAATCTGCCCTCGTATATTTATTGATATTGTGAATTTTTCCATACACAATTTAACAATCTAACAAGTGGAGTTCTGAATAGGTCTATTAATATTGGTAAAGTTTACTGGGAAATTTTTCAAAATACATCCAGTGTTGATGTTTCAGTGAATTTGATATGTCAACACTGTTGGTTGTTATGATGGTACTGTTCTTTCCTGTTTTGGTGTTCAACATCAAAGATGGTATATATATTTTAAGAAAAAAATTATCTTTATTTTTCTGTGTAATCTTACGAAATATTTAAGTAAATTAAATTGTAAAATATTTGCTATATAAATAGCAATAAAGTTATAAAATTATAATATAATTTACATTCGTAAAATTTATGAATACATTTTTTTAGAACAATATTTTTTGTGAATAATTAACTAATATAATATAATTTAATATATTTCAGACAAAAGGTACTTCAAGTTTTGGTAAAAGGCATAATAAGACACACACATTGTGTCGTCGTTGTGGTCGTTCGTCGTACCACATCCAAAAATCAACATGTTCCCAATGTGGTTATCCTGCCGCTAAATTGAGATCATGTAAGTACATATTGTTAAATGTTGAAACAGTGAATTTATGTGATAGAAGTTTTTTTTTAATTAAAAGTGCTATAAAAATTTAATAAAAGTTTTAATTTAGACTGTTAACTTTTGTTAAAACGACCCAAAGATTCTGTTTTCCAACAGAATTTATCAAAATTTAGTATTGGAAAATTATGCATCCAATAAATACTTTAATTATTTATTATAGTATATACAAGAAATAATCTAATTTCCTTAAATTTGATTTACTTTAATCAAATTTAGGGAATAATACTTAGCTTTGTGATTAAAAGTTTTAGTGTAAAGTTTACCTAACTTATGATAGAAGATCTATATAAGCTGAAATAAATATTCATACTTTTATTTTAGATAACTGGTCCATTAAAGCAAAAAGGAGGAAGACCACTGGTACTGGTCGCATGCGTCATCTTAAAGTTGTAAGGAGACGTTTCCGTAATGGCTTCCGAGAAGGTACACAAGCAAAACCACGAAAATCAGTAAATGTATAGAAATGACTCGCTGAATAAATTTCTTATTAAAGATAAATTTCTTATTATTATTCTCTGGCAACATTTAATTCAGCAGAAATATTTCTTGTTAATAAACTATTATCTTTAACATAAAATGAATAGTGATGATTTTTGCTGTGCAATTTTATAAAAAACTTGTAAATTTCACCTGTAATCCATTTGTGGTCGATTTAAAGCGAATTAAAATTGCCTGGTTTAACACGCTATTTTTCATTAGTATTTATGAGGATAGATTGGACAACATTTGCACGCATTGGTAATCCTCCAACCTTATGGCTCGGTCTTTTTTTCTTTTTAGTTGCCATCGGTATAAAAAATTTGTTGTCTGTTCTGACTGGACGCAAAAATTAAACGTAACATGTTTCTATCAAACGTTTAATACAGTGAGAAAAACAAACCAAAAACGGAAAAATTGGTTTATCTCAACGAAAAAAGATTTAGAATAGGTACGGCAGAACATATTGAAGCCTCGGCTCTTAGCAAACATTTTTGTTTGTTTTTATTTTGGTATTGTCTATCATTTCTACTATATAATATAATAGCTGTAATTTAGGTAAAATAATAATTAATTGTTCTTCATATTTTATGTTTGTATAATTTTGTACCTATATTTCTCAAATAACCTGAAGTAAGAAGGTACAATGATTATAAAAATAAAGATAGAACTACAAACATCTTATATATCTTTTTAACAAGTTACCGGAGCAATCCCACCGCGATAATAAACCGTTCGACAGAATTAATTATATCTTCATTTTTGTGTTTCTTACACCACATTTATTCACCCCTAGTTTTCTGTTAATTTTTAGAATATAATTATGGGCCTAGCTAGAGGGTTAATGGTAACCGAGCGAAGAGCGTAAAGCTTACATAAGGCTGACGTATCCCCTATTCGTAACGTATAACGTACACCTTATGTGCTCATCACCTTTGATTATATAATAATAGGAGATGCTGCTAACACAAGGGCAGAATTTTTATGAAGTTTATTAAAGTTTGTAGTTGATAGATTTATGTACATTTTGTTTAAAACAATGCCAAGCATGGAGTTCGCCCTATTCACTATACTGTCAAAATTGGAGTGAAAGTTCACTTGCCTGTCGCAAAGGATACCGAATGACCTCAACTCTGGGGACAGAGTCACGAAAGATTTCAACTCTGGGGACAGGGTCACCATTTACATGATAAGTCCGTGCAGCAAAAGAACCACACTTACATTTCCCTGTCGTTCACAAAATTATTAGTTTCCAAATGTTTGATGATTAAGGAAACATCATTAATTGAAAAATAGAAAT
The DNA here is from genome assembly GCA_963932195.1 of Empis livida. Lineage (NCBI taxonomy): Eukaryota > Metazoa > Arthropoda > Insecta > Diptera > Empididae > Empis > Empis livida. The sequence continues at coordinate 26,674,199 of OZ010648.1, forward strand.
TAATGAACTAAGGTGTCTACCCTGACATACACCAGATTTAACTGTATATGAGTGGAATTTAACCGACCGAAATAGTACTTTATATTTCCGCTTTATAGGGTAAGACTTTAATCAGAGAAAAAAGGTTTGTGGAAAACCCAGAGCTCAAAATTAAAAAAGAATAATAGAATGCGAAAGTTTATCAAATGTCTTACTAAAGTCAGTAGATCTTTTGAGAAAGAGTAGAAATTGTAGAAAGAATAGCATTTCGGAGTAAAAATTCATGATTGTAACATGTAAAATATCAGCTGCATTAAGAATTGCATCAAAGTTAATATTACTAAGTAGATCATTAGCAAGTTCTTGGCGTACCACTTTTTTTGTACGTTCTTAAGGCCCAACCATAGTAGGCATACACTGGCTTATGCAAACTCTATGCATGATACGATTATATATAAATCGTATCTTGAAACCATAATGGCATATGACTACTTTCGTTAAATTTTGCTCTCTGGTTTGTTACAATTTTGATTGTCAAATTTTTGAAAGTAACTACAATCAGTTTCGTAGTCCCATACAGAAATTTGACAGATATCAAATAATTTTCCTTCAGACTTCGGAATTGTTCCAAAGGTGAGTAATAAAGCAAAAGCATAACCGTAGAATGATAATATAAAAATACATTTTTCCTAAATTATGGAATAATTTCATAATGGTTAAAGAATTATTATAAAATATCATTTTAATATTTAATAAAAATTATTTAATGAAAACTATAGAATTTACTAAAGAATTTGTAAATATGTTAAGGAATTCTTTAGAAATTCTTAAAGAATTCCTTAATAATGTTAGAACAATTGCCTAAATTTAGAACTAAAATAAGATTTTTTTAAGAATTTCGAAGAAATAACGTAAGAATTCTTTAAAAAATATTTATTGAATTTCAGTAAGAAAAATGAAACAAAATCGGATGCGCTTCGTTTACGAAATTAATTTGTAATTTAGAGTATTGATCGTATAAAAAAAAATATTTTTATCAAAATCAATTTTGTGAATAAAAAAGATATAAAAGTTGCAGAAAAATTTTGTGAATAAAGAAGATATAAAAGTATAAGAAATTTTATCTACAAACTTTTTGTAGATAAAATTTTGCTATTAAATTTTTCAAAAGAACAGAAAAAATTCTACTTTTTTTCAGTTTCTTATACTGCTTTGTCATTTTATTTTGTTTTTATTGTGAAATATTTTTCTAAAAATTTCTGCTGCCAAGCAATTTTCAAGACCAAAAATTTTATATTTTGAGACTGAATTTTGAAGAAAAAAATAGGAATATATTTTCAGTTCAAAATTTTGTTGGGAAAAAAACAGAAAAAAATGTTGACCTGTGAAAAAATCCTGAACCCGGGGTTTTCTACAAAAGAAGTCACCATAATTATAATTTTGCCGTCCAAAAACTGGATGGTTCTAATTTATTTCTCATTGATTCAATTGATGCCTTTGAAATTTCACTGGAAAAATTCGAACTGGTAGCACTGTTTATCAAATGTCAGTTCGTTTTATAAATTGGAATACACGGCAATATTTATAATGATTCATATCCATAAATTTATCATAATTTGATAATACAAAAAATATAACATTGTGTACTTTGTGTAGTTTTTTTTTAATTTTTTAAACTTTTGCGAATAACATTTAAAATTATTTACCACTCTTGTATAACGTAAATTAAAAATAATACATATCGTTTTTTTAGACGTTTCACAAGTTCTACTATAGTACATATAGTAAGTTGTATGACATCATACTTCAAAATATGTTTTGTAATTTGCGAATAAAGTAGGAGAAATCCATATTTTCAGGCTAGTTCTATTTCAATGGCTGCAGGCACTACACTACAAAAAGCTATTGATTTAGTTACAAAAGCTACAGAGGAAGATCGTAATAAAAATTATGCTGAGGCCTTACGACTATACGAACATGCTGTTGAGTATTTTCTACATGCAATAAAATGTAAATAAAGTAAATTTATTTCCAATTAATTTCATTAGTTTTGTTTTGCATTAACCAGTTCACATTATGTTAGAGAAATACAATAGAAATAAGCTATCTCAATATAATAAAAACTAGTTCTAAAAAGAAAATATGTACAAATAAATGTTAAACTTTTATATAGTATTAATTTGGAAAAGAGCAAGAAAACTAAAGGCTAATATACATATATAATTTATTATATATAAATATAAAATCGTGTATGTGAATAAGTTGTACTATATTATATAAATTTCGTCATCTGTATCTTTGGATCGTTTTGTAAAATATACTATTTTCTGTAAAAAATAATATTACCTTACAAAAAAAAGTAGTCAGTTCAATACTATTTTATGTAACATTGTGTTTTAATTTAGATTACAATGCACTTATTAATTAGCATTAAAAACTTATCACAATTATTTGTTAGCTATGAAATTTAACTTTGACATTTGTCAAAATGGTATAAAAAAAATTAATAACTTAACTCCATTTTAGATGAAGCGCAAGGTGACAAAGCCAAAGATTCAATTAGAGCAAAATGTCTACAATATTTAGATCGAGCTGAAAAATTGAAAGAATATTTGAAAAAGGGCAAAAGGAAACCTGTAAAAGAAGGAGATGATGCTCCTAAGTATTTTTTATCTAGTTTTTTCTAAATAAAACATTTGTTGAGAAAAAATATTTTAGAGATGACAAGGATAAAAAAAGTGATAGTGATTCTGAAGGTGAAGATCCAGAAAAGAAAAAGCTTCAAAGTAAATTAGAAGGAGCAATTATTATTGAGAAGCCGAAAGTTAAATGGTCTGATGTGGCGGGTCTAGAGGCTGCTAAAGAAGCTTTGAAAGAAGCAGTTATACTCCCAATTAAATTTCCTCATTTGTTTACTGGAAAGCGTATTCCTTGGAAAGGAATTTTATTATTTGGACCTCCTGGTACTGGCAAATCTTACTTAGCAAAAGCCGTAGCAACTGAGGCAAATAATTCTACATTTTTTTCGGTTTCAAGTTCTGATCTTATGTCTAAATGGTTGGGTGAATCTGAAAAATTAGTAAAAAACTTATTTGAATTGGCTCGCCAGCATAAACCAAGTATTATATTTATCGATGAAGTTGATTCTATGTGTTCAGCTCGTTCAGACAATGAAAATGATAGTGTTCGCAGAATAAAAACAGAATTTCTTGTTCAGATGCAAGGCGTTGGCAATGATAACGATGGCATTCTTGTTCTCGGTGCAACGAATATACCATGGGTTTTAGATTCGGCTATTAGAAGACGATTTGAGAAACGTATTTACATTCCCCTGCCGGAACAACATGCACGACTTGTAATGTTCAAAATACATTTAGGAAATACAGCTCATGTTTTGAGTGAAGACGATTTAAAAGTACTTGCTGGAAAAACGGAAGGGTATAATTTGAAGTTTTTAAATAAAAAAATTTATTTTTTTTCATTTATAAATTAGTTATTCCGGTGCCGATATTTCTATAGTTGTTCGTGATGCCTTAATGGAACCTGTCCGCAAAGTCCAATCAGCAACTCATTTCAAGGTTCGTATTTTAGAATTAGATGAACTTAGTTATACAAAATATTTTGTAGAAATTTATGTAATTTTATTGGATTACATGAATGTTAATATACAATATTTTTTTTGTAGAAAGTAACAGGTCCGTCACCTTTAGATAAAGAAGTTATATGTCATGATCTGTTAACACCATGTTCACCAGGTGATCCCGGAGCTATAGAAATGCCTTGGATGGAAGTTCCTGGAGAAAAATTGTTTGAACCCCCGGTGACCATGGTATTCCAATGATTTTTTGTTCATATCTTTTATGGTAATTTATTGTTTTTAAGAATGATATGCTGAAATCACTATCACGTACAAAACCAACAGTAAATAGTGACGATTTAAACAAATTGCAGAAATTTACAGCAGATTTTGGACAAGAAGGTTAAATCTTTCCACAGTTATAAGAATTTGCTAATTTCACTAAGCTTATTTTGATTATAATTTAAGAAATTATTTGTAATAAACATTAGTTTATATTAAATACTTCTTTATGAGAAGGTCTAATTTTGGAATATTGTTGTTAATCAATGTACTTTGCTTTTTCGCCGTTTTTCAATCTGTATATATGTTAATGATAAAATAAATAAGAAAAGTGTACGCTTTATTTTATTTTATCAGTATTATCACAAATTAAAAAAATTCATCATGTTCGACAAGACTGGAACACTGTTCCAGCATAATGAGTAATTCCCGTTTTTTCCTCGATAAAGCGAAGTATTGACGTTTCAGTAACAAGTCTCTTATAAGTTATCTTATATCTGATTCTACTATTCTTTAAAAGAATTATTGATTTTATTTTGTTTAAGTAGTTGAATTTTATAAATTTAAAAAAATTCAAAATTATTAAAAATATTTTATTTAAAGTTAATGGTGTTATTATAATTTACATATTAATAATAATAATAATATATATAACATTTAATTCTATCACAATATAATTGTAAAAATTAACCTAATTGAATTATTCGTAACACATCGAATTAACTTCATAATAAAATTAACTACATGGAAAGTGCGAGGTCTTTCCATGTAGTTAATTTTATTATGAATTTTATTAGCAAGATGGAAAACTAAACAACCTACAATTGGAAAAAAAATTATATATTGACAAATTAGTGAAGTCCATATAACAGAAAAGAAGTTGGATTTCTGATAACGAACATTTGAAAGAAACAGTCACTTCGGTTAGGCAGACAGAATTATTCTCGTGAATCTCAAACTAAACATGGAAAGGATTATCTATGTATTCCCGTAGTCCAAAATCCCGTTACGAAAATCTCATTTATTAAAACCCCATTATTTTAAATCCCCCAGCACAAAATCCCGTTTTTTAAAATTCTGTAGACGAAAATCTTGAGGACGAAATTTCTGCCGCGCGGCGTAGATTAATAAAATAAAATCTTAAAAACGGTATTAAAATGAATAACAATATCATTATGAGAATGGCTCTCAAAAAACACAAATCATAAAATACTAAAACCATAAAAAAAATTAAAAATCATAAAAACAAACAAAAATATAAAATAAAAAAACGCAAACTGGAGCCAGTATCCCATCATGTCCTCTTCTTGGGCTCTGGATAAAACTATGAGAGGAACTTACATTGAAAAAAATTGATTTAAAAAAACTTTAAAAAACCTCGTATTTACAAATCCGGTATACATTTAGAAATACGGGATTTTAGTTCACTGAATTTTTAAAAAAAAAAAGGATTTCGGAAAAACGGGATTTTGGTCCGCGGAATTTTGAAGTATTAACCATGGTAATGTCAATGAAACTCATACATCCGACAGCGATGGTGAATTTTATGAAACACTTGAAGAAGTAATGGCTCTTACAAAAAAGAAGATATAACTTTAATTATAGGATATTTCAACGCGAACGGTTTACGTAATAAAAAGAAAAATAGAATATCAAGTTTCGTATTGAACACCTGATTCAAATTACCGAAAACTCAGCAAACAAAATTTGTCATCTTGTCAATGATATTGTTCTCTATTTTGATGTGTTCGTTTTGTTGGTTTTGGCTGAATAACATATATTTCATTTTTGTGTTTATGAGCAAGCAATAATCTTTACCAGTTTGATAGAGCGGTGAGAATTTTCTGTAAGTTTTCTGCACTATCAGCCAGAACACCGTATCATCGGCAAACTTAATATTGTTGATTAATACGGCAGTTTATTTTAATAACTATTTCTACTTCAACAATCGCGTCTTTAAATATATGTTCGGAGTAGGGATTAAAAAGTCATGCTGAGAGGATACGTCCTTGGCGTACTTCAAGCTTTATCTGGATCTCATCTGTAATGCCAACTGGAGTTTTGACAGTGGCTACATGGTCCCAATAAAGCTTTTCAATGAACGTAATATCTTTGTCATTAAAATTTTAAGTTTTTAATATGTATATTTATCTAATCATGAATCTTATTGTGCGCTTATCTAATCATGAAGCTTATTGTGCGTTGTATCACGCATGAGTTGTACATTGAGTTGAATAGGGGTCTTAAGATTCCAATGGCAATTCCATCTTAAAGTTTTAATATTTCAGAACTAACAGATGCTTGTTGTGACATAGCAGGTGTTCTTACATCATCAAAAAGACTCGATGCGTATTATTCCCAGATTTCAAACCTTTTCTATTCATCCGTATTGAATGTACTACAACACTTTTGCTTCCTTTTGCATATTACTAGCTTTATTTTCTGGTAATTATGGCTTTTTTGAAGGTGTTGAATTTCATCCCATTAATTATTTCAATAGTTTCTTTTATTTTTATTTATTTTTTAAACTCTTAAATAATATCTGTTTCAATTATGCTATTGTGCTGCGGTGATCCATCATTGCTAGCATTTCATTGGTAATTCATTCTGCTTTCTTGTTGTTGATGCTGACGTATTATTGACCTGATGTTTAAAATAATTCCATATTTCACTACAGCTACTTAAACTTAAAATTGGAAATTTATTTTTTGAATTTTATTGTTCAATTCAGTTTTGAACACGTTTTTAGTATCTGGATCAGCTAAATATATTAATATTGTAAATCCTTTTTCTTACCTAATTTTTCTTGTCCGCGTTTTTGAAACGTGAATTCATCAATATATAATCAATTTGATTTTTCATAATCATATTTTCATAATTTTTTTGCGAAGTTTATGTAAATAATATACTTGCTAGCATTTTGAAACATTTATTAGAAATAACTACTTTGTCATTGCAAATTTCGATTAATTGAAGTTTTACCCAGTCAAAAATTGCCAGTTATATCAGCAACTGATCCTTTCCTGACTTCTGCTTTATCGTTACTGATCGTCGTCTGAACTGGAAGTTCGTGCATATACACTGAAATTGTCAGAATGATTTTCGTCGGAACTAGCTGACGGTTCATATAACTAAATTAATTTGAGTTGCTTTTAAGTTGTAGTAAAATGATGCGATCTGATTTGAAAACTACACTAGATATACTACATTAGATATAATTAAAAAGCTTAAGCCTTATTTATGTTCTCCATTTGAAAATAGTAAAAGGTGTTAAAACACTATACTATTTTCAAATGGAGAACATAGATAAGGCGTTTTCAAAAAATAAGACACATTTACCACAAAATGTATTTTTTCTAAATTTTAATATATATTTTCATTCTTGCAAACTTAGCATAGATTCTTTAATTTGGTATTTTTCAATCATATCCTAAAATTAAAAATTAAATTTGTAAATTATTTTCTCTCTCATTAGAAATGTAATTTTATATAAACTTAATTTAATATTAAAAATTTATTATTACCCGATAAATTTTTAGATTTAGGCTAGATATAGTCTGTGTAGTTTCGTTTGCGGAATCTGGCGAATTTTGTTTGGTTAAAGGTTTAATATATGGAACATTATCGTCATTCATTTCAATTGCCACGAATTTATCTCGAGCTAAAAATGCCACTTTAAAAGCATTGTCAACCGTTTTCATAAAGTTATTTGGTTCAATTATCAATTTATAGTAAGGTAAGGGAATCCGGTTGTTGTCCACAAAGAGCTACAATAGGAAAAATTATAGAAAAGTTTAAATGAGATTAAACGCTTACTTTAAGAATTTTACGATAAATTAAGGAAACACTCTGTGTGTTGCCATCACGTTTGTCTATTTGGCTTACATTTAGTGGTTTAAGCTCATCATTCTGGCGTAAAATATGCGTTTTTATTATTAGATAATTATATTTAACAAATTTATACTTTGTTATTTCTTGAACGTCTTTGTCTTTCATGTTCCGGGTTCTGTGATACATCTAGTAAATCAAAGCCTCCTAACAAGCATGAACTGCATTTAGCTATTTTTGGTATTCTGCAAATTAATTTAGACAATTGACACCAACTTTCGTTATCATCTTTATAAACTAATCCAATCTAAAAATAATCAAATATTAAACATATGCTTAGGTCCATGAACATCTGTGAACTACAATTGCATTTATCCATTCGTCATCAGAAAATTCCGCGTTATCCGTGTTTTGCATAACTTCACCAATTAATTCGTGACCCATTTGAATTACTTCAGCGTCCATAACTATTTCGGTTGTATTGGTGGCTCGCTCTTTGAAATCACCGTGTCGATTAATCGAATCAGTTTCTTCAATTATATTTGTAATCTTTGCTACTGTCAGCAAGTTATCTTCTACTTCCTTAGTATTTCCTATAATACAATAAATTTTGTTTGTAATCAGAACTTATATTTATGATATTACTTATCTGTCCTCCTATGTTCAATAACTCCTTCAAACGTTTCTTCCTGTTAACAGTATTATCCATTCCACTTCTATTTTCTTCCATTTAATATCAAATTTATATTTCAATATTTAATTGGAAAATTAAACTTAATTGGACAGACTATATAATATCAGTAGATGCGATATAATGTTTTAATTTATAATATAGTTAATTCCAACGTCAAACCATTTTGTGAGCTCTACTTATTGAAATGTCAAACAATTTAAAATATCAAAAATATAAAAAAAACTGTTGAAAATTTTATTAAAAAAAAATTTAAGTCAAAGATGTAATTAAATTTATAAATGAAGTATTAAATATTAAAAATGATAAATCCTTAGTCTAAAATGGAATTTTGCAAAAATGTATTACTAGTGTGTGCAAGGCTTTAAACTTATTAAGTGTCGAAATTACCCGAAATTCAAATGATTGTAGTTTATACTACACATAAATATATAGAAAATATTGTAGTCGGGATATTTTAGAATGAGGCTTGGTGTAGCTTATAATCTGACAGGTTATTCGGTGTATTTTTAATGGAAAGATTCTATAAATCCACAAAGTTTATAAACCTATTTTTGAAATGGAAATTAATGTAGGTTTTAATACATAATACAAGTAATAATAAAAAATAAATATATAGTATATATATATATATACTTAAATTAATAATATATATTTTTTTTCTATATGTATTTTGGAAATAAATTTAAATATGCTGCAAACGACGAAGATACTATGCAGTAAAAAGTTATATTTTATAACTTATAAAAATAGAATTTGAATTTTTATTTAAATTATTTATGAAAAAATAAAAATATAAATTAATCCTAATTTACCAAAAATAAATAAATATTTTTCATATTATAGTTATTTAGAATTATATCATTAAGAAAGTTTATTAACTTAAAATAATGCTTTTGAGCTGGTTGCTTTCAAAGACATATCTTTCTTAACTGCTCAAAATAAAGTTTGTATTTAATCACTATAGCAATTCATGATATTATTAGAGTGTATAAAGCAGCAGCTCAAATGCATTATTTTAAGTTAATAAGGGGCAAGGGCAACATAATAGCGTAGATTTAAGAATAAAAAAAAAGAACACTACGTTCTTCGTGAGATATCTCACGAAGAACATAGAGTATGTTTTTTTTTACCTGGCATCCACCAAATAATGTTTTCATTTTGGTGGTTATTGTCTTCACTAAAATTTGAAAAGAAATGGACAACCTCATTAAACACAAATATTAATGTAGTGCTATTCCGAATAATGTAGCATGGTACACTATTCGAATTTTACACTTTTTGAATCTTGAAAATAGAGAACTTATTATGTACCATGGTACACAAATCGGAACGTTTATTCTTAATACTGTACCAATGGTATATTATTCGGGTTATGAAAAAATGTAAATAAAAGATATAAAAACTAAATGAGGTATTTTGGTAATTAATTTGTTCATTTAATTCATTTGGTAATTAATTTGTTCATTTAATTTTTTTAAAAAGTAAATCGTATTTGAAACATAAAAAAAATACAGAAAGTTCATTTTTATCGGGTAAATTTTATAAAAAAAAAATATGCATTTGAATCATTTAACTGAACTGGACACTTATTAAAAATGAAAACATTTGATATAACAGTACCTAAAAAAGTTCATACAGACTAAAAACTTCTTTCTTTGGAAGAACTTTAAAAACTAATACGCTACCTTAATATTTATTTCTCTAAAGTATAAAATGTTAATACGCTACCTTAATATTTATTTCTCTACTTAAATATAAAATGTTATAACGCATTTATTTCGTGCCCGAACAAGAATGAATTCGTTAACTGCGTTTTAAACATTCCATTGCATAACAAGTGAAAAAAAAACTTGATCATAAATGAAGAATTAAGAATGTACCATGGTATACTATTTTTATTCCCGATAGTGTACCAGTCAGTTATGGTACACTATCGGTACCAGTCAGGGATTCAAATAAATTAACAACCGGTTCGGTGCGAAAAAGTTTAAAATCAATATTAAGTAACAAAAAAGTTTAATCATTTTTTTATTTCTATCCGTTAATTTATATTTAATTAATGATTACATATTTACGTTTTATTAAAAATAAAACGTAAATATGTAATCATTATTAAAACTTTTAATAATATGCTTAATTTTATAGTTTTTATAAATATTATTATTATTTGTTGTTCTATTTGAAGATACAATATAATTATGGTTTGAGATATTTCCATATTGCTTTTTGATTGTCATATTCGTCTGCAATTTGCTTGGTTTTTACAAGAGTATCGACGGCTGAGTAATTAATTCTTAAGCATTTAAAATGCTTTTAATTGAAGTTAGTCGTGTCTGTCTGTTATTCTGTTCTTTGATAATAATTTTATTTTAAAATCTGTTGAATATTATTTTTATAATAATATATAATAAAAAATAAAAGAAAAATCTTGCAGCACATTTTGAATTTTCTAATCAAACATTATTTTCACAACAATGACATTTGAAAGACGCGGCAGTCGCGTCATGGAAACGATGAGTTTGTTTACTTTTATATATTTTCATATATTTTAATTTTTTTTTTACTTTTCAAAACTTCTGCGGCACTAGGGTCAGCGCCATAGTAGCGAGGCACTAGGCACAGTGTATAGTAGTCTCGCCTCAGCTTATTATTTTATGCTTGAAAATTAAATTTCAAAAATTTGAATATTCATTTTTAATTCTGAAGAAACACAGAAAAAAATGTTGGTATTCAATTTTTTTTTTATGAAAATAAAAATATTGAAGAATTAAAATAATCGAAAAAAAGAAACAATTCAAATAATAAAAACAACAATAATTCAAAATTTTATCAGGCCGATTTTTATTTGTATGGACCACATCACAACAAGACATCACTTCTTGTCCACACTGGTATTTACCAACTATTGTTACTTTTTTATGTATTTTAATGTTTATTTTTAAATTAAATTCTTTATCTTTTGTTACAAAAAATTTAAATCATGGATCTTCTTAAATTATCTAAAGATACATGGCTACCTCCGAAGTATATTTGGTAAAATTATACTTTGGAGGTAGCCATGTATGTTTACATAAAAATATTGTGTTATTTTTTTTTTTTAATTTTATGTTTGCGCTATTTTCATATCCAATATTTCCAAATTCTTTTTAATAAAGTATTTCCAAATTCTTGATAATAAAGTAAATGATATTGATCACTAGTTTTGGATTTATAATTGCATAAAATTGATTCTCTATCATAAATACAAATGTGTACCCACCCACAGAATAAATATGTTATAATGGATTCGCAATGTAAAGCCAAGGTAACGCAAAGTCACGAGAAAGAATGTAAAGCAGAATTTGTCCAAGTTTCAACTTTTAGAACTTCGAATAAAAAATAATTCTTTCGCCTGACATTACACAGAAATATTTAACTAATTTGTATTCTGAAATTTTAAAATTCTAGGTGGAAAAAAGGGGCGAGAACTCAAATGTGCACCAAAAAAAAGTTAACTCCAGTAGAACTTAAACAAGGATCATGTTTTGGGCAATTTTCAAAGAATTCTTCCTTATCGTTCATTGTTTATACGAATTCGTTGCGTTTTCTTTTTGTTTATAAGCCTGGTCACGTTAACTTTCTACCTTTACACCCCCTTTACACGGCCTTTATTACATTTGCTCAATATTTAAAAAAACAATTGATCGATACTAGGTAATCAAAACTTTAGTAATGAACATCACTTTGATATAAAATTAAATGTTGTCGGGCCGTTTGTCTAAGGGACACTGTTAGTTAAATGAAAAATTTTAGGATTGCGAGAAATCATTTTTCAAAACTGCTTTTTTTGTTTAATTTAAAAAAAAAATATTTAGATAATAATTTATATTATACGATAGTGAATGTGGGTAAAATATTCTTGCTTTCGAAAGCAATAGTAAGTTTGCCCAGTTTACTTTATGTAGTGTCTTTACAACGGCAAGAATAATTTTATATTGATATTTTATTATTTTATCAATCTTTTCATTCTAAATATCTTTTCGCGAAAATTTTGAGCCCCTATTAACTAGTCTCCAAAGATTATTTTGTAATTTCGACATACTAATTTTGTATGGATTCCAATGTTCCGAAGCATATATTTGTTTAGAGTCAATATACTTCAATTACAAGAATCTAATGTCTTAATTAGATACACATTTGATGTTACCAAATAGCGTGCCCTAGACCGTTACCAATTTTACCATTCTTAAATTACATTTAATTGTAATTTTATTACTGGTACCCAATTATAAGTAAGTAAAATTAACCCTACATCAGTGCATTGAACAGTAACTACTGCACCACTACTATTAGAGTACAATAGTATTAAATATATGATACCCCAGATCAGAGAAAGAATTTTTCTGAGATTCTGTGAATTTCAAGATTCTCCAAGTCCGAAAATTTCACACAACATTGTTTCAGAAATATTGATTGACGTGAACACGCTTCATATATTTTTTTCATTTATTGTCGATTGTCGATCGGTCAGTAGGGCTAATATTGTTAGCTGGGGAATATCGAGCGACCCAGTGACGCAAGCTTCAAATTACTTGCCAAATAATAGTCTTAATCAGTAAGGTAAAGTAAAAGAAAAAAGCTGGGCCGGGCATTATTTTAGGAATTATTTTTTTCATAATACGAATTAATTAACTTCATTTTATTGAAAATGGAAAAGAAAGACCAATTGTTAATTATTGATCCACCAACTGAGCTACGATTCCGTGGTATGTGTTATCTTCTATTTTCTATTACAACATTGCCTTTATTTTTGCATGTTAATTTTAATTTTTGTTATATTAACTAAAACATAATTGATACATTATTTGAAATATATCTGAAGCTTTGCACTGAAAATATAAATAGTTGAGGTGGTTTAAAATGCAGATTCTTTTCATACTTCAACCAAAATTTATATACATATATATATATAATATATAATATATATATATATATATATATAATATATATATATATATATATATATATATATATATATATATATGTATATATATATATATATATATATATAATATATGTATATACATATTATATATATATAATATATATTATAGCCCGTGAACAAACTATTTTACATATTTTTGATCTGATTTTTATTAATAAGAAACCAAAAAAAGGCTATGGAACCAATTTTTTCATTTTAGTTTTATGTTCTAGGTATTTAATTATTTTTTTTTTTAATTGTAACACTTCTGACTCATATCATACCTAGATTAGTTAAAATCGATAAATTCTACTCTCGGTAAACTATTATTATAAGTTAGACATAATTTTTTTTTCTGGTGCTATCAGTCTTATATATATACATATACCTGAAAAAGTTTTCTTTTTCATCAGTATTATTTATGACGAAATATAAATATAATTATGCTAATCTCAATCGAACTCTGGAATTTCCAACTGATACATTATCTTTTTTTGAAAGCTTGCAACATTGTCATTAATTCTGTCATAAATGTACTGACAAAATAATATTTCTTTTAAATTTCAAGGAACCTTATTATAATACTCATACGAGATCACTAATGTAGTTACAAAAAAAAAGTGTATATGTACTTTAATCTTAAATAAATATTGCTTAATTTATCATCAATAGTTTTAATTGCATATTTTTATAACCATGTCTACAACATATGTTTTCTATAGTGGATTATTTAAAGGTGAAGTCGAGCGTAGGGGATTGCACATATTACATGTATATATATTTATATATATATATATATATATATATATATATATATATATATCTATATATATATATATATATATATATATATATATATATATATATATATATATATATATATATATATATATATATATATATATATATATATATATATATATTATATAAATATATATATATATTTATATATATATATATATATATATATATATTCATATATGTATATATAAATATTTATAATATGTATATATGTTTTGTAGTCTTTTCTATCATGTTTCCTTCTGTATGTCCAAGTTTTTAGTCCATAGTCCATTATTACTCCATCGTAATGATAAATCCAAATGTTATTTTATTGAGTGTTATTTTATTGAGTTCTTAAATTACTGAGTTCTCTCTTACATATAAACTTAAATTTTTGCTTTAAAGAATTGGGTTGACTTTAACCATTTCTATAGTAATTTCATAACTTTTTTAGTAATGAAAAAACTACTTTTACCGCTATTATATTCAATTTTTAGAATTTTAAAAATCAAAATAATCCCTAATTAGGAAGTTAAGTGAAATCAATAAATTCTATATTCATAAATTTTTTTAAATATAACAATATTTCAGGACCATTTACGAGGCCTATAGTCACTGTTATGAAGTTAATGAATCCAACCGAGCATACAATTCTGTTCAAAATTAAAACTACTGCTCCCAGGAAATATTGTGTGCGTCCGAATTTTGGAGCTGTCGAGCCCCAATCCTACACTGAAGTAGAAAGTAAGTTTTATTTTCGAGAATTCTTATTTTATTTTACAGTTGCTCTAAACCTATATTTTTTTTATATATTACAGTTTGCCTCCAATCAAATTTTTCATTTGATCCTAATGAAAAGAACAAGCATAAATTCATGGTACAAAGCTTTGTGGTTCCAGATGGTGCAACAGATCATTCTAAACTAGTAAGAATTTATTATTTAAACACTAGAATTCAGTTCAACTTAGAGCTTTGTTATTTAATTTTTAAATTATTTCAACCAAATGCAAGGGAATATGAAAAAGAAGTTAATAAAAATAAATATTATATATAACAATATTTTTATATGCACGACGTGTTTTTTTGCTGATGGGACTTCGAATTGGTTTTTAGTCTATTAATGTTTTTATTAGTGCTCTCTGTTCGCTCATAAAAACCAAACAAATTTTTTTGGCATAACCAATTACTAATTAAAAGTAATCCAAGTGTAAATGAACAAAAATATCAAATGCACACAGTTATTGCGGATCGCTATTGTTTTTTGTCAGTACATTTATGAGATGTTTTCACATCGATTCAATTTATTCGCATAGAAAATATCAAACAAGATTTTAAATCTGTCAGTAAAAAAAAAAAAATCGTTAAATAACAAGTAAAAAAACGTTTTCTTTTTGTAGTTTTAAAATAGTGTTAAATATATTTTAAAACTTTATACAATCTCAACATCATCATGAAGAAGAGACAATTATGGCTGTAATTTGTCCAGCCCATATACATTAAAAATTAAATTAAATGCAGTATGAGGTTCGCTCTAAATTCGCGCGGAAAATTGATGTTGATGCAACACGCAAACTCTCACGAATTTCACGTTGGTTTGAACATTTCCATAAGCCGCTATGTAATTAAAATTTCCCAAAAATTCGCTTCGCTGCCAGTGTGAAAAAAGGGGATGCTTAATTGCTTTAAATTATAATATATTTATTGTTATTGAGTATGGTATTTACTTTAAGTTTTTTTAATTTTAATTAAATTTTGTATTTAAAATAGTGGAAAGAAATTCAACCCGAACAGCTTATGGATTCGAAATTACGATGTGTATTTGAAATGCCATCAGAAACTCCGGCTGGAGATTTCTTTGATAATTCTAGAGCTCAAAATGATCCAGTACCAAAAGAAAACACAGTACCTAAAGCAGTTAATGAAGACAAGGTAAGATCAAGAACGATTATTTAAATCTAAAAAATATTTAAAATAGAAATACAATTCATTTAACCGATAACTGTAATACCGACTACGTTTTTTAAGTTAAATTTTTCATCAGAAACCCTGAAAATTAATTTAACAAGTCGGGCAGTTTAAGAAACCGTAAAAAATTATATCCAAAAGTTAAATTAGTTCGTTGTAAAAAAGTTGTTAATCAAAATTTACTAGTAAGGATAATTTTGCAATTCATTATATCTTCATAAATATAAATAAAACATATTTTTTGCACAAAGTTTTTATTGATTCAGTTTATTCATTTAATTTGCTTAAATGTTAAACAAAAAGTAAAATATCACAGGAAGTAATAGCTTTTGAATGTTAATAATGTTTTTCGAATATGTTCAATACGATGTCAATACATTATTGCAGATGAGAACTTTGTTTAATTCAAATCCAATTTCAAAACTATTTATTAGTATTGAAGCAATTCCGGATCATCTTTTTCTATTCCAAAACTGTTATGTTTGTTTCCCTTGTTATTAAACTCAAAGTTCTGTAACTTACCTGTATTCAATCTAATGCATGTTATAAAGATAATATTAACTTCTTTAGTTTTTATCAAAACTCTGAATAATAGAAGTAATTACATTTAATATAATAAAATAAATACCAATAACTTGTTTTTAATTAATATTTAATTATATTATCTTTTAGCCGAAAGATTATCAATCAGAATATATTCGGGTTACTTCTGAAGTTCGACAACTTCGTGAAGATGAAAGTCAATTGCGGCAGGAGAATCTCAAACTCAAGGTAAAGTTTTCTCAAATATGTTCTATTAAATTCAACTTAATTAAATTTATAAGTAATTAATCGCAATAAGTTTAAGTGGATCGAATTCTAGCATATGAATATTAAGTTATTAAATTAATTTCCTTATAAAGCTAAATCTGGATTCAAGTAATGCCGGATAAAGTTAAGTAATCTAAAGGGGTCATTTAAGTAGTGAATCCTAATTACTCAATTTTTTTTTCACTGGTAATCGTAATATATCAACTATCATCATGCTCGCGAAAATAAATTTTCAGATTACAAGGATAAATATATGAACGTCAACAATTATAAATAAACAATTATAATTTTCAAAATACCTATTTATGTAGTCATATGTAAAAAATCTGAATGTGCTGTAATTAATTCTTTAAATTCGGTTTTTGTGTGTACAAGCTTACAAGAATACGAAATTTTATGCAATAAACTACTGTAGACATACTACAAAATATACGCGATTTGACTAAATAAACGACTGAAAACACCAGCTATAAGAGCTATATATTGTAAACCTAAATATTTACAGCCAGATAATTCAATAGCTCGTCAAATTACTAAACACTTATATTATACAATATTGCGTGCATTAATTTATTCATTCTACAGAAAGAATAGAAGGAACAGAATAGACTTACAATATTTCGAATTTTTTGAAATAAAAGAATACAATATTGTAAACAAAATACCGTTTATATAAATGAATACTTACAACAAATTTATCATTATAGGTTTTTAACTTCATATTAAATATTTTTAATTTCAAATTCAGTATTTTTCAAGCGAAATTCAATATTTTTTAAACCAAATTCAAGTTTATTAATTATAAATTGAATATTTTTAATATCACATTAAATTTCTTAATTATTTTAAGCAAACAAAAAGAAAGGCTTGAAATGAGTTTTAAACACTTGTTTAAATTTAATCATTAATTAATTGCAGCAATATTGTTTTGAGAAAACAATATTTTTTTGTATTAGCACAAAAACCTTTCAGTTTTGTATAAAAATAAATATTAACATATCATCTGATGAATTAATAATGAAATTTCATAGTAAGAAGACTCAGTTGATAGCAGTCCAGAAAACACTTCTAACTCGGTTGCAGGTGTTAGTGTAGGTATATAATAACAATCCTTTGGACAAAAAACAAATATTAATAAAATATTGTGAAGAGAGCAAAAGATATAGATGGAATTAATAAAAATATCACCTTATCTATAATAAATCGCTATAAAAAAGATTGCTATTTGACAATTATTAATTGTCAACCGAAAAATGCACTTAAAACTTTACGAATCACGCTAAAACATGCTACAATTAACCTTGATCGAATGAATTCTATATCCACAATTGAGAAACGTAAACAATGTGCAATTAATTTTTCGCAAAATGCTCCACAAGCAAGGAAAAATATTATTGATGAATCACCTTCGGTTAAATTATCAACTTCGGCCAAATAAGGCTCAATCAAGGATAACCTCTTTTAATAGTTCCAGCTGTGAAGGCATGAAATGTTTCGGTTATTCCAGCTACGAATTTACATGGAATCGTAAATAAACAAGTCAGCGTAAATTCATGCATTAATGCAATTATTTTTATTACATTTCTTGACGAATTATTTAATAAATTGACTAAAATTAAGGTGCTCGTTAGTTCTTCAAAATGCAACAATGCACAACACAAGTGGTACGTGATAAAGAATCCCAATTGAGTACGTTTTATTCAAGCATCCCGCAATAATTATTACGTCGTGATGTCTATGAAATTACGATTGGATTTAGTTGGTCAACCATTACATTAAAATGGTTTAATTCTTTCTCTAAAAGAATTAAAAAACAGTAAAAAAAATTATTAGTAATATTTCATTTGTCTTATTTATAATTGTTGACGTAATTAATAAACTGGTGTTTCATTTCGTTTGAAAAATATAGAATTTGAAAGCGATAAAATTTAATTTGGAGTTAAAAACCTGTACAAACAAATAATAATAATACCATAAAAAATTAATTATATCATAAATAAATAATAACTATTTAACAAATTTCGATATACGATGAATATTTTTAACAAATTTCCAACAGAATATTTTTATTATACCTTTGGTTATAGAATAAAATCGAAATATTCGACATAAATAAACAAATACAAAACGAAAGGAATAGAATATACAGAATGAATAAAGGAACGCTTTATATCACTTTCAGAATAATCGGAATAAATAAAAAGAAAACATCCATTAATATTGATATTGATTGGAATGCTTTATCAAGTTGTTAACGATTTGTTAAAGTATTAAAAGGTTTAAGTATTTAATTTTATGCTCACTCCGTTTTCCGTGACATTATTAATAAATTTTATAAAGTCGAATTTATGACGTAACTGTAAGTCGTTTGTTATATATTTTTATTTAATTAGAGCAAATATATTTATTTTTATATCTTAATTTATAACTAATCTTTTTGTTAAATGGTGTCCTTATTTTTAGGAGCAATTATTGAGACTTCGAATAACTGCAGAAGCTAATCAGAAAGAACAATCAACTTCGTCATCGTCGCAATATCAAAATCCATATTCGCCACCGCAATTAGGAGAACAACCAGTTCCAATTATGTATATAGCTGTTGCAGTTGTAATGGCTATATTTGGATTGTTGCTTGGAAAGTACTTGCTCTGAATTATTAAATTTAAAATGTTATTCAACAATTTTTCTTATAAGTATCAACTTCAGAAAAGTTAA
Organism: Empis livida; assembly: GCA_963932195.1. Taxonomy (NCBI): domain Eukaryota; kingdom Metazoa; phylum Arthropoda; class Insecta; order Diptera; family Empididae; genus Empis; species Empis livida. Next base: position 26,693,795 of record OZ010648.1, read on the forward strand.
ATATTTAAAAAAAAACATATGTTATTAAAACAAAAAGAAATAATACATATTAATTCTAGCAATTAAAATATTTTTTTGATATATAAAAGCAGTAAAAATTATTACACAAGCTTGGCTTGTAGTATTGTTTAATTAGACTTTATTAATTTGGTGGATAAGAGAGTCATAATAATTTTAAAATGTAAGTTATTTTATCAGAACTTTATGTTGAATATAATTTTTTCAGTTTTAATTTTTGGGTTAAATTTTAAGCTTACAAAATCAATGTTATAATGCATTTTTTCAAATATAAAATACTTAGAATTGCTATTTCATTATTTATATTATTTAAAGAAAAATCCATTAAAAACTTTCTTTAATTATATATCAAATTAAAAAGTTAAATAAGGGTGTAACTTTACTAATTCTTATTTTTTCAGAATTATTTTCTTTCTTGTTTAGTTGCTTGGTTATCCCCGCTAGCAGTTATAATTTAGTTTACATTATATTAACAAGATAAATAATCTTTTTAAAAACAGCGCGAAATATATGTTACGTATGCGGTAAGAGAATGAATGGGTTAAGCTGATTCTTCTCACACAATTCTTCACCCATAATTTGTTTGCCTTGCCTAATGTTAAAAAATTAAAAGAGAAGAATTGTGTAAGGATTATAAGTGAGTTGCCTCGAAAAAAATGTATAATGGTTTCTAATTTAATAAAAGTGTATTTTTTATTCTGGGTAATTTAAGTAATGGAAGAGCTTATTGGGTAAAGATGACATTTTCATTTTGAGAACATCAGGCTTAAAGTCCTCATTTTGCTACAAGTACTTAAACTTAGCGTTTGCGAAAAGTTCTGCATATCTGCATTTAAAAATATATATTTTCTAAAATGTGAAATACTGTTAATTAAAACGTACATATTTTAGTTTGCATTTAAAATCGTCATATTTTTAACAATATCTCATGTTACAAAAATATCATCCTTATCCACTAAGCACTTCAATTGTAGTAGTGAATTAATGCTCATTGATATAATATTTATAGTAATGTAAAATTGTGTTAAAAGGAATACCATTTCAACGATAGACTGCAGCGTATTTGTTTCAACATGTAAGTAGAGTAGAAGAGAATATAACCAATTTTTTATATAAATAGGAAATATTATATATTTCTGCTACCGGTGTCTATTTCTTACTTTTAATATTCATACTAAACTACAGATGGCTCTGTGGACAGCGCATGCTTTAAATCATGCGCTATAACCAGTCACTTTTTTAAATACAAAAAATATAAAAATATTTTAAGTGGTAATATTATTAAAATAACATATATTTAAAAAAAAAGAATAGAACAGTCGTACTACAAACTTCGGCGTGGTTACATGCAACTAAGCTTTTTGTCGCTATTCTAATTCTTTATTTTATTGTTCTTTTTCATATAATTTGTTCTTAAAATAACATTTCACCTAATAAATTAAATTAATAATTGTAATTTTTTGTTGCATCTTTTTATATGAAAACCTAATTGCTTCATTTGCTCAATTGTAAAAAAAAATTTAAATAAATTAAAAAGAAAATAATTCAACTTCCAAGTGATACTGGAATAAATTTTATACTTTGTGTTATATTTAACTTATTTTAATTGTTTTTGTTTCAATCTTTGTATGATTTAAGGATTGAAATCGTAATATTTAGGTATGTAAAGTTCGTTACTAGCATCTTAGTCCAAAAATTAACAATTCCAAATTATTTTAATGATATTTTTCAAGAAAATTTCATTTAAAAAAAAAAAATGAAATTTTCATTTTTTTGTGCACAACGAACATCATTTTTCTTGTCCACTTGACTGGGCGCAAAATATTTGCAATCTTTTAAAAAAAAAAAAAGTGAAATTTTCAGTTTTGTGCACAATGAACATCATTCACCAGACTCCCTTTTATATCCTATCGTAGTGAAAATTTTAAGTGAACAGTCATAAACTAGAAGTATTAATTTGACAATATAGAAATACTCACAAAAAGAACTTGACTTAAACAGAGCTCGTTGTAGATTGTGTTTACTAATAACGAATTAATAAATATTATTAATTCCTGCATTATAATTCTTACAAATAGTTTAGTATTGTAATAATATGAAAAGTAGAAAGAAAAATTGTAATAATATGAAAATTAGAAAGAAATGAAGTTACATGATGTATGCAATCAATGCATTTAAATAATTTATGTAAGTGATAAACCCTAACTCGACTATATATTACAGTTTCTCTTCAATTACAAAAAATTATTGATTTTCTCTATTATTCAACTTATATTTTGTTCTAAAAATAATTTTTTGCAAACATATGCAAGATTCATATCTTTAGAAGGGAGTTTTATAAGTTAAAATTACCTTCTTATCCTCATTCTTAAATTATTGAAGTTTCTATTTTTAATTAAGCTAAACTATTTAATAATGTTTTGTTATTACATATTAATTTTCATTATATCTATAAAAATATTAATCATTATATTAATTAAAAATATTTTAATAGTCATTCCAATCAAAAATTACATAAATTGTTTTTATATTTCTATTATATAAATATTTTGTTGAAAGGACAATTTTTATTTTGGTAATCGAATGTAGTAAATAAAATTAATTGTAAATCATATAACTATCAAAATATTCTACAATTTACCACATATATAATAATCAAATAAATAATTGTTATAAAATTCTTCTCTGATTTTAGAATTTCGAAATATTGGAATAGCGAATATAATAAAATAATATTATCTGATTACATATTTGATAAATTGTATAGGTGAATTGTAGAATATCAGTTGCGCATCCAAAGCTATCGTAATTCAGAAATAAAGAATTATTTGAATTAGAAATTGATATTCAATATACAAATTTAAGAATTATCATAATTTTTTTCCAATTATATAAATAAAATTGTATATTTAAAAATAACAAGTTATAATAAGTTCTCATATTTATGAGATGAGGGTGCTGAACAATACTATAGAAACAAAAGAACTCAATATATGGTAATGCATACAAAGTTAAATTTATTAAATAGTTTAGCAGTATTAATTAAAGAAGAAACTAACATAATTGGATAAATTTGGTGATTCATTATATAAAAAATAGATTCAAGTAGTTAATAGATGTAAGTATTTTTTGTTATTGACCAGATTCAACTGTCGGTTTTTTTTTTATTTTTGTACGAGGGCAGATTGATAATTACGTGGACTACCTATGATGCAGGTAATGCACAATTATGAAATAGGTATTTTTTACCTCTAAAATCACTAGGCTATATATAAAATTTCAAGTCAATATCTTATTTAGTTTACGTATAACCGTTTTTTAAACAAGTCAATTTCAGTGAATTTAAAAATGGATATAAACGAATAAAATAAAACTATGTTGAAAATAATAAAAAAAAACCAAAAATACTGTGTTTTCTGTGTCAGTCCACGTAATTATCAATCAGCCCTCGTATCAACCAACACACGTAAAGACCATGAAATTTTTAAAAATTTCAACATTTGCAACAATCTATTAAATTTTATTTTTCATGAAAGTTACATTTAATTTGAGTCTACTTACTTACTTTATTTTAATTATGGAATCGCAAAGAGAATTAATTTTATAATATAAAAAATAAGGTAAGAGAAATATTGATGGCTTGAAGTTAATGAAACCTTTGAATGTCAACATAAGATTCATTGAAAATACCCTAACTCGATTTAGGAAGATTGGCAGTGTACTGCCCATAAAAAAGGTGCAAGAAAAAGGACCAGTAGAACACCAGATAACATCAAAACGATTAGGGAACGAATTGGAAAGAATTCAGACCAGTCGATGAGAAAAATTGCAAAGCAGTTATGTTCGTAATAGGGAAATGATTGCTACCAAGACCTAAAGCTTAATGGTATGTTTATGCGAATGATTGCTACCAAGACTTAAAGCTTAATGCAAAAAAAAAACAGAAGATTCAAGGTCTAACAAAGATCCAAAAAACGAAAGAGTAAGACGACATTCACTTGTATGGCACGCAGATTACGAATTTATTTTTTCTGGGGAGAAAATGTTTTTGTTGCAGCATTCAACAGTAAAATTATAGAGCTTGGTCAACTTCACTTTCTGAAATATCAGTGGATAATTTGACAGTAGTATAGAAAGAGGAGCAATTTGAGAAAGAGGAAAACTGATCTTGCATTTTGTTGAAGAAAATGTTAAAACTGACCAAATTTATTATGTTAATAATGTTCAGGATACACATTTTCTTTCTCATGCAAAAAATAAATTTGGTAACGACTATTTTTGTTTTCAACAGGACTCTGCTTTAGTTGGAAATGAATTTGCCGGATTTTATTACACCAAAAGAATGGTCTACTTGTTCTAACGATCTAAGCTCATTAAATTTTATCAACTTAAGGCATGTGGAAAAAAATGTATTTGCAGAAATTTAAGACCCATTTGAATAAAATTTGCGATGAAATTCCAATTGATGTCGTAAATTCCGATTTGGGAAATGCATTACAGTGCACATTTGTACTGTAACGCATTTCCTAAAAGGCAATTAAAAAAGGAAACACGAGAGCGATTCGAGTTGAAACTTTAAATTTGTATTTTTATTATTATAAGATTGAAAAACCAAAATAGAATAAAAAATTAATAAAAATTAAATGTAATACAGCCAGTTTTTTACCCGACAGTTTATTCTGGTCTCCTTGTACATAAGAAAAAATGTCCAGACGGTACAGTTTTTTTAAATTTTTATACGATTTTTTTTAAATTTTAAAATAGTTAATTTTAAAATATGGAATTCAAATATTTCGGTTATTATCTTTTCAAACTTCTTAAAATTTCCAAAAAAAAGTTTTAATTAAAAATAGAAATTTAAAATATTACTTTTACTGTAATCTGTAATGAAAAAATGTTCAAAGAAATTAGATATTCAATCTAAAATAGTATTAGATCAATAAAATAAATTATTAAAGTATTACCATTAATTAATAATATATAAAGGTAATATGTTAATAATAATGAATGGTAATAATTAAATTTATTTATCATTAATTAATAAAAAAGAAATATACCATTATTTTTATTATTGTCATTATCAAAAATTTATATTAACATTAGAAATTAGCTTATCAATAAATAAGTATAAGCAGTTTATCAATATGCAACATAACTACACAAATTATTAATATTTAAGAAAATAAACATAAAATATATTCAGGTCTATTTGAGTTAACTCAAAAACATTCAAAAGAAATACTAATAAAGGAAGCTTCAGACTGCTTTTATATAACAATAACATAATAAACCAATATACCAAAAAAAAACCTTTTTAACTACTATGATTGTGAAAGCAATGTTATTAGATATTATATATGTACTCAATCTTAGAGTATATAATATAAAGCTTGCCATGCATTGTAACTCGCAATACGAATATTAAATTTAGTTCCAGAATTAAGAAAGAGGACAAAAATTGAATTACACAAAAAAGAGCATGAAAACAGGACGGATGGACTGGACACATCCTACGAGTTTGCCATTATGTTTTTAAAATTGAGAAAATATTGACAAAATAGATGTGATATTAAATTCCCAATATTTTTTCGGTTATTATCATTTCTGACATTTCGAATATGTTTAAAAAAAAAATGCCAAAAAATCAAAAAATGATTTTTTTATATTTTTATAAAGTTTCGGGAATCAGAAAACTTTAAATGCCACTTCAAGTGGCATTTAAAGTTTTCTGATTTTCACACTGTAATAAGAGAAAATTTCAGAAACCGCTGGTCTCCTCATATTTTTTTATCAACTATGAGGATGTTTATGTAAACAAGTGTTTTAATTTAAATTTCTTATTACTATTTATAAAATACATTTTTTTTCCTATAAAATATGCAAATTTTACCACCCCTTCTTCAATTTTTTTTACTTAATTTAAACAGCTTCAGATTCATTTTAGAAGCAAAAGATCTGCCACTTGAATAATAATATATGTATATTCCCCTGACCGCAAAAGCAAGAGAGAGTGAGGATTTCTATTTTTTTTTATTTCTACATATTAAATTTCTGAATGAAATATGTTTTTATCTAATTTCTTTACAAGAAAAACATAAAAAACTTATACAAAATAAATCCCGTTATATATTTGAATTTAATTTTTTTTTGTATCGCAAAAAATATGTTAGAGGTTTAGATAGAGTTAATAATTAATTATTTTAACCATAGCCTTAGTATCAAATAATTCAAAATGTCACAAATGAACTGGCGATGGTATCCATTAATTTTAATATTCATACTTAGTTGCAGATGGCTCTGTTTATATTTAGTTACAGACATGCGCTTTAAAAATCAGTTATTTTGAATTTAAATATCGTGATAATTTCAATGTAGAATAATACTCTATAATTTTTTAATAATTTCATTTGTTTCTAAATAATTAAGGTAAGAACGTTCATGTTGGGGAAATGTAGTCACAATTCACAAATAAAAAAAATACCGTTTTGTAATTTTCTAATATGTTTTTTCAAAATTGGCTCTTTCAGCCTTGAAAAAAAGCTGTTAACCCATTTAGCGCCGAAACTTTTTGTTTTCAAATATTTAATATTTAAGTTGTTATATGTTCTTAAAATATATACCTTAGCAATATGTACTTATATATTTTTTTTTTATATTGGTTTAGTTGTCTCAAAAAGTGATGTCCTTTTAAAAAGACGTTGGCAATTTAAACTATCATTCATAAAGGTGTAATTTTTTTATTAAGAAGATTAAATATTATTTTAAAAATAAAATATTATTTCACTCTATTTTACACCTTGACCGGCAGATTTTATTATAATTTTTTTTTATTTTAGCTACTTAGCATTTTTATGGTGCCACTTACTATATGCAGGAATCGATATTATTTTTGTATCTACTAATATAAGCTGTCAATGAGTAATTTTTATCATCCTATAAAGATAAACGACCTATTTCATGTTCATTTCAAAGATGATTCATCCACGTTAATTTTCTGAAGTTTTAGTAAATATTCTTCAAAAAAAAATTAAAAAAAATTTAAAGTTTTCTAGAAATCCAAAAGCAATTTCAGATCTAAATTCCACGTAGTTAAGTTCTGGTTGACTGTGTTCGTTAATTAAGCCGCGCAAACTACTCAGCTATATCTAAATCTAAACACATGGTTATAATTGGCAAATACTATATTTTCCCGCGGATAATTAAGAGGTTTTTTTCATAGCTTCAAATATAATATGTATCATATTTTGCCATCGTCCTTTATAAAGGATATCGCCAATTTTTAACAAATTTTACAAAATATATAATAAATTAAGATGTAAACTTTACGGTAAAACAAATGTAACTTATAATTAATATACATATAACCACATCTAACTTCCCCGGTTAACTCACTTTAAAAACAATAAAACTACACTACAATTTTTTTCGGAAATGTAACGCATTGTTAAATGAATGCAAACATTAACAAATAAGTTTGCACATGTTTGCGGAAAACATTTAAACTAGGAATAAAAAAAGGCTTTTAAAAGGACATTGGGGCTAAGTGAGTTAAATAAATATTAAAATTTATATTAAGCAATATTTACCAAAGTTCTGCTTTTCCATAGCCCAAAAATATGGTTTCGAGCAACCGACGGGTTGTCTTCTTCAAAACTTCCATCCACGCTTTGGTTTTTTTATTTATATCTACAACATTGTTTAAAGGAATATAAAGTTTACCAAATATAATTAATGAAATATAACATTTATTTTATTTTCTCGTTAATTAATTCCAACACAACCAATTTTTTTGTTCCCAAGCCATTATTAACCTTAAAACTTGGTTTTTCTAGCAAGAATTGCTAAATATTTGATAAAAATTGATAAATTTCCGATTGATATATGGGTGAATCTTTTTTTCGCTTTGTGCAACGCTTATCATTTACACTTATCAAAACAAACATTTTTCGATAACTTGATAAATGATAAGCGTTGCACAAGTGATTGGTACCACACATTTTTCAAATTTATTTTGATAAATTAATTAGACAATTCAGAAATAACGGTTATTTTTGCATAAATGAAAGACCAGTTTTAAGAAAATAATCGTCTGTGTTTGTTAAAAGTAAAAAATGTAAAATTTAAGTGGAAATATACAACGCGAAATGTAATTTTGAGATTTATTAAAGATCAAATATAGTTCATTATTTACAAAAAAGCAGACGTCCCTAGTATTCAATCCATAATTTTTTTGGGAAAAATATTATAATATATTTGAGGACTCACCAGAATCGTACTCAGGTAAAGAAGGATACCAGTCTAATATATACACACTTATATACTCACGTGTCAAGAAGGTTATCAGTGGGTGATAAGTTTTGATTAGCAGAGAGAAACTTGATGGGAGAACATTAATAATGAAAAAAATTAAAAATAGTAAAAAATGCAAACAGTAGTACCACGAAAAGAAACTGAATATATCTTTTAACATTGGGCTCGTTTTCTTGCACATTCTCTATATTCTAAGAAAAAAATTACTATTCGCAATGGAGTAAACTCTGATGTTTTCCCCACCGAAAATGAGCATACAGAAATAACAATTAGGCACAATTGCTTAATTTTTAACCATTATAACAAATTAAAGTCTTTAAAATATTAAATACAGTTAATAAATAATAAAAATTAAACATGAAAATATGAATTATCAGGTTACCAATTGCATCGAAGTAGTTTTGAAAAGAACGCCACTACTTCCTTCATTACACCGTCAACGGTCTAGTTCAGCGACCAACAATAATAGAACTTAAGAAGTTTAATAGTCTGACAAGATTAGTAACTTTCATTTACTCAAAAATATGTTCAGTAAAAATAAAAAATAGGATCAACAGTAACAGAAGTTCCAACGACATGGATCAGGTTTCACAGTTCTGAAAATAACGTAACTACTTAAGACGATTAAAAAATTATACCTACATAGAAGATTATGAAAAGTTTAATTGTGAATAAAAAAAGATGCAGCACTGCGATACTTATAATTAAGTAATTATGCAACCAAAAAGGAGATAAAGTATAGAGATAAGTAAAATCTTAATACACGCTTAAGTTGATATTTTCTAATAATATATGCAAACACCACAGACCTGCCTGTTTACTGTACTCAGCATTCTCGTAACCGGCTGCTCCGTCCGTAAATGGAATCTTATTGGAAACGCGCTACAGACCTCAGAGCACGGACATTTGCGTTAAAACTAATTCATTCTACAAGGAAAGGAGACTCAATGATTCCCCAAGTAAATTGATTTATAAATACGATGTCAGTTATCTCCGGATGCCTGGAGAGAGTTTGTAGGTCAATTAATTTGCACCTGTTAATACGGTCACCAAACTTTGTTAACAAAGTTCTAGCAAATCAAAATTTGAAAGTCAAAGCCAAAGCTTCTATTTCCAAAAATGTAGTGATAATGTAATTGAAATAATTGTGCAAAATTTAATGAAAAGCCTCAAACCTTAAACCTGGTCGAATAATTTATTCTCAAAGATTTCTTATTTAAAAAAAAAATTATTTTAATTTTATAACCAAATATGAGTGAAACGGATGTCTATATTCAAATATTGCAGAAATAAATTGCAAATAGAAATATTAAAATAATGAAATATTTGCCTTTGAATGATTTTGAATTTTTAGTGAATATAGAAATGTTTGCATGAAATTATTTTAAAATATGTTATTTTTAATTTTTTTTTCAGTCAAATTATAATGTAATAACACCTTTTATTTTCCCAATATTTTAGGTAAATTAATTTGAAATTCTTTAACATTTAATACCAAATTTTATTTTATATTTCAGATTACTAACATTACAGATAACCGTGAACTAAAAAATATAATTAACAGATAAGATAGTTCGATTTTTATTAACATATCGTTAAATAAATACATAAACTAATGGCAGATATAGTTGATCCAGTTGAACACGATGCACCTGTAATAATAGTCACAACAGCTCCGCCTCGTGTTGGTGGAGAAATGGATGCTTTACTTCTTGGCCGTACTGGAGTAAGAAAACAGAAAAATATGTAATCGTTAGTAAAATATGCAATCGTATGTAATCGATAGTGTAATTAGCATTAGAAAATAAAGTTACGAAACTAAAAATGCAATATTTACTTATTTAACAATATAATATTTCAAAATATTTACTTATGAAAATTTCTTCAATATTGAAATTCATATTTAATGTTTAGGGTTCTTTTTGAAAATTGAGAATTACCCCTAAATTTTATCAGAGAATGTCAGATCAGAAAGAAATCTATATTGATTAAAAATCATTAATTCGCTCTAATATTTCTTGTTTGTACTATTAATTACTGTAGTTTGTTTATTATTTTATTAAGGTTTTGCAATATATGATATACTGTTATAATCTATATTTGATATTTTAAAGGTTAAGGTTCGCTTCATAAATTATGTAGCGTGGAATCGAATCGAATGTATTTGCAATGAATTTTCCTAGTGAGTCTAACAAAATATCAAAGTCTTGCTATATAAATGATATAATAAAGGGATCATATGCTTGTAAACTATGTGAATATCATAAACAGCTGACCCTGACGCGCAAACCTCTAACATCAACATATACCGAGATAAAAGCATAATTTTTGTAATTTAAGTACGAGGAAAATTATCACGTTAGTAAGCAACTAAAGCAAAATTAATTTCTTTGGCTGGGCACACTTCTGTTTCAAGTGTTGAAAAGCAATCCAAATCCTATTTTGTGAATTATTCAAAAATTAATGTTAGTAGATAGTGTTAAAATTAAAGACATTACATATAACTTATATGTACTTATGAACGAAATGGTGTGGTTTCTCGTTACTATCAAACCACCTGTTAGAATACTTTTACATTTCTGAAAGAATTTACCAATTTGTTGGGTATTTTTGATCTTACAGTATATTTACAAGAGGATAGTTATACATAATATTTATTTATTTGTATCTATATATACTTTTAATCAGCAGTGAAGCTAAGGAAAAGCTTTTTTTTTTTTGTGTTAGATGATTTCTCTGTGTATCACAAATATTAACTATATCTTCTTTCAGTTCTTCTGGTGCTTTTGGTTAATACGTACAACATAAACTTGCGGGTGATGAAATTTTTTGGTTAGGTATATAAAAAATATACTTGTTGATATAATAGCGTTTCATATAAATTCCTTTAAACAATATATCACGCGCAATGCAGATAAAGTGTAATTTTTTATTTTTTTTGGTAGAAAACTTTCTAACCTAATTTCGTAAAAAAAAAAAAATACTTTATATATACAATTTATATATGATGCATTACTTTTATCAAATACAAAATGAAGCTTTTTCATAAAATTTGTAAAAAGGATGTATTATTTATTAAAGAAAATAGTGAAATTAATTAGTAAAAAATAATTTGCTTGTTTAACATTTTTCTAAGCAATTATCGGAACTTAATATTAGAGCGTAGTTTTCATTGCATAACTAAAGTGTGTTTGGTTTTTTTTTCTGTGTGTGTTAAATTATAATATTTTACTATGTTTTCATAAGAATTAAATTCTAAATCTTTTCAAGAAAACCCTAATTCCAAAATACAAAATAAGAAAATGAATGCTGCTCAAAGTGGTGGTCATACTAATTCTATGAGCAAAAAGAGTTCACAACTTGAGGTATGATTTTAAATTAATATTTATTTTATGATATTATTTATTTTTATAATTTTTGCTTATATATAATTGAATTTTTCTATATCTAATATAATTCTTAGATTTATTAACTTTATAAAAGGAGCTTTTTTTTTATCTCAATAAAATAATAAAATTTCGTATCTAAATTATTATATTTTAAATTCAGTTTTTTAGTCCAACCAATTTAGGAGTTAAATAAAAATCAGTAATTTATTACTCATGAGAATATTTAGATATATAAAAAGGATCGGGCGGTTATTTCATATTTCAGACTATAATGCTACAGAAAATCATTTTTACCAAAAAAAAATTGCAGCTGTATTTGTCTTATGATTATCAAATTAAAGCCATTTATAATATTAATCTCCTACTTTTGATAGAGAACATTATTTAAAAAGATTAAACATTATTTTATGCGGTTTTGGAATATCAAAATTAAAAATTAAATTTTAAGAATTATGGTGTAATTTAATTAATACATATGATTTTATTGCCCTTTCAATTTGATTTCATTTTTTAAAAGAAAACTACAGAATATTTTTCAAAACTTAATATGTATAACAAATTTTGGAATTATTTTTCATCTTAAATGGAAAATAAATGGAAAAATTGTGCAAGTTCTGTGACAAAATTTAATTAATACAATAATATAAAAGATTTGCTATAATTTTGTAGCTTGTAATTCTACAAAAAACATTTAACTTTTTTCTGTATTATTTCAAAAAAAAAAAATCAAAGAGATTACATTTGATAAAACTTTTCGACAATTTGAAAAGCATAATTTCAACATTCGCTTTATTGCAGATAACCATCATCAACCACTTAAAAAAATATTGTCAGTACGTTTTGTTAAATTCTTCTTTTCAATTGCAGGATATAATAAGCTTTCAATTATACTTGAAAGCTTTAATATAGAAATTGTTTTATTTTAATTATTATTCCAAATTAAACTACGGTTAGATACATATTTCTTTCCTACAAAAGATATCCCCACATAAAATTAAATAACATTTAAAATTATGTAGTCAGTTATGTTTACCATTAAATATAAATTTGTAATACGAAACTAATAGCTTTTGAAAGTTTCATTATGATCAAAGCTTTTATGTTGAAGCACAAATACAAATTACTGATTAGATTAGAATTTTGAAGGATAACATGATTTCTATTTTGATTTAGTTAACCAAGAAAAAAGAGTAATAATTTCAGTGTTCAATTTTTTTATTTTGTTTAGAAAATTTTGAATTACAAAAAAAAGTATGAATTGTTTTTTTTTGTAAATCTTATCTAGTTTTTATGAAATTTTCTTATATTTAATTTAAAAAGTGAAAATGTGACGGAATATTTTTATGTTTTTGTATTGTGTTCAAAAATCGATTTATTCAATTTATTTCGCTTTAGATTTTCATGTCAATGCAACAAAAGAAAACAACAACTACATAATACATTTTTGCGCAAACAATAGTTTTTGTATCTATCAAAAAGTAGACATCATAGATAAATAATTTTTTTTTTATAAAACATTGTTTCATTTAATAATTTGTTCATAAAAATAAAAAAAAAATGGTTGAAATTCAGAAAGGCAAAACAATGAAAGGACCAAATGGAAAACGTGAAACTGTTGTCGGCGGAGTGCCATTTAAAAAAGTTACACTTGTTCCAAAGGAAGAAGTAAGAAAATAAAATATAGTGTAAAAAAAAAATGATTGACAAGTAAATATTATAAGTAGCACATAAGTAAATATTGTAGCTATGAAAAACTAAAAGAAAAGTCAGTTCAATATGTTTACCTAACATATTTCTATATAATTATAATGGCTATCTACTGCACATATTTATAATTTTTTATTCGTAACCAAACTAAAAAAATTATGGAGGTGATCCACATATCAAACTAATTATACTTCAACATATTTTATACATTTTACTTATTATGTATTTAATTTTACGTATTCTTTAATTTTTAATTTGTAATGAAACTTCGTCTCTCTATAAATGAAATGACGTTTAATAGTTATACACCATTATTGGACTTGGGTTCCAGTGGATGGTTCGACGTCGGTTCTATTGGTGGGACTCTTTACATAATTATATTTCTTTGCCAATCACCATATTTTTTTTTTTTTATGTGGGCGAAGCTCAAATTGTTTAATAAAATAAAACAGTGTAAGGGTGCATACCGAAGTATGTAGTCATGTAATGTAGTCACATAATACCTTTTATTAATAAATTAGATAGCTTTTGAAGTAAATACGACTATTTAAAACTAAAAATTCTTTTTTAAAAAAATGTTACGAGTAATTTGCGGTTTACATTGGTCGTCTTCACGACTCTGATATTTTGATACTTTTATTTCAGTAACGTTAAGACCAATTTTTCCACATTTGATAATTGGATATTTTTATAACAAGTAAAAAATTGGTTAAAAAAATTTTAAAATATTAAACTGGAAAATATTAAATTATTTTCACGATATTTTTCACTACTATTTGTAATAAAAATATCAAATTATCATGACAGGATAGTGAATTTCATTAAAATATTTTCACAATAATTTGAATTTATCAAGCAATGTATATCACAATTATACATTATTTCATTTTTCAATAAGATTTTTTTCGCTGTACCATGAAAATGTTAAATGTTTCAGTTGAAAATTATCACGATTCAATCAAATTATATCTAAACACATGGTTAAATTAAAGCTCTAAACATTATTAACCTAAAAACTTTTTTAACTTTAAGTTAGTATCCTGATCATCCTCTACTTTTAAAAATTATTTTCACAAAATTTTAAAATGTAATTTACTCGAAACTATAGTTTTACATATGTATAGATGTATTGTATATACACCATTTCATTACTAGAGAGGTGATATTTTGTACAGATTTAGCTGACTAAAACATATTTTTATGCTAATTGACAGACAATCAGACAATACATGAAATATGATTGTAAAGATTTTTTACGATACTAATTTAGAAATTTTTTTTTTTCGGATCGTTCAGTCAAATATTTTTCAATTTTAATTTACTTATAAAAGATAGTTGACGCTAGTCGCCATTGCTGTATAATATTTTGCAGAATATTCTGAACAATTAATAATTTTTGCATTTAAACTTCTGGTCTTCTAAATGTATAATTAAGATTTAGATTATAATTATTATTAACATTTAACTTTGTATTGTTTTTCTAGGAATTGGTAAATGTGTCAACCGAAAGGAGAAATTGGAGGGGCATATTCATTGCTCTTTTAGTAATTGCTGCTGTATTCAGTCTCATAATATTTTCGATATTTCTTTTATCCCCTGGTAAGTTTTGATTTTTTTATAAAATAAATTGCTATACGAAACTTTATAAATAACTTGATAGTATTATAATTTGCAAAAAATTTGAGTGCATAACTTTGTAATAAAGCTAAATACTAAAGTAGAATGGCACTAAGCTAGGAGTTTATGTAGTTAATTAATTCTGAAAGAACAATGTAATAATATTTTATATTTTCTAATTCACCTGTTAAATTATGACCTATATGGCTATCATTAGATAAAGTCTCTTCATTCAGTATTGACATAATAGATTTCTAGTTTTCCTATTTAGGAGTTTATGTAGCTAATATATTCAATTTGTAAAATCTGTGTCATGAATGGAAAACCTAATGTATTATTTTTTTACCAACAATTTTTCCAGGTCATACCTAATTTTCTTTTATCTAAAATATTCTAAAAGTTCTGTTCTCTTTAATGTAAAAATTATAACATTTTCGTATTTCATAACAATCAATATAAAATTTATCGTCTCAAGTTTATCTGCTATTATTATTTATTTGACCTGCCTGAAGTAAAATAATTTTACGTTAAATATATATTTTGCGGATTTTTTTTTTTTATATATTACAGAAGGTGAAGCAACTCGTATTAAGGGTCGGCGAATGACCCTATCAGATGTTACTGGAAAAAGTTTGAAATGGAAACCCTTAAATGGTTCATGGGCTAGTGGTAAGTTTTATATATATTTATATTGAAATGTATATAGTAGAATATAATTATTTTGGAAATCTTGAAATTCAATAATCTATTTCATTTATTTACAAAATTGATTTTTTAATTTTTTTAACTATATTTTTTTAGAAACCGATTTGGTCTATAGAGATTCAACCGGAGGTCTATCGGTATTAAATGTAGAGAACTTCACAACGAGAATATTAATGTCTAATTCTACATTTGTAAATTACATTATATTTTTCCTATAAATAATACATATTTAAATTGTTGGGAATAATTTATTTTTTAATTATATTTAGCGACAACTAAATGCTGGTTCATTTACTGTGTCTCCCGACCAAAAATATGTTCTACTAGTTTCAGAAACTAACACAGATGGCTCTCGGTAAATTTTTCTAAAGTTTATAATTTAGAATACAAATTATTTTCTATTTATTCGAAATAAGGTATCACATATACGAAGTACAAACACGAAATACATTTCCATTAGCACCAAAAGAAAATACAGCGGATGCTCCTAAACTACAACATGTTCTTTGGGCACCATTTAATAATCAGAATTTAACTGGAAGAATACTAACAAATACTGCTATACCTAAATTTACTTCTCAAGGTATAGCTTTTGTGCACCAAAACGATTTATACTACAAGCCAAAAGTACAAGGAGATTTAGTGTGCAGAATTACAAAAACCGGTAAGAGCATAATAGTTTACAACAATTGTCGAATATTATTTATAAAAAAATTTACAGATTCATAAAATCATTGAATAAATTCATAGTAGTATATTATATTCTAATTCCTGCACTATATACTGAATTCTAGGAAAATTAGGTATTATATACAATGGAGTACCAGACTGGATGTATTCTAATATAGAGGAATTAAGAGGGAATACTTTAGCTTTTTCTCCTGATGGACAGTTTCTTTCCTTTTTTGTTTTCAATGATAGTATGGTTCAAGATTATATGTAAGAAAATAATTTTTCGAACTTAAAATAATTTTAATTAAAATGTATATAATATATATTTATGTAGATACACGTGGGTGGATGATGATTCAAAATATCCCAAAATTAAATCAATAAAATATCCAAAAGCAGGGACCAATAATCCAAATGTTACTGTACATATAGTTAATTTAACTGTTTTAAAATACATATTTCCTCAACAAATCAAACTTCCAGCAGAATTATCAAACGATTGTTATATAGGAGGGATGATATGGACATCTCCTTCAGAACTCTCTGTTACGTTAACAGATCGAAAACAAACAAAAGCTGTAACAGTAATATGTCCAGTTCCAACATTTGTTTGTTACAAAATACACTCAGAAGTAACTGTAGCAGATGGTTGGATTCTTCCATCTGAGATTCCAATATTTTCTAAGCAACCATTTTATAGTGTTAGAAATGGTATTCGAGAAAATATTACTGAAAATCTGAATCACAATGTTACAAATAAGAGTTTAGAATTTAGTAATGGTGGATTTTTGTTAAAAAGATTACCAGTACTAGACGGTGATCTTGGTCATTTCCGACATGTTGTGTTCATTTCATCAGTAGATAAGCGTACTGTTCCTTTGACTATGGGACGATTCGAAGTAACTAAAATTCTTGGATGGGATGAACAAAATGAAATAGTATATTTTATGGCAGCTCCAGAAAAAAAACCTGGTGAAAGACATCTTTATAAAATTAATTTAAAATTAAATATTACAAATACAAACAGAACATACATTACATCCAGTTCACCAATTTGCTTAACTTGCAATAATGCCCCATCAACATTTAAGCTTGTAAATCAAGAAAATGAAACATTTGAAGATAGTACTTGCTCATATGTTATTCCTCATAATTGCTTATATAACGAAGTTTACTTCAATAGAGATTTTTCATATTATATACAAGAATGTTTAGGCCCCGAGGCACCATCTGTTTACATTGTAGAAACAGAGAGCAATAAAAAATTATATATCCTTCACAATGGAAATAATTTACGTAAAAAACTATTCCAACTGGCCTTACCACAAATTAGAGTTTTTAATGTAGAAATTAGACATGGTTTTCATGCTCAAGTACGACTTTTTCTGCCACCGGGTATGAAAGAAGAAGAAGAAGTCGCTTTTCCCCTTATACTACAAATGTAAAATTTTACTCATTAAAATATATATTGCTCGTAAAACTTTATTTAATTGTAGCGATTCTTCTCCTGGATCTCAATTGGTTTCTGAAAAATTTCAAGTTGATTGGAACTGGTATCTTTGTAGTAAACGTTCAGTCATAGTTGCTCAAATTGATGCCCGAGGTAGTGGTTTCCAAGGAGAACTTCTACGCACCCAAGTTCATGGAAAATTGGGAACAGTAGAAGTACAAGATCAATTGGGTGTTTTAACGTAAGTATTTTTTATTTATTAATTATATTTATCTCAACTTTATTTTCTATCTCAATAAATTAAAAACTAAATAAAAAAAAATTAGGTAAAAAAAAGAATTTTTTATTCGCTAAAATTTTATTAATTTAAAACGATAACAAATTAACTTCTAGAAAACTTGTCAGTTATATAAAATTTACTAATTATTAAATAGTGTACCTACATACGAGTATGTTTATTTAAATACATATAAGTAACAAATTTAAAGCATTTAATAACAAGTAAACATATATGTAAATAATAACATTTAATTTTTATTATATTTAGATATTTACGTGATAATTTGAAATTTATTGATCCGGCTCGAATTTGTGCTTATGGGTGGGGGTATGGTGGATTTGCAGCCACTATGACTCTAATAGATGACTCACATCAAGTTCTACAGTGCGCCATAGCAATAAATCCTATTGTATCCTTTGGATATCATTGTAAGTAATCTTAGACAATTTAGTAACAAAAAATCTACCATAAATAATTATTAATGAATAATGACTATTAATTATAAAAATAGAAATATGTAAATAAATTAAGTAGAAAATATTTCCGAAACCCTAGAATGGTAAATAATAATAATTTAATTTCCGATGCTAAATTAATATAGATAATAATTCCATTAAAATATGTTTGTTAACATGATTTATTCTAGCGCAAGGGTTTGTTTATTTAGACAGGAAATAATCTGCAATTAATAGTGATATGATAAAATACCTGTTATTTATAACATAAACATAACTTAAATATTCACAAAAAAAATTTAATTTATAAAATTTGATACTTATCAACAGAGATTTCAATGATAAATTTGACAACATATGTTGGTTAGAAAATTCTGACCTATAAATGTAGTTTTACTCAGTAAATATTCATGTAACTTTATTTAAATTTTTGTAAATATAATAGTTTTAGGCGTAGTTGTAAGATTTAGAATATAAATTTTGGTTTCAAAAAAATTTCCAATATAAAAAGAAATAATAATATAAAATATATTTAATAACATTAAAAATATAATAATGTTAAATATTAAAACATTATAATTAATAATAAATCGTTAAAAAATAAATTTTTAGAAAGTGTGGCAATAGAGATATAAATTTTAATCTTAACACAGTCGTTATCTATGTATCAAATAATTATAACAAAAAAAAGGAATTAATCACTAAAAAATAAAATATTTCTATCCAAGATTCATTTTTCACCGAACGATATATACCCTTTAATGGTGATTACTTGAGAGCACTCCAAGAATCAGATCTGACAATGAAAGCTGGAAATATAAGAGGTAGAAATTTTATGCTAATACATGGAACACTTGATTCTTTAGTTCATCAAGAACATTCTCTTATGCTAGCGCGTTCTCTTATCGATCAAGAAGTAAAATTTCGGCATCAGGTAAGCAAAAGATATTTTTTTTCCATTGAATACGACATTCATCAATATTAATCTTAATTTCAGGTATACCCAGAAGAAAACCATAATATTTCGGGCTCATTGCATCATTTATATAAAACAATCGAATGGTATATGGATGAATGTTTTGGTCCAATAGATGAAAGTGAATGGGATCCAACAGGAATATTTGTATTTAAACAATAACGAAATATAGTTTAAAATTGTTTTTACATAACTCTGAATAATAATAGTTTTTCTAAAAATATAAACAAATCTGAGATATTATATAATAATACATATTACTATTAAACAAACACAATACATATTACATATTATAATTAAGGAGATATATACAAAGATCTAAAACTGAAGTAGTTTTCCTAAATTATTAGCTAGCAATGTCGAACCTATAACCCCCGAAATATAAAGTGATACGTACCACGTGCAGTTCAATAAGTCTAACAAAAGTTTTGTAAAATAAAAATAAATAAAAGAGCTTGTAGATAATGGCGAAATTAAGTGGCTAATTTTTTAAAAGTATGGATATGTTGATATGTATCCGTATATAGGTGCAGTAGAGACGCCAATATCGTCCACAAATTTTTATGGACGTTCAAGTTTCGAAATTTATTCCAAATTTCGAAATTTATTTTCGAATTGTGCACTCAATTATAGAACAAGATTTTAACTTACGACTAATGATTCGAAAAATGAATATGGTATAACTTTATAGTTGAACTTTTAAAATTGAAATCATTTTTATAGCATTTTGACAACTCAAATATTTTTTTCAGCACAATATACAGTATAATTAATGGTGAGATAGATAATTTAATTAAAATGCCTATTCGTAATTTGTATAACAATTTTATTTTAATTTTAAGTTGAAATTAATGTATTTTGTATTTAAATAGTTTATTATATTCTACATAATATTGTTTTTTTTTTATTTATACAAAAACCTATAGTTTCGGTATCATAATAAACGCCAGCAGTTTTGAGGTAATTTAACAAGCATAATTTTTTCCAAAGGGGAGTTTTTTCTCATTACTACCAGATCAGCGATTCTCTTACGGATTACTCGCAAATTTCGGAAACATTTTATTTGGTGCTTTCATCTTTTCGGAAATATGAATCGGAACGCATAATTTCGTGTTGACACATTTCAAATTTCTATACATATTTATAAATAATAATTGATGAGATATGTTTCAAATTCAAATTTTTGAATGATGAAATATTTGATATTTTGAAATTTTCATATTTTGATATTTTAGCAGTTCCTTTGACTATATAATACTTTGACAATAACAAGCAGTTCCTTTGACTATATAATACAATGTTAAAAAAGGCCTGTTTTTTCAGTGCCACAGAAAAAACAGGCCTTTTTTAACATTGTCAGCTTCATATATATTTCTCAAAAAAAAATGTAGAAGCATCCGCTCCTAGGAAGTGTCGATTACGAGAACGCATCAATTGGAAAGAAAGTAAGACAAAATAATTATATCAATTAACCCTTTGACTAAAACATTTTATAATTCACCAGTTTAATGATGATTTAGCAATGGAAATTAATGACTTTTGCAAATAGTTGACAATTTTTAAGTTTGAATCAGCAAAAAAAACCATTAAGAAAAATCTAAGCCGAAAGATAAGATTTAATTAATGATTAATATATATCAAAATGCAAATAGCGTGGGTAGAAGAAACAAAATTAAAGCTAGTAGCATCAATAATTTTTTAATATATTTTCACTACTAAGTTTTTATTTAACATAACATGTTTTAACATGCTTAAGTGCTTGAAAAGGACTCTATACAAAAAAATGTAAAAAAAATAACTTTCATTTACATTTTTTTGTATATTTAAAGAGTCCTTTTCAAGCTCTTAATTTTATTCCCTTAACCTTTATGAAAGCTGATTCCAAAATGATTCAGAAATGAAGTCTGAGATTTATGACTAATTCCATTTCTGAATCATTTTGATGATGTAAAAATGAAACAGTTTTGATTAAAATGGTATCGTATTTAACACTTTCAGTGCCACAGAAAAAACAGGCCTTTTTTAACATGTTATTGTTAGACACATTGACCTGGCAAGTTTATTTTAAAAAAGTCTTTGTCAGACAAATTGACCTGACACAGAGTATGTTAAAAAATGCGTTGTAAGACAAAAATCTGAAATTATTAATGTATTTTCAATATAAACTTGACAGACTGTGGATCTAAAAGAAAATTTCCAAAAATTGTTGTGGTGCGAGCGGCAATATTAATGATAATAAATAAAGTTGATGATGAACATGTAAACATAGAAGCGAAAAAACTTCTAGATAATGTAAATCTTACTCGAAGATTAACAGTCCATGATACAAATATATATATTTGTCCCGACTGTTAACATGATACAAATATATATATTTGTATCATGTTAACAGTCGATCTCCAGTGTGAGCTTAGGCGTAGAACCTCAGCGTGGAAAAAAGCTAAGCGCCAGCAAAAAAGCCAGACCATGTGAGCGCTGGCGCCGATAAAAGTTCGGCGATACTGTCAATATTTTGATTTGTTTGCATTTTATTTAATGAATATTATTAAATTTTGAAAACTTGTAATTCATATTGTTTCTTATTTCAGTTTTCAATTTTCTCCCCGTAATGTCAAAATAAAATAGTATTTGTTGTAAAATTCAATGCAGCCATAATGTTAAGAAAAAAAAAAAAATGTTGGCAACCATGTAATGTTAGCTTCATTATTGAACATTGCTCAATCTGGGCGTCGGCATTTTTTTCAGCCAGACGCCAGCGCTTACATTGGAGATGCTTTCCCATATGTCGAACTTTTTTCCATGCTGAGGTTCTACGCTGAAGCTCACACTGGAGATCGACTCGAAACCGCAAAAAACCATTTGAAATAATTAAAAAATGAAAAAAAAAACTCAAAATATTATAAATTTATGATGAATATTAATTAACGAACTTTTAATATTTACTACTCATAAAGTTTAATTAAATATTACTTTTCCAACCGAATGCACAAAATGTATAGTAGGTACTTGTAACTTGTAAAGCAAAAACCCAGTTTAGAAGTAGATATTCAAATATTTGATTTATATATTCTGTCTGATTAAGATATTTACTTTTTCGCATATCATGAGGACTCATTATTATCTCATCCTTTATTTTATTACTCGCTGATTTCCAACAGTTGGATGTGCTGACACATTTTTCATATTATCAGTAGTTGTTGATGATTGATTTTGTAAAACACTAATGTATAACTGACGTTTAGCAAAATTACTTCGTACCGTATCTTCTATTAGGACAGCAATTTTTTCACGATCAGTATCATTTCTTTTTATGGTAAATATGAAATATTGTCTTTGACTAGTTTTAAATTTGATAATATAACCCCAATTTAGTTACATTCAGTTCTAGTTTTTATTGATCTTATTCCTGCTTCATTAATCTTTTAAAATTTGGTACTGGTCGACTATGAAATTCACGCATTTTCTTTTCATCTTGCATCAATTTATTAAACAATAGTTTTTTCTTATTCTCATAAATTTGTTTACACCTATAAGCCGACGATGGTTGTTGAGCAAATCTGCTTTTAGCATTTTTCTCTATAACAGTCTTTAAAAGATTTTTAGGTTCTGTTTTAAATATTTGTTAATTTTTTCTCAAGTGGATCCTTTTTTATTTTTTTTGATTCAGTTACTTCACATCAGTTACTTCACATCATATTTTTTTAATGATAATAAATTTTTATATAATTCAGGACCTAATAAATCCAATTGGTGCACATCTAAATCTGAGTATTTACCAGCTAATTTTGATAAGAATTCTGCTAACGGTAACTCAACTAACAGATATTTTCATAAATTGCTTTGCCTAATATACAGCCCATAAAATAAATATTTTTCAAAATATAAAATTTAATCATCAACAATTAGAATGGGATAGAGACAAATATCTGTTGTAATCATTAAAAAAGCCACGATTTGGAACAAATGCAGTTTTTGTTAATTCAGATATAAATTCACGAAATAGTCCACCACTATTCATTTAAACCCAAATTTTTCGTGCATTTTACACGAAATTTTTACGTAAATCAGGTTCTAAAATCTAAATGACAAAATAAAAATAAAATACATATGTATTCTATCAACATTGGAAATCTTACCATTTTCTGGTCCTAATTTATTATAAGCATTTTCGTAAAGATGTTATCTTCTAATGGTCCTTGCAGAAATACCTTGAACACGTAACTTATCTGCGGCCATAACACCTTGTAAAATAGTAACTCGCTGGCACAACAAATGGTATTTCTCTTAAAATGATAATCGAACGAATTTTTGTAGAAATTATTTTCAAAATCTTCCCGTGTAAGAAGATTTTGAAATTGGTTGAAATTGAATTGGTTGAAATTGACCACGAATTGGTTGTTGAAATTGACGATCGATCCGTTAGATCGTAAACTAAATTTTCCATTGGCTTATCTAATGGTAAATTTAATGTATTACATTAAACAAAAATAACAAAATAAACATACTCTTCATGTCAAAAATAAACTTCAGAAATTTTTGGTGGAAACTTCTAAAAATATAAAATTCTTCGAAATGTCAAACAATTGAATATAACCTCAATTTGATTCTTATTGTTTCTGATACAGAACAGAACCAAATTTAATTTATTAATGTAAAACTCGGATTAATGTGGTTAAAAGCTAATAAATCAATCAATGCAGTATGTAACAATCAAAAGAAAATTCACTAGAAAAGAAAGCGCAATTATTTAATGCAAATGCAGAAGACTTACAGAGAATCACAGATGGAGGAAAATCATTAAAGGAAGTCGTAAGATTACCAAAATTATAACAATCATCCGGCCAATTACCAGAAGAATTTATGGGAATATAAACATTTTACTTTTGTATTTTTTAACCCTTTAATCATGCTTTGTTCCTTTAAGATTTATTTTCAATTTCAGATATACTTTTTTCAATTTCAAAGACAAAGATATATTTTTTCAAATTATCAGTTCGTACCATGCTGACTTTGAAATATTCCAAAATTTTAGAAATATTTCATAAGTATTTTGATAACATTTTAAGTTTTGATTAGATTACAACTTGTCTTACAACCTTGGAATACGACGATAAGGAATTTCGATTTGTTCAATGGAAAAAAATTATACAAATAGGAATGATAGAAACTGAAACTCGGAATGGTAAAAACGGTCCCAAACAAAATTTTTTAAAAATCAAGAAAATTTCCTTCACCCACACTAACACAACTCTTACAAACATCTAAGAAGGAGAAGGACTGATTTATCAGTTTTCACTCTTGCTTGTTAACTACTAGAATGTAAGTTGAACTGGAGGTCAAAACATAGTTTTCGAAATCTGTGATTGGAAACGGAATTCGATATGTTAAATATCGATTCGTTGAACAATTATGACGTCTTATTTGTGTCATATTTTATATGAAAATAGATGATTCCTAAATATATTAATAACACAAGAATATTAATAACATAACTCGATCAAATTTTTAAACGATACTCGAATATAACTAATTTTTATTAGTTGGTTATACCCATCCGTAGGACTGGTAATTTAGATATGAGTTGAAGTTTAGATGTTTTTTTTAAAAAAAACTACTTTGTATCGACTCTATCAACCCGCTTCTTTGGAAAAAAAAAATCCTGAATGTCAAAAAATTACGCATATTTTTCAAACTGAATTAATGTCTCTAAGATTGTAGCAGCAACCAATCCAAGTTTAAACGTATCTGTTTCAGTCACTCAAAGCTTTAAAATATTTCGATTTTATTGAAGCCAGTGTCTTATGGATATTAAACCAGAAATAAAGTTCTTGAAGCGTAAGCTTAAGTGCATTGTAGCAGTATTACAGAAACGACACAATATTTATAACCTAAAGCAATACAAATACTATTCCGTTCCGTATTGCCAAAACCAATTTTACCATGTTTTTTTCTTGTTATCGAAATATCGATGTTCCCAAATGTAAAATATATCGAACTCATCCCTTTATCTAGCACACAACAAAGAAATAAAGCAGAAAAAATCAAGTCGTATTTTGGCTTCGAAAGAGTACACAACATACAATAATTTTATTTTAATAATCAGAAGTTTTTTTTTTTCAACAAAAAAAAACTCAAGTCTCAAAATCAACAAAAAAAAATTTAATCCAAATTATTTCTCTTTGTTTTCGATAATTTTTTTTTTTAATCACGTAGAGTAATTAAACTTCAAAAAATTAACAAACAGCAGAAAAAAAGTAGAAATTGTGATAAAAGTGCAAATAAATTTATATTTTGTTTTGCGTAGTTGTTTTTTTCCTTCTATTTTTTTTTATTGCCTCATCAGAAAAAAAAAAAATTCTTCGTAAAAATTAATAAATAACAAAAAAAATTCATAATTAAATAAAATTTCCATTAAGTAATAAATTTTACGTGAAATATTGAATCGATTGGTCGAGTAAGAGAGGTGAAACGTTAAAAAAATTATATAAATATATTTTTCTTAATTTAGTTTTTAATTCAAACGACGTCATTAAATATTTATAATAGTTATATTTTTTTAATAATATTTAGTTAAATTTATATAAATAAAGAAGACTCTAATTACGAACTCTTATAAATAAGTGATAAATAAGTGAACTCTTATAATTCGAAAATATTTATAAAAAAAAAATAAAAATTTGACAAAACTGAACAGAAAATAAAGTGACTGGAAGGAACAAAGAACTTGAGTGAAACAAAAACAATATATACATACCATTGATTCCTAATTGGTTTTATATAATTTTTTCCCCGCATAAAAAAAAATTTTGAATCTTAAAAAGAACGAAGATTTTATAATTTTTGTGTTGCTCACCAACAATGATAAAGTTTTATAACGAAAAGTGAAAAAAAGTGAAAATTAAAAAAAGAAAATAAAAAACATTTTTTGTTTGTTGTGTTTTGCCATTGTCGTCATTATTTGACGGATGGTGGTGTTTTCAAGATTATGTGTAGTGGTTAACTATTCTGTAAATGTATGTATATATTATTATTAAAAATATATTAATTTTATTAAAAAAAGAGGAGGCTACTACTATATTTTTTTTTGCGGATGATGCTGGTGACAGTGTTTTATCTATAGCATTTTAATAGTGGTTTCACAATACAAAGTTAGCGCAGCGTAAAGCAACGGTATGAAGTTAAAATATATTGAAATCGTACTTTCATTTTCAATGTCTTGTAGCAAAGCAGCGCAAATCAAAGCAAAATTTAGCTAACTTTCGACTTTTTCAAAGAACAAAGCTGGAAAATGTCAAAATCAAAATTAATTGTGACAAACTCCAAATAGTTCGAGTGACACAAAAATTGTATTTTTTTAAGAATTAATAGTGCATTTTATTATACTTTTTTACATAGTGTATAGATTTATTAAAGGGAATAAGCCATTCAGCGCCACAAATCTATTTCTATTGTGAATTGGAAAATGTTTGTACTGCCAATTTGACTTGCTTTGACATTGCTTTGCGTCACTTATATCTTATGAACATGTAGTAATGCTTTTCGACTTTTTCTAATTTTTTGTTCGTTAATTAAATATTGAGTAAATTATGTTTTCCGAAATGTCAAAAAGTTCGTATAATAGTTTTAGACTGATTACTGATACATTTTTCTATTTCTATCTCTTTCCAGTAAAACACATTAGTGGATAGCCTCCTTAAATATTTATGTTTTAAATATTTTAGCTTATTTATTAAAAAAATTTATGAAAATTCCAATATTAAAACAAAAATTGGAAATAATATTATTGAAATTTCTGAGTGTGCGTTTAACGACGGAGAACAAGGGAATATTAAATGCAAAAACAGAGAAAACCAAATGTTAGAAAATTAAACAATGGATTTAAATGTAGTTGTTCGCTAAGCATTTTTTCTGAGCCTGTATTTATTTTTGTTTAATTTAATATTATTTGTTTTATTTTTTATTTACGATATTTTGTTTTTCAAAAACTATTTCATCATACCCCAGAAATTTAAAATTCTAAGAATTACTAAAAAAAGATTTTTTATGCTACCCATACATTATACAAACTAGTTGTCAAAATGTTGGCAAATTGATCAAGTTGTATTGTTTGTTGTCAAGTTTACAACAAGTTGACAAACATTTTGACTAAAAATGATTTTTTTGATTGTTGATAATTCGGTTATCAAAATATTTTAATTAAATAAATTCCATTCTTCTCTATTTATTAATAGCTAAAATATCCCTCATATTGATTATTTTCCTAGTATTTTTTTTATTATTATTATAGCTTATTCCTTATAAATCAATCACTTCAAGTGTTGTTGAATTTATATCTAAATTTATTATTAATTTAAATTTTTACACCAACAAATTATTCTCAGTTTGAGAAAAATTGTTTTTTTTTCTTCATATAAATGCAAAAAAAAAACAATTTAGACGTTTATAACAGTTGAAATGTGTATGTAGAAAATTTACAACTCGGTAGACAACCAGGTTGAACAATGTATGGGCTGTCTCACTTCATAACTTTGCTAAATTTTGCAATCAAATAATTGTAATACATTTTTCTTTTCCATCATCTCTCAAAACAGATTTTCAACAACCCAACCACATTCGTGCGTGAGGTTTAATGTATTCCAATAAAATTAGATCTCTGTGTATTCAAATAGAAGGACGAATTGAACACACAGTACCTAATCTTTTGCATCATTTTTATGTACTATAATTTTTATTATAAAAAAAAATTATAACTTGAAGTACTTTATTATTTAGGCACCAAATAATCCGCGTATTTCCTAGAATTGTTATTATCAAAAACAAAAATTCTATATAATTTGAGGTACTATATTATTTATCCACTAAAGACTAAATAAATTCATGATTCAACATAAAAAAAAAATAACCAAATTATTTAAGATTTTAGATTTTTAGAAGCTTTTTTTTTCTATTCTCAGCTCAGCTGTTTTTTTATTTATATTATGGTGCTTGCAACCTGTTTGAATTTAACTAACTAACCTTGAATAATTTTAATTCATTTTAGAACAGCAAAACTTTTGTTGGATAATATTTGGCAACAACACTGCAAAATATAAAACATATTAATATGTATCTGTATAGAGTATTTTGTTTTTAAAAAGTTAATTTATTAAATGTTTATTTTAGTTATGATGAACTCATGTATTTATTTATATTTTATTCACCTTAAAAAAAATTCAATTACTTTGAATAGAAACTTAAATTATATTTTATATAAGTTTTTTTTTTTAAATATCTGTTACTGATTTTTTAGATTAAACAAAAAGGCAAGGAATTTCATGGTTAACATTTATAATTTAACTAATTGTAAATAGCAAATATTTTACACAAATATGTTCTAAATAGGAAGTTTTATATAAAATTTGGATTTGATTAACTCTAAAATAAAAATATAAATCATTTAAAATAAAATTGGATAAATAAAATCAAATCAAGCCTCGAGTGCTTGACTATCTAGCTTACTAGTGATTTTATAATTAACGATTATTGCAATAAATGTTAATATTTTGTAATTGAAAAGTTAAACTTTATGTCAATTAAATTGGTATATTGTATAACAATATTTTTTAATTTAGTACAATTATTAATTTTTTTCATATTTATAACACAAACAATAATTAATATGACTTTTTTAAAATTCAAAACAAAGAGAAAAAGAATATTTTCTCTCATTTCTCAGCTGTTTCACTTTGTTGTTTTTTTTTGTATGTATTTATTTATTTGTGTTTTGGCAAATAATTAACATAAACAAACATATGTAATAAGAAGATTGAAAGCAATTTTTATTAACTAATAATGTACTTATTAATTAATGTATAGTTTTATATTTATTTTATCTATGGTTGTTTAGTGGAAAATATAATTTTAATGCTTACAAAGTGCTTTATCTATATTGGAAATTTGTTTATGGTCAATATTTACAACGATTTTAAATTTTTTTTTTTTACAAATTAATGTAGATTTTAAATGCTGGTTTTGCGCAATCGCAGCCCTAAAAAAATAGTAAAAATATCTGGTGCTTTGATTAATTACAAATTAGATTACTTTATATTATTTGCCCCGTCTATTGTGCAAAATTATAATAATTTTTTATTGTATATTTTTTTTTTATGAACTCGAATCCCAAAAATTGAATTCAACTTAAAATTATTTTGACACGATTTGTTAGTGTTTATAGTTTTCACAGGCAATCGGAATTAGCAAATCAGTTTTACCGATCCCGATATAAAAATTGTCAATCATAAATAACTTTAAAAAAATTCTCGGACTTTAAGTTAGTATATAATATTAAATCTATAAATTCAATTGAATCTTTTTGGATGTTAATATTAAATAAAATATTAATAATAATATACTTAAAAAAAATTATTAAATTATTCTTAAATATGAAAGTAAATCTAATATAATAGTAAGTATTTTATTCTATCAAATCTGCACTAAGAAAATTGATAAGTTAATGATTAATAAATTACTAAAATTTCATCTGAAAACTGTTTTATACTGAATGATTTCTCTAATATATATATTTAACTGAATAAAATTTTGTTTATTATACTTACAGAACTTGCGCATCAACAGATATGTCTGCCGATTCCCCAAGACGTTCTATTCGAGGCGTACCAGCTGTAGTACCACCTCAAGTAGTAAATGATCGTTCAATAATCGATAGTGTTGCTGGTTTTATAAATGATGTAACCTTAACAAATCAATCGCAAGGTGATCCAAAAGACATAATAACATGGGCACGTTTCGAAACTACAGCTGACATCAGTGATTCAACATTTCGTGATGATTGGGAAATAGATGGTAATGCAACTCCTCCATTATTATTAATACTTGGTTATGGTTCGGGTATACAAGTTTGGGCAATACCGGCTAATGGTGAAGCTATTGAAGTTTTATCATGGCGCCATGGTAATGTTACAGCATTACGTATTCTACCAACACCATTTTCTGCTGATGATGGTATGGCTGATGAACCAAATGACAACTTTGCTGATAAACGACCATTAATGGCAATTTGTGATGGTGTATCGACACAAAGTGGCTTATTGGGTCAACAACAGCCACCACACTGTTCTGTTAATTTTATTTCGCTGAAAAGTGGTCAACAAATAAAAACAATTAAGTTTAAAAACAATGTATTGGATATATTGGCGAATCGAACATCAGTAGTTATAACATTTCCTGAACGTATTGCAGTTTTTGATGCTAGAACTTTTGAAGATCGTTTATCTGTAACATCTTGTTATCCCAGCCCAGGGTAAACTATTTTTATTAATTGTATTATTAATAATGATGTATTTAAGTATGAACTACTTTGTAGAATTAATCCAAATCCAATTGCATTGGGTTCAAGATGGTTAGCATTTTCTGAAAGTAAACTACTTCATACGAAACGTAGTGGTGGTGGATGCCATGGTGATGGTGTATCTAGTTATACCGCAACAGTTTTGAATGCTGCAAAAAGTTTTGGTAAAGGTTTACGTGAACTGGGCGAACAAATGGCAGCTGGTTTAACTGGAACAACATCATCGAGTGGAATATCATCAAAATCGGGTAGTATTGATCCAATTACGGGAGATATTAAACAACCTGGAGTAATAACAATTTTAGACATTAAGGTAAACATTAAATTTATCATTGTAATAGTTATATATTAGTATTTAAATTTATATTCCTATGTCCAGCATGCTATCAAAAATGTTAGTCCCACAAGTGGCACTCCAATTACTGTAACTGGTTCTGATCCTATTATTGCACATTTTATTGCTCATTCAGATGCAATAGTTGCTATGGAATTTGATTATTCTGGTATGCTTATACTGACAGCCGATAAACGTGGTCATGATTTTCATTTATTCCGAATTCAACCACATCCAGCCGGATCTCATTTAGCTGCAGTTCATCATTTATATATTCTACATCGTGGTGATACTAGTGCAAAAGTACAAAATATATCATTTTCTATGGATTCACGATGGGTGGCAGTATCAACATTACGTGGAACTACACATGTATTTCCTATAACGCCATACGGCGGCACTTATGGTGTACGAACACATGCCAGCCTTCATGTTGTTAATAAACTATCGCGTTTTCATCGCTCGGCTGGGTTATCGGCTGATAATCGTTCTAGCAGTCCAATATCTCATTCCGATAGTATGTCTTTTAATCAGTTCTGTATGCCATATAATAATCCAACCATGCCACCATTTCCACGACCACATATTATACTGCCGTTGGCGCAATTACGACAACCAACTGTATTAGGTTCACCACCTGGTAGTGCACATAATTTATCATATCAAAAGTCTTCAATGTCGTCGGCAGCATCAGTAGCTGGTCGTCAAAGATTATCTTCTTTATCAGATGATAATGGTAAGCCTTTGAGTGTTTGTGCAATTTTTGCAAAGGCAAGGTCATGGCTACTAGTTCCACCCAATATTGCTCGTGATGGACCAGCACATAAAATGCAACGGAAAGCCGTTAATTCATTATTTATAATGGCCGGTCACGGTGCTTTAATACAATATGATTTGGATACAAAATTAGCCTCAAGTATGGTGAAAAATTAATTTAACTTATATGCACTCAATAATTTTCATGGTTTTGTCTTTTTTAAAATAATTCTAGATGTTGCCAGAGAAAAAATTTGTGATGATACCCCCATTGAGCTTGAAGTAGAAGCTAAAGCTCAATGGAATTTAAGGCGTAATGAGTGCTCAGTTGAAATACAACCACCGTTAAGTCCTGATAATTTGTTAATTAAGGAAAATTATAGCAATGAACTTACCAATCATCATAGTCTTGAAGAAAATGACGATCGTAATGATCGTTGGCTTTCACAAGTTGAAATAATTACGCATGCTGGCCCACATCGACGATTGTGGATGGGACCACAATTTGTTTTCAAAACGTATAATACACCAAGCGGGTAAAGAAAATAATATTTTTTAAAAGGTAATCAAAAATAAAATTTTCAATTAATAATAGATCAAATTTGAGTCATATTGATGCTGAAGCTATCGAAATTGGTATAACAAGTGGAAACAGTACAAGTGGAACTAATTTAGTTAAACCGGGACGTTCGAGCCCAATGAACATGCCATTAACAAATGCGGGTCGTTCTCCTGTTCCGGTTTTAATTGAATCAGGATCTTATAGTAAGTTTAGTAATTATAAGAGAAATTTTTTTTTTAAATCTAGAAATATGATTTACATTTCTTATATAACTTTTAGGTAGTATTGAACAAAGCCCAAAGTTAATGGATCGTTTCAAACACGATCATTTAGATTCAGACTTTACAATGACCCATGGTGAATCTCGACTGAAAGAGGATTTAGCTGATGCAATGCGTGAATCACCGTCATCAATACAGCATAAAGATACAGGTACTCTATTTATTTTAGAATAATTAAATAGTCTTTAGATATATTTATTTTTTGTTTATTTAATTGCTTTATATTTTTATTAAATAATATTTTTATTGTAATTTTTACGAATTTGTTTTTCTGGCTTTGTAGTTTTGTTTTCATTTTTAGTTTTTCTGAAAATAAATTTTGTAAAATTCTATTTTGTAAATATATTTGTTTATTTTTTTTTCGTAATTATTATTTGAAAGAAAGATAAGTGAAAATTTTGTATACTGATTGAACATTATTAAATTTATTACTTCAACCAATAAATTGGATTTTTTAATATAGA
Source organism: Empis livida (assembly GCA_963932195.1). NCBI lineage: Eukaryota > Metazoa > Arthropoda > Insecta > Diptera > Empididae > Empis > Empis livida. The sequence continues at coordinate 26,727,118 of OZ010648.1, forward strand.
CCTACAAAATTCGTATTAAAAATTTTTTATAACAAAATAAAAAAAATAGTTTATTAATTTTTTTTTTTAAGTTGATTAAATAAATATTTTCTCAACATTATTGTAAATAAAAACCATAACAAAAATGTTTTAAGAATATTTTACCTTATTGCATGTCTATTTGATATTTAGTATATATTATTATTTCTTACCAATCAACGATATTAATCTATGTAATATTATTTTTACAAAACTGGGTGTCACAATAAAATTATTTCATAAATTTAATTAAATTAAAATAAATTACTAAAATTAATATTATTATAACTTTAAGCAAACATTGTTATAACATATTAAAATTAATAATTATTTAATCTTGATATTAGTTATTGTTGATGAAAAAAATGCGGTTGTGGATTTAAAAAACACAGGACAATATACACAAATATTAAAAAATAAAATAATTTTATGCTTTTATGAGAAGCAAAGCCAAAGGCAGAAACTATTTCAATAATAAAGAACTGAAATAGGTTAACTATTAGTTAATAGAGCTACTTTTATAACAAACGAAAAAAGGTGTAAGGTTTCTTAAAACATAAATTTCCCTTTTTAATCACTTGTTAATTCTTGTATTAATATTTCACATTGTATTTTAATTGCTTTAATTTTCTTATATAATTTTTTCATTGATATTTTAGTTATACATATATAGAATGCATGAAAATAAAATTAGCTTCGCTGCAAATTTTTTATTTCGGGTTATCTTAAGTTTATTTTTCTTGTTTATTACTTTATTATTTTTTTTAGATTCGTTTTATCCGCCGATAATGAACTATTTTATAAATTCTTTTAAGATTTTTTATATTTTTTTTATTGTTTGTTGCAAGCTAATTTTCCACAAAAAATGAAGAATATTTTTAATTAACACACTGCCTTTGGCTTTCTTTTCTCTATTGAAGGTATAAATCCCACAACTATTAATAAGTCACGTCAATACACAATAACTACAACAAAATTAAATAAATCATCAATAAGTGGTGGAATAAAATTTGACTCTCAATCAACCCCCATTTCACCATTAGTTTACAATGACCATAGTTCAGAACAGTATTTGTCTGCTTACGCGCATCCTGAACCATCACCACTAACGGCATCAGAACATGAATCTTCAACAGAACGGTCAATAATGTTAATAGAAAAAGTTGTTAATCCATTGGGTATTGTAACAACAATAACAAGATCACCAAGTGAAAATGATTTTGAATTAAACAATCCCTACGGTGTTGATTATGATCCAGATGATTATATTATCCATGAAAATTGTGATGAAGCATTATTTCGACCAGTTGTGACAATATTTTGCAATGATCCTAAATTTGATGATTTAGGGCGTATTTATGATGGCAGTCAAGTAAATTCTGCTGCTACTAAAATTGATGAGCAACCACCAGAACTAATAAGTACGAATTTAATTGTTCCTGTTATAGAAAAATCAAAATCAAAATTAAAAGAGGAGAAAAAATTAGAAAATGTATCGAAAAATGATCCAAAAGTTTCAGTTGAAATGATTAAAAAATCGAACAATTTAAATAAGAAATTAAATAATCCTGAACAAATGAAAGGAACTAGAGAAATTTCAAGTTTAGAAAATTTAAATTATTCAGAAAAAACTGCTGGAATTTCTGAGAACATTTCTGATAATAAAATGACTGAAATTGATGATTTCGGTAAAAAAGTAAAGAGTACTAAATCAGGGTCGCGTAAAAATGAAAATTCTGATATAAAAGCCGCAAATAAAGAGGAAACCAAAAGTTCAAACTCGGGAAATAAAAATGACGTAAGATCAATAAAAGGCGAGCGAGAAAATTCAGGGAGCATTTCACCGTATTTTAAAGGAAAAAAAAGTGAAGAAAAAGATGTAAATTTGTCGGGTAACTCAAATAGAAAAAGTGAGGAAAAGTTAAGAAATGACAAGATGGAAATAAAATCTGTAGAAAAAACAATTAAATATGATAATTCTACTGTAATTAAATCAAGTGAATTAGTTTCAACGAATACTAAAGAACCAGATGTTATTGAACAGAAACAAAATAAAGACGATGATTCGGAAAGTTTTGAAAGTTTAGAAAATATTGAAATAAATATGGATTTTGCAAGCGGGATATCACCAACAAAATATGTAGGAACACCAGAAGAGTTTGAAATAATTGATAAGAAAATATCACCAGTTAAAAAACAGATTGATAATATGCAACATAAAAGAACTGACGAAATAAAAATAATTTCACAATCAGAGGATATAAAAAGTAATAGTAGAAAGGAGCCCCAATCAAATCCTGAATCTGTAAATGCAAATATTGAAATTAACTTAGCAAAAAAAGCAAATAAATATGGTAAACAAAATACTGCTATGGCTGAATCTGATCTAGTGGTCGAAGAAATTTCACATCTGGCAGAACTTCAATTTTATGATAAATTTGTCAAAGATGAAATTATGGACATGACAACCACAATAAAAAAGAATTCGACAGAATTAGAAGTTGATTTTCCCAGTTTAGGAGAAAGTCGTTTTAATAAAGCAGGAAAAAAACCAAAATTTGAAGTTTCAAGTAAAATATATTCTGCACAACCAATTTTACCTTTAACAACTAGCAAAATTGAAACAGCCGAAGAACAACATAGTAAAAGGATTCAAAAAAATAATAAAAAAACCGACGAAAATATTTCACCGGCAGAAAACGTTGATACAACAGTAACCTTTACGTTACCAATGAAAAAGAAATCTAATAAAAGATTACCAACAAAAGAATTTACTGCGCCTGTTCAAGCTGAAGGTTTGCGAAACATCACTGGATCTACAAAGGTAGGGGAATCAGGCAATATTTCGATAATTAAGAAAAATGCGATGTTAAAAACAAAAGATTTATTACATAAAATGGATTTAAAAACAATACAAACTACTAGCGACACTGGAGATGGTAATATTGATATTGACGAATTTTCCTTACCACCACTGTCTCCTTTGCAACCGTTTGAACCGAAATTTGAAGAAAGTTTCGAATTAAGAGATGACAAAAATAGTGAAGAACATTTTAGTTTGATAAATTTCGAAAGTCCTATACAAGAAAAAAATAAAAATTCTCGCAGTGTTCCGCAAATAAATCGAAAATTATCAAATGAATCACTTAAAGATATGAAAATAACTTCTGATAATGATTACGATAATATATCGCATCTAACTAAAGGACTACCCGAGAATAATATCATTTTTGCTCTCTGTGGAAGTTTACATTATGAAAATGAAAATTCCAAATTACTTGCTTCGAATGATTCTGAAATTCAAGAATCTAAAGAATTAAAAAATTTAGTTAGTGATGAACAACACGACCAATATACTAGTTTAGAACAAATTAAAGGTCATCATCGACCTAAAATACATCAACAACGACGACATTCTAGGGATGGAAAATTAAAAATAACAACAAATACAACACCTTCAACACCATCATCTTCAGACACTGATGAGTCATCAGGAACAATTAGTTTCAAATTAATTAAAAATCATCAAGACAAAAATATTAATAAATTAATGAATGTGACTGGAAATAATGACGATATTTATGATGAAGAACTACGACCCCTAATTTCAACATGTTCCTTGGTATCATCTGTAACTGGAGGTACTTCAGTTAGTGCTACTAATAAAAAATCTAATAAAACAAAAAATAAAAAATGTAGTAACGATGAATTAAGCCCAACATTCACAATTGCTTCAGAGATTACCCATACACAAATAGAAAATTCAACCTCTACTACAACCAAAAATTTAACACTGCCCCATCATCTAAATGTAAAAAATTCAACAAAAACGCAAAGTAGTGATTCATCAAGTGATCAAGCGAATAATACATCTGAAGAGCAAGGTGCTGATTCAGATGAACAACAACAAATTATTTCAACAAATTTGAAAACAACAACAGATGATACAGGTTATAATGTTGCTGCTGCTGTTACAGATCAAACTCATAACGACATTACAGGGAGAGAAATTATTTCATCTGGCGGCGGCGGTACGGTCTTGACTGGTAGTAGTGGAAATATTAGTAATACTAATCAACAGCAACAAAATCTAAAGAAAAAACCAAAACGAAAAAAAAGATAAGAATTATTGATTTGTTTGATTTGTATTTTTTGTTTAATTATTTACTATTTATATTTTATCATATTTGAAAGATAAAATAAACTAAATAACAGAGTAAAAATATATAAAAAAAAAATTGAATTTAAAATTTTCATTAAGTTTTAGAGAATTTTTAAAATCAATAATTTTTTTAATTTCAAAAAGTCGTGTAATATTTCTTCTATGTGTAAATAATTAAAATTTTGTGTGTTTGGTCAATTTTAAATATTAGATATAAGAAACAAATTCATAGAATATTTTAAAATGTTTAAAGTTAAGAAGAATATAATTTTTATCATTAGTAATTTACCCTTTTTTCTTGCAAATTTATCAGACATTTTTGTTTTTTTTAAATAAATTGTTAAGAACACGATTTTGTTACAATTAAAATTAAATCAATTTAATAGTTTTTACTAAGAAGTACTCAATGAAATATAATTAATTTGTGTATTTTAAATTTGTAAAAATAAAAATTGTATTCTTTTTCCATATAAGTAATAAATTGACTATTTGAAAATATCTATAAATTATTATCTTAAATACACACACACAAATATGAAAAATACAAATTCAAGCAAATCAATTAACATTATTAACTTAATAATTAAAATTTAATAAATTCAATGTGTATATAAAATTAATTCCGCATTTCGGTACCCTTATAAATAAAATAAAAAAAAATTTCTGGTCTAAATTTATATGAACTATTTTCCAAAAACCATAAATCGATTATCAGATCTTCAATAAAAATATATAGGTATAATTAATTAATCTAAAATTTGAAAATTTGTTGTTGTGAATTGTTTCAGAAATTAATTGTAAATTTCAAAGCAACAACAAAAACCAATTAAAAATTTAAATTAAAGAAACAACTTGTTGCAGTTTATATTATAACGTACATTTTTAAATTATTGTAAAAGTTTTAACAGTAATTCTAAATTTTTGAAGTTGACATAAAAAAATAATGATTTATGTTAATTATTAATAGGTTATAAAAATGGTTTTTTGTTTTAAAATAATTCCACACTAATTAATCTATTTTTTCGTAAAATATATACGAGATTCTACGAGTTATTAAGCTAAAAATTACAAATTTAAGCAAATTTACGTTGCATTCATGATTTCTATGATAGCCCTTTTCTTATTTTAACTCATATTATTTTTTCAAAATTTTACTGATTAAATAGAAACTTGCATTAATAGGTAAAACATTTTACTGTATAAATGAAGGTTCAAAAAATTCAGTAAGATATTTATTTACTTCATATATAACTGCAATTTTAATAATTTTCGTATTTAGATGTTTTAATAAATATAATTTGTTTTCTATATTTATTTTTATTAATTTGTAAACTAAATTTTAAAATTTTCTTAAAAGAATGGATTTTTATTTGTCAAATCGGATATTTTATTGGAAAAAGGGAAAGGTAATTTTCCATATTTACACTCAAAATTGTATTTAAATTTCCATTATTTTTATTATTTATTAATTTTTTATTATTATTATTGTAAAAAATCATAAATTATTTTTTGAAATTGTGTTCGTTCAAAATTAATTATATATAAAAAAGTGAGCATTTTTGTCATCACGCTTACAATCTCATATTTAAAGATATAAACAAATAAAATAAAATGAATAGTATTATTGTAAAAATTAAAAAAAGTGTTATATTATTTTTTCCTGAAAATTATTTAGAGAATTCTTGTAAAACCAAAAATAAAAAAAAAATATAAAACAGAAATGATTGTATTTTTTTTGTTAGCTAATTGATTAAATATCTACTGTTTTCTCTATACAGCATAAAAATAAAACTACATAACATAGTTTTGTGAAAAGCTTAGCTAATCAAAGGTATAATGAATAGTAAATATATTCGTTAAATTTGCGAAGATTCTTATAAAAGTTAAAATGTATAACAATTGACTAGAATTAAATAAAATATTTTAATTTATAAAAATTTGAAGAAGATTAATAGAAATATAATAAGTTAACAGTCGACGCTTGTGTAATCATAATAAATTATTAATTATAGCTTGTATAATCTATAATAATTAACAGATTGTTGCATTATTATTTTTAGTTTACCATGTTATATTGCATGTTAATTATTTTATTTTATGTAATTATTCATTTCATCTTCATCAATAAAAAATTATCATTCATCGTCATTAATTTCAATTAATCTGTGTTTTTCTTTCTTCTTTTGTGTTATCAAAAGTTTGTGTTTAATTCTTTAAGGTTTAATTAGCAGAGGTGTTGCTGCAGGTGGCAGTAGTAGTCCAACAGTTGCTGGTAATATTGATCCGGAAGAGATGAGTTCAAGTAGTGTTAGCTCAGCTAGTCGTGTTTCATTGCCGTCATCATCGTCACCGACAGCAAGTTATAGTGGTGAAAATTTTATACATTTTCCAGGTGATTCAAGCGGTTCAATATAAGGAAATATAGTTAATTTGATAACAAAATATATATTTAAACTATAATATTTAATAAATTTTAGAAATCATTTTATTATGTTAAGAAGTTTGTAAAGATAATAATATTTTTAAAATTAGGATGATGGAGGTATAATTTATAAGTGTGAAAAATTCATTTATTTTTAAATTTATAAATATATTTACATTTACTATTCTTAATTAATTCCAAATAAATTTAAAAAGATTCGTTTCAAAGTTGTATAGCACTGTTTTTGATAGATTTTGTTAAATTTTTTTTTAATACGTTATCAAATTTGGATATAATTTACTTTAGAACAATATTTAATTCTTTTTTACAATTGAAAAACTTATACCAATTGAATGTTAAATTATATTGAATGAAAATTAAACTATTTTTTGAAAATATTGTTTCTACAATTTATAGTGCTTATGTACTTTATTCGAACATTTTCAAACTCTAAAGAAAACTGTAAATGTTTAAAAATCCAACAACTTATTAACTATTAACATGCATTAATCAGACAGCGGACATTTCGTTTTTTTGGTAAATGTACTAGTTATGTGTTGGGAAAAATAAACGGAATTCATTAAGCGAGGTTTTTCTGTCTGACTAAAGTGAAATTACATTAATAAGTCTGAAATTAATTAATGCTAAAAGCTTTTAAATCGTAGTTGTTGCCAATTTAATAAAAAAAACCTCTCCATTGGGTAATTTTCTAGATATAAACATGTTATTAAAATTTAAAATAATTTCTATAAATTTTTTTACTAAATAAGCTTAATATACCTAAAAAATATTGATTAATTGAGTCTTATTAAAACTAAATTCAATTATTATATTTGTAATAATCACTGATTATTAATCAGTTTAGCGATTATTTTCTTCATATGTATTGTTAATCTGAAAGATTAGATTTAGATGGTTTTCTAAAAAACTATAATTAAAAGCCGATTAGGTTTGCATATTTAATACAAATATAATGCAATTGTAATTATACAATGCTAGAGAATGAGTTTTATTATAGGTTTGATAATTTAATACAATTTAAATAGTAAAATAAAATATTTGAACTATGTATAATGAATTTATATGCTTATATATAAATATTCATTGATTTAGGTTTTTGTACTTAGTTCTTTTCATTTACATTAAAATTTAAATTTTTAACATGAGGGTTTTGCTAAATTATATTTTAATTTATTATTTATTTTCTTTAAGCTATAGCAGCCTTTTACTGCACAATAATTTACTGAGGGAGAAAAATTAAAATATAAATTTTCACAAATTGTTATCACATATGAAAAGTATTTCGCACAAACATGCATATCAAAGCAATCTTAATTTTGTTTTTGTAGGAAATCTAAGTTATCTCAATTTAAAATCTATCTTTGTTTTATAGTAGTTGAATTGACTGAATTCAATTATGCGAGGCCAATTGACCTATAATCAAATGTAATTATAGGTCAATGATTTGTATGATCTAAATTATAAAATATTGGGTTTATAAAATAATATATTGCGTTCAATTTTTGTATGATTATAAATACAAATTATTTTATAAATTTATAACTCCTTTTAATAATCAAGCAAAATTTAGTTTTCTGTAGCTATAAATGGTATCCCGTCAATTTCCAGAAAAACAATTCACAGAAAAACAATTTACAGAAAAACAATTTCCAGAAAAACAATATTTACAGAAAAATCAAAAACGACAATTCGAAGAAAATCAATTTACAGAAAAATACAAAATTACAAAGGTAAAATTTCAAAGGCAGTGTGTTTATTCAAAAGTAAATTTTAAGAAATAAAAATTTAATCGAAATGCTTTGTAAACATAAAAACTTAAAATTTATATGTAATGTCATAATTCTTGCATAAAAATATAAAATTGTAACAAAAAGTGTTAAAAACCCCGCAATGGATATTATTAACACTGAAAAACATCAACCAATTTTAATAGGGTATCCCGTCAATTTCCAGTAAAACAATTCACAGAATTCACAATCACGCGTTTTTCTGTGAAATATTATTATTTTTTCTGTAAATTTTGGTGGGAATTGTTTTTCTGTTAATTTTCTTTCTGTGAATTGTTTTTCTGTTAATTGACACGAAATCGCTATAAATAGTACAGTAGTGATAATTTACTATGAATTTGTTATTTTCTAGAAATTTATAATTAAAAATTTTTATAAGCAAAGTGATATTTTGAATTTAAAACATTTTATCATTTATATGTTGTATTGATTTTAAAATTTTTACTAGATTAATTTTTTAATTTATTATATGTAGATTTTTATATTTAATTTAATTTGTGTAAAATTTTATTTCATTTATGCAAAATTGATTTAAGAACATAAACTAAAAATGTTCGAAATTATTAATATAATTTATTTTATAAATTAGCAAATTACATCTAATTATTGTTTTCAAATATTTTACAAAAATTTTTAAAAATAAATCTCATTAAAATTTATTTAAAATTTAATTTAATTTAATTATACAAAAAAAAAATATGTAAAAAAAAAAAAATATGTATTTTGCACCAAAATAGATAAAAATATTTTTCATAACCCAATAAAAATTGTGAAAAGTTAAAGAAATTTTCTACCTTTTTCCATTCCATTTTCTGTTTTTATGAATTTTAAAAAATAATTAAACTTAACTATACTCATTTAAGAGAATGAAAATAAAATAATAAAAAAATATTTTTTGAAGATAAAATTTAGTTTTTTTGTAATTAATTGTAAAATAATAAAATATTTTTATACTAAAAATGGCAAAAATTGACTTTTTCTATATCTTAAAAAATTTGTAATTTAAAATATTTATAATATTTATGATGGAATAAGCAAAAAGGTATTAAATTATATATATACATACTTGCAAAGTGTCATGTTAGCAATCTGCAATTGTTGGTGATTGTAAATTATTATATTTCAGAGAAATAAATGACAAAGAGAAAATAATAAATATTTGTTGTGTCCCTTTTATTTATTTTACATAAAAATATATATTTTGCTAATAAATTTTTATTCTAAAATAAACGACGACAATGAATTGCGAAATTTCATATTCTGTACTAAAAAATTTTTAGGCATGAATAATATAATTATCAAATTCTCCAAGTTTTATTATCTGAAAATTATAAAATTAATTTTTATTACCCATTTTAGGTTTTAAATGTTCTTTTCAGTTTAACTCTGTTTGTCGAATTTCATTTCATTTCATTTTCATTATTTTAATAATCTTCTATTCTGTGAATAATTTAAATTGGATATTTTAAATTAAGATCTTCTATAATGTATCTTTCGAGTTAACTATATATCTGTACATTACTTAAAACATATTTTTTAAATTGTTTTCTAAATTTATATTGGGAAAAAAAAAAATATGTTTTTTGTTAAACTGTGTTTCTTAACAGAGGTTAATTTTATAAATATTTTTAATTGTTTTATTGTTTGTCTCAGACTCTCAGAATCAGATAGACCTAGTTATACTTTGTTTTATATATTTTTATCCAGTTAATTTATTTGCACATCTGTAAACTATCTGCAGATATAAAATGGAATTTATTTGTAAAGATAAAAAAAATTTTTTATCATCTCGTATATTTATTAAAAATAATCCCTACAATCATAGAGATTATGAAAATAAGTGCTGTTTTGAAAATTAACCACCTAACAATTAATTTTTTTTTAATTACTATATACTACGATAAAAAAGTCGTATTATTTTTTTTATTAACTAATTTTGTTAATAATTATACAAGATTATCCAACCATATATAACACATCATCATAATCTGTTCATCAAAATGTATCCAGACATAAAACATTAATTATATTTCTACAAAAAAAAAAATTTTTTTTTATCTATAAATTATACAAATATTCATTAAAACTAATACAAAGCAGGAATTACTTATCATTAAAATTGAAATAATTATACCTCAAAATTAGATATTTTAATCCAAGTAATGAAGCTGATTTTTTTTATAGTATTAATATTCACTAAAGCAAAAAAATAAATCACTAAAAAAAGTATTCAAATTTGCTTAATTTTGGTGTTTTTTTTTGCCATAAAAGATAACAAGTTTATAATAAATCGCCAAACAAACTTGTTTTATTGTATATAAAATATAATTTTGTACGAATTTAAACCAAATTATAAGATTGAATAGGGGGTTTGGGGGGGGGGGGGGGGTTGGTGTTTGATATTAATATAATAATAAGTATATTACATTAAATCGAGTCGTAGTGGTTACAGTTTAAGTATATAGTTAATGAATTGAATATTATTGCATTGGTGATAAGATTGTTTAATATCGTAGAATTTATATTCTTAATGATTTTTTATATGTATACATACTTATTTATTATTTATGATTTATATGGAGGTTTTAATTGAACTTGAAATTGTAATAGTTAAAAGGCTAATCGAAAATAAATTTGGTATATAACAAAAGAAATAATTACATTTTGGCGTGTTTATCAGGATAACAATGAAAAGTCCAAAAGAAGAAAAGTTAAAAAAGTTTTTTGTTAGATACCATTAAATTGCACTTTTAAAAGAGAACATTTCTGAAGTCTGTATTGATACTTAATTCTCCTACTGTCTTAATTCTTAGATCATTGAATGATGAATGCTTTGAAAATTTGCCAAAAGTTATTTATTGATACTTTGAAATAAGGTTTGATTTCGTTTTTTGACGAGATATGTTTAATTGGTGTAAACCAAAAGAATCGAGTGTTGGAAAATTTGACGTTTGACGGTTCGAGGTCAAAATTTATTTTAAAGTGTCAAAAAGTATTTATCATGTTATAGCAAGTTTTAACAGAATGATGAATTAACCTAATACCTTTTAACTAATACCTTAGTTTTTTTGCTAAAATAATTAGAATCAGTGAAAGAACTCTTGATGAGTTTTTCAGAACAATTAAAATTAAATACAATATTTGAAAGGAAATCTAAACTATGGGAATTTATATTTTTCTACACAACAACGAAAAATTGGATTATATTTAAATATTAAATTTAAACTTCTTGAATTTCTTTATTATAACATAATTATTGGATGTTCCCTGTAAATATAAATTTACTCAAATATTTTTACAACACATTTATATTTGAAATATAAAAAAAAAACTTAAATTCAGTTTAATCGAAGCTTCAAAGCTGTTAAGTTTGCATTTATTGATGAATCGTGTGTAGTTTTAGAAGTATTTGGCACGGATTTTTCAAATTTATTTAAATAATAGTGTCATTAAAATATTTGAAAATTAGAAAGAATTTAATTATTCGGTGATTTTTATTTAAAAAAGTAATGAAGTAAGTTTAAAGTTTAAGATTGTGTTATAAATAAAGATGTTAATTTTTTGTTGAAAAAAAGAGCTTCAAACTGGCAAATTCTTTTATTGTTTGCTTAAATACTTAGTTCTAACTTTAAAATAGTGTAACATTAGGTGATCGCATAAAAATTACAACCAAAAATATAACAAAGTATTTTTTTTTTTTTTGGACCAGCTTTGGCTTTGATAAGAAATTATTTTAGCTCAATGTCGACAAGGTTGGATGATTCAAAAAGAATAAAATATTTAGTATTTAATTTTACTTAATTTTGTAAATAAACAAAAAAGAAAATGTGTTATTTAAATAATTTTTAATAATAATGTAAAAAAAAAATACGTTTAATTGGTGTATCTAATTTATACACAAAAATATGGAATTAAGGAACTTTACAAAGTTATTTAATTAACATTTGTCCAGTGGAAAATACCAAGTAACATAAGTTTTTATATAGATTAAGGAAGAAAATGTGTATGCACAGATGTCACTTATGTAACAAAATATAATTCTTTTAACTAAATAAAAATGAAAATGTAATAATAATAAAAAATATGTTTAATTCGTGTATCTGATTTATAAAAAAATATGGAATTAAAGATATCAACGAAATTATTTAGTTGACAAAATAAGTTTGTGTATAAATTCAGGAATATCACTTATACTTATGTAAAAAAAAAAATATAATTGGTTTAACTAATTAAAAATCTGTTAAATTTACATTAACATTTAATAAAAATCAATTTATAAATTCAGAAATATGAAAATTCTGTACAATTTGAAAATTTTTAATGATAAAAATACATATATATACTTGAAATAATTAATTAATTTAAAGTGATATCTTATATATAAGATATCAGTTTAAATTAATTAATTATTTCAAGTATATATGTAGTTTATTTAAAAAAAAAAAATTTAATAATATAATTCCTTGACAAATTCAATTGCCTCTTTAAAATTTAACTTTTTTAAAGTATTCCAATTGAATTAATTTTTTCTAAAGCATAATCTAAATAAATAATTTATTTACTTTATCAAGAAATTAATGATCAAAATAATATCAATTGCCTAATGATTATAAAATATAATTAATTGGCTGGGTTAAGTGTGAATAAATCAAATTTTATGGTTTCTAATTTTCATTTATAATCAATTTGGTTTTAGAAAATTACATTATGTTTTAAAATTTTCTATTGAAATTTATCTCTAGTAGCTGATTTTATAATTCTAAATTAATATATTAATTAATTAATTTGAAAGCCGGCAACGTAAAAAAAATTTGTATATTTTTGACTTGACGATATTTTATGATATATGTATTAAAAAGATTTCTATTTTCAGTAAATATGTTTTCACAATTATATTAATTAATATGTATTTAAAGAAAGTAACTCACTTTGTGTTAAGTGTTTTTTTTTTCCGTCGACAAAACATTATTATAATTTACTGGAAAGTAAACTAATTATTTCATTGAAATTATACTAATTTCATTATATTAAATTATTATACTTACTATTAAAAAATTTATAATTAGTATTATAACAAATTATTAGTAATTCATAAAAGTACTGTGTAAATATTTACAAGAACTTGTAGTAAATATATATCAATGGTTTTATTTAAATAGTAGTTTTATTTATTAATAATTTTATTTATAAACAAGTAATTACAGAAAATGAAATTAAATTTTATCAATATAATATATGAGTCAATAATATTTAATATTTAATAACTTAGACACAAATTTTTTCAAAGTAAAATTAAAATATCACCAATATAATAAATTATTCCTAAATTTATACTTAAAAACGTAATTTAGAAAGTATATTATCCACTTAAATATTAGAGAGAAATGAATATATTCACAGTCACAAAATAAAATGAATAAGTCACAGATTAATTTCCAAAAAATAATAGAAAAAAACATTTGATATATTTACTCAAAAAATTTTTTTACAATTCCTGAAAATTTTCGATTGAAGGTTACATATAAAAGTAATGAAACAAATTGGCATATTAAATTTTCACTTATTAATTAAAACGTTTTTTTTTGTTATGCGATAATCATAAATAAATCGTATCTTTATTATTTGAGGGAATTATGCTTATAATATAAATTAATTATTTGTATAATTTTAAAGGTAATAAGTGCTAATATGATATAAAATCAAATGGTATAAATCACTATTAAAATTTATTTAAAATATTTTTGGAAAATTTACATACAGGAAGCTATCTCAATTAAATTAGTGTACATACATAATTAAAAATAATTCAAAAAGCAAGTCGTTTCATTTTTTTGATTACAAAATCTAATTACAGATTTATAATAAAGAAGAAACATTTAATATGGACTGCAGTTGCTGTTCTAATATTTGCAGCATTGATTTTAGGACTTGTTTTAGGCTATCGTGAAAGTAAAGGAGCTGAGTTAAAAGGTGCTGTTGTTGCTAATGGAATTGAATGTGCTGATATTGGTCGGTAAGTACTATTTGTCATTATTAACTAGAACTTAATAATGAATTGTTATTAAATTTTATTATTGGTTCTATAGTTCAATTTTGGCACAAGATGGATCAGCTGTTGATGCTGCTATTGCGACATTATTTTGTGAAGGTGTTGCATGTCCTCAAAGTATGGGCTTAGGTGGTGGATTTTTTGCAACTATATATAAACGATCAACCAAAACAATTGAAACTTTAATAGCCAGAGAATCAGCACCATTAGCGGCTACTGAAAATATGTTTGTTAATAAAACAGTAGATGGTAAGCATAAAAATAATTATAATTAAACTGAAATGTTTTTTTTTTGTTTAATTTACATAAATATTGATAAAAAACATGCAATAATAAAATAATTTAATTCATAATCGTAATTAGAATTAATTGTTATGGTGTTACAATGTTCATTTCGATAAGCTTAATATTGAATTATTACTACTTAAATATGTATTTAATTAAGATTGTAAATATTAACGTAGATGAATTCTGATAATAATCTTTTTATTTAATATTTCGTGCGATGAAAATGGGAATTTTTTTTTTTTTTTAGAAATAAAATTTTCATATAAAATTTTAATTAAAAATTTGATAATATGTAAAAAATTAACGTTTAGTTGAAGGTACTAATCAATTGTTTACTATATCTTTTACTTCAGTTCATATTGTGATTAATGATCGTAATTGAAATATATTACAGGTGCCTTATCGGTTGCAGTGCCCGGAGAACTTAAAGGTTATTGGAGTTTACATCAAAAATACGGTCGACTTTCATGGGCATCATTAGTTCAACCTACAATTGATTTATGTAGAAAAGGAATTCAAGTTTCAAATTATTTAGCAAAATCTTTAAAAAGATATGAACATTTAATTAAAAATGCATCACTACATTTGGATGAAATTTTTATTAATCCAGAAACTAATGAGGTATGGAATGAAGGTGATTTAATGAAACGACCTAAATTAGCAGAAACATTAGAAATGATTGCAAAAGAAGGTGCAAAAGCAATGTATGATGGTGGTTCACTTGGAAAGATGTTAGTTGAAGATATCAAAGAATTAGGAGGAATTTTAACTGAGGAAGATTTCAAGGAATACAAGTTATTAGATATTAACTATATATTAATTTTTTTTTTATACTGAATATTTATATTTTAGAGATCGTTGGAGAAAACCTATATTAGCTAAGATCAATGGTGGCTATACTTTATATACAACACCATTACCAAGCGGTGGAATTATTTTAAGTTTCATTTTAAATTTATTAAATACTTTAGTGACAAAGGATCGTCCACTATTTTACCATCGAATAACCGAAAGTTTTAAACATGCTTATGGTCAAAGAACACAGCTTGGTGATGATAAATTTTTACCACCACATATTATGGATTTAGTTGCAAATTTAACAAATAATGAATTTATTGCAAATATTCGACAAAAAATTCTAGATGATAAAACATTTACGGATTATGGTTATTATGGTGCAAATTTTTCTGATTTTGAGGATCATGGAACTGCAAATATGGCTGTTTTGGCACCAAATGGTGATGCAATTACAGTTACAAGTACTGTAAATACAATGTATACTCTAATAATATGATTCAAGAATGAAAATTTAATTTATACATATTTTTATATATAAAATAGATTTGGTGCAAAATTTCGATCAAAAAGAACTGGTATTATTTTAAATGATGAAATGGATGATTTTTCAACACCAGGTAAACCTAATGGTTTTGGTATACCTCCGTCACCAGCAAATTTTATAAAACCAAAAAAAATTCCCATGTCTTCGATGTGTCCATCAATTATATTAAATAATAATGGTGATGTTCGTTTGTTAATTGGTGCAGCTGGTGGATCAAAAATAACAACTTCTGTGGCACAAGTAATTTCATTTTTAAACTATTACAGTATAACATTGTAAAATTTAATAATATTTTTTTATGAATTTAGACCATCATTAAATATTTATTATTTAATGAACCACTTAATGAAGCAGTTCAAGGTAAAAGAATTCATCATCAACTTGCACCTATGGAACTAGAATATGAACAGGAATTTGATCAAGTAAAAAATCTAAAATTTTTATATAAATTATTAAATATATTTTGTTATTGTACTGAAATTTTATTTTTAGACAATTTTAGATTTTTTATCTAAGAAAATTCAACATATAATTAAATTGGTACCAAAAGGAATTGGATTTTCTGCTTTGACTGCAATTGGTTCATCATCTGATGATTTAACAGCTGTGTATGATTTTAGACGAAATGGAAGCTCTGCAATTTTTAAAAGAGAGCTTTAAAAATTTTTATGAATTACAAATAATTTGTAAATAATTTAATTGACATTTATTAAAAATTTCAGAAGTTTGTTTTAACTTGTTCCTCTCATGTATGATCATGTAAATATTATTATTTTATAATACATATTATAATTTTATTGTTCCTGTAAGGAGTGACTATAATTTACATAATTATTTAAATGTTCATTAATATCTTTAATTATTTAGAAACTTTGTTTTTAATATTAAAATAGATTAATGTAATAAAATTAATGTAAATATCGTTTGTAGTAGATGAATTTAAAGTATATTTTTTGATTTATAAAATTTTACTTTTATAGTATATAAATATATCAACAAAAAATCTCAGAAAAAAGAAAATTTTGAATTAAAAGTAGTTTTATTCAATATTTCATAAGCTTTATAGAATTCTGTAGGATCATTATTTTAGGGGACAGTATTATATACATATATTAACTAAAATTATAATATCGTAATATTTCTACTCCAATCTGTTAAAATTAAAAAATGTTTTCCTCATATAACTGCATTATATAATATAATATCAATTTCTCTACTTCTTCTTCTTCTTCTTCTTCTTCTTCTGCTTAATGTGCCACTCCGTTCCGCAGGTTGTCCATCATTGATTGTATATGGTTTTTTGAGTGGACATTTCTAATCACTTCGGTGGTAGACATACCAAACCATTCTGCTAGATTCTCTAACCATGTGATTCTTTTACGACCTCTGCTTCTTCTACCTGTTATTTTAGCTTGAAATGCTAACTGAGGGATTCGATATTTATTATTCCACATAATGTGCCGTAAATAACTTAGCTTTCTCGTTTTTATGTTGAATAATAAATATTTGTTTAGTTCTCCTCATAACTTTTTCATTGGTGATGTGCTCTCTCCATGGTATTCTTCTATCCGTCCAAAGTTCGAATGCTTCAGTTTTCTTCAAATCAGTCTTACTAGGTGCCCAAGCTTCCACACCATACAGAGGGATCTGGGCAAACCATACATTTTAGCAAGCGAATTTTTGACCCTAAGCTTACCTCACTGTTACAGAATAAATTTATTATTTTTCTGAAAGTTGCACTCGCTTGTTCTATTCTAGCACTTAATTTGTTGTTCTAATCTAGCACTTAATTAGATTCTATAATTGTTACTCGGAAGTATGCCAATCACAATGCACTTTGTTCACCTTTAGGCTATAGTTTCGTTACTCAAATTTAATTTTTCGTTTAAAGGAAATTTAAAGCACTTTCTCAGGAGCAAATTTAGTGACGTTTATTAATTCACCATAAACCTTGATACCAAAATCTAACTCGCTGATGGATACGCTCCTGATTAATGTAAATTTGTATACATTAAACAACATCGGTAAGAGTATGTATCCTGCCTAACTATTTTTAATACTGATAGCATCAGTATTAAAAAGACTGGTTCCAATTTATTGGATATATTCTTGCGTGTATCACTTTAATAAAAAATTTTAATGTATGACTAATTAAACTGATGGTCTCCAGATTCGGATGCTTTGTTTTTCTTTGAAAGAAAAGTGAATGTCGATTTTAGCCAGTAATCAGAAATTACACCAGCATCATACATTTTATTAAACACGTCGGTAAGTACTTTAATTCTATCATCATCCAATAATTTCAATGTTTTGTTAGGAATGTTGTGAGGACAAGTTGTTAGTGGATTTTTAGTTTTTAAAATGGCTATTCTAACTTCATCCTCTAATATTTCTGGGCCATCATAATTATCAAAAAAACCGGAGAATCAACTCTTGTGTCATCGAAAGGATCTATTAGATATTCTTTCCACCTGTTCAACTTATCTGAAGCATCGTCAATAATATGACTATTCCTATCTTTTAGAACACCATGACTATTTTTGAATTGTTTATTTGTTGCTACATCTTTTCCAACTGTAATTCAGAAAGTATCAATTTTATTTCAGAAAGTATCAATTGTAATTCATATTACTTAGTCAATTTTAATTCAGAAAGCGTCAATTGTAATTCATATTACTTAGTCAATTTCAATTCAGAAAGCGTCAATTGTAATTGGTTTTTTAAACTTGATCAATTTACTATTTATATTGATAGCTCATCTGCTATTAATGATTTGTTTCTTTTTACCAGTTCGTTTAATTTAGCACAGTAAAAATCTTTGGTTTCTTGTATTCTTAAAGAAGGAAGGTTAGTTAATTTACTATGTTAGTACATAACATAGAATTACATTGAAAAAGTTTGGTAAAACTAAAATTAGAATTACATTGAAAAACTTTGGTAGAACTAACATACTATGTTAGTTCTACCAAAGTTTTTCAATGTAATTCTAATTTTTGCAACAACTGGTACATAGTCTGACTACATGTTTGCGCTCGGGTTAGTTTTGACTGATTTTATCGTGTTTCTAAAACGCCTTTTAATTAGAATACAATCGTTTTGGTTTTTTATTATAGCATCAGCATTGGTGATGTCAAAGTATACAAACGTCTATTCGGCATATTGAACCAGGGATATAATTAGCTCATTTTTATTTAGGTAATTTTTATATGGTTTAACCCCTAAACTTGTTCTACAGAACGATGCAAAAATCAATTAGTTTACTGCCTCTTAGATTTGTTGTCCTTATACCGAATTTTCCCAGTATATTTTCTACTGCACCTTATCCAACCTTAGCGTTGAAATCGCTAAAATCATTGTGACATCTTCTATTTTTGTTCTATTGTCGACTTCAATGATAATTCAATGACCTCCGTTATAATACAACTACCTCTATTATAGGAATAATGAAATAGTTTCCCAATGCGTTCCTCATTTTATTTATTTAATTCGTTAATACAAACTTGTAAGTCCTAAAACTTTACCGTCTCGTGCCTATTATAAGTTTGCTGCATGAAGTTAATTCTTTTCTAGTGGTAGAATTTTTTCATTTGAAGTAATTGGGTTCAAATCGTTTTAAGCTTTTATTTTGTCCTACACTAATTTTTTATTTAGTTCTTGGTGTTTTTGAGTTCTTTTTTTTCCAGAATTTTTGTTTTCACTTTGTAAAGTACGCACATTTATTATTTCTCCTTCTAAGTATAGTTTGTTATTTTTATAAGACACTTTCCTTGTTTTTCTAAAAATTTAATAAAAATTCAATAGGTTCTCTACGTTGGACAATACACCACTTAGTATTACTGTTTTATTTTAGTGTTTATTTATTATGTTTATATTTAACAATGAAGGAAGTTTTGAAATAAAGCAATCAATAAATATGTATTTATTTGCACAAAACAGCTCCTGCTACAGACGGATTTTTTTGTATTTAGGTAATGGATTAACCCCTAAACTTGTTATACAGAACGACCGTGCTATGTTGAAAGATAGAAATAAGTATTAGATTAATTATTATTACGAGTAGAAAATGCAGGAATTGAGAACTCAATATTCCTTCAATATCAGAGTAATGATAAGCTGCTAATTGCTAAAAATCAATATGAAAATATAAAAACAAATGAATAGACTAAAAGTTATATAAATTTATTAATAAAAACATTCTTATAATATATAAATTGCATTAGATTATTAACTTAATTTATTTTCTTTACTATTTGTTCTATTAAGATTTTTGGAAAAATATAGTTTTTTGATATTCTGAAAAGGTGCATCAAAGAGCAATGTTAACACGATTGAGCACAATAGTATGCATATACATTCATTGATATCAACCTGAAAAATAAAACAATTATATTATTTTAAAGTAAAGAATATTATAACAAAAATCATAGTTCACTGCTCATATTTATCTCAGTTTTTTGCTTGTACTACAAAAATCTTATAAAACCATATAAAATTTTAGGCTTTTGATAAATTAAAATTTCTTTACTTAAACTTAGTATGCTATCCATCGTGAAAAGAAATTTTTATAGAAAATTAACATCTCGGAAAAAATTACGCTAATGATTTCATTTTATAGTACGCTGTTCCATCGTGAAATAACTTATTTTGCAAAGATAAAAGTTAAGAAAACTTTTTCAGAGTAAAAATTTTGTTTACCAGTGAAATAATGTTCAAAACATTATTTCACGGCAGAATTTTGACATTTGATCATTTTGTTTGTTTGGTTGGTTTTGTTGTTCGGTTCTAAAAATATCGTCAATTTGCTTTTTTATACTTTTTCAATACTACTTAATGTTTTCTTTTCCATAAAACTTTTTCACGATAGTTTTCACAAGAGTGGAAAATTTCATTTCACGGCGGTACGATACTAAGCTTCAATGTTTAAGCTTGGTATTCTCTACTTTATTTTAAAAAATATCTCAAAAATATATTGGCTATTGAGAAATTTTATTAATCTTTTTTCATTGTTATGCAATTTGGTTTAATTGAAAATTACGTCAGTTTCAGAAAGTAGAAAAAAATTCCCTCAAATCAGATAGAAAGAAATCCATGTCAACTAAATATAATATGAGGCAATAATAGCTGGTTGATGAACATTATCAACATTTATTACTGCTCGTCCTAATGACGATATTCACTACGAGTGATAAGGCTTTTCGCTAGAAAAAACCAATTATATAATATTTTATATGATCACCACAACAAGAACAACAATACGTAAATTGTTTATTTTCTATAAATTTCATTTCATCACCAATGGAAACTAAAGTAGGTGGTTTAATAATTAATTATTTTAAATGTAATACCTCAACGTTTTATAACGTTATAACTTAACGAAATGGACTTTTTTAACTCTACGCGATCTAAGTTATCTGTACGCGATCTAAAATTATCTTTACACGATCTATAAGTATAAGATACTCAAAAACTAATATTTCATAAGTTCTGTTATTATTTCTTAAAAATCCCTAATACAATTTCTACGTAAAACTTTAAATATCTCTGCTATTCCCATTTCCAAACTAAACCCCACATATATTTTTACCATTGTTGACCAAAAATTGTAGTAATAATCAATATGCCTCCGTCGCCCAACATTATAAAAAAATACAGGAAACTGTGTTAAGTATATTGAATATGAAAGTTTCGTCGTAATATGAAATCCTTTCCATGCTAATAATTTTGTTAATTTATCTAAAATAAAATTAATTTTAAATATTCACCTTTAAATAAATAATATTATATACAATTTACTTTCATATCCTAAATGAGATGCAAATACAATCCAAAAGAATATTGTACACCATGCAATTGGTGCGAATGCAGCATAAATTGCTGCATGTTTAGCATTATATATATAGCTAATATCGCCCATTGGAGCTGGTCCAAATGTTGTAAGTAAACAACATATAAGTGCTAAACTCCATCCTAATTTTAATTGTAATTTTGTTAATTTAAGTCCAGAATATATACGCAAAAAATATCCTAAAATAATTCCCATAATATAAACTGTCGATCGATATGGTGGAAATGAATACATAAAATCAGCAGTTTTAAATAATTTTTGAATACTAAATAAAATATAATAATGTAATTATGTTAAATGTCAAATATTTTGTTATCACTTACGTGGTTCCAAAATAAACATAATTAGATAGTTCATTGGTAATGGTTGTATTATATCGACCTGCAGTCCCTAAACCACCAACAAATATCAAAAATATTAGAAACTTTTTAGGCCATTTCCATAGTCCTAGTATTAAGAAAGGTGAAATGAAGAAAAGTTCTGTATCTATGCCAAGATGATGAGTATGAGTTAAACACTAAAGGTAAAAAAATATTATGATTTTTTTTTTTAAAGAAAATGAAAATAAATTTATATACCATATCACTGAATCCAAAATAATTTTGAATGAAAAGAAGATTTCTCCACCAATTTTTCTTACAAAGATTCGAATGATGACCAACAACTAAATTCCATTGTGGACCAGAACCACAAAGTGGTAAAACAAAAGTACAAAATAAAATAATTGCTGTTAAAGGTGGTACGATTCTAAGATAATTTTATAATTTTTTTATTAATTTAATAATTTAATTTATGTAGCTATACCTTATTATTCGTCCAATATATTCCATTTTAATATTAAATTGTTTATGTTGCTGGAGTTTTCCAATTAGGGAATATGACGTTAACATTCCACTAAATAACAAAAATGGATCTGTGTACAAAGAAGCAGCCCTTCCAATAACTGTCCAAGGTTGTCCTAAACTCTAATTAAGGATTATTATGAATATTACAAAAGATATAAGTTTATCTAGTTATTTAGTGCATACGTAAGTAGTTTTAATATTATTAAAATGTTTGAAATTACATAATTTTCTTTTTTTTTTACATTTATGAACTTTTTATATTTTCAACAAACCTCAGCTAAAAAAGTCCGATTCACATATGGATTAAAAAATATCGCCATGGATTTATGTGATAATAGCAACATTATTGCATTTAAAAATCGAATACCATGAACTACTTTAACATCATCTGCTATTATATTTGTGGAAAAAAGCCATTGTCCATTTTTTAAAAGCGAAAAGGACACAAGTAAACTATCTAAATAAATGTGATTTAATATTTTTTTTTTTTTTGGTTTTTAATAAAATTACTTACTTTTAGTTTTATCATTTAAACTATAATAATCAAAAAATGTAGACATTAATGTAATTAAAACAATAATTACAAATATACATCTGCAAGAAGAATTATATGTTATATAAAAGTAATTATTTGAGGATATTATATAAAAATAAAATACATAACAATTTTGGTCGGTATATCCCAATGTACATTTTGTTTTACTTGGCACATTTGTGGTTCAACTCTTATTTGAAATTTTACACCAGTATCTTTCATTAAATTTTCCATATATATTTTTAAGGAATATTCTAAATCTTTTGCTGAACATGCTGCAGGTATACATATACCCCAGTTAATGAGAGAAAATCTAGGTACACGATGTCCTGCCTAATAAATAAAATAAATTATTAACTTTTTTCCAAATAAAAACAATTAAAAAATTATTCGATTTTCATATAAAATACGAAACTCAACGAAATTTTAACAGCATTATTGCTAATTCTTAAACCTTCTTGCTTTTGAACGGCGTTCAAAAGCAAGAACGTTTAAGAATTAGCAATAATCCTCTTAAAATTTTCCCCAGTCTTAAATTACATTTTATTATAATTTTATTACTGGTACTCATTTAAAGCTGAGTAAACTTAGACCAACATCGATGTCTCGGACGGAAGTTGAACCCAGTACCTAAAGCACCACAGCTTAGCACACTACCACTTAAGCCACCGTCGGACATATTAAATATTAATAAAAATAAATTTATAATACTTACATCGTTAAAATCACTTTTAAATGCTCCATGTGATTGAACTAAATTTGCAATAGTTTTGATCCGGGATGAGCTTAATACTACATCAGGCTGCAAATATGCTAAACAGTATTTACCTTGCAGACTATGTGTAGGAACCATAACATTAAGGCATTGATCAAAATCTCCAAATTGGTTAATGTTACCATTTAAAAGACCAGACGAAAATTTCGCCGAAGAATCCTGAACTGAAATGAAAATAAATAAATAAATTATCTTTTTAAATATTTCTAATAAGAATAACATTAAATTATTATTTTGAGGAAAAATCCAATTTATGTGATCTTTGAAATATCTCTAATTGATGATTAAATAATATTGTAAAGTAAATATTAGTAACCCAAGTGACTTGTACATATTTTAAATTGAAATTTTATTACTTATTATACTAAAATATGGATATTATACCGGTAAATATCATTAATGAATTATATTTATTGCTTATTTACTTACGTTTTAAAGCCCATAACTCTAGGTTACCCACACCCTCCTGCAATAGTTTACTATGATTTTTACATAATTCAGATGATTGTGGATATTTAGATGGATCAATAACACTGGAATATTTAAATAGTTGTGTCACTAATTTCGATATATACTCTGTAATAATATAAAAATTTCAATTAAATTTTATTACCATTTTATTGTTATTACCAATTTTCTTTAAATAACAAAATTGTACCAAAGAAAATTTATGTAAAAGTTTATTTCGATTTTTCAGTACGCATAAATTAGCAGTACGCATAAAATTTTAAAATTAAAATTTTTCAGTACGCATAAATTTTTAAAATTAAAATTTTCTATCTTAAAAATGGTTTGTAAAATAAAGTGGTGAGAATGACAAATTATGTATAGTAAAAATATTTAAATTTGTTACATGAAATAAATTAAATTTATGTGGATGATTTATGTAGATGAAAATCAAAATATTTTTAAAATATTCTGTACAATATGGAAAATATTATTGTCAGATTTGTTAAGTAGCTAAGGACTTTCCGCCAATTAAATATAGGTTATAAAAATTACCACTTAAATGAAATTGGGGAAACCCTCTTAATCCAGTTTATTTTAAATACTGAATTATTTTGGATACTGGTTTATTTTTTTCTTGTAAAACTGGATTATGTGTAACCCATGAAAATTTTTATCAATAAAATATTCTCCTATATAAATTCAATGGTAAAAAGTAGTAAATATATTGAAACTTATGTCATATACATACAAGATATTAAAGCTACGCTTTTCATTTACACGCATATATGAAAATTTTGGCACAGTGTATGGAAAGAAAAATGCATAAAATGGAACTAATTACTAATATAATGAATGTGTAAATGCCTCATTCATTTTTATAACAATTTTTTTTTTTACATATATTTACAGTTTTATTATGTTAAATTATTTAATACAGTATTTTACTAAAGCTATAAACTTTGCAGACATTTATTGTATATGTACGAAAGTGGAATTGAAATATACATATATTATGTAATAATCAAGAATCTTGACATCGCAGACTTTAATATTGGTTATGCCATAGGTTAAAGAAGAAAAAGTTGTTTTTGTATATTTATAAGTCAATTTTTTGTGTTACAAGGTCACTACTGAACCAGCACGTAAAAATTCAGTCAGTTTATTTTTCATACATAAAATGAAAATTTTACATAAACCAACCAAGTTCTTATTTACATTATTATCCAGCATCGTAATATAAAATTACCGCAACTGCGGTTAAAATAAATTGGACAAGTAAAGAGAATTAATGATTATTTTTTTTTTTTGTACATAAAAACATGAAAAATAAAATTATGTTTTAATAAAAAATACTCATAATTATTAAAAGAATTTTTTTTTAGGGTATATTTTTAATTAGTTATGTAATAATTTCTAATTACCACAAATTAATCATATTATGTGTAATTAAAAAGTCAGACTAAATTACTATTATTTGACCTAAAATACTTAATTAAATTTGAAATTTGTCGATAATCGTTTCCGTTTTATGATAATTTCGTATATATTTACCAAACAAATATATTTTAAAAATATCTAAATATTGTAATTTTTCTTGAATATTTGAACTTTAAAATTATTTACTTCTGCCACACCTTTGTAAATAAATTTAAGATTCTATGGTACGCTGTGCTAAAATTATGCTAAAATATTTATTATATACATAAAACGCATATTAAAATTCTTTTCTAGTCACGGTGAAATTTATATTTTAAATGCTGAATTCAATTATAATGAAGATTATTTTAGCATCACCAGATAGACAAGTGACAGTCCAAGGATCTATTAAATATAAATTCTATTAAATTTATAAATATTTTAAATGGTTAATTAATAATATGTTATTAAATTTAGTTGAATATATTAAAATTAGTTAAAAATATCAATTTAATATGTAAAATAATTGAAAAGCTTAATGTATAAAGGTGTTAAATGATATTTTCATTTTAAGTAAATCACGCTTAATTTCTCAGTTTATTTCAAGTAAATATTTTTTTTGCGTAAAGTTCTGAATAACTGTATATATTAAAAATGTATCTTTTCTAATACAGAAAACAATATAATTAAAAACCTGCATCTATGTAATAATATTTTATAGAAATTTCACTGTATACACTGTTATCCACTAAGCACTTCAATTATTTATCATTGTAATAAACATTAATAATTGATTTATGGCTATAATTATTATTTTATTGCTTAGAGATGAACAGAGTTAGGCTAAATTTAATTCTGAATAAATTCTTCATTAAAAATTATTTCCGTCATATTACAAGTACAAAGTAATTTTTTAAATAAGTATATTCTGACATATAGAATTTTGCAAATTGACATTAATTAATTTGCTAATTATATATAAAAAATTGTAGCGTTTATAGTTGTGGTGTATATGGTACATAATAAAAAATTATGTGATTTAGTATATAATTTATCTGCATCAATCAAATTACTCAGTAAACAAATAATTTTAATAATGCTAAAATTTTATTGGTATTGGTAAAGATATTTGAAAAAAAAAAATATCTTTACTATTAAATCAGTTTAATAGGAAGATTGTGTATGAAATAAAGATTATTTGATATTATAATTAGCATTTCAAGATTATGTTATTTATCTTTAATATTTCAGTAACAAAATATCATAATGTAAATTTTTTTATTCTTTAAATTATATTTTAAATAATATAATTTATTTTCAATTCAAACTTATGCTCAACAACAATAATTTAAAAAAAAAAAAACATTGTATAATTTGTAATTATTATTCACCTTGTTCCTTTAATTCCTTTTGTTTTAATAAATTTTTATGTTCTATATTTAAATATTTATAAGAACTATTTTGTTCACATTTGTTAAAATCAATTAACATTGATTTATTATTTCCAATTGTTGTATAACATTTACTTTCGTTTCGTTTACTGTAATATTGTACCGAAATTATATTTTCAATAAAACATAATATAATCACTAAACTAATAATTTTCACTTTCATGATTTTAACGAAGAATATTGCTAAAAAAAAAAATAAGATAGAATCTAAATTAAATTAAGAATTATTATTATTTAGATACAAAATATTTATAATTTAAATTTTTTAATATATATTACGTAATGTAAACGAATATAATTTTAAATGAAATTAAAAGTAAAATATTAAGATACACTTCAGTTGAAAGTATATTGTTAACTACTATAAATTTATCCATTGCGAATTTACATTTGTTTTATCTGCAGATATTGTCAAGAATATTAATTTTTTTTTTCTTATGTTAATATGATTTTTTTATATTATCCCACTATTAAGTTTTGAGTCACCAAAAAAAAAAATTTACTTTGTAAATGTATTTCAACTGCTGCAATATTGAGAAGTTTAAGAGCAACATAATAATTGTATTTATAGTAAAAATTGTATATTATGTACTTAAAACTTAAATATTTTACAGCTTTTGATATTAACAAACTCTACTGGCATTTTATCTTGAATTTCAATATATATAATATTTATGCTGTATTTTGAATATTAATGGTGCTATATGAATATAACGAAAGTTAATTCCAAGCCAAACTATCGATAACAATTTACTATTCAAGTCGTATAATAAAAATTGGTTCCGTATTTATATTATAACATTTTATACGTTTTATACATTTTTCTCACTAATCCCATTTTCAATCAAAATTATAAAAATTTTTAGTTACTAAATATTCTTTAAATTAAGCATAATATTTCGTAAATTTATTATTGTGTAGGAAATATATATAATTTTTTTTAAAGTAATATTTACATTTCTACACGTTTAACTTTATACAAACTTGGATTTAATAAAATTTTGAAATATTTAAAATATAATTATTATTTATTTAATATATATTTTCACTTTCATTACACAAAGTGTTTTATAATAAATTATCTATAATTGTCAGGGAAATAATTTTAATAAGCATATTTTATTGAAATAATCTTGTCAGAACATAATTATGATAACCAATTGAATGGAAACCGTATTTGGTTGATAAATAATTGAAAATATTTTAGTAAACAACAAAATAATGGTATTGCGTAATTACTTTACTATTAACACATTACAAACGATGACAAAACTGTTCAGAGGAACCGAAGTTTTCAGATATGAAAAAAAATATTTTGGAAACTTTTTGGAAAATATATTTTGGTACAAATCAGATCATGACACATCCATATAGTATGTTTTATTCGTTCCTCCGCAAAATTTTCGTTTCTAAGAATGGGTTAACACACAATTTGTGTCAGACACATAATACAAATTTTTTCGAGTTTAGTTGATCGCACACCATATATGTAAAACAGAGCCCAGTCAGTCTTTAAAAAGTTTAAATTGCTGGACATAACTACAAAACATTTATTTACAGATTTCCAAGTAGTTAATACAAATAAAAAGTTATTTTCCCTCTTTTATCAATTAAAAATTCTTTAAAAAAATTTTAAGACGTTATTAAAGTAATTTTTCTAACTAATACATTTTTTAACATTTTACTTGAAACCAATGACAATTTTACCTTCTTAATTCACCGACTACCTTTTACTACTCTTTTACCACAAATAATGTCATTTTAAAGATATACCACGGTGCGTAATTCGTTTCGAATGTGTTAATAATTATATTATTACACCCACACTATACATAAATAACATTAATTTAAAAAATGATTTCTTTAAAAATTTAAAAAATTGATGCATTGTCATTCAACATAAGTATATATCTTCCTGAACTTAAGATTATTTCCATTTTTTTTTTGTTAGAAATACGAATTATTTCAAGGTTTCTGGCTTTACATATTAAACATCGAAATCTTTTTGGCAATGAAATTTTCTATTCTGATTATAAATTTCGGAAATACTTATAAGAAATTATTAGTGATAAGATAGATAAGCTTAATTAATTTATTTGTGATATCAGATAAGTGGTTCTTGGACAGGAATAAATTTTATATTGGAAAGAAAGAACACTTCAATTTTAAATTACTTGGTTTGGGTTCATTCCATAATAATATTATTTAATTAGTGAATCGAATCGAAAAATTAGTGAATGGAATTAAGAAAAATTTATATAATTTGCTGTAATAGTTTATGTGAAAATTAAAGTACAAATAATAATTTATTGCATTTAATTTATTTTGAAATATTTTCTTATATTAATTTACAATTTTTTTTTTTTTATAATTCTTTCAAATTAATACACCAGTTAACTATAATTTATGTTGAATTTTAGATTTGTTATTAATTACCACTAATTTATTATTTGATCACCTAAATATTGGAACATTTAAAAACAATTCTAACATTTAGTTTTTTTTTATCTTTTCAATACAAATTATAATTAATTAAATTGTTTTAAATTTTTTAACATTAACTTATTTTAGGTAGGATTAAATGTGTTTTCATATAATTTATTAATAAAAACATAGTTAGTATGTATAATTTTTGTCAACATTATTTTGAATAATATTTCTAACTATTTTGAATTAAACATATTATTTATATTTTCTTTATTTATTTAATCTGCTCAAACTAGGTCGAGAATTTATATTAAACTCTAAACCTGCACAAAACAAACAATCTTTTATTATTTATGTTGCATAAATTCAAAACTCAAATATATTCACACAAAAAAATTAAATAAGAAATAAAACCTTTATTTTCAAAATTTATAAACCAGATATGTTAAATTCAAATTTACACTAAATCTTTATGCACTTTGGTTGGTTTGGTAGTTAAACATATTATTTTTTTTCCATTTGATTCTAATTAAAAAAAAAATTTATGTGTACTGACCACATAAAAAATTAATTGCTCTTTTACACAATTAATAAAAATCAACATAAATTTAAGTAGATTCATAAATAATATTAAATGTAGATGAAAAAAATATCTAAATACATAAAAATATTTTAATAAATTTAATTTTTGTTCAAAATTTTTGGTCAATTTTAATTGAACCATACTCGAAATTTAGTTATTTTAAAGTTATTAAACCAGGATTATAGCGTTCACTAATTCCATTATTTTGTATAGTTCATAGATAATTTATATTTCTGCAATAGACAATTTCAAAAACGACATATTTTCAACAGATATTTTCAAACAGAAAATTAAAACAATGCAACAAGATTATTATAGACAGAGGTTTCAATATACAAGATGGTTACAGAAAAATAATTATATTAATATATTTTAATATCTTTTAAACTAACATTTATAATTGTACTTGCAAGTATATTCATATTTTTATTGAACTGATAAGTTTCGTTTTACTAAGCACAATGAAAAATTTTTTATCATCAATACCTATGATTTTTGTGATGATTGAAAAATTTTGTGATGATTTACAAAAAAAAAATTAAAAAAATATTAATTTATTGTCAATGCTTTCTAGGATTAAAAGGTGATCCCATAGTTTTTGTAGTACTACCACTTGAATTTGATGTACCAGATCCAGTATTTTTATTAGTTGAAACAGATGTTTGTCGGCTAAATGAACTTCTACGTTGTGGTATAACAAATTGTGGTGGTGGTTGTGGTGTATATTGAGGTGGTATTGAGTTAGCTGATTGTTGACGAACTAATTGTCTTGTTATATTTGCAGTAGCAGTACTATTAATTTGTACTGATCCTGAACGTGCTACACTACCTGTTCTTGGTGGGATAGCCGGTGGTGGACCACGATTTTTATTATTTTCAGATGAATTTAAAGATAGTTGACGGGGCGGTAATTGTGGAAGTTTATCTTTATTATTATCTTCAATTGTAATTTGTTGGTTTCGTGACGGTAAATGCTGTGACTTTTGTTGTGATAAATCAGTAGTTGTTGTTGTTGTTGTTGGTGTTGTTGTAATAGTAGGATTATTATTCCTAATCACTGATACTGGCTGAACATTCGAAACTGTAAAATTACCTTGCTGTGGCGATATTCCAGTATTCACTGCTATAGTTTGTAATTTATTTTTTGGTTGTTGTGGTAAAGGTTGTGATACAGTTCTTGGTGATTTAACTGTTGGTGATTTAATTTGTGATTGATTTTGTGTCGACATATCTGATGGTACTTGTGATTGTGGACCATGTGAGATTTTTTGTTCACTACCTGCCGCCACATAAGAGAATACGCATAAAACTGAATAACATATCTGATCAGCCTAATAAAATATAAGAATGTGGAAATATAAATAATTATTTTTTGTAATTTAAATTTAGCACTACATTTACGGACGTTGACTGTATACCTATTTTTTACTGAAACCCGAAATTATAATGAGTAGATGCATTTTTTCTGTAATAATATTATTTCATTTTATTGCAAATAAATAGATTTTTCCTAACAAAGGTTTTATATTTATTCAATAATTTTTTATTTATCTAAATTCCATGTGAGTCTAAATTTTGCGCCCACATACTTCCTACATTTAACACAAATATTTTCTTTTCACCTAAGAGTTGGAACACAAATTAAAAATTAGGTTCATTGCCATAGTCACTTATTAATTACTTAGACAACATAAAAATAAAGTTTTTCTTGATTGGATGTGGAGACCATTTTCGTACAATATCTATTCATTGACTGCTTCTATATTCAAGATGTTATAGAAGTCTTGAAGAAAGCAGCTATGAGAACCTTATTTTCACACTATATTTTCGTGTTCGTCAACGACAACCACTGCAACAAGATCTTATTGTAAAATGTAATTGTCTGTGAGACACATTTAGTATAATGTACTATTTTTATAAATGCAGTGTTCGAAATGACGGGGTATGGGGTGGGATGGTATTCCTGTACTTCTAAATAATTGTAAACTCATCCCATCACTTCTTGGACAAAAAATGAGTCCCGGAACATATTTTTTCAAATTTTAAATAATTTTTTTTATGAATTTTTAATATTTAAGAATTTTTTTTTAGAAAATTTTTAATACGGAAAAGTAATAATTTAAAATGAGAAATTTAATTTTCAAATAGTAAAATATAAAACATTTGCAAATGATATTTTCGTTACTCAGTACTTTTGTAACAATTTTCGCAGCTTTTCGTAAATTTCAAAAATTAGCCGTTTTAACTTTGAATATCGCGTTAGCTAACTTCCAAGTTTTGTTATACATATGCTGTTAAGTTACATACGCTTGTATTTTTTTTTTAACCATCCTACCACTTTTAACTTGCCACTTCGACCACTACAAATGGAATGAACACTAACATCTATTTTACTTGTTTCCCTTTTCCAAACTTTGATTATATTCTTACAGTTTGAAAAAGGCAAACACTAAGGCCCATAAGAACATATTCATATTCCAGCAATCCTTTCATCAACAGAACACTCTTTTAATTGACTAACACTAAATAAGTTAATTTGTAAAGTAAGACGGGTTTCCGAAAAAAATAAGTATACTTTATATGCAAATATGTTAAAGAAGTAGATTGGCGATAAATGAATTGAGATATTAATAAAAAACATTATTATTCATATTTTTTTTAAGTATAAAATTGGTATTGTAAATCTAGTTCTAGTACATATTAAAAATATATATTATTTAATTTATTTCTTAAATTTTACCATAGATGATTTATATTTCCTTTGAATAAGTTGTCTAGTTTTCGGATCTAAATTAAATTTTTAAAAAAAAGAAAATATTATATTATTGTTGTTAAATTATCTAATAAATAAAATTATCAACATACTATATTCCTCTAGGACAAAAACCCCACCTTTGTTTGTAAAACATTTTCGAATATGAATTAGTCTTATAAAAAACTGAAAAGAATTGAAAAAAAAAAAAATAGAAACAAAAATTATGTTAAATAAAAATTATATGTTTTTTTCTGAAAAATTTAAGAATTAAAAAAGCACTGTAAAAAACATAATTAAATATTAACAATAAAAACTATTAAAAACATAAAAAAAATAATAAAATTAAAAAAAAAAAAACTTGTGATGTGATGTGTTTAAGTATTTAACAATAAAAACTACTATTTTAGTAAAATAAAAAAATCTCAAAAAAAAAATGAACATTAACTTTTATCTAAAGATAATTTTAACTAGAAGCATGCACATAAAGCTGAGAATACAAATTATGTTTTTTTTTTATGCTTTTAAAGCGAAAAGCTAGTAAATAATTTTTTTTTTTTTTTAATAATATTTTTATATAAATTTTGGTAAATTTTTATTTTCTAAATTTTTTTTTTAAATTTTTTAAAAGCAGGCAATTTATAAACGTTTTTATTTTTTATTTTTTTTTCTAAATAGCACTTGTGAGATGGTCTTAAGTCACATCTGTATTCAAATTATATTAAAAAAATTTATGTATATAATTAAGAATAGTTTCTGTTCATTTCAAAAATAAATATACTAATAACAAAAATTAAAATATTAAAAACTTAAAATTTTAATTCCATTTTGAATTACACTTTTTTTTTTGGAACTTTTTTTTGGAATTTTCAAATATTTAACGAAATAAAAAGTATTATTTAAAATAATTTTTTTTTGTTTTTTAACAACATGCTCAATCTTTCACTCTAAAAAAAAAATCAAAATTGTGAAATATATATTAATTTTGTTAAAAAAACCAAAAAATAATCGAATAAAGGCAAGCACACAATGTTAGCGTTCATCACTAGCAAGCGTTTGGTATAAGAAAAACACTATGAATCTTTTAAAGTTACCATTATCTGTTAACGCTCCAGTTCTGTGTTTCTCAGAAAAATAACAAGAAAATCAATCTATCAGCCGTTTATTTTGAAAGTGACATAAGTCAGTTCTAGAAGTCAGGAATATTTTGCATTTTAATTCAGTGAACAATATTTATTCTAACTTATTTTACTTGTCATAATTTAACTATTCTAACTGTTCAGAAATTTTACTTGTCATAATTTAATTTCTCCATGATTAGAATATAAATTATGTATCCGATTCACGTTCATATATAAAAAATCGAATATCTCACAAAACCTAAATGTAACTTGTATCATTTTCAAAATAAACAGCTTGTAACGCTACTTTTATGAACGCTACTGTTATGAATTGCCTTTACAAATAATAAATATACAAAATTAATATAATTTTTCAGTTCAAAAATCATAAAAATTACAAAATATAAAATTAAAATTTCGAATTATTATATTTTTTAAAATTTTCTATTGGGAAGAGAACTACTAATATGTTGTAGTTTTATCTAATATTGACTACTTTTTAACTACTTTTGCCGAATTTTTTTTTTTTTTTAAATTTTACTACAAGAAAATTACAAAAAAAAAAAAAAAAATTTAAAAAAAAAACCAAAAAGCAAATGAAAATTGAAAATTTTCATTTTTTTATTAAAATAATTATTATCTGTTTTACATTTTGAACTTTTAAAAAAAAGCAACTAATTATGATTTTTGCGTGTGTGACGTGTGAGTGTGTGTGTTCTTTTTTTGTAAAGAGAAAACTAACAAATATGTATTTTTAGAGAAAATGTTTCATAAAATTTACATAATAATTTCATGTAAAAGAATATATTGTCTGTTTTATAATGGAATTTTGTTAGTATTTTTTTTTTTATGAAATTCTGAAAGCATATATATAAATTGTATATAATGTTTTAAAAATTATAAAAAAAAAAAATTTTTAAAGAACGAAAAAAAATGAAATAAAGAAAGATAAAATTTTTTGTGGTAAAAAAAACAAACACGGGCATATTTTGAAAAATTATGAAAATTAAACAAAATGAAAAACACAAATGTGATTTAATAGAACTTTTTTTTATATTTTAATGTTTAAGGTTTTGAACTTTGAAATTAAAAAACATTTTTTATTAAATGTGTTTTTTGAATAATAAATCTCTAATATTTAAAAAAAAAAATTTGAAAAATTTTTTTAAAGTGTGTAAAATTTAGTTTAGTACCTCGAAATCCTTTTTATATTTTGCATTAATTGAAGAGTTTACAACATAGAGAAGAAGAAGATAACCAATCCAGGGGTGGCAGCAGCCATCCGCAAAAATAACAGATCAATTTTATGTTTTTTTTTTTTTATGTTTTTGTTTTTTAAATATTTATTTAATTTTAATATTTTACTTTAAGGTCTTTTTTTTTTTTTTAAGTAAGAATAAAACAATTTAGAAGGAAAATACATATATTTTTTATAAATATATAAATTTATATTGACTTTTATAAATATTAAACTAAAAGTATATTTTTTTATTAATTGAAAAAAAAAATATCTACAGATATACTTACATTATAGTTGGAACAATAACATAAAATATATATATATATATATCTATATAAATAAATATACATATATATACATAATGTAATTTATATACAAGGACCATCTCAAAAGCAACTAGTTTAGAAATAATATGATTTATTTTCTCATTTTTATGTTTTTGATTTCATATTTTTTTTTTATTTTGTGAATTTTGTAATTTTGTAATTTTAATTTATTTCAATTTATATTAAAAATTCACAAATCTTTTATAGTTTAACTATTTATAAAAATTTTGAAAAAAAAATACTATAGTATATAAATTGGAAATACAGATATATAGATATAATTATTATTTAAAAAAAAAAAAAAAATTAAAACAGCGGTTCTCAACCTAGTGGTATAGTTGTGCCGTATGTACGACATTATTAACAAAACAGATTACCAGGTTCTTTCCTTTTTTTATGGTTAATTTATGTAATTTTTCTTATATTTGAGATCAATTTATTTATTCTATTTAGATATTTGTACGAAAATTTTCTTGTCTGTGAAAATTGCTATAAAACTTGCTATAATTTATAGCTTTGCTATAAAACTTGCTATAATTTTGAAATTCTGCTATAAAAAAAAAAAAATTTTTTTCTAATGAGAATGTAATATTTTTAATTTAATTCTAGTTTTTATTAATTTGAAATGAATATTTTGAATATTATCTTTTAAGAATAACCATAAAATTATAGTTTATTACTTGAATGGATTCAAAATATTTAATGAGATAGGATTTAATTTATTTAGTTTGTCAATTTAATTTTACGAATTTTGCAAATTTATTATAATTTTACTGGAATAACAAGGCTAATAAAATATAATAATAATAATAATAATAATAATAATAAATTAAATTATCATTTATATTAGAATAAAAAAAAATATTAAATATTAAAATAAAAATAATTTATTTAAAAATTAGTTATTATTCTAAAGATTGTTTTATCTGTATGTATTACAAAATATTTAAATGTTAAAAAATTAATCATAGAAAAGAATTGAAATAAAAACATAAATTTATTTAATGCTTGAATTTAATTAAGTCATATTTATTATATACGCATAAAAAAAAAAGAAGATTGAGAATCGCTGCTTTAAACATTATTATTTATGTCTTATATAGTTTAGCAAACCAAATCATTCAATGATAAAATTTTTAAAAAAATATATTTAAATAAATAAAATTAAAATAATTGTATTTTTTTTTTAAAAATAAATTTTAAGGATTATACATAAATATAAAAATAAAATAAATATATTAAAAAAAAAAAAAATTTAAATTAATTATAATCGTATATTAAAATTAATACTAACAATATTTAGTTGAATCTTCAAAAAAATTATAACTATAATAATAGTTTGCTTTTGATAAATGTTATTTTAAAAAACATACACAAATTATACATATAATTATAGAAATTAATAATTATGCCTGAATAAATGAATAAAAAAAAAAAATATAATTGAAATATGCTAACGAATTAAAAATTTAATCACATTCCATATATTTATTATCTTTGAATAAAAATATATTTATGTTAAACAGAATACTAATTATTATTATTTTTTTTATTTTTTTTAAATAATACGAATAAGAATTTTATAGATTATATAAAAAAAAAAACATAATTTAAATTTAATTTAAATTGACGTATGCCAACGTCATATAACTCATTTTAAGACTTCACCAACGTCATTACCTACTGTAGCCTACGCATGGAAATGAAATAATTATACACAACAACAAAAAAATACTCATGGAAATGGAATGAACAGAATTATACTGAAATAATTAATTTCATTATTATTTATATATTAATCTACATTTCAACACAAATCTTATACAACAAAGATTTAATATTAGACTTTACAACAAATGTCATTTCTGTTAAAGGAACATTTGGTTAAAGGGACATCTGGCCGTTCGCAAAAAATATTCGAAATAATGTCAAATATTAATTTGCGGAATACACATTAGTTAAAATTAGTTTAAAACGAAATAAAATATAAAAACATCATAAAGATTAACAATAGCTTTTACAAAAACATAATCCGAAAATAGCTTATTAATCACAAAAATTGCTTGTCAGTCGAATGTTGACGAGAAGTTTCGAAGAAGTTATTTTAATTTAAATAATTGACCATGTAAAAACTACATAATGCCTTCGGTTTTATAGTTCTGAATTTACCCTTTATTAAATTTCAACAATTCTACAGAAACCCCATTTAATTATTGTAATTAATTTTGGTCTACAAATTTATTTTTTTCGATTTACTAGTGAAAAAATAATGTTTATTAAAATTTAAATTTTCATTAATAATTGATGTGCTTTTACGCAAGCTAAAAAAACAATAATTGAAAATCATGTCATAAGCCAATACTCCTTAAGTTACTTAAGTTTTTGGAACCAACTTTTAATTTCCTTATATTTTCATATCTTCACTTCGCAAGTCCTTGAAAGTTAAACATTTTTATTATTATTTTTATTGTACGCGAAAAAATGGTAAAAGTCTGTATAGATGTGGAATTTTAGTTAAAAAAAATTTAAAGAAACATTAATTTTCACCATTTATTTTGTGGATTTCAGTGGTTTGGCCTATGACACATGCGTACGATACTAACCTTTAGGCATGATCATTCAACGTTGTTAACATATACAAACATACGATACACAATATGTTAACAACGTACGAATGATCATGCCGAAAGCTTAGTATGCTATCCGTCGTGAAATGAAATTTTCATACAAATTTAACATCTCGTGAAAAATTACGCTAACGATTTCATTTTGTGATACATACGCTATTCCGTCGGGAAATAATTTACTTTCCAAAGATAAAAGTTAAGAAAATTGTTCAGTGTCAAAATTTTTCGCTAGTTTTTTGACATTTGATCAAAATTTTTCGCAGAATTTTGACATTTGATCATTTTGGTTGGTTGGTCTGGTTGTTCGTTTCTAAAAAAAATTCCTCGTTTTGATTTTTTTATACTTTTTCAATACCAGTGAATGTTTTCTTCTCTAGGAAACTTTTTCACTACATTTTCACGTTAGTTTTCACACACGTGGAAAATTTCATTTCACGGCGGTACGATACTAAGCTTATCGTATCGCCGTGAAATAAAATTTTCTATGCTTGTGAAAAATTTGTGAAAATATTGTGAAAAAGTTTTATGGAGAAGAAAATATTCAGTAGTACATATTGAAAAAATATAAAAAATCAAAATGACGAATTTTTTAGAAACGAACAACCAATCAAAATGATCAAATGTCAAAATTATGCTGTTCCCTGCGTACCACAAAATGAAATCGTTAGCGTAATTTTTCACGGCGTGTTAAATTTGTATGAAAATTTCATTTCACGACGGATAGCATACTAAGCTTAACAGTATACACTGCAAATATAATTTCACATTTGGTGTATATCTACATATCAAATTAGATAATCTAGTAAGAAGTAAATTCACAGCTGAAATTTTTCAGTAAAAAACTCTTAAAGGTATTGGGAAGGAACTTAATTTGCATAATTTATGAATTAATTAATCGATAAAATCTTAATGTGAGAAATTAATCTAATTAGAATGAACTAACTATACTTTTAAATACAAATTGAACTTGATCATAATTTTCATTTCGTTACATTTTTAAAATTATGTACATTAATGTACAAAATATTAATAATTTTTGATAGTTTGGAGGGTTGCAAGTATTAAGATTTTAGTCAACCCAAAACAAAAAAAAAAACTCTTAAAATAATAATACGTCAATGTATCACGACACGAAAATTATCATTTTAAATTTATTGACTTATTTTAGAAGCAAAAGAATTAATAATTATATGTATTAAATATTGCCAGCAAATTATAAAAAGGAAGTTACATGCATATCGGACTTTTTTATATTCAAATATCAATTTTAAAATTTTAAAGCAATTGTCTAATTTTAAACTAATGAATAATAATTTAAAATTAGACGTTAGCATAAAATTAAATTTATTTATAATTGAACTACGGTATTAATTTTTCTTAGTATGATTATCATAATTAATTGATGTACCCAGATATATAAAAATCTTGTTAAAATCTCTAAAAAAAACATAACACTCATATAAAATATACGATTTATATTCATAATTTATTTATCTATTTGTCTTTATTATTTACATTAAAAAATAAATAAAATTATAATAAGTAAATATATATATGTACTTATATATATCTATATATATATACAGCAGTGTTGAGAAGGTCCTTGTATTATACTTATAAATTATTATATCTTTTAACTTTTTTTTGTTTTTGCATATTTGGTTCCGTGAATTTCAAATAACAATTATAAAATTAATAATTGAACACTGGACTAAATGTAAACTAATAAGAATCAAATTACTAAATGGTGCTGTTATTATATTACATAATAAATTCACAACAGAAAATAATATTGTTTTTTTTTTTTTTTGTATTGAAGTAATATATTGATTGAACCCTATTTAATTGCAGTATTTCGTATATCATTCATTATATAATATGTCAGAAAAAAGCAGTAAATAATGCATTTAGCATTATGATTCCTCAAATATTTCTAATTAATTCATAAATCTATTAAAGAAGCAAGCTATTATAAAATTTATGAATACATTATTATAGTTTAAGCAACAATTAAACATAATATCAAGTGTTTACCACTGTCAATAATTAAATAATTTTATATGAATTTTCCTTAAAATATTAGCTGACGATTCTGTAAATTATATCCTAATAATTAATTACCATATATATTATATTTTATTTATCTATTTAATTAAATATACCTCATACTATCAAAAATTACATTCTATTTCAACAAATAGAATATTTTTACAACTAAAAGAAGACAACTCTCACCATTCGTGAATTTTATAATAATATTTGACGGTTAAAACAATTACAACTAAAGTGATAAAAAAAACATCGAAATAGTAAGATTA
Organism: Empis livida; assembly: GCA_963932195.1. NCBI lineage: Eukaryota > Metazoa > Arthropoda > Insecta > Diptera > Empididae > Empis > Empis livida. The sequence goes on from OZ010648.1 coordinate 26,767,918, forward strand.
AATTAATAATTTCTTTTGAAAATTTATTTTGTATTTGTTTTAATAAAGACTTTTATTCAATTACATACATTAAAAATTTAATCTTAAAAATTTCTTGTTATTATATTTTGACATTATGCTTTCTTACCTTACTGTTAGCGAATAACAAACCAACTCCTTCAAGACATACTTGGAGTAATCCACCTTCGCCTGTATTCATATCTTGAACTGGAAATTCACCACCTAATTCAGGTACATTAGACGGTGTTCCACCTCTATCCATTGCATCTTTTATTGAATTATATAATTCTTTACACTATTAAAAAAATTTTATAAAAAAAAAGTTTTTTGAAAATAAATTATAAATAAATACTTTTCTAGTATAATATTTATGAAGTTGTGTTTGGCCACCATTACGTCGCCATAAACATAAGACTTTAGTTTTAGGAGAATATGTCATATTTACTAAACGTTCAAACCACCATCTTTCAATCATTGTTCCATTAACAGATCGTAAAACTAATCCATCATCTCTAACTTCCATAAAACATAATGTACCGGAAGAATCTGTTCCTTGGTAAACAGTAAAACTTTGTCTATTTAGAAGTCTTGAAGCAAGTGGTTTAAGATCAATATCATTTCCATTCTAAAAATTATTATGTTCACATAAATGAATCATATTAATCCAAACATTATATAAAACAAACCAAATTATTTATTTGATCTACCAAATGATGTACTTCCTGGGAATAGACTAATCCAATATGACTTTTTCCAAGTAACCGTCTAACTTTTCTTTTTATTTCTTCTTTATGAACAGATAACATAACTAAAATTGCTGTTAAATTATACAACATTGTTGATAATAGCCGATCCTCATCGTGTTCTAAACGTTTTCGTTCAGATTCACTTAAAGCCTTATACCGTTCCATCATTTCACCCGGTCCCTGATAAAAAATTATCATTTTTCTAAAAATGCAAAAATATTTCTAAACTAACCTGATCCATTCCAATCATTTCTCTTTCTTGGCTGACAGCATCTAAAAATGCATCTTCCCAAAATTGCATTTGATCCCATAAAACTAGGCGTTCTTTACTAATCATACCTTCAAACAAATAAATTCTTGGACTGTCCGGGGATGGTGATGATGAAGTATTTATTAAATTTCCACCAGTATATCGAAATCCAGCGCTTAATGTTGATTTTCCTGACCAAATAGTACCGGATCCCTTTTTCGAGTCCTTCGAATGGGTTGTCTGTTTAATTAACAATATTAATTATTTTACATATACATATTTATTTTCAATTTATATTTTAATATAGCATAGGCATAGTATGCAGGTCGATGCAAGTTTATTATTAATAGTATTACAGGTCGAGCAAAACTATCAGCTTCCTATACAAAAATACTGTCTTGAAGAATACAGAAAAAATATCAATAATATTTCATTGGAGTAGTATGGAATCTCATCATGAAATATTATTTTTATTACTTTTTTTTTTGTCGCAATAGTTGAAGCCAAAAAATCATAAGTTACATTCTCATATAAGTGGAAACTTACTTAGTTAGGTTGAGTGAATTCCGACTTCACGTACTTCACGTAGTCTGTGGTCTCAATACATTTCATAACAGTATATAAAAATTCAAATATGGGTCACTGGACTTTCGTACGTATAATGCCAATAAAATTTAAAATGCATCCCACTCACAATTTTAATCGAACAATTTGAAGCTAAATTTTAATTGTTACAACGTCATATAGGAAATTTACTTAGTAGTTTTTAATGCTTATTTGCAAATTTTTTGGTCATGAAAACATTGGCTAAAAAACACACTAAATGCTAATAGGCTATGTGATCAATAATTGTTATTACTGGCAAAGTATTAATATCAACACAACTTCTCATAAATATTTTATGTACTAGAAAAGTATTTATTGTAATTATTTTCAAAAAACTTTATTTCCAGTGTTTATTATGAGCAATTTGTTGTATTATCAAAAGCAAATTGCTGTCTCTACGAGCAATATTTTCATATTACTATTTAGCGGCTTTATCGTACTTAAATATTTGAAACATATTTAAATATTTAAATAATTAAGTTATTTAATTTTATTAAATTCTTATTTCAGATACAATTATATTTTGGTTTTATTGGTTGGATTGAAAAACTTTTTTTTTTATTAAGCATCATTTATAGTGAAATAAATTTATAGTAGAAATTAGGAGAATATGGTAAATTTCCTTTTTTTTTTGTTATACAAAAGATTTTTGTGCCTCCTTTTTTTCTCTTTTACATGGTTTAGTAATGGCTAAAATACTTTTGCAAATACAACTTCTGTTAGCTATTTTAATTCTGTAATACTGAGTTACAAAATAATATTTTCCTGTGACCATTGTTTATTTGTTACAAAGTTTAAATAATACATTTTCATGCGTACTTTGCAATATGTCTTGACTTGAAATATTAGCTGTAATAATACTAAATTAGCAGACGTAGTTAACAAAATATGTATAGCAAATATATACAGCCATATTGTTAATTACTTTAGGACATCTTTAAAATATGTTAACAAAAAAACAACATTAATAAATAAGTATGATAAATTGCGTTAGTCTCATAAAAACACTTAGAAAATACTTGGTATCAATTTCTAATTAACTATCCATAGTAAAAATTATAAAGATTTAGAACCGCGATAATTTGGAAAAATATATTTTTCTGAAAACTTAATAAATCTACATTTATCCGAGGTATGGTCAAAAACTACCTGATAAAATTTTATTCGCAAGTAAGTAACCGTAAGAAAATCATATTATTTCAATCGAAAGTATGTGTCTAGAAATTAAGAAAGACTGTATTTTTGAATACAATTTATTTAAATGAAAAGAACAATTAGTTTTATTCGCCATTTTAATGACTAGAACAACTAGATAATCTGTAAAAGTTTTTTTCAATTTCACTATAGTTTAGTAAATTTCCTAAAAATTACGCAATCATGATAGCAAATTGTAGATGAGCGGTTCCCAAAATTGGGTTGCGAACATTTTCTAAATTATAACTTTTGAAATATTTAAAATCAACTGAAATTATCTTGCAAAATACGATTGGATCAGACAACCATTTGATGTCAGCATTGGGTGGAAATCTGAATTTATTAGAAAATATTAGTAGTTTCTGGCTACAAGTAAAATAAGAATATCCGCTCATCCAGCTATACAAATTTTGTTGCTGAGGCAAACAAATTTTGGCCGAAAATTTATTCTTTAGTTTTTAGTACATTTAAATATAAGCGTGGTTTTTAGAAGATAAAAAATATTTTTTTGTCATGTAATTTTACTAAAAATCTTATAATAATTCTTTTTTTATTTCCTTACAGAAACATTGGGTTCCTACGAGTTGGACTATATGTACAATTTTTAAAATTATAATATACAAAATATATAATCAAAGCCTTTATTCGTACCCATTTTGATTTATTCAGTTTTAATTTGTTTAGCATATATGTACGTACATTCGGGGAAGGTAATGATAAACTATTTATTAATAGCTTTAAAAAATGTAACAATACTTTTTCTGTTAATAGATTTATACTTACAATGCTACTCTCTGCAGTTTCTGTGATCATAACAGATGATACTTTCACAGTCGTCTTGAAGATGTTTAACAAGTATATACATTATTTACAAAAAAAAAAGTTTTAAGTGATTTCTATAAATTAAATTGGTTTTGACGAATTTTTGAATGAATAATAACATGAAATTTTTTATGTCCAGCAAATTAAGTAATGGTTTATTAAAAAAATATGATTGAAGAATCAAAACTATGCTATTATAATACTTATGAATATGAAATCTATCATTTCAATAATATTATTTTTTAAATTTAAATTAAAATATACTTACATCTGAATCAAAGGAAGTTAATTTACTCAGAAGTGCATTTCGTTTATGCGTTAACATATCTTTAAACATTTCCGTAGTTGATTGGGAGTCTTGACTTTCTGTTGTCGATGGTCTTCTTATTCCGCCTCTGTCAGTTTGAGTAGAACTTTTTCTTGAGCTTTGTGGTGTTAGTGAACAATCTAATCCAGATGACATCTCCATTGGACTTTGTGGCGATGACAAATTTTCTCTACTTGCGGTGGGGCTAGTATTTTTACTGGATAGCATACTAACACTTAAATCATTTAATTCAGAAATTTCTCGCGTCCAAAAATGTGTATGTAAAATTTCCATTAATTGAAATACTGACGCCATACCACCTAATCCATAATTCGAGTATGTTTGATCTAAACCGGATGCAACAGCCTGTAAACATTTTAACATACCTTTCCAAACGGATTTCGAAATGCACTGAAAAGAAATTTTTTGTTTAAAATATACGTCAATTTCGTGGAATATTAATGCGTACCACATCGTCTATGTGATCGTCAGGTGCTATTTTTCTATCAAGAGTTTTATTTAATTTTCCTAATAATAACATTCTATATGACTCATCTTCCATTAGTTTTCGCAATCGATTTAGTTTCAGCCAACCAACCCCTTCACCAGCTATTACTTGATTGATAACATCTTTTAAAAATGCCTGGTTTTCTGAATTGCTGTGAGATCTTTCTTGATTTTGTTGTCTTTGAATTTCCTCCTGAGTTTGTCTAGGAGCCGAATGTTTAATTAGTGGTGTACGTTCTACCAAAGCTTTTCTTCCCGGAAAAGCATCAAAAACTTTTCCAGCTTGTTGTGCCCCCTTAGATTTTACAGGTTGCTGTTGTTTTTGTTGTTTATCTAAACAAAATTTAAACTGTTCACTTTTTCTTATAAAAAAAAGTAGTAAATCTTACTTTTACTACCAAAAAAGTCAGAAAACATATTAGTAGTTGTGGAAGCGATACCATTCAAATCACTTCCAATTGAAGACAAAAAATCTCTACCAGTACTTTGAATCATATTATTTTGATTTTCAGCTACCATAGATGAGTTAGAACTATTTGTTCCCGGTGTATGTTTCATTAAACCCTTTTTTGTAGCAGCTTCTTTTGCAGTTTTAGTTATGTCTCCTAATGTAGATTTTCCAACATATGTTAAATCATCGAATGTATTTTTGCTAACATCTGCAGCTTGTTTGGAAACTTCTATAGCTTGTTTAGATGCTTCCTCTGCTTGTTTTTTAACATGAAGCGTTAACTGTGTTTTAAAATTACTATATTTAGTTTACTGATAAAAATTAAAGAATTGCTGTACAAGGCATGAATGTCATAACAAATAATCAAATATAAAAAAAAATAGTTGTATCCTGTTCAAATCAAATTTATATGAGTGTATAATCTTAAAATGAGCGATGATTCAAGATCAAAAATTTGTTAGATTATTAAACTTCTTGGTAGATTATTAAACTCAAACAAAATATTCAATTTTCTAAAGTTTTCTAAACGTTTTTATGTTTAAAAAATAATATATGAGGAAAATGATCTAGAAAACAAAGAGTATATAATTAAAATTAGTTGAATTTAATCACTGAAAATGTGAATCAATATCAGTTATATTCGATTAAAAATATCCGCCACATTTAGACTAATTTCTTTGACAACCAATAGTTCGAGATGTGAACTTTTCTAACGATATCTGATTGTGCATTATAGCTTTTACAAAATTAACAAAAACTACAAAAAAAAATATGCTTGTGCATAAAAAATATCATTTTTATTGATTAGTGACGCAATAAAAATTAAATTAAATGTTAGACGTGATAAATCTATTCAATCGTTATGTTATTGGACTAATGTTCATTCTGCTCCGTCTTAGTACGTGAAATAGATATAATGTAAAATTTTGTATAAAGTATGATATGAAATTATAACTATTAGATGTCAAGTGCATAAGAAGCGATATTGAATATTTCTATGTCACGCAACGTACGCAATGTTTACCTTATCAATTCGACTTAGGCTTGTTTCTTCCAGTGATTCAAACTATGGTAAACCAAAAATTACATTAAACTCGAATAATTTTGTGTTTTGCAAATTATTTGCTTTAGAACTGAGTTCATTAAAATGGTTTTTTTCTGTATATACATATGTTGAACTTACCTTATCAACGTGTGCTAAAAGGCCTTCTTGACTACTCTGCCGCGTTGTTTCTCTAACTAATTCTTTTGCATGTGAAGCAATATTTTCAAATAGAGATCCTTGCGAACCTTGACGGTCAGTTCCCATAAGTTGATGCTTTGGAGGACTACCTGCACTTGAACCTGAACTTGACATATGTGTTAAATTTTTTATTTGTTTTTTTCCTAAGTCTGGACTAAGTATTTTCTAAAATCAAAATTTAAATTGTTTACAATATCAATTCAATTGAAATTAATTAATTACTTGTGATATACTGTGTTTATCACTCTCTGTCTGATGAATAGTTTTTGGTGTTGCAGAATTGTTATTTTCTTTTTGAAAACTTTCGGAATGATCGGACGAATATTTTTTTCCTCCGCTTGGTGACAGCGGAACTTCTGTATCTCTTAAAAAATCTGGGGAACTAGAATTAGATCGACTAGATGATGACGAATGAGCCGAATCATGTCTTTCTTCACCAAGTGTTCCTAATTTATCTTGCATTCCATCCGGATATTGCAAAGAAGAAGGCGGGTGATAAACAAGACTTGGGTCAAGATTGGATGACATTGTCTAAATAATATAATTTAAAAAGTGCCGTAAAAAAAACATAATAATTTACTTCCGGAGTCTGATGATGATGATAAACTCCAAATACATCCTGCACACTTGGTGAAAGATCGGACGAAACCATTTCCGATACAAAGTCACTTAGTGAAGAATACGAAGAGCTTGAACTCTCTGCTCCTTCAGAATCTGATCCACTTTCATCAGTTCGTTGACATTCCATTTTTTGCAGACACCTTAATGCTCCATTTAAAGAACTTCCGTCATCCCACACAGAAAAACGTATTGGGCTTAGCTCATGAGCAAACCATTTTGCTTTATCACCAACTTGAGTTGGGTCTAACATTCCCGTTTGAACACGTAAATATGCCACATTCGTTGGTGTTAGAGACCATTCCGCCAAAAATTCAACAGCTTGCGTCCTACAAAATCTATTTAAAAATGTTGTAGCACGAGGTCGCGATCTGAGAAAACTATTAATCTGGAAAGCAACTACTGGCCTTGGATAGAGTCGAAGAGTTCTAGTATGTTCCGTAAAATTCGCCAAAGTATTTTGTGAGTTAAAAAATCTGACCTACAAACTAATATATTAGAAAATGTTTATAAATTTTAATTATAAACGTTTACCATAGCTACTCTCGTTGCAACATCAACAGAGTCAATATCACTGCCGTAAACAAAAGGATTTAAAGGAACTGAAGGGCTTGGTTGTCGGGAATGATCTGATTGAGCAGAAAATGAGTTTTTCTTGTGTACAGTTGCACTTCCCAAATCTTGTAACGGTGTTTTGATAGAAGAAACACTATATATTTTGATTAGAGATTTTTTTTTTTAAATTACAATAATAATTAATACCTTAAGACAGGAGGTTGTTGCAAACTATCTCTTATTGATGGTAACAGTGTTTGAGAACTATTAGCTTGATTTGTAGTCATTGAACTCAAGGCCTAAGAGTAGATTTTAGAATTAATAATAAAATTACGTGATTTCATTTCTTAGCTTTTACTAATTCAAATAAGTTTTAACATTTTATTTAGTAGCATTTTATGTTGTTAAAAATATGTTAATTTTTTCCAAAAAAAATGTTCGATTAGAATTCTAGGTTATTTGAGATAAATTTTAATGGCATCAAACTTAAAATGTATCTTACTCATAATCGCTATACGTTATTGATATGAAAGATATAAATTATTTTCTATATCTAATATAGTCTTTGATTTTGTATATTTGTATAAGTTTACGAATTCTTGGTTTGGTAATCAGACACAAATTAAGCCAAAAAAAATTAAATCCTGGTATATACATTTGTTAAGGAATACAAAATCATAGCAAATTACATAAAATATGCTGTACGAAGAATTATTAATAATAATATAAGAATTCATTCGAGATATTATATTAAAACTTATGATTTAGTTCAATTAGTTATAACTAAATAGTTTGTCCTTCCCTTTTACAAAAGAAATATTTAAAAACATTAGATTCCTCTTTCTTCTAGCTATTAACACGTTAATTGCGACTCTAATTTTCTTACACTCTCCGATCAGATTTTACGTAAATATAGAACATGCTAAATAAATATAAATTATTTTTATGTTTAGATAATTGTCGTTATTTCATTATACGACATACTTTGACATTTCCTCGGGAATGGGAATGAATTTGTAAGACAACATTATAGATTTTGTTTTAAATCTCAATCAATTGTTGATTTTTTACAAAAAAAAAATTAAAATGTTGATTTTCACAAATCTTTCCACAGAATATAAGAGCTGATCTACGACTACAAAAATAATATATATAAACTTCGAAAATAATTCAAAAAATTCTTTGAAACCAATACAAAGTTATTTGTGAGAAAAATAGCTAGATATCTTAGCAAGAAAGGTGTAACTTAAATGTACAGGAAAATCTCGTTTAATATGTTTTAATACAATGACTTAAAAACTCTCTATCTATTGTTTCAACATTATATAAATTTGTATTATTATTTCTTAACGTCGGTCTCTACGAGCCCACATACTACTTAACGTGTTAAACTCTAGAAAAAATTTGTCCTTAATTGATTAACTATAAGATCCAGTTTATTTTGATTTATTATTAGCAGCAGAATATAAAATATATTCCAATTTATACGAAATTTATTATATTTTGTAAAAAATTTAATAACTTGAAGCAGTAAGCAGAGTAACCTTCAAGCAGAAAATTAGTTATTGTGAGAAAATAAAATACAGACTATATATGATATTTGTTCTAAATATTTCAAATTAACCAATGCCCAATAAGTCAACAATTGTTTCGTTAAGTAAATTTTTCCTGCACAACATATTTATAATTCCGAATTTTCATTTGAATTAACGTTTTAATAATTATTTTCTTATACATTGTATTAATAAATTTAGCCAATAAATGATTTTAATGATTTAACCAAATTTGTCAAAAACAAAACAATCGCACAAGAAAATAAAAATATATAAAAAGATAAAAGCCAGGAAAATTTTTAGTGTGGAAATTAAAGGAAAATAATAATAATATTTACAACCTCTCCTTTAAGGTCCATTTGTTGCATAGTCTTTTTAGATTTTGTGTTTTTTTTTATAGATGACAGCAGAAATGAAAAATAGAAAAAATAGTGTTACAAGAAACTAATTGTAAAAGAATATAAATATAAAAGTGTGTGTTTTGTTTTCTTTTTACAAATTGATAATTATTTACCCCAAAATAAAAGAACTATTTAATCCTAATTACCTGTTTCAAATGATTTTTTAGAATTGTTCCTTCTGGTTCAGGTAGATTAGGTATTTCTTCTGCGCCACCAGTTGGTGGTGATAATTTAGTTGAATCTAAATCTATTATCCATATATCATCCGGTAACCTATATAAGTAATTTATCATAAATTTACATAATTTATTAATAATTTAAAGGATTTTAGTTACATAAAATTTTTATTTTTATATAAAAGAAATGAAGCTGGCACTCCAATCACAAAAGGTGTTGGTGCTAGTAATAATTGTTCGGCACAACTCATACATGTTGGTAATAATGGAATAACAGGGAACATATATTCCAGAGGATAAAGCATTGTCACAAATGCCATTACGGACATTGATAATGCATTATAATCACGTGACTGAAATAATACTTTATTTTCTAAAATAATTAGTGTTAATACTTTAAGACATGTATCCACTCCTAATAGTTCTAAAGGCAGATGTAATGGAAAATCTACTAAAGAAAATCGCGTATGATCTGGTAAAGCGAAAAGTAATGGTTCATGAACAGACGGCGATAAAACTTCCATCTAGAATAATTTATAAATTTTATATAGAATACATTAATAAGTATGAGTTGGACAAACTTCAATTCTAGATGATCCTGGTATTGGTACAGGTGCAGAAAGAAATCTTAAAATCCATGTTTCAATTTCTTTAACATCATGCAATACAATAGATGGTGTCGTATCTGTTGAATGGCCAGTTAGAACCGTCCAAACATTATCTCTATGATAAATTGTATACTAAAATTTCTATGAACAAAAATATATATAATTTACCTTGCTACTTGCTTAGAAGCTCCAACTTTCCCAGGACTTGAGGATACATTGCACGCATCAATTAATTTTTTCAATATCAAAAGACATTCCCGAAAAGTTGTAAAAAATGAATGATGTGATATAATGCATAACGTAGTTAATGAGTGATTACGTAATCTTGCACGTTTTCGTGAGGCTTTTGGTGACGATGAATGGCTTCCACCTGATTCTGAATCTGGACACAAAGCAGAGACCCCTAACTTTGATGATTGATGGGCTGGACCCGTTTGTTGCATATAGTTCTTTTTACTTGAACAATCACGATCTGAATCACTTGGTGCAATATTGCTTCTATGATCACTAGAAAAAAGTCAAATATTTTTATTATCCATTTAAATTAAATTTAATAAATATAAACTTACCTGCTAAATGCAGAGTCAGAACTTCGTTCCATACTTTTGCGCCACGACTCTCTTCGCAAAGCAGAATTTCGCCTTCCTTTAGTTTCTGGTTGAGATTTTGTACTCACTACCACTCTTTCAATTGGTCTATAAAAGTTTATACATATCCCATATCTTGTTTTTCCTGCAAAAAGTATATATTTGTATATTTTTAATTAAATTATTGAAAAAGAATAACTTTTATGTAATTTCAAACTAAGAAAATTATGCTATAATTACCAGAGTCCTTATCCGTTAATGTAAAAACAAATGATGATGCATCGCGTAGAGCAGCACCAGTACGTCGTGGTCCAACACTAACACAGCCTTCTGGTTGACAAAAGTACACCATATCTAAAGGTAATGGAAAATCAGCATGATCTGTAGGAGGATATCTTCTCAATAACTCTGGTATCTAAGAAAATATGATTAATACAAACACTGTTATTGAATAATATATATGGATAGAATTTACTTGAACTGGTGGATTTTTATTTCCTGGAGATACTCGGCTTGGTGCACTTCTACTTCCAACTATTGCTAAATAATCAACCAGTCTTGGACATAAAAATTGACGTTGTTGATCCATTTTTTTTATATTTCTGTTATTTAATAATAAAATATAAGTTACATTTGATTTCATTTTACTTTTTTTATACAATTTAATTGGTTAGTTATATTAGTTTTAATTAAAAAATTGTGAAAGTTGTTATAAATGAAGAACTATGAAAAAGGGAAAATTTTACGAGAACCAACACGGAAAAGGGAAAAGCATTACGCAAAATCTAATACAAATTGTTAACAGAATAATTAATAAGAAGAAAAACTAAAAAACTATTTTACTTAGAAGCAACGAGTTATTCCTAATCTTTATCAATAGTTTTAAATTTCAATTAAGGAAACATATATGTAGATTTCGTACAAATATTTCTGGTCAAATTTTTGGGCGAATTTGTTTTAATTTTTTCTCCTGCTTGAAAAAATGGAGCCAACGACATAGTAGTATTTTTCACAGAATTCCAAAGGACGTAGCAGTGTTCTTTTCAAAAAACCTGATGTATGGTAACCTCTTGATTCAAGTTCTGTCTGTTGGTATTTATTTATAATTTTTTTTTTTACGTTGACGCTGGAATATCAATTTAAATTATTCCCATTTCTCATATATTTTCTTTTAATTTTTTTTAACTTCAACTGATTGGCAACAACGGAGGAAAGTAGTAGTATTCTTTTCAAAGCGAGATGCATATGGTAGTCTCTTAATAGAAGGATGGTCTTTTATTATTTATTTATAATTTATATTGTTATATTGTACCATTTTTTTGCATACATTATTGACTAGAAGACATTCACTAATTTTCTCACAGTTTAGAATTGCCTGAAGTTCTATTAAGTTAATTTATTGTTGTTTTGTTTTGAATTAGCTGGTGGAGGGATAGGGAAGTAATGCAAGTGGTAATGAATTAATTTATGTTTTTCGTTTTAATTTTATTCCATCTCTACAAATTGTCTTTATTTTAAATTGAATTTTTATACTGATTGTACTAAACAGTTGTATCTAATAAATATTATTTATGTTGTTTGTGTCGATAATGGAAACATAAGAGCTCAATCCACTCTAGATACTAAATTTTTCCTCAGCAAGTGGAGAAAGTGCAAAAACTATCTTTATGATAATAGATATTTTCAGTTTTGTTGTATGTATACTATGTTCTTGTTTTGTTCATAATCTTTTATATATTCTACATTCTACAACACACTAACAACATTTCTCCTTTTGGTGAGCCAGAAATTTATGTTCGCTGATCCAGAGTAATCTTCAGAGCTGATGAGTTCCTATTTGCTGTATACGGAATGTCGGTTTGCGTTTGTTTCTAATGAGGATTAGATACTCAATTACTAACTAGTAATTACTGCGTCAATTAAAATAAAACCAATTTTTCCAGCTATTTTGTGTTTTTCTGTATTTAAAATTTAAGTGTTTAAATATACCAAGAAATTAGAAAATAGGAAAAAATTTGAAACGTACACTACTGTGCCATTTTTATTATTTGATGTATACTACTGAATCATTGATATATAAAGTGTGTAGTGTCAACAAGTTATGTTATATACCGTCAATTTTATGACCGATTCGTTTCATTTTTTTTTATAAATGGAGCATGAGAAAAATCGATAAAGTAAAAAAAAATATATATCACAAGGTCATGAATTATCTGCACTATATTCAAGTTTTTACAAAAGTATTCTATAATTAAATTGTAATTAACATAAGACTTCTTATCATCATTTTGTTATTTATATTTCAAAATATTGAAATAGATATTAAATAAATACAAAGATTAACTTACCACATTGCATTGCACCAAATTGCCACAGAAATATAATTAATTATTTTATACTTCTGTAATTTGAATTTCAATTAATTAACTTATAATTTGTGATCAACTGTTAAATTTAATTATTAATTTTAGTTTTTTATTAAATTATTTTCTATTAATTATGATTATTTTAAATTAAATTTCCACTATCACTTTTAAACACCAAATTCTGAATACTGACTGTACAAGGTACACATATTGAAATTATAATAAATTTTTTATAGAAAGCTATTTTACGCATGCGTTGATTAAATTTACTACAAAATTGTCACAATATACAAGAAGTGAAAAGCCAATTTTTTGCTTTCAAACTTATACTTTACATATTTACATTATTTACTATCTAGATAGAACATGCTTACTATTTTACATTACCTATCTATTTAAATTAAATTTTATATTTAAACATTTCAATCTGGAATTTAAGATATGATATGAAAAATATAAACCACCGCAGTTAACAATTTTTAATAGATGAACCAATCCTTAGAAAATGCAACGGTTTTCTGATTTTAACCCTAATATTTCAATACTATTTGTTCATCATATATAAAACAGTGTTACCAATTATAAAACTTTCCATAAATTTTCAACACATTAGGAATCACATCGCTACCTTCGGTTTAAAAAAAACACGTTTTTTAATAAGCTAATAGTTTTAATGAAAAGCCATATTTTGAACCAAATTTCATGGTTATATCCAGGAAAAGTGAAACGGAGTTCTCATTGTTGCAATGAAATTTTGCATTTTATATTGATAATTATAAAAAAAACCCATTTTTATGGCTTTTATGCAAACAAATGATTTCTTATTTTAAAATTTACAATAATCTTTAAAATATAATGTAGCATGTTAAATAGTATTCGAAATAATAAATGTTACCTTTATGAAAAAGATAAAAAGATATCTAATTGTCAGTTCTATAATTGGAGGTTTGGCAGATATTTTAGTATTTAATGCACTTGAAAACGTCATTTAATGTCAGGCAACGACTTTGAAAGGTAATGAAGAGCCGAAAAACATTGAATATGAAGTTTTTTGGATTCCCTGTAAAATTTTGAAAATGAGACTTAATACATTTTAACGGGGAGATTTTAACATTCCAATAACGACAAATCTAAGTACTACTACTTTTTCTTTGTTCCAAATAATCTGAAATCTGCCGACTCTCCACAATCAAAATATTGAATGTTTTGTTATGGCATTTCGATACTTTTATTTACCACAACACTTAGCGTTGAAACTATTTTTAAAAATAATTAATATTTAAATGGATATGTTCTTAAAATACATAATTTAATATTACTTAGTTTCAAATTGTTTTTAAATCTAACCAACCTTCAATGCATTGTAAAATTAATTCAAACTTTAAAAATTAAGTTTTTTTTCAAACTTAATTTTTAAAGTTTGCGATAAACATTTCAGTGAATCGATTAAAATCGGATACGTTACTTCTATAACCGTTTTTTTAATCAAATATTTTCGCATTGATTGCGAAAATATTTTCGCATTATTTGTGCATAAGAAAGATATTTTCATCTGTTTATTTTTTCCCTGTTTTCCTTTGGTTGAATACCCGAGAATTAATGGATGAATACAGCATAATTTTCTGACTTTGAGAAGAAAATAACAATATTTTTACAGTTTAGGTCTATAAAATACTAGGAAGCCATAAATTTTATGTTCATTATTTTGTTAAATATTTTCTTGAACAATTTTCTGAATTGAAATTACGAAATATATAATTTTGTCATTTTACTTTCTAGATTTTTATAATAGTTTAGAAGTTACGCATTGATAACAGAATATACTTCATTTATGCATTGCATTGATATCAGTATAACAATTTTGAAGAAAATTTTAGAATTGATTAGAATAACTATTCTGAAATGTTTTTAAAAATATATTTACTAACGATTAATGTTAGATTTGCATTATGATGAAAATCTTTTTCACAAAACTTCTTTTAGAGAGCATGATATACCATCATTTTATAGGAAATTTATAGTAAAATTTATGGCATAAAATTATTTTATAAATATATTTACTAAAGAAATTGTAAGATATTTTATAACAAAATAAATTAACTACATTTACATACTTCAAAATATATTAAAAATTATATTTAAATTTCTCATCACATATAAAATTTTAATACTCAATAGGGGATTTTTTATAGGAGGTTTGCCGAGATTGTTATCAAACAATAGATATATTTTCATGCAGCCGACCGCTGGATGAAGATATTGATTATGCGTAAAATCCCCATTTGGAAAAGTTTTGTAGATGTGCTTGTCACAAAACTGCATTTCTTCATAATTCATCATAATGAAAATTAATCATACTTAATTAAAGTACAATAATATTTCAGAATATGAAGCGCTGAATGTGGTTAATAATTTTTTGATTTCCTAAGTTTACTGAACGCCCCAATGTTTATACTCTCTAATTCTATTCTGACACTGACAACGTGTGTTCGAGACTAATAAATTGAGTAGTCTAGTTGTCTAGCAATAGTATGTTTTGTTTATTTACTTATAACTTTTCAAATTTCAATTTAATTCTAAATCATCCAAATTGTACAAAAAAAAAAGTTTGCTTTAAAATTAATAGTAAAAATTTAATTTTTAATCTAGTTTCTAAAAATGTTCAAAAATACTTTCCAGTCAGGATTTTTATCTATTTTATACAGTATTGGAAGCAAACCGCTACAAATATGGGATAAAAAAGTTCGTAATGGTCATATTAAACGAATTACAGATAATGATATTCAGAGTTTAGTTCTCGAAATTGTCGGTACAAATGTTAGCACGACATTTATTACATGTCCAGCTGATCCAAAAAAAACTTTAGGAATAAAATTACCTTTTCTTGTTATGATAATAAAAAATTTAAAAAAATATTTCACATTTGAAATTCAGGTTAGTTGAATGTAATGAAAATTAATTATATTAATTTACAATAAATAATTTTCTTATAGGTTCTTGATGATAAAAATGTTAGAAGACGATTTAGAGCAAGTAACTATCAATCTACGACTCGAGTTAAACCGTTTATATGTACAATGCCAATGAGATTAGATGAAGGTTGGAATCAAATACAATTTAATTTGTCAGATTTTACAAGAAGAGCTTATGGAACAAATTATGTTGAAACACTTAGAGTACAAATTCATGCAAATTGTCGAATACGAAGAGTTTATTTCTCAGATCGTTTATATTCTGAAGATGAATTACCACCTGAATTTAAATTATTCTTACCAATACAAAAACCACCACCAAAGAATTTAAAAGAAACATGTACTTAAATTTGTAGAGAGTATTTAGGAACATAAAATTAACAGATTATTATGCAACAATTTATATAAACTTAATTTCAAATATGTCGTAATTTTTTTTTTTTTATATATATTAAATTTTATATAATATATGACATTTTTTAAATTTATGGTTCAAATTTCAAATATCAAAATCCACAATATTTTTGTCATTGTATTTTTCTGTAAAATTTCCTTTTTAAATAAATTTATAACATTAGTTTATGCTTTACATTCACATAAATAAAGTGATAAATTATAATTATATTTTCAACTTTATTAATGTTAGGTAATTTTTAATTAATAACAAGTAAACATAATTTAGGAATATGCAAATTCAATGTAGGCAGACTCAAAATATTGTTTTTCATAAACATATTGTACGTGATATGATTACATTTGTTGATAAAATATTTTAATAAAAATGGTTGTGAAGAAAAGGATATTATTGCAAGTAATTTCCTAAATATAAATAAGGATTGAGAAGTTTTTTTAGTTTTCCATTACTTCAGTAGTCCATTTTCTTATTTTTTTTATATAATTGCACTGTATTTTCAAGACTATTTACTAAATATTGATTCATCACAAAAAATTTGAAAAGGTGTAAGTACATAATTAAACTTGCAATAATTTGAAAAACAGATTGTCTTACTTTTGTTAATACAGAGGAAAATATATTTAAAAAATATCGATTTTGTTGTTATTTTATGTTATTTTCTACTAATCAAAATATTTCTTGTGCAAAATATTTCTCATCACAGAAATATTATTGATTAAACTTTTTATTTTCACATATTTAATGCTTGCTCCGAAATATTCTTTAATATACTAATTTTAAAAATATATTGAATTTAACAATTTTTTTTAATTTCTAATATATATTTTAATATATGTATATTTTTATAAGAATGAATCATTTTTATATGAATATATACCGAAATTTATAATACAGATTTTTTAATATCACGTGTTTTTGCACGTTTCTATAAATACTTATTTTTAATTCAGCCTGCGTAACAATATTTTAATTTCTTATCTAATACAGTTGAAATGCAATCCAGTGAAGTTCAGTTTATGTTTTAACATTTAAGTATTAAAATATTTGATTAAATTGTCATTTTATCAACTAAAAAGAATTAAAAGGTAAGCTTATTAGTGATTGTTTTATATAAAACTAAAAAAAAATATGACTGTGATTTTAATTAATTATTTTATTTAAATGAACAGAATATTTTTACTATGATTAAAATTATTTATGTAGAAAAGATTACAAAGCCAAAAATTAATTATATTTTCATTAGGTTTGGAACCTAATGAAAATATAATAAACAATATTAAATAAACTTAATTACATTATAGATAAGTGCAAGTGTAATAGCTTTAAAGTTTTTTTTAAATATTTACCTTTTAAATATTTTATAGTAGCTAAATCAATTCGTTGCAATCAATATAATGAAGAGCAAATTCAGCAGCTTTTATAATAAATTAATGAATTTAAAATTTTTGGAAATTAATAATTCTTAAATACGCTAGAAAATAAAAAGTACGAAAGACATATGGGAATAAAGTAGCAAGTTTCTTTCAACAAAACTTTTTTTTTAAATATATATCATTATTTGCTAATACTATAAAATAGACTAATAATATATTTTCAATGTCGGGTAGGAATACAAAAAAAAAAATACATTAGATTAGAAAAATACAATTTTTTTCCTTTTTAATAATTGCACCAATAATAATTTTTTATATTGCTAGAAAAACTAGCGATGGCAGATGAGAAGACTACAGTAACCAATGCTACGGTTTCAGACTCAGCATATTCAAATAGTTGCAGCAACAGTCAATCGCAATCGCAAAGCAGGCACGTAGTTTTGACTTTTTTTTAAAATTATTGTTTATATTTCTGGGCATTACTTTAATTCATAATTTACTTTATGCGAAAGAGTTTTTAATCAATTAAGATAAGTAGCATACTTAATATTTATGTATGTAACAATTGTTTAAGTTACGATTACTACGTTTAGTACGAAAACCTTCCTACTAAATATAGTAATCGTAACTTAAAGAATAGTTAGTTATGTAAAAAAACTGAAAATGCAAAAAATTAATTGAGCTATTAATATTGTTTATTGAATTGATATTATGTAATATATTTTTATGAAATTTTGAGAAATTTTTTACTCAATATTACATATAACAAAAAATAAAATATGGATAGAAGGTTTTAGATGGCATAATATTTAAAATTCCCTCTTCTCGGCCCTGATCCAGTAGGGTTGTAGGGTCATATAACTTAGTAGATAATATTTAAAACAAACTTAAAATCTTTATTTATAGTAAACTCCTTTTAACCCTGAACCCAAAAATCTAGGCAGTTCGAGTGCAAAAACAATTTTTTTGCTTAATTTTAATTTTTTGCTTAATTTTAACTGCTTATTTTTAATATTCAATTTTATAATTTTTTTTTTACAAAATGAATAAAATGCCACATATTACCTGAGATATAAAAAGTATTTGCATGTTAAAATTTTTGAATGAAATTCAAATTTTACCTAAATTTAGTTTTAAAGAATTATTTATTAGTTAAATGGAAGTTAAAAGGCGAGATGATCGTAAAGATTTTTTTACCTTCTTGGGATTATCCTAATTGTTTAAAATGAATGTTTGAAGAAAAATTAATGAATTCTTTCATGTTTAATTCAAAACAAAATAATACTTTAGTATTTTGTTAATATAAAATTATTTGGAAAGTGTTTAAATCGACTTAATGATAAAAATATTTTTGCAATCCTAAATAATACTTAATTTTAAAAAAATTATGCTGTCAAGATATTTAAATTTCACTATTTTGTAACAACTTTAAATATCTCGATTTAAAAATATATTGTCTAGAAACACTTTAAAAATGAATGACTAATTTCTTCCTTTTCCTTGAAATTTCAATGCGAACCTGAACTTTAACCCGAACCAATAAAAAATATCCCAAAATTTTGCGGTTGCGCATCTCAGATAGAAATATATGTATAATCGAAAAGTAATTATAAATTAATTTAAATACAAAATTTAAGATTCTTCAAAACTACAGATTTCCGAATTTCACCGATACAATTCACTGATACCGCGAAATTATACTGATTTAAATTACATTTCTAACACCAATTTACTATAAGTTTTTAACATTTTTTAAGCAAACGAACTTAGTTTTTTCATTAACGGGTGCCAATTTTTAATACGTTATAATTGGGTCACACATTATTTTTTAAAAGTATTTCCTGTTTATCTCAGTAATTTAAGTTAGCGATTAAGTGCAGTGGCATAAGATTGGTATTATATAAGATAATATTATATTGCACAACAAAATATTTAAATTTAGTTAAATTTTTATTTTTTTAGTCGGAGCTCAAAATCTCGTTTAAGTGGAAGTAATTCGTCTGGTAGTAGTGGATATGGTGGAAATACATCAAAACCAGGCAACAAGTAATTTTTATATATATTTATTTATTATTGATTTCCTTATTTAGAAAATACTGGTTTGTGTAATTGAGATATTTTAGTTAAAGTGAAATATATATCTACTTTTTGTACCCTTTGTGATGGATTGAATATTATTTTTTATAGATTGCTAATTATTTTTCAATCATAGTTCTTAAAAAGTATCTAAGTGTTATTGCATGGTTATCCACGTAATCAAATTTTATACCTTTTACTATCTTTGTCTGGTAGTTTTAGATTAAAAATGTAAGTGTAACCCGACCGCTATAGTGGTCTTTACTTACTTCCTTCAACTCAGTATCAATACCATAGTAATCAAATTACTTGTGGGAATAAATTTGGTATAATTAAAAGATTTGGCATATTTAGCATGATTGTGGAAAAAAAATTTTTAAATTCGTAAAATATTTCAATTCAATTTGCATACTCATGTACCTAATACCATGTTGCGGTATTTAATACCTTGTTGCGGGAAATATGAGGCTCGAAAGTCAAAGTGAGGAACAAGAGTTCTGTGATTATTTAGTTAGTAGAAAATTGTTGAAGGAAGCTGAAATTCTTCTTAAAAAAATATTGTACTTCGATTACTAAAACGCAAAAACAATTTTCACATACTCTTTTAAACAAGTCAATCTCAGTGAATTTTTAAAAATGGATTAAAACGAATTTCGTGTAGATAAAAATGAATTTCGTGGACTGACACAGTATTTTCGTTTTTTTTAAAATTATTTTCAAATCAACACTCGAAATTCGTTTTTATCCATTTTTAAAAATACACTGGGATTGACGTGTTTAAAAGACTGTTACACGTAAACTAAATAAGATATCGACTTGAAATTTTATATATAGCCTAGTAAATGATTTTAGAGGTAAAAATTACCTACTTAACACCTCTGCATTACCTGCATCACAGGTCGTCCACGTAAATATCAATCTGCCCTCGTAGATACTGAAAATGTTGCGCAAAATTTGATACTAGAGAATGCTCAAAAACATAGCAAATATTATCAAATGCTAGTGAATATACTCAACTATCGTTTTCAACCTACTAGATCAAGCATACAAACTTCTGGATCCAGTGGGAATCAGATTTGAAGGTAAAATTTAGTAAAGTTGGAGCGCACTAATGTTTAGTATTTAGTTTTGGTAAAATAAAAATCATATATTTAATTTATTTTAAAACAAATTCCTCGTGTTCTATAATTTATATAATGGTGTAATATTTTAAATAAACTAAAACTTCTTAAAAATTGGAATTTTTTTTGCGACCCGCGTAACTACAATCGTTGCTTATTTGGCCCATGTTAGGTTCTAAATTTGACGTGCTTATACTAGAAACTAGAGTATATTAAGTATTACTGACTTAAAGTTTTATTCATACTACCCCCTTTATGTACTTTGTTTATACTTTGTTTAGTGAAAGCGTATTACAAAAAACCAAAAGAGATAAGGAAAAGACACGGAAAACCAAAAAAGTAAAAGTAAATATACCAAATGGAACTACAGAAAATTTACAGAACATCAGAAACATTGAATGCAAACCAGAACAACCTAAATTAGAATTGGGTAAATAAAACATACAAATAATGATAGTAGTTAGAATTATTATTTTCATTTACATTTCCCAGATCAACAATGGCCTGAAGAAAATACTGGTACAACACTTAAGAATTCAAATAATGAAATTTACTCTCAAATTCCATTAATATCAACAGGTTTGAATCCAAATTCTAATAGAAAATATATAATAAATTAAACCATAATTGAATTTTAAAAATAAAAAGTGTCCAAGTTTCTCTTTTTCTGTAAAATTAAAATGTTCTTTATTTCGACGTTATATAATTGCATTTTCTAATAAAACTATTTTTGAATTTTCAGTTGCTCATAGTCCACCTGTTACAAACGCTGATACTCAAGAAAGCTCTGTAAAAATTGACGATATAGGAAAACCAGATAAATTAAAAGAGGTATTACTAATAAATATATGTACATATACTTATAAAATAGTTATAAGACTCTAGCTTCCGAATTGATGAACAAAGTTATTTGTGTTATCATTTTAAACCCATTAAAGTTTCTCTGACATTGTAAAAATCACATTTTCTAGAAATTAAAATATCTTTCGTCAAAATAATATAAATAATAACTTAGTTCTAAAAATAATATAATATACTTTTTAATATTTTAGGATGGATTTATGTGTGTTATTTCCATGCATGATGGAGTTGTATTATTTACAACACCTAGTATTACTGATTTACTTGGATTTCCTCGAGATATGTGGTTGGGAAGATCATTCATTGATTTCGTTCATCCAAAAGATAGATGTACTTTTGCACATCAAATAGCAACTGGTATCCCAATTTCAGAAAATAAAGGAAATTATCAAAAAGATTTACGATATTCATTATGTGTTCTATTGCGTAAATATCGTGGATTAAAAAATGGTGGTTTTAATATTATTGGTAAAACTGTAGTATACGAACCATATCGACTTAGTTTAAATTTTCGTGAGGTTCCAGAGGAATTTAAAAATGAAAACTCTATAATAATGAATGATGCAAGTATGCTACTTGTAATAAGTGCTACAGTAATTAAATCATCATTTAAAAGTATGAAAAATTCATAATAATTTATAAATAAAAATTGATTTTTTTTTATTATTATTTTTATTAATTTGCAAGTTCCAAATGAAATGATATCAACAAAAAGTCCAAAATTTTCTATAAGACATACTGCCGCTGGAATTATTACACAAGTTGATAGTATAGCTGCACCAATTTTAGGATTTTTTTCCCAACATATGATTGGAAAATCTATTTTTGATTTTTATCATCCATCAGATTTTCATTTAATTAAAGGTATATATCAATCTATGATTGAAAAGGTACAAATTCCTGGTGGAAAATACTTCAGTAAACCATATAGATTTTTGACACAAAATGGCTGCCATATAATGTTAGAAACTGAATGGACCAGTTTCATTAATCCATGGACTAGAAAACTTGAATTTGTTGTTGGTAATCACCGTGTATTTCAAGGTAATTTAAAATGTATTTTTATTTAATATGAGATTTTATTTTGGGAATAGATTACCTTAATAAATGATCAAATATAAATAATACTAATTTAGGGCCACGAAATTGTGATGTATTTCAAATTTCTGAAACAACTGAACTTCAAAGTGCTGAAGACGCACACGCAAGTAATTTATTTAAAGAACAAATATTAAGATTACTAGCTGAACCTTTAGATCGACCAAGCAACACAGTTAAACATGAAGTATCGAAAAGATGTCAAGCATTAGCATCATTTATGGAAAGCTTAATGGGAGAAGTTACAAAATATGATTTAAAAATAGATTTACCACAAGAAACAGAAATTACAATCTCAGACAGAGGATCTGTTATGTTAGGTGAAATATCGCCTCATCATGATTACTGTGAAAGTAAAAGTTCTTCGGAAACACCACCTAGTTATAATCAACTTAATTATAATGAAAATTTACAAAGATTTTTCAATAGCAAGCCTGTTACAATTCCAATACATGATCAAATAGAAACAGAACTCAATGCAAATACGAAAAATGATCATAAAAAAACCATAAATTTTTTTCGTGAAAGTAAATCATATGGAAATTTAACATTAAGAAATAATAAATTTGAATCGATAAACTTTTCAAAAGTTACTTGTTTACCATTGTTAACCGAAGATTTGTTACTAAAACATAATGAAGAAATGGAAAAAAATATGCTTAAAAAACATAGAGAACAACGTTACCGTTTTGTTGAAAAAGGTAAAAAACATCATGAAAAAGATCAAAATCACGGAATAAAGAGAAGTGGATCATTCAGTAGAGAGAGAGAAGCCCACAAAACTACAAAACATCATCATGCTACTTCAAATCATAGAGAAATTACAGACTTAAATAATATAAAACCATTTACAAATTTACGAGTAATGACAGATCAATCTTCAAAAAATTTTAACTTATGGTCACCATTTTCTGTTAGTTTTAATACCAAACAGAATCCAAAGAATCTTCATACAAATACATTTGTTTCGTCACCATGTCTATATCCGACACTCTACTATATTCCAAAATCTAAAACCTCACCATCAATGGATGAGAATCGACAAACATCAATGTCATATCCAATTCAATGTATGACAGATATATTATATCATCCGTCTGCCTTTTATGCACAACGAAATACATTATATCGTCCGATTTCTCTACAAAAAATTTCGGAATATTTGGACTGGCCTGAGCAGAACAATATATCAGTTAAGGTAAAATTGCAAACAATATTTATATTATTATTAATATTGTATCGATCATATACCACTGTAGAACAATTCACTAAAACAGCCATCACCAAATCCATGGATTATTAGCGAAAACCCAAAAACAAATTTACAATGTAATCGAAGAAATCATTCATCATCACAAGCTACTTCTTTAAAAGCTGAAACAGGATCGAATATGGTAAACTTAGACATAGTTTTAAGCTAAAACTCGATTATACAAATAAAGTTAACTCACATATAAAATTTCAAATATTTAAGGAAAAAAAAGAAAATAATGAACTGTGTGATGACAATGATGAATCTAGTTTTTCCAGTTTTAGTTCATCATTTTTAAAAACTGATGATTCTTCGGATTTTGCTCAAAAAAATAATACCCATACAAAAAAACTCCAGGTAATAAATTCATTTGATTGATATAATCCAATATAATATTATGTACTTTTATTTATGGGGAATTATTCCTGGTTTAAAGAATTCTTCTAATTTAACGCAAAGATTTTGGCGACGACCAGAACCACCATGGTTAAATAATGTTGCCATTACATCTGAACTAATTTACAAATATCAAATTAAAACCTCTAATATGTCAGACATACTTTTAAATGACCTACTATTATTGAAACATTTACAACAGGTAAATTAAAAATTAATCAAGATTATAGAATTTTAATTCCCAAATTATTATTTTTAGCCCATTTTAGTAAATGATCAGTTGGATCAATTGTATCTTGATTTAGAGTTTGAAGGATTCTCAGCTAAGTTATATCTGCAAGATTCACCATCAGAAAGTAGTAATCCGGAATATGAATGTATATTTCCAACAACTAAATAAAATATTTGAAAAAGTTTGGCATTTAGTGTTCTATGTTGATCTGTGACTGTGAATATTACAATCAAATAGTATACGCTAATTTTTCAAATCTCATTTTCATCTTGTGTATTTCTATATTAGCTTTTGGATATCGCATGTCGGTGTGCTTTTTGCTATTTATTCTAAATTTAAAATGGATTAATATATAAGTTTTAATAGTTTTTAATATTTCATATTTCTGGAAATAATCATGTTTGTTATTAGAATAAAATATTCCTAAAAGCTCAAAAAAAAACATTATAATTTATAATCAACCATATTTATTTAATCTGTAAAATTCATAATTTAACATAATAAAACTTGGTTTTTAGAAGATAAATAAATATAACTAGATTATCAGGTGCTTTTTTTTGACATAATTTTGCAGCTTCACCAATTATAAACAAAAAAACATGTATGGTTTGTATAAAATTTGGAGATGTAAATTTGAGCTATTGCGCCATTGGAAGGAGAAAAATACATAATAAAAACGTTTTCTAATAACAAATTGCACGTAGTTGATTTTGTGACACAAGAATCACGTTGTAAAGGACTTCTGCGCTGCTGCTGATATTATTAAATTACGCAAAAAATAGATTTTTTATCAAATTTTTTCAATTAAAATGTTTTTTAAGACTGAGCTAACATACATATATGGATTGACAATACCATTTGGTGGGTTACAATAAAAACAAGGAAGTGTTTAAAAGTAAGTAATAAATTATTTACAAAAATTATCAAAACAAACATAAATTTAGATACCACAGCTGGTTTTCGGATTAATTTAAATCGAGTAATACTACTCAATTTACTTTCGAACCTCTTTAAGAATCTAGTGTCAAATCAAATCGAAAATCTCTTTCGTTTAGGATCATAAATCTAGTATTTTTGAGAATCAACTTGTATTTCATTTTCAATTACTGAAAGATATAATTAATTACATCACAATTAAAAAATTTAGAGTTATTACTTACAACAATTTATTGAATTTACTGTATATAAAATATTATTATTGATTTACAACTTATGTACTATATTTTCGTTCTTGGTTATTCTAAATCAGTTTGTATTCATATTAAATTTAAGTGTATTTTTTTAGTATTGATAGTCTATATGTTTATTATCATTCTTATTTGTAAAATAATTGAATTTAAAAAAAAAAGATTATTTATGATGATAGTAATTAAATTGACTTCCATACTTTAAACTAATTATTTTGAAGATTATATTTATATTTAATTAACATATTGATATTTTTAAACCAAAATTTTTAGTATCGTTATTTGCAATATCAGAAAAATATTTAACTTGATCAAGAAAAATACAAACCAAATTTCCTTAATCAATTTAATTAATATTTGCCTACAAAATGTTTAAGGCAGGCAGTTTTATCTTTATAATGAGAATACAATTTATTTCTATGAAAAAGACAGATTATTCTGCATGTAATAGAAAAATGAATACTATTTATATAGCACTCTGTTTCAAATTTTCAGAATTTATATACTAAACGATTCTCATTTAAACTATATTCTATATTCATTTTATATATCTAAATATATAAGAGTATTATTAATATTCTGCAATAAAAGAATTAATAATTATAAGGACCATACTGGGATCCATGATAGTAAGGACTTGGATACATTTGCGGTTGTGGATATCCTGCATATGGTGGATAACTTGTTTGTTTCTGTGAGTATACTGTAAATAAAAAAAGAAACCATAAATTAGAAATTATTTATAGAGCGTAATAGTTTTTGAAACAAACCTGGCATTAAATATTGCAAATTAAGTTGTTCTTCTTTTTCGCGTTCAGATTTTAAACAAATAGCTGAACCTGATAATAATATTGCTGCTAATAGACTACAAGCAACTCCAGCCCAAGCTACTACATATGACCAATCATAAGAAATTTTAGTACTATCTTTTAATATCTGGAAAAATAATATTTTTAAAATAAAATTCATAATTTGTTTGTTTAAAAACCAATCTTATACCGTATTCCATTGTTGATAATATTCTTCACCGATAGCCTTTTCTTTCTCATAAAATTCAACGGTATGCCAAAGACCCATAGCACCTGCTGCAAGTAAGCATGATATTAACATTAATATTGCTGTTGCTGTAATAGCGCCCGATGAACGTTTCCAACACCCAGATAAACCAGTCCAAAAAGCACAAAACACAATAACGAAACTATTAAGAAAAAATCTCGATTAACCCATTTTACCCTGATAAAAAAAAATTTGGTTAATTTATTAATTGACCAGAGGTGGCTTAATGGAATTGGACTATGCTGTAATTCAGTATATATATTTGGTATAAATATCGTTCGATCTATCGAAATCAGTCTATGTTAACTCATTAGCTTGTTGTTATCACTATGAAGATATCCATATCCATGGAATCCATTTAAAATTAGTTATGCCATAGAATGTTAAGAAATTCTTAAATGACCATGGTCCACCTTAGTGCAAAATAGAAATATCAACTAATAAATGCTTACCTTAATATGAATAACGCTACACAAGATCTTGCAAGATGTAAGTGTGATGTTGTGTCTTCATTTTGACTTCTGTATAATTCGTCATGATAATCCGGAAAATAATCAATATTTGAACAATGGGTTTCAACTGGTGAAAGATATATTTGAACTGCAAGATTAAATTAATATATATTCGAATTAATTAGACTTTTAATTTCAATAGTTATATTTTAAACTTACTTATTACACATGAAGTATGTAGAAGAAATATTATATTTCTGATAGTTAATAAGTAAAACAGTATTCTATATCTATAGGGTTTTTTAAAATAAAAATTCAAGTTAAATTAATTTAATTATTTAAATTCTGTTCCAAAAACTGTATCACTTATTAACTATCAGAATATCTTTGTTTATATTCAATATATCTAATATTTCTTCTACACACTTCATGTGTAATTTTAAGTTAAAAATTTAAAAAACTTATATACCTGAAGATGATGGTGGACGTTCCTTTGGATAACATATTCGAAACAATCCTCTAGTTCTAGTAAAATAATAGTATTTTGTATTCAAACTTTCCAACAAGGCTGATGAATCAGAATGTTTTTCAGCAAACAACTAAAAATTAAAAAAAAAGATAATTAAAATGTTCAAATCTGTTGTTATATATTTTATTCCAGATAATTATTATTTATATTTAGAGTAATTTACGCGACTCTACAAATTACATGACTCTATATTAATTGTATTAAATTATAATATTTTCAATAAATAGAAATTAAAATTTATCAATTTTTCGTCAACGTATTTAAAACCGACAAATATTTAAGACTGAATCAAATTGTGTACAGTAAAATATTTAAAATTTATGTTTTTGGGTAGAATTTAGTTTCGTATAAAAATAAAATATCTCTTAATATTGTTAATATTTATTAATATAATAGACAATACAACATTATATTTATTAGTAATAAGAAAAATATTTATTAAATTCTATATTTATTTTAACAATGAATTGCTAAATTCTTAAATTAAAATTGGATAAATTTAACGTAATTACTATTTAGTAAGATGTGTAAGTTTATGTATTATTGCTAGATTCTTTTTAATGATCATAAAACTATTATGGTATTACATATTATGAAATATAAAATTTTACATTAATTTTCAGCTGACAGTTTTTGTGTAATTAATCAATCTAGAATAAGTAGGGCGTTGACATACAGAAAATTATAAAATAAGTTTGCAGCTTTGAATTGAAGTCTTTTGATTATTGCATTAATATTTATATTTATTTATATTATTTATATATCAGTATATATGTATATAAATATATTTAAGATATATATGTAAATATATGGTTGTGTGAATATATAATATAAATATTTATACATAATTTTTGTATTAACAGTAAATAAAATGCGAGAAAGTTTTGATTTAAAAAGGCAAATGTGTAAAGAGAAATTTTGTAAAATATATAATGTTTATAAAGTTTTCAAATTTTATAAAAAAAAAAAAAAATAATGTTATAAATTTATTACATTAGATAATATTTATAATTTAAAAAAAACCAAAACATTATAGTCAATAAATGTTTAATTGTACCTGTACATTAGTTCGTTTTACTTCATATGTAAGCCAATTATCTGTTGAAAATGCTATTGCCAACAGAGCAAATGCAACTATGGCGGAAATCGTCGCCAAAGACAAAGTAACAGCAGAACATGGCATTTTAATATATCAAAAAAAAATTTAACAATTATTACACTGATTTATAAATAATTCACTAAATAAACTTAAATATTTATTGCATTCTTTATTTTTATTTTTCGATTTATTAAACAAAAATCACTTTTAAATGTCGAAAATTAATTTTTTATTTTGTAAAGTTTCACTGCTCTATGAGTATGTAACTAATTTTATCTGCTTAACTAATAACTCATTAACATTCATTTTTGTAACTGAAGATACCTGTTTCATATAAAAAATCAAATACCTGAAGTTATTTACTCATATTGTCACAGTTTATTTTTTTGTTTCTTGTATATGTAAGTTAAATCTGTATTGAAAACCTGGTTTAAATTCTTTTTCAGTATGATCGTGTGATCCCTCTCTCTCCTACTATATACCCAGCAAGAAAGGGAACAGTATATTAATTTGTCGCCAAAAATATTTATTTTTATAAATTATACGTAGTAGTACCAATTATACGTTGATTTTATCTTAGAAGCGGTCTGTACAAGAAAGAAAAACTGTCCATAAATATTGCTCTAGCCATAACCATAGACTAAGCCATAGTTATAAGTAAAAAAAACTGATCATTGACATGTGACAAAGCTTAGGTAATCAATTTATAAAAAGATTGAAATTTATAAAATTTCTAAGCCTACGATGATACCTTACTTGAAGTTCTACACAAATAATTGTAAAGAAATACGATAGATAATTTATTCATTAAAACCACGATTGTTATTTTTTAAAGAAATTTAAAAATGGTTTAATATTTTATGCTTAAGTAATTGTTATGGCTCATGACTTTCTTAAGATTAGATTTTTGCGCCTCAAAAATGTTAATTAATTTTAGTAGAACTGATTTTAAAATTGGTTCAATTAGTGCTATTTTTTATGTTTTATATTAAATATTTAACAATTATAAATTTAAAAAATAAATCTTTAATGTAACCAAGTTATCTTATTCTAATAAAAAATTCTCCAACAACTTTTTCTTTTGTAAAAAAAACATTTAATATTCATAATTTTTGAATAGGATTTAAAAAAAAAAATCGGAAATGTACAATTTAAAATGAGATCCCCTTTGAAATGAGCTATTTTACCCATTTCGACAATAATTTATCGATATTTTCTTAAAAGATAATTTGAAGTTTATTCTAAAGTTATTTTAATATTAAGTAATTCCCAAAATCTTGTTGGTTAAATGAATCTGTATATGTAGGAAATACATATATGGGAAAATTGAGTATGTCATATGTATTTGTATAAAATTTTGTGCTAATAAATCAATTTTTCAATTTTATTTTTTTATTTAACGATTAAACTCGATTTCTATATTTATACTATTAAGATACACATTTTTTTATATATCTACTAAATACTTATACATATATTAGTTATATCAAAATAGTTGTAGGTAAGTATTTACTATACATCAAAATATTTGATCTGTATATACAAAATAACTGTGGAATGTTAAGCTTTGAATTCATAATATACAACATAATTGGACTTGTTCCAAAATTAGTAAATAAACAATGCACTTTTAAAATAAATCCATTTATATTTTGGAATCTGTTTCAATAAAAACATTGGTTGGAGGTCAAAAAGGAAGAAAATATTTTTAAAGTTGAATTAATAAATTCTCCGTTGTAAATTTGCTATAAAATGAAAATTTAAAGTTTCCAGACGCTTTCATGTTTTTGGGAGCTTATAGAAGTTCAACACATCAAATCTCTTTACTAATTCAACATATCAAATCTCTTTCATTTCAAAACTAGGACTTAATAAGTATATATTTTTTAAAGATTCTCTGTATTTGTGGTACTGGTTTAGGGTACGACCAGAACATTATTTTAAGTCATTTGGAAAATCTAGCACAAGCACAAGGCTTAGTGAAATCTACTGCTATAAAAATGTAAAAGGTGCAATTTAAAAAGACGAAATTTATTACTTCCTCCCAATTTTCCATACATTTCTGATAACCTGATTTTACTATTTTAGCCCCAATTTGTGGCTTCAAAATAAAAATTACTTTTTGAAAATTCCTTTTTTAATAG
Organism: Empis livida; assembly: GCA_963932195.1. Taxonomy (NCBI): domain Eukaryota; kingdom Metazoa; phylum Arthropoda; class Insecta; order Diptera; family Empididae; genus Empis; species Empis livida. Next base: position 26,799,171 of record OZ010648.1, read on the forward strand.
TCCAGGTAAAACTGAAAATGGTCTTACCATAGCAAAATAAAAAAATAACTGCCAGGAAAAAATTGAAAAAAATTCTACTCTTTTTTTAATGTTATTTATTTATTTTAAAATTACGCATCAAATCACGTTGTAATTTGCTTTTTCTTACAGTTGGACACGAAAGTGAATGAATTAATGAATGCGTGGTTCGATTGAATGAATAAAACAATAGAATTAAAAAATATATATATCAATTAAGTTAATCTGCCCTGTTTTCGAGTATACAGAAAATATATGCAACTTTCTTTCCCGAGTCGGAAATATTTGGTATTCTGGTTTTTGAGTAAATGGATTTTAATGTCAAATTTTTTCTTATTGAATTCTTCAGTAGAATCTATATTATTAATTTAAATTATCATAAAAGTTCTTAATTTTATTTGTTACAAAAATTTTTAATAGATATTTTTGATAGATTAATAGAAAATAGAAAATTTTATTATTAAAATAAAAATATTTGAAATAAACATCTGATTTTGACATTTATATCATATATAAAAATATAGTTTCGAAAATTTCATTAATCTGGTAATAATTACATAATTCGATTCGAGATAAAACTAGAATAAGAAATAAATTTCCGAGTGAACAAAGTGGTATTCGAATACAATTCCACCATATTGTTCGGATGGAACTTTTTCTTCACTCGGAAATTTATTTGGTATTTTAGTTTTCCCTGGAATTGAATTGATAATTACCAGATCAATTTAAATATTTTTATTCTAATAATAAAATTTTCTATCAAAATTTTCTATTTTCTATATATCAAAAAATTCAAAAGTCAAAAGTAAAGTTAAAATTTATATTAATAACATAGATTGCACCTCAAAAACTAGAATACCAAAAATTTTCGGGTCGGACACTCCACAAATTTCCCTTGCGAATTTCCAGCAAACTTCGAAAACATACTTTTGAACGAATCGTTTAGCAAATATGAATCGGACCGCATAATTTCGTTTTGACACAAATCAAATTTATATATTTGTGGCCCTCAAGTTTTTAAGTTAATAATTTTAATTAAAAAATTAATGGTACGTTTCGTAAAATGTATAGATTACCGCCTGCAGTGGCAAGAGATTTTATGGCAAATTACATTTTTGTTACACAGTTTGAATTCAAAAATAAAAACTTAATAATAATTAATACCAATGTTTCAAATTCAAAATTTTGAATGAAGAATGTATTTCGGAAATGATAACATAAGCCTCTGTAAACACTGATCTATAATACCAAATAACACTTATCCTATAGATTGAATATAAATTGAAAATAAGGAAGGGAAATAACCCGCAATCTTTTCCTTAAATTATTTCCATTGGAGGATCATATGCTTAAAAATTAAATATTTTGCAAAAATAATTTTTTAAATTATGATTTAACATAAGCAATAACTTTGACAAGCAATGAAAGTGATTATAAAATTTTTGTAATAGATTTTTGTTGCTATATAAAAGTTGCATATTTGTAAATGTTGTTCTTTTTTATGAAAATAAATTCGCAAATTTCTATTAATTTTGTTCAGTTTTGTATGAAAATAAATTCTCAATTTTTTTGAAAAAAATGTCATTTTGGTTTTGATCAAAAACAATTGCAGCAAACAATAATATTTGTGTTGAGCCATATTTTAATACAAAAATTCCAACGATCTTTTTAATCGCCAACAATCTTTTTAATCGTAATATTTTTTACAAAAGGTGAATATCAAGTACTTAAAATGAAAGAAAATAATATTTGAAGTTGAATTACAAACGAGAAAATTAATGTAAATAATTTTTTGCATTAAACTCTTTATTATAAATTATTAAACGGTTTGTAATGGTACCGCTTAGGCGGTGTGCAAGTGATTCGCATGGCTTAGTGCGGCTCGATAAAACGTGCCATATTTCGTGCTTATGGCAACTTGACGGTTCGTATTCGATACACCGCCGAAGATTAATATATAAATTTACTGGGCTAAATTGCACAGTTTTAAAATTGTTATACTAGAAATCTCTCAGTTTAAAAGTTATTCAATTTAGAAATTTCTCCTTTGATTTAATTGATTTTACCCAAAGTTGTTGAATGTAGATGAAAACCTATCGCCTTACGTAATTCCACCACAGCACTGGGACTATACAAGTCAAATTCATGTTAACAAGATACGACATTTTTAAAACAAAGTAGTCCACAATATGGTTAACACGCCTTGGTACACGCGGAATAAGGATCTACGCAGAGATTTAAAGATTATTCAGGTCGAAGCTAAAATTAAAAATATCGCTAAACATCATTTAATATTGGAGGTTCACATGAATTAATTTATTGTACAGCGGTGTCTCTGAAGGATAATACCAACAGAAGCAGAACAATAAAACGAAAAAGAACTTTATTTTTAAACAATTGGCAGTTATATCAGTTTCAAATAAATGCCAGTGTTAAATTCAGAAAACCGTTGGGCGAACTAAAAATTATATAAAAGTTTAGTGATGGAAAACTTTATGTCTAATGTAACACAAAAACGTTAAAAGAAACGAAGTTTAAAAATTATTGTCCAAGCGTTATAAAATTTCATTATATAACGGCAAAACGTAACGGAAACATAATTTTTTTTTGTGTTATTTTGTTATGCTCTACGATTTTTACAAGTTGATTTTTTTTTGTAATATCGAATATCCGATAAAAATTTAAGAAATTTAGTAACCGTAAAACATTCTAATAATCCGTAAGTTATACCCGTACAACCCCGACAGCTATATACCCGCATAGCACCGCCAGATTGATGGCTGCTACAATCCTAGCGACATGACTACAATTTTTTCCAAAGTAGCGGGTTACTCCCACATCTCCTTCTTTAAATTTTTCATAACAAAATTTTACCTCTCACTTTAAGTCCGGGTTTTAATAGACAAAATTGTCGTTTATATCGCGATGCGAGAAAGAGACAGTCTATTATAATTTTACATTAAAAAATAATCACTCCCGTCGGGAAATTTGACGTATTTAGCAGGAAAATATATCATATGCCCAAATCATATGGCAATTTACCACACTATAAATTACTACTCTTTGGCGCTACAGCTCGATGCGAGCCTGGGCCTCCCTTAAAGGGTTTCTGTAACATTTTTTATTGCAATTTGGACCTACTAATTTTATATGGATTCCGAACCATAAATTTCTTTATAGCGAAGAAACTATTAATTGCAACAAGCTAATGGTTTTTATTAGTGAGACATTTGTTGTTAGCAAATGGTCTCTGCCGTTAGCATTTTTCCCAGTTCTAAATTACATTTTATTATAATTTTATTACTGGTACTCATTTAAAGCTGAGTAAACTTAGACCAACATCGATGTCTCGGACGGGCGTCGAACCCAGTACCTAATGCACCACAGCTTAGCACACTACCACTTAAGCCACCGTCGGTCTATAAATATACACTTTAAATTAATTATTTTTATATTATGCCAAATTTTATTTTGTTTAATTTTATGTCAAATGCTTTGTAAGTAGTGCATTTTTATTATTAAAAGAAAGCCGAAGAAATTTAATAGATTTATAAAGCAAATTGTTATTAAAATATTATGTATTAAGTATAAATTAAAACATGATAAATTATTATTAATATTAAGTCCATTACCGAAGAATCAAAAAAAAAATTATTTAGTTTAATCCGGTAATCTACAAGTTTTTTAATAGTTTATTTTTAAGTACTCGGCAAGTCTGTTGCAAACGTTTTCAGAACGCACTCTTACATCGTTTTACTCATCCCTTTCCTTTTCTAGTAAATGTTTTAAAGAATAGACATTAAAAATGAAGGTATTGAAAAAAAACACTAATAAATCTAAGAAATTCATTATTTAATTTACATTTTGTGTATTTTATAATTGAAATGTGAAATATTATATCCAAATTTATTATTCTTTAATTTATAGTATTTGAGATGTTTGAGATTATTAAAGATTTTTTGCAATCGGACGCAAATTTAATCAAAATGTTTTTATTTTTAAGCTCAACGTTTCTTATCCGGCAACTGGATGCCAAAAACTTTTTGAAGTTGTGGATGAACATAAACTTCGTATATTTTACGAAAAACGTATGGGCGCTCAAATTGAAGCTGACCAATTAGGTGATGAATGGAAAGGATATATGCTCCGTATTACCGGTGGTAATGATAAACAAGGTTTCCCAATGAAACAAGGAGTTTTGTCTCATGGTACATAGTGATATTTACATTTCATAAAATAATTATTAATATATTTTTTAATTGATTTTGTAGCTCGCGTTCGCCTTTTACTTAAAAAAGGACATTCTTGTTATCGTCCTCGTCGTACAGGTGAACGTAAACGTAAATCTGTCCGAGGTTGTATAGTTGACGGTAATATGTCAGTTTTGGCCTTAGTAGTTGTTCGTAAGGGTGAAAAAGAAATTCCTGGTTTAACTGACACAAATGTTCCACGTCGTTTAGGACCAAAAAGGGCAAGTAAAATTAGAAAATTATACAATTTGACTAAAGAAGATGATGTCAGACGTTTTGTTGTTCGTCGTCCTCTTCCGGCAAAAGATAACAAAAAAGCTACATCAAAAGCACCGAAAATACAACGTCTTGTAACACCAGTTGTATTGCAAAGGAAACGCAGAAGGGTTGCACTTAAGAAGAAACGTCAAGTAGCAAATAAAGAAGCTGCTGCAGATTACGCCAAACTTTTGGCTCAAAGGAAGAAGGAATCAAAAGTTAAGAAAGAAGAAGCTAAACGTAGACGTTCAGCTTCATTGAGGGAATCTAAAAGTTCAATTTGCAGCGAAAAAAAATAATTTATGAGCTGTTTTCAATAAAGAATTCTTAATATAAAGTTGTGTTTGGAAAAATAATTCATGTGTTCGTCTCAAGTAATTTAAAGTGATAAATGTAATTGAAATTTCTAGAAGTGGTATTTTCAGGTCCATGAAGAAGTAATTGGTTATTATTTATATTTTGGATATACCTACCCCAGATCTACTTTTGTTATAAAATTTGGTCACAAACATAAATTGAGTTTAACTATTTATACCATCAAGTATAAACGGACAATAAATTGTATACTGATTTTATTCCAGGTTCAATTTTAATACAATACAAAATATTTCAACTAAATATTGTAATATAAATCGAGCGACCAAGTTAAATAAGTATGTGTTCCTACTTTTAAAATCCTGTTTTTAAATTAAAAAAAAACATTTCCATTAATGAAAATGTTTTTTTTTCTTTAAAAACCACTCAAGATGAATTGTTCTATGATCTATGGAATATCGAACTTTAATTTTCTTATTAGAATGTTATTTATTAAGACAATTTTTTTTAATATGAGCGCCAATATTTTATAACAATTTGAAAAAAAAACAATTATTTCAGGCTATAATTCGGTAATTTAAGATGTATAAAATTATTTATTTGTTTCTGTCATCACAGTATTAGACTAGACGACTTAAACTAATTTAATATATAATACAATAATTGGGTTTGTTTGGGATTAAATTGAGATAAGTTACTTTGGATTAGGGTGTGTTATAAATGTAACAATAATAAATATAATAAAAACTAAAGGAAAAAACATTTACGAATTATAAATTAACTATGTTACTATACAATTTAACTAAATAAGCATACAAACAAAAGTAAAACGAACAATTATGACCGAACTTGATAATATAATAATGAACTTTATTTTTCTAAGGAACTGAATTTAATTTTTAAAAAAATCATGTGTTATTAAATATTTATTTTTTTTTAATTTAAAAATAAAGTAGACTTTTTCCGGAGAGTTTTAAAATATGGGGGTATAGGGGTACAATCACCTATTATTTTTTTTCTCTAGGTGAAGTAAGTTTTAGAATTGGCATCCCTGACACCGAAGAAATACAACCAGATATTAACGAAACAATGATCATATGGCACAAGACAGTATGCAAAGGAACTGCACAATTACGTAGAAATACAAATGGGATACCATCGGGGTCAGGATTATATTGCTAATATAACGCAGAGTTCCTCTGGTGTATTCAATTCATACTATCATTAAAAACAAGGTTATAATAATAAAAGTAATATACTCCCTGCTTGAAAAGTAACGTTGATTTATGAATGGACCTCGGGCAAAAAAAATAGTAAATTAAGAAAAAAATTCTAAAAATTACTTATAATATAACGATTTAATTACTTCATATTAGTGCATATCAGCTCAAAAAAGAGCTTATAATTTTATTAAAAAATCTATAGAATCATTAAAATATGCTCATCATTAAATGTGCTAAAGAAATACTTAAAATAAAATCACACCCTCAATTCCATAGGATCGTAACGTAAAACTATAAAGTATCGCTGGCAGGTCTAAATCCATACTTAAGGAAAAAAAGTTCATTTAAAGGAAAAAAAAAACTTCATTAACATTATATATATAACAATTAAAATGTAGCGAAAATTAAAAATACTCTTTTTGAAAATGCACCACAAAGAATTTAAATAAAAAAATACAGATTAAAAGTTAAACATTTTGGTTGGTTCGGAAGCTTAATTTTTTTTAATTTTTTTATCAAACTTATGTTTCCTATTTTTTGACAACTCCTTAATAAGTTATCTTGTCATTTTTTCTTCAAAAACTCAATAAAATCACTGCACGGCATTATAATTAATTTAGACGTTCAGCTTCATCATTGAGGGAATGAAAGTTCAGCTTTGACCATCAAAGTTCAGCTCAGTTCATTCATACATTTCCCATTAAAGCAAAAACTAAATATCGTTTTTCTTTGAGTTCAATTTTAATATATTAAAATTAATTAATTTTTAAAATATATTGAGCTTCAAAAGCGGGAGATTAGAGAAACCGGTGATCGGATATTGAACTTGTAAACCGGAGACCCGGCAGCCCTAGTAAAAGTATGTTTTGGTTGAAAAAAAAACACTTTAAATATTTTACAAAATAGTTTTATGTGTGATATATTTAAAATATTTTGTTTTCTCTCATTCTGTCGATGATTTCGCCCTGCCTAAAGAGTAGTTATTTACGATGTGCTATTATCTATTTGATTTGGAGAAGTATCACTTAATGACTTTTTTGACTAATACGGTGCTATTACTATGTGATATTGTCTATTGATTTGGTGAAGTTTCACTTATATAATTAATGTGATGCTGACATTAACAAAAAGTATTATTTTCCAATACGATCCTGTATGAATTTTACGATTTTTTAACGGTAAATATTTTTGACGGATTATTCATACAACTGTCAATCTTTGGAAACCATAGAATTAAGGCAAATTATTACGGTGGGTCTCTTGTAAATTCAATAATTTTATCTATTTCTTTTCTAAGCAGACCCGTTTGGGTAAAACTAGATACAATATTATTTGGGTAACAATATTTCGTTTCAGAGACATTGCTAATTAGAAGAAACTAGTCTATTGTAACTAGACACAAAAATTAAAAAAAAAAGTTTTGGTTTTATTGCTTCGCTATCCCTTTTGTCATGTCCATTATGAGTGGGTGGACACATTCAAGACGTATCTCTAATGCTGGCCATTAGAGATTGTTATACTCTTCCGTTCTCCATATATTCAACTTTTTTGTAGCCAGTATCTATAATACACCTTAAAAACCGGAAGAATTTGTAGAAAGCAACAAAAATCACTAAATCCCCCAATTCAAAATAAGATTCGTAGAATGAGAAAAATCAATCTAAATTATAGTTTTTGTCTATAATTACCATCAAACGCATTATATAATAATTCCAAATACACTAGTCGATCATACTGTTCAGAATATATTTTGGGAATTCACAAATGTGTTTAATTAAGCCGTTCAATTATTCAGTGAACTGTTGAACTTTCTGTCATACTCATTATATTAATAATATGTTAAAAGATTTCGTAATTTCGAATTTAATCTAAATTAATTAAATCAAAACAGAAAATTTATTATTAAACACTTTATTAACCGACAAGTTTTTATTTTGTATGTGCTTGAGTTTTTCTCATTTGAGTAAGAATATTTGATAGTTCTTCTCGCTTCCTTTTGGCTCTAATATGTGTGCCAAGTCGTCGTTTTAAAAACTTAAGCGCACGTTTATCCTTAGATACCTTTAACAATTCCATGCATCGTTTTTCATAAGGAGCATGTCCAACAACTTCACGTACCAAGTCTCTCATAAATTTGGTATGTTTTGTTTGAATCTAAAAAAAAAATAATTAGAATAACATACACAGCCATACACAGTTGATTTAAAAATGTTTAATAAACTTCAGCGCCTTAATTTAACCAGCAATTGTATTGCAAATAGATTAAAAAATTATATTAACAAAAGAATATTGCAAATAGTCATTTTAAAATAAATTTGATAATACTAGTCTGTCAATGGATTATGGAATCATCATTATAAGTTTAATTAATATTAATTTTCATTGAATACTTACGCACTTCATCCGTGAAGAACGAAGGCCTTTTACTTTTTTGTCTCCAGTATACTTAACATTTTTTACTTTGGAAGTTTTATGACCCTTATTGAGCCCAACACAGAGTTCATATCTGACGCCCATCTCGCTGCAATACAAGAGATTACATTAAAATTAATTATATCATTGCATAGTTTACATTGTTTACAACGTTCATTCAAATAATTCAACTTATATTTTAGCAAGATTAATTTAAAATATTGGGATAACTAACCAACTTAATAAAAACACAACCTACCTTGTCAAAATAAAACCCGGAAAGAGAAAATCCAAAATGTATTCGAGTGTCGATAATATAGTCTCCCCTAGTATTTTGTATTCGTAGAATTGGAATTTGTTGAAAATAATGTACCCAAATGCAAGATTTCCGTTTTGATCCCTCACAAATTATCGGAAGTAAACAATAATTGCCCTCTTCACGACTCTCATATTTTGAATATTTGAAATAGGAACAACTCGTGCATCACTTAAAATTTCTGTTTCTCGATGCAACACAAATATCAACACTACAAAATTAGTTTATAAACGAGAGAGTGTGAAAGGAAGACTGCAAAGTACAGCATAAATTTAAGTGTGAACGCACAGATTAAAAACTTACCAAGTACTTGTTAAAACTGTTCCTTTTATAATTAAAATACTTCTGATGTATTCCAAAATGATGTAAAATTGAAACAATCTTTATTTGACCAGCCGAACTTATAATTCAAAAACGTTTCATTTTTAGTTCGCTGCAACTCACTCAAACAATAATTTTGGTGAGTATTAGTTATTAAACCATTGAGTTTGTGTTTGGTATAATAAATTTTTATTTTTAATGAGAATAATAATATATTTGCTAAAATTTTATTCTTCAGCTAAACAACTTGATGATATTACATGATGGGGAACTAAATTTAGTATTCAAACATAATAAATAAAGTATACAAAAAATATTTTTAAAATAAATAAAAACCTATTTCTAAATTAATTTTTTTCGTTTCTATATATTTATAAAAATTCCACGTCCAGAAATTCTACAATATATTTTTAAATTAATTTTTTTTTTTTTTGTATAGTTATGCGTTTATATTTAAACCCATTTTTCAACCTAATTATTATCCAAGTTACCGAGTCAAAACTGTTTCATTTTCACATCACCAAAATGATTCGGTAATGAAGTTCGTCATATATAGCAGACTTCATTCCTTAATCATATTATTCAGTGTTCTTCATAATGTCAAAAACAGCTGGTAATAGAATATGCGTTATAGAACTCGAAACCTTCGTTGAATTAAGAAGTTCGTTCAAATAAATAAAGAGCGATACAGAGTATACCGTTTTGTCCTCGCCATAAAACGTATTATGTTTGTCTTGTAAACTGGGTCTAAATTCAAAGAAAAATTAATTGAATTTGGAACGCACACTAAAATAAAAATATCCCGAACCTTTGGGATTTGTCGCTGGGTTCATGGCGTTGTATTGTTTTTGTTCTAGGCCTCTCAACGATGAACAGTTCGTTGCCGACAAACTCAACGACACACGACGAAACGCTGAATATTCTGTGCCGCCCTTAAAACTTCGATTTTCGATATATAAAATTGCTGCATTTTTATCAGAAAACAAGGAACAAAAAACATAATTCATTTAAATATTATTTTATTTAATCAGTATTAATGAAAATTATCATTCTTAAATTAAAGTTAATACAAAAATTTAAATAAATTATTATTAAATTATTACATTAATTAACTAACACTCGATTTATTTCTTTATTAATTAACTAACACTCGATTTATTTCTTTACTTTACTTACTTCCTGGGAAGTAGAATCATTATACAAAGTATCAAAGGAGTTTTAATTTTCTAAAAAAAAATCTTTAATATCTTTAGGAACAGCAGCTGTGCACTTGATAATTTTAATATTGTTCTTGGTGTATGTGATTTTAATCAGTTAATTGTTTGAATTTCCATTTTTAATAATTCTACTAAAAAATTGTAATATTGTGGAAATATCTTCTGAATTAACTTCATCCTCTTCATTATCATCATCACCACTTTTCTGCATTTTTTTCTTTTTCTACACGATTTGCATCAATCAAATTCCATATTGTTATCATTTGTGCAAAACATTTCAACAAATGGATCACCGGTTATGCCGAATATGCCAAATCGAACATGAAACCTTACATGCATTTCGTGTTAAAACTGAATCTGAGAATATCTTTCTTCACGAAGTTTATACTAATGTTACTGGATTAGACGTAAGCTTATACTTATTTAAAAAGAGTTTATTAATTTTTGAACACAAAATGATTTATAGATTTCGGAAACTGATGGATTCCCAGTTGGTATATGTTTATCCTGTTGTGATAAATTGAGTAATGCTTTTTTATTAAAGAAACAAGCTTTATTATCCTATAAATCATTTGCAATTGCAAATTCGTCTGGTATAGTTAGAATTGAAAAAGAAAACAGCATTGAGAGACTTGAAAAAGAAGCATTAGATCCAAAGAAACTTAATGGCGACTATGTAGAATCAGTTGATGATAAAACGTTGAATGCAGTTGAATTTTTAACACAACATAAATTTACAAATTCTATTAACTTAAGAGAAAGAAGTGTTTTTAATTTAAACGATAAGAGACACGAATGTCATCAATGTGAAAAGAAATTCCTAAGGAAATCTAATTTAGTTGATCATTTGCGGCTTCATGCAAATGTAAAACTATTTAAGTGTGAATATTGTGATAAATCATTTGTCCAAATAGGAAATTTTAGATCACACTTACGAATTCACACTAAAGAAAGACCTTTTGCTTGCCACATATGTTCCAAATCATATAATCAATCAAGCGCCTTAAAAATTCATATTCGGTCTCACACCAATGAACGTAATTATATATGTGATATATGTTCAAAAGGTTTTACCAATTCTTCTGATTTAAATAAGCACAAAGTAGTACATGATCCCTCTAAACATATTAAATGCGAATTTTGTAATCGTTTTTTTGCGCAAAAATCAAATTTAAGATATCACCAGAAAAAAGTTCATAGTAATGACGAAAAATGAAATAGTATGTCGTGATAGTTTTTGCATAACAGATAATAATGTGATTTTGGGTAGTAAGTAATGGAAGGTAATTGCAGACGATATAAAACAGAATTTACAAAGTTGTTTTATTGAAATAATGGCTAAAATGAATTATTTATTAGGACCATGTTATTTTCGTCACGAAAGTAGGAAAACCGTATAGACAATATTCAGAATAATGTTTTTAAAAATTTATAAATATTTTTTTTAAATATAAATAAAATTAATGAAACTGTAACAAGAGCAGAGCAGTATTTTAAAACATTTTCCGATTTTTTTGTAATAGACAAATGCGAATAAATTTATAAATTTTGATATTATTTGTTTTAAGAGATTTAGTTTCACACTTTTAAAATATAATTTTGAATTTTCTAATTAATTTATTATATTATGTATGTACATACTTATTTTAATTAACAATTTCAATATTAGGAAATAAGTATTTTAAAATAGCAAAATAATGAATTGCTGCTGCCAATCCAACAAACAAATGCCATATCGCATGAGCACATGGTATTAATCCATCAGATTTGAAAAAGCATACTCCCAAAATATAAATACATCCACCCAATTTAAGTTCAGTCATTCCATTAAATTCATGGCCACTTAAAAGAACAATCGTAGATGGACCAATACCTATAATTATATATAACAATGTTTCTAGACATTTAAAACGCTCATGAAAAATTTGTTGATAAGTAATTCCTAAAGCTGTTAATATCCAAATAATCCATTGTAACCAAGTCAATAAAAAATGGTAGGGAGATTTATCTAAATAAAGCCATGGAAAATAAGATCCAGCGATAAAAATATATATCATTGCCCGGTCACATCTGTGTAAGACATTTTTTAGAGCTCTAAAAAATAAAAAGAATGAAATTATATTTAGATATCATACATATTTTAATTGAATTAATTTGTGTTACGTAGTTTTGTAGGTAGGTGGTTTTATATTTTAATTTTTTTTACGAAAGGGTGGTTTAGCATTTAACCATAAGTCCATTTTGTCATTCTGTCTGTTAATGTAGTACCAAATTTAAATAAACATGCATGTGTACAATAACAATTTTTGATTGTAATAAATCCAACTTTGTGTGATATTATTCTCTTGTTCATGACTGAATATTGATTAAATCATACAATTTTGAATTAGAAATTAAGTACCTATTGTGATTGCAGTAGAAAGCACCATGAAATATTGTTGAGACCAAAAATAACAATATTAAAGCAGTTCCATATATCCAAGCAGCAATAACTTGTTTGTTAGTTTTTGATCTAGAAGTTAATTCTGAAGTACCTAATAATGCTGGAAATATCCAAATTCCATGTGTAATGATGTTTGCCAAATGTTCAATCTGTAACAGATAATAAATAATTTACATCATCTAATTTAATAATTCGTGCCAATAATACTAAATAATATTTAATTACTATTATTAAATTCATATCGCAGTAACAATGTACAAATAATTGTAAGAATTTTTACTGGGAGTTTGTAAAAAGTGATATTGATTTTAATAATAATGACAATATGTTATGTAAATAATTTTTTTCGAACACTTCAATTGAGTATAATAAAATTATTTTTGTTTTCTACTAACACTAAAAATTTCCATGCAAATAAATCTCTTACTTCAGTCGGATTGTAGGCTGATCCTTTTAAAGCCTTTTCATTTTTCCATTTAATATTTTTTATTTTCAATTTCATGGACTGAGAATAATCATTACAACGACATCTTAAATCTTTCCATCTGTTCCGGATTTCTAATGGTCGCAGCATCATAGGCCGTAAAGAAGTAGAGATTTTGACCGAATACTTATATGATTGCCATTTTATATAAGCCTGAAAAAATATTAATAAAACCCAATTATATAAATGTTACTACAAGCTTTAATATTGATGATATTAACTACTACAGATTTCCATATAATTCATAGATCAAAATAAGTTAAATAAAAAACTATGTCATGGTAAAAATATACACTAACAAACAAGTGGTGTTTTATTTTTAAACCGGGAGAATGTATTTAACTTATTACATTATTGAGACTAAACAAAACCATCAAAATTAATATAACTTACATAAAATGTAAGTACAGATGTGGTAAGAAGATTCTGAAAATGTATTTATTGAAATTAAATTCTTTTATATGTCGGCGTAGTGTATATAAAATTCATATTCAATGCGGTTTATTATTAACTTTTGCGTAAAACATAAAAATTAAAAAAATTTGGTACATTACATAGCAATTTTGTATGAAAACATCCCTATACCCTATTGTTAATTAGAGGTTAAGCAATATAAAGTGTATATGTAAATTTTGAATTAGTTCAAATACATTTTAATGTAAAAAAATATACTCTATTCAATGCATATTTATTTTAACAAAAACGTTAACTTATAACTAATTCGGTTCATTCAATGTTAAATTACCAATATTTATTAACCACTAAATTTTGATTAATATGAATATCTTTGATTAAGTGCAAATGACAATTTATAGGTGTAGTCAAAACAAATATTTGTACATACAGAAATATATCCTGAAATTTTTACAAAAATAACACAATTGTAAATTTTACAGTTACAGAAAATAGCTACTTACTAAGTCCTAGTTTTCGTTGAAATATGTAATTTTATGGTGAAGAGTTAAAACTAGTACTAAATAACTGAGAATATTTTAAAAATAATCTAATATCACATTAAAATATAACACAATTAATGCTTAAGCAATGGATTATATACCTAAACCTTAAGCACTATGTTAAAAATACTAATTAGATTATAATACAATTTTCAAATACAGCACAATGGAGAATTGAGTACTGATTATTTCTGTCTATCTCGATGTCACGGCGAAAATGCTTTTTTAGATCTTTTTATATGCTAAAATTGTATTGTCAAAACTTTCTGCCCTCAAAGCCTCAAATGAATAAAATAATGGCAGAAAACTTCCTCCCATTAATAATAGCAACTCTGTGCTAAAATTAATTGTTTTCCGGTTTTTTTCGAAATAAATTTTTGGCATACATAAAAAAGTGACAGTTGTTGGTAAATACTCGTGTGAACAAGATCAAGAAGTTAAGTCGTTTTGGGTGCTATAGTCTCTTTGACTTATGTATACCAAATGACATATTTATAAAGCTTTCAGCAATATTATAGGCTCAGTAAGGAAACCTTTTCAAAAATATTAAAAGAATTAGAGCAATTTTGGACGTTTAATCAGTAACAATTTTTGGATGTTGAAGTTGTAGCAACATTGGATGTTGTAGCATACGCTAAATTCGATGATCCGAATCTTTTTGAATCTTTAATTCTTTTAACTGAGGCATAAATTGCAACAGCTTTTGACGCAGTTTCCTGGAGAACATTTAGCCCCATGCAATTATATTTGCCTCAACCTGTTTTATGTAAGCTTGTTTTATTTCAACAAAATTGTTAACAGTTATTGTCACCTCCGCCGATGGCACTGTAATCGCTATTTAAGAAGTTGACATATCAAAAAATAATTTAGGTCAAATTTTGAGTGTCCCATCATTTCTGTGTCACTTCCGTGATCAAAATGTAAAAGCAAAAAATAATCATTTGAAATAATCATAATCACGAAATATATTCAGTCGTTTTTACAGTTAACAGAAGTTTTACTAATTTTCATGAAAATTTGTCCTTTTGAGTATAAAATGTTGATCTTAAGAAGTATTTCATAGTGAAAAGTGAATTTTTGATTTTACCTAGTTTTTGAGTATTATCTATGTATTTATAATATCTATTTATTTATATATAATAACATTAAATTTAAAACAAGATATGCGAACCTGTAAAATTTTAGATTCGCGTTCAATCTCGGGTTCAAAAGAATATTTTTTATTACTTCGGATTCTGGTTTATATTCAGGTTCAACTTTCAAGGAAAAAGAAGAAATTAGTCATTTATTAGTCATTTTTAAATCGAGAAACTAAGGTTATTGCGTTTTATATTTATGTTAATTATCTACACAAACAACTTTGTGGTTTTAAGTAATCTGTCTAGTGGTCTATTATCAGAAAATTAAGTAGAAATTTAGTCAAAATTATTCCAAAAATTTGTCAATCCTAATTAATAAATATGATAAAATCTGGTTAATTTTAGATGAATAACTTATATAATTTATTTGTTAAAAACTAATTATAAAGAAATTTATTTAAAAATTCTACTAGATTTTAGGATGCCTTTTAAATTCTTTTTCTTAAGCCAAAAAGGTTTCTTAACAAAATAGTGAATTATAAACATCTTGATTGCAAAATTTTTATTAAAATATAAAGATCACATAGGATTGTAATTATATTTTTATCACAGATGAAGGTAAAAAAATATTTAGGATGCCTTTTAAATTCCATTTAACTAATAAATGTTTCTGTAAAACTACATTTTTAAAGGACTATTTTTATTAAATTTAGATTTAAGATTTTGTAAAAAAAAATTATAAAATTGCGCTAAAAGCAGGGCGTGTATCGGGGAATTCGTAACGTTTTTCGAAACCTTCGTAACGGTTTTCGAAACATTTCGAATTAGATTTACGTTCGATTAAAAACTGTATTGCCATCGGAGCTTAAATAAATTGCTATCTTCACATATAAATCAATCATATGTCATTTTCAAATTTTTTTATTTTTAAAAATAAAATTGAATGTTAGATGTGCATATTTTATTTTTAATTTCTAATTTTGCCACTAATTATATAATTTGTAATACATTGCTTTTGGAGCATGTTAGTTTTTTTTTCTTTTAATTCTAACAATTTGCTTTGGATTTAATTAGATGACTTTAATTGCTCCAACTTTTCATTTTCAATTTCAATAATTTTTCTTAATTTTTCTGTAACCTTTTCATTAAAAGAACTTTGCTTTTCAATTTAATTTTTTACCAAAATTTCTCTATTTTCAGTTTTAGTGTTGCTTTTGTTTCTGGCTGGATTTTGTTTCTAGGTGGATTTCATTTCATAAATTTCACAAAAGCAACACTAAAACTGTAAATAGAGAAATCTTGACGGAAAATGAGAACCTGATTATAACGATTACAATATTTTCCATAAAATTAGATGTGTAATCATTATAAAGACGTTCCCATTCTCTGTCAATATTTTACTCATAATAAATTGTATTAATTGGGTCCAGTTTTTCTCCAAATATTTACCATTAGAACCACCTTCAACAGCCAATGTTAAATCCAGAAATGCAATGGTAGAAATTTCCTAGGGAGTGTATGAAATTTGTTTATTAAATTCTCAACAAACTCCACATAATTCTAATTTGTTTTTTCTCATTTTCTTTTTAAATTATATTTATAATCTGGCCATATCTACAAATAAATATAATAATGGCTTTCTATGAATAAGATGAATTTAAAAAAAAATAGACATAATATGCAATAAATAATTATACTAAGCCTTCTTCCATTCTACTGCTGCCCTTACTGGTAGACCTTCAGCATTTAATTTCATGCTAACATCTTTCCACAGAGTTTTCCCTTTTTGCAACCATCTTTTAACACAAATATCCACTGGCTAAATCATTCTTGTTTTCTATAAATGAAATTAATAATTCGTATTGCTTTGCTGTTGTTATTTTTGACCTAAATTATATAATTATAATATGGTTGTATAATTATAATATGTCAATAAAATAAATAAACTTTAAGCGCATTAAAATTTAATTTAAACTATGAGATAATTATGAAATAAACTTACATATTTGGTATAATTCTCCTTTCAACAAATATTTTAAAATCTAAATTATTTATTTATTGTGAAATACTTACAGGTACATATCTTAAATTTATTGTGAAAGATTTACAGGCACTTGTCTTACAGACACCTATCTACAGGCACATATCTTATTTATAAGTACTAACCAAATTTAAATATATAAAAAAATATTTAAATTTAGTTAGTAATTATAAATAAAGAAATTTAAATATAAAAGCTTATATATTCAATTAAAATTTAAAAATAATCGTACTAAACTATAATAAAAAAATTAACTTTAAAAATTTCGTTTGAACGTCAAAATTTTTTATCACTATCTTAAAAAAATTTCTTAAATAACGCCTATAACGTAAAACATAAAAAAAAATGCCGCTGAGTAGTATTATTGACTTATTTCGTTTTATTTTAATAGAAAACCACACATAAATTTTACTAACGTAATTCTACTAATAACTTTTTCAAATTACAATGAATAACATTTTATTAATCGTCAATTTCTTCGTTATTTACAAAAAAATGTTTTCACAGTATATGGAATTTTCAATTATTAATGTGTTAAGGGGCATATGTGAATGACACTGCTTATATTACAAATAGAAAAGTTATATCAAGTCAACTAAATATTTCTGGTATTTTTCGACCGCTTTGGTTGATTGGCTAATAGAAAATACAAGCCTTCCGAAATTTCGGGCTCAGAGGGCACAATTATTTAACTGTATGTAAATTGGTCTGTAGGTAACATTCTGCAGGTATCTGTTTCATTTTATCTGTTTCATGACAGTTTTCATGCGGCTAAACTTATTTCATTTTTTATTTATCTAAGTTAAGTTACTAAATATAAAAAAGAGAACTAAAATATTTGAAAAAATGGATATCCGGCCAAATCAAACAATTTACATCAATAATTTAAATGAAAAAATTAAAAAGGATGAACTTAAAAAATCTTTATATGCTATATTTTCACAGTTTGGACAAATATTAGATATTGTTGCTCTGAAAACATTAAAAATGCGAGGACAAGCATTTGTAATATTTAAGGATATTTCTAGTGGAACAAATGCATTAAGGACTATGCAAGGTTTTCCATTTTATGATAAACCTATGAAAATTGCATATGCAAAAACTGATAGCGATGTTATAGCAAAAATGAAAGGAACGTTTAAAGAACGTCCCAAAAAGCAGAAACCACCGAAAAGCATCCAATCTGAGGAAAAAAAGTAAGTATAGTTTGGTTTTATATAAAGCACTGGTACAATAGAAGTTTTTACCTTGTGGTTATGCATGGGCAAGTGTTATGTTTATATATATTTATATTATAACTTTTTACTTGAAAAATTTAGTGAAAAAACGCGCTAAATAACATTTTCATTTTTACGAAACAAGTTTAAAGTTCTTAGTTTTCTAGAACTTAACATGTATATTTCAAATTTTTCTTTTTTTAAAGCATAACACAACATAACCAAAAACATACATATTTTAGTATGCGCTTAAAACGACCATATTTGCAACAATTTTTTATTTTACAATAACATCATTTAACACCTTCATCAACTGAACTTTTGAATTGTAAACAGATTTTTATATATTTCATAAGATTTCTAAAAAAAAAATTATATTGTTTTTAGAGAAAAGAAAAAGAAAAATACGGGATCTGATGCACTTTCATCTAATTCAAATATGGAACAGCCTCCAAATCAAATTCTATTTTTGACAAATCTTCCAGAGGAAACAAATGAAATGATGTTGTCTATGTTGTTCAATCAGTTTCCAGGTTTTAAAGAAGTAAGATTGGTTCCCAACAGACATGATATTGCATTCGTTGAATTTGCTACAGAACTTCAAAGTAGTGCTGCGAAAGAAGCTCTTCAAGGATTTAAAATAACACCATCTCATGCAATGAAAATTACTTTTGCAAAGAAATAAATATAACTATAATAAATAAATAAAATTAGTATAATTTGCGCCAACATATGATACCTCTAATATATAAATCTACGAAACAATTACTCTTTCTAGTTATAAGTTATTTGCTTTTATCAAGCGATAGTCAAATATATTTTTTTCGTTGTGCAACAGGTACTTTGGTACTTTAACAATAATTTTTTAACAGATAAATATTTAAATGATTTGGCATTTATTACACGTTATTTTAAACGAATCTGACCATTTCGTCATAAGAAGTTTTCGGGCTAGAAATGATTAATATATAATTAAAAAAAGTACGAAGTATTCAGGTGAAATTAAATGACTTAAAATTATCATATTTGAATAAAAATATTAAATAATTTAAATCAAATGACTTCATATTTGAATATAAAGAATCTATATATATATAGACTCATTATTCGCTTATAGAATATACTACTTAAATTTTATAGTACTTGTTACTAAATACATTAACAAATTTTTCCTTTATCCTGAACTTACAGCAAAATATTCTTTAATTATTTGTCTATTTCCTTCCATTCTACGTACACAATTTATATATTATAAATTGTATACGTAGAAAGACCATTTGATTTTGCGATTCTCAAATTAGTTCTAGTAATTAATGGCTAAGAAAAAAAATATGAAAGATATTTTGCGTTTTTTACAAAGTAAAATTTCAAAGCCTTTTCACAATAAATTTAATTAACTAAAATTAATTTTATTATTTTTTAATAATCTTAAATCTGAAGAATTCGATTCTCTGTAATTATTTTGGTTTTTAAATGACAAAGTTAATTTAAAAAATAAAATAAAAAATATTAATTTTCAGCGAATAATGAATTAAATTACATAATTTTATGTACGAAAAATATTATGTATATATTTAAAAAACGATTGATAAATGTACGTATTATTAGTTTTCAAACCAATAAAATGACAGTACAAACTTTACAGAAATTAGTTAAATTTTGAATCGGCCGGATAATGGTGCTAATATCAAGTGAAAAGATATTTCTGTAATTTTCAAATATTTTTTCTTCTTTCGAACAAATTTCGTATGCAACTGAAAAGTATATATATATTTAATATATATATATATATATATATATATATATATATATATATATATATATATATATATATATATATATATATATATATATATATATATATATATATATATACATTTGTGTTGAGTGTGTATTCATATTCATTCATATATACATATATAAATATACGAATTTGTTTTATAGTGCCAATCAATTATGCTCACGTACATACTTCGCGCATATCTTTTTTTTTTGGCTCCACCTATTTTGATTGTCTTCCAATCAATTTATTTACCACGCCTCATTTTTTTTTTTTTCAAAATTGAAACTCTGTAGAGGACCCTCGTATATTATTCTATAGTGGTGCACTTTCTTAACACGACAATATTGTTAAATACAGCCAAGCTGCAAGCGAAATTATTCTAAGTTTACATTTATATTTTATATGGTGCAAATATTATTCTTAGATTAAGAAATTCATCAAATAATTGACTATTACGAAATTATTGCTAGCAGATCATTTAATATTAAGTGGTTTAAAAGTGGTTTACATTTCGATTACGATTTTTCATTTAATAATTTATAAATATTTTTTTTAAATATATATATATATATATATGTATGATAAACAAATATATATATATATATATATACATATATATATATAATAGTTTTTATATATATTTATTATATATATATCATATATATATGAATTTTATTATTACATATTATTAAAAAAAATATAATAATTTATATTTCTTTCGGTGTGATAAAATATTATTCATTATTTTCGTTAAAATTTAGTTTGAATGCAAAAAAGAAGAAAAAAAAAATATTTTGTGTATCTAATATAAAAAATGTTTTACTGTGATTTTAAATTTAAAAAAATATATAAATAATTAACAACAAAATAGTTATTGTTACTATGAGTACACAAATAAAAAGGAATAACATCCGATATACATAACATAGGATGTAAAAGCATTAATTAAGATTCGAGTGATTTAATAAAATTTAATTTCAGTGAAAAAGAATGATTTTGTGAAAATAATTAATATATATATATATATATATTTATATATATATATATAATATATATATAACATATATATTGGGTGTATAATATTAAATTTTATTCATTTGTGGAATATATATTTAGATCTTCAAAATTTATTCTCCTACATCAATAGACGCCTCTAAGGCGTTAAAATTAGAGGACGATTTTTCCGGTAGTTGTATGACAATGTCGATGTACCCATCGCCAGAAAAAATTAAAATGGGTACACCAGGATGTTTTACAGGTCGATATAGCCCACCTTATCGCGGACCAGATCCCATGAGAAGATGCATGACAAATCCGTCGGTATGCTGTATATATTTTTTAATAGATCATTTTAATGTTTTTTTTTAGTTACCTTTTAATATTTAAGTATTTTTTTCGACCCTGTATATGCTAATTATGTCCATTTGATTATACACTTTATAAACGATTCTTACGGCTAAATTTAGTCAAAAAAAGCTACACGAAAAAAACAAATTAAGTTGAAATAATTATAATAATTATAACTAATAATTTTATGTGTATACTTCACTAAATAATATCCTTATAATTAGGCTTTAAACAATCGACGGCTTATTTTTATTTGTTGAGCTCCCATAAAAATAAGCCGTCGATTGTTTAAAGCCTTATCTATATACTTTTATTTTTTATGGTTTATTTAAACTTAAATGCCTGACACACAAAATTCAATTCAAATTATGGACAAATTTCCAAACGAATCAGATTTGAATATCAGAATAAATTGTGATTGAAACAAATTTTAGCAAAAGGAAATTTTTAATATTCAAAAGTGACATTTGCAATTTTTGTTATTAAAAATCTGAATAGTTACTTTTTTGAAGCAAAATATGATAGTTCCCTGAAATATTTTGAAAATTTAAAAAAGAACTATAGCTATTGTCAGTTAATGTTGTTGACGAATGGTGTTTTTCTGTTTAATATCTTTATTTTTAATTTTTTCAATTTACTGAAACTAAAATATTCCATAAAAGCCACTATTTCCATCACTGATTGTATGAAAGTTTCTGTTAGAAAATTATATATCTTTATAATTTTCTAACAGAAGCTTTCATACAATCAGTGACTATTAAAAGTAAAATGGAAAATCGAAGTGATATATGCCTATATGAATGTACACAGTTTGCACTACACTAATAACAGGTGTTCGTAGGGTTGTGAATTGTATACAAATATAATATAATTTACAAAGCTTGATTTTCGCCGTTTAATTTTGTCAATCCTGTTGTGTTAATTATATCAAAAATTAGTAAACAAAAAATATTGAATCCTTACTACAAAATACCAAAACAAAATATTATCGAAGTTATTATTTAAATATTACTAACA
Organism: Empis livida; assembly: GCA_963932195.1. Classification (NCBI taxonomy): domain Eukaryota; kingdom Metazoa; phylum Arthropoda; class Insecta; order Diptera; family Empididae; genus Empis; species Empis livida. The sequence continues at coordinate 26,821,868 of OZ010648.1, forward strand.
GTTACCATCATCTTAAAAATCTGTTCTACCTGAATTTTCTTAAAAATCTACCAAATTTGCTGTGAACATGTCCATAGACAGAATAAAGACAAACGGATATCATGGTAAAACTGTTAATTTATATTTAGTGGGTCTCTGTAAAAATCTCGAAGGATCAAATTTGGTTAGATATGAATACTTCCTTTACTATATATGTTTATCAATTGACAAATTAAATTCAAAAATACATGTTAATATTTTTAAGAAGATTTATTGATATTTTAGATTAAACAATAAAAAATATGTTGCAATATAACTAAATATTTTGATACTCGTATTATTTGGTACTGAAACATTAAATTGGATTTAAAAACTTTAAAATTAATATAATATTACAAAAAAATATTTTAGTAAAACTTTATCAGTTTTCATGGTACAACAATTTACACCAACTAAAATATAGTTTTAATAATACTACATATTACGTGTTAAAACTTAAGGATATTATTTATTTGTAAAGTAAGTTTTTTTACAATTTCTGGAAATTCAATTTTGAAAAGCTTTGATAAACTTATACTGTATTTTTTTTACTTTTTCAACCAGCTGTGAAAAAAAGTTGACAAAGAATAATAGTTGGTCTTTAATTTACTTAAACTTATGGAATTTCATGAATAGTTGTAGAAATAATGGTAGAAGTATTTAATAATAAAAATTATACTAATTTCAAAAACTTTAAACGTTAACATATGTATTGCACAAATTCACTCTAGTTAAAATTTAAAAAAAAATGTAATAAATTGACACTGAGGTAAAAATGGACATTAAACATCTTCTCTTCAAATTAAGCTTTATGCTATTTCGGTGTACATACATATATGCATTTTAATGCACTTTCAAGAAAATATATACAACGATGAATTAAGCTTAAAAATATTATAATATTTCCACTTAAAATTAATTTTAACAAATATTTTTAACTTTAAAAATTATTAATATAACTTATATTATTTTAAAATTTTCATGTTAAATATTTAAATTATATTTTTATAATTATCTTTGTGCAAATTATATAAAAAAATATAATAGAATAATAATTATAAGAAAAATAAATGTAAATACATAAAATGTACAAGTATAAAATTGTAGATTTAAAGTTTAAAACCTGTAAGATGTATTTTGATACAATAATACTACTATAAACCATATGCCATAATTCCTTTTAAGACTCGATCAAACGTACCAGGTCCTTTGGGATTTTTCTTTCATGGTATAATGGAAAACCCATTCACGAATTTTAACCTGCTAACGCTTCTCTGGGGAGAGCAAAATAAAAAAAAAAAAAAATGAAAATGAAAATGTATATACACAACACAACAGATACAAAAAAAAATATTACAGCAAACTTTATGTGGATATGTAAAAGAGGTGTTTGTCGTATTTATGTATAAGAATATTTTATTACATCAAAATATTTTAACATTTTGCTTCATGTATATTTGACTTGATAGTTGTACAAAACTGCACACATATATAGAACGTTCTTTTAGCATAAACAAAAAGAAAAAAAAACCATATCTATTCTATAAATAAACTGCTACAACTTAAAGTATTTACCAGCACTGTAGAACAGAACCCTATTTGCAATTTTATAGAGTTAAAAGGAAAAAAAAAACTGTTAGTACTTCTTTTTCATGTCGTATATTTATTGAGTTTGTTTGTAACATATTCTTGCATAAGTTGTAAATGTAAAATATTTGCAGACATATACATAGATTTTTTTTTATTGTGGCAGAATAGATAAGCTTTTTTATATGTTGCAAAAACATGTAAAGCTTATTGTACAACATTACTTGTTTAAGCATGTAAACTATATAGTAACATGGAATAATTTCTAAATATATTCATAAAATTACCTATTTTCAAAAATAAGATAAATTTTACAAATACATACAGTCAGTGTAAAAAGTTTTCGTACAGAGAAATTTTTTGAACAAAAATAATTATAGTTTTAATATTTAGCAGTTTTAATTAACTTTAAATTTTATTTTATTTCTCTTTATGCTGTGCGTCATTACCTTTTAAACATTACTTCTGGCGAATGTTTACTATATTACATGTTAATGAATTTTCAAGTGTAATATAATTTGAGCAGAATCTTGGATTATACATTATACTACAAACAGTTTTGTAATACGTTTTGTTATTGTTACAACTACTAAGGCTCTAACTTTTAACATAAATTACAAACAACATATTACCATGTTACATTACAGGTTAACAACATATTACCATGTTACATTACAGTAGTGCCTCTATATGCATAAATTTCAATTAAATATAAGTGCTATTTTATTCTACGGTTCAATAGCATTCCAATATGGTCTCTATTATTAATTTTGGAGAATATCTTAAATTGTTATTTTAAAAACCACTTTTGTACGAATTACACTTCCAACCGGATGGTCTTAAAATAAGTTTCACTATCTTCATCTGATAGCAAATTCTTCAACTTTTCCAATTTGGTACGTGGTAATATTTTATGTGTAATTTTACTATACTAAATTATAATTTGAATAAGTTTATACACGGACGGACGGACGGGTGGACAGTAAAGTCCTAACATAAGGGATTTTGTTTTATCCCTGATGAGAAAATATCGGTTCCTGTTTAGGAAAATATAATTATTATTATTAGAAAGAACGTAATTGATAAATAATTTTTATATACCACATCATCACGTAGATACGGAAAGTTGAGGTTAAATTTAAAATTTGTTATTCCGGTAGATTTGCAATTCAATTTCCCAGATATAATTTCACTATAAATCTAGTTTGTTCGAGAAAAAAAACATAAATACATATTTACAAGTCAAATTTTTAAAGCTTAATTTAAATTAACCCTCATTGCATAAAATTTGAATTGGAAAAACGAAACATTTAAGGATTAATATTCTAATTTTTGATTATGGTATTTATCTTATTATTATATTTTACGTTAAATCAAGAATATTGTGAACATATTTTTTAGATTATCCACCCTCAACATTAATTATTTAAAATTATATTTATGTATGTATATTTTTTTTGTTTTCGTAAGAATTCACTGCAGATTATGCTAAATAATAATTATAATTAATGTTTACTATATATCTATGTATATATATATGTATATAAAATGAATAATGAATAGCCAGTTTCTCAAATCATTCTTCGTTTAATTAATATAAAAAATATATATATACAAGAAATTAATTGATGCAAGTTACGAGTACAGTAAAAATCTTTAATAAAGTAAGATTAATGTCTGGCTAGAAATTGTTGAATATACTTATCTGAAAAAGGTATATAACTGAGTATAATTGATAACGAAATTATAATAAAAAATGTAATGAATTAAAAAAAAATTATGGATAATTATCAGTTAATTAGCTTTATGTCATTTTTTTTATTTTTATTTTGTTAAACGTTGGGGTTGAAAAAAGTAATTCTTATTAAGACAAATTTGACAACTTACTTATATACATAAAATATAAAATACAATTCTGAAATTTTTTATATTTTAAATTTCAGTAAAATGTCATTTACAACACGTTAATCACCAAATACTTAATAGGAATTTAAATAATTTAGTATATTTAAATAGCTATTAAGTATTTCCTGATTGACCTGTAAATGAAGACATAATTTCATTTGATTATTGCTTTGCATATTTTCTACCAGTACGTGAATTCTAAGTAAATCTAGCATTACATGAAAAATTAAGCTATTAGTTATATGTTGTTAATTTAAACATTATTTTAAGACTAGAAAATGATTTAAACAAAAGTATAAACTTTGACCTAGACTTAACCTTCGTATTTTGACAGTGGGAATTCTAGTTGGAAAAATGAATAGAACTTTTATTAATGACTTCAAATTTCGATTTTAATGTTATTAAATTTATTTATCATATTTGTAAGTTTTATTGACTTAGGAAAACTTACAGGTTAAAAAAGGGGATTTCACCAGCTCTGGTCAGGTTTACTCTTTGTGTTTCACCAACGAACGATTTCCTTTAGTAAATCCGGCCTGAATCAGTTTGTCGTATATTGGAAACCTCCGCTAAGACCCGTAAGTTCTCAAATTTATGGTTTCGCAAAGAATTTGTTTGAGCTAAACTTATTGGAAATATATTCCATTCCACATTATTTATATAATTATATTTTTGTCAAATATATAAGCTGTTTTTTTAGTATTTTCTAATAAAAATAAAATACGAAATTACAATTAATAATATTCAAATAATAATTTAATAAAATAAAAATATAACATATGGAAACAAGTTACTTTTTCATATTAATTGTAAAATTTATAGTCAAATTATTTTTTATCCTACTAATGTTGAATACCAGTTGGTTAAAAATTACTTATTAGCCTATGTGAAAACTTATTTTTTTTCCAATGTGCTACTTAGAGGTAATAGCAACAGAGTTTTTTTGTCACAAAAAGGGAAAGAATAATTGTGTGAAAATGTACACTTGTTTAGATAGTTTATTAATATATAGAATAAAGTTAGAGGTTTTATTTTATACCTTTTCATATTAAGTACAAGCGAATTTTTAGTAATATTTTATGATATTAAATTAAGTCCACAAATTTAAAGCAAATTTGTATAATAATTTTTATTTCGTAAATTGTTAATTTTTATATTTATTTGAAGAATAACACAACAGAATTTGTATAAAAAATATTTCTGGATTAAATTTAATTTTAAACTTTTCAAGAAATATAATTATTTGGATAAATACTATTTTACCTAGAAACGATTATAATTAAATTCGTTTTTATGTAAAATAGATTTGCAAATTTTCTGTTAATTTGACATGTTACTCAATATAATTATGTACAACATTTCAGTAAAAAGTAGATAAATTCAAATTGGCTTAATGATAAATTAAAAATTATATATATAACTTATTAAAATAAAACTATATTTCAAAGCAAATATAGTTTTGTTTTGATAATGTTTTGGAAGCATAACTTACAATTTTATGTTGACAATTGAATAGACATTCAGAATGACAAGTTAATATATTTTTTGTAGAATTAAAGTTGTAGAATTATAACTATATTGTGCTGTTATTTGGTGATGAATTGAATTTAAAACCTTTAAGCTAATAATACAACATAAATTATTTTAGTTTGTCATAGCACATCAATTTAAACTAAACTAAAATAATAGAATTTATTTGGATCTTAAGGATATTTTTTATTTTTAAGATTCAAAAAGAAGTGTTTATACATTCCTATAAATTAAATTTCACAAAAGCTTACCACACGTTCTTCAAAATTTTAAACTTATAAATAATTAATGCTATTAAATGCTATGAATTTTTATGGATAATGTTTTGCAGATTTTCCTAATTTATCGTGAGAAACATAGAAAAAATGAAAAAAAAATTCGATATTTTTTGTCGTAAGTAGCATACCGTATAATGTAGTTCAAAACTCAATACGACAATTTATCATAATTTATTTTTTTCCAATGTGATATATGTTCTTACGAACAAAATATAGTAATTCTTTTTATTTTTTCTATGTTTCTCACAGTAAATTAGTAAAATCTCCAAAAAACGTTAAATACAAAAACCAAAAGAACATCTGAAATTTATTTAACTATTACTACTAAATTATGTATTTTTTTAACTTGTATAAGTTACTACTAAATTATGTATTTTTTTAACTTTTGGAGATTTTACTCATTTCTTTTATGAATACAGTTTTCATGTCGATTTCATTTCCTAAGACGTTTTTCATCATTTCTCAATTTATCATAGAATTTGGTTAACTTTCTGCAGCTTAACCAAATTCTATGATAATAGTCATTTATTCATTTTCTGTAATAATCAGTTTTCAGAGTAATAAATGATTTTGGCACCCGACATATAAGCTTTTTTATTCAGTCTTAATTTAAAATAGGTACGTTCATTTCATGCATGAGCATGTACCGTGTATGTAATTTAAAAATTTTACATATAACTTATTACTTCGAAAGTTTTAACTTTCCACGCTTTTAAATTGAGTTATTTAAGGATTTGCGTTTGCACTGATTAAAAATTTTAGTATTTTAAGAATAACACAAATTGGATTTTTTTTTTTTGAGATTATAAACAATTGGACTTTCACCAAAGTTAAGCAAATTAAACTTTAAGAAACTGGCTAAATTAGAAAAAAAACATTTTAGCTATGAAAATGTATTATTTTTGACTATTTGGATGCTAAATTGTGCTATGTTAAGTTCTGTTACCAGGGAAATCCCTAAATTTCAATTTTTTTTAGTCTACTATACTCACAACCTATTTCTGTAGTAATCAAGTAATACCTACCAAGCATATTGCATATTCGCAAAATATTCGAAAATTTTGCTTTCAAAAATAAAAATGTATTTCATTACGTTTTACTATCATAATCATGGCGATTTTAAAGATATTGACTGTACTAAATTGTTTAAAAATAAAAATGGAATTACGAATATTGTAATCGTTTATCCGATTTTTTAAAAAAAATGGACCTTAACCACTTTCAAAATAAACGGCTCATTTAATAGGTTTTTTTTTCATTAAGAAATGCATAACTTTATGTATGCAATCATTTGTTAATGAAATTTAAATAGCAATATTTTCATTACAAAATATACCAAAATGAAAATAGTGTACAAACTAGAATTGCAGATATCATCATAAATTGAAACAACCGACTTTATGTAAGAAATATTTTTGTTGTAGAATGTAGATAGTTCATAAACGTTGGACTGAGAAAAAAACTTTCACGCAACATGTATTTCTAAAAGGCCGAACTGTTATTTGCCGAAAAACAAAATGTTTTGGCGCTGGAAATGCTATTATGATTAACTCACAGAAGAGAGAGACACGTTATATTTTATTTATTTTAAATATTTGATTATAAATTTATTATTGGCACCTTCACTGTTAATGCTGAGTAAACTTAGAGCGCGTTCGATGTCTCCTACATGGTTCAATTACATTAACCTACTGTTCAACAACATAATAAAACATCAGTAGCAAGTTTAATTGCAATAGATAAATCAATTCATTATATGGTCTCGTTGATATTGTTGTCTGTAAACGTCATTTTGACACTATGGACTTAATGATAAGGTTTTCGACGTATTCTTTTTGAATTCGTTATTCGTTAGCAAAGTACTCTATTAGTCGGGCTAATATCAGGGTGAAATCTTGCCGTATATATCTTGCCGGAAAATTTTACATATAATATTTTCTAAAAAAATTGAAGTTTTAAAAATTTTATTGAAACAATTAATAAAAAATTGTTGTACAATCTTTTAATATTATTTTCTTTTGCTTCAAGCGCATGGTTAGTAAACTTAAACAAATATATTTTATTGATTTGTCTTACTTGGTTATTTGCCACATGGAAAATGCGATATTGGAAAGAAATGTTTTACATTGGGAAGAAATAATTCAACATTTTTGGCGTATACGGCAAACGTTACGCTATAACTTTTGTTCCTGTTTATTGCCAACAATCTCTTATACATCTGTGCTGATTTTGAAAAAACGCTACGTTTTTTTTCCTAGGCTTAACATATATCTTCCCAGTTACACAGTTCTAGGCTTAAACGTTATCTCACAGTTTATGTACATTACGTTTCATCCGTGGGGTACTCATCCAAAGAAACTTAAGTTTTTACATACATACTTGTATTTATAGGGTAAGTAGCTTTCGAATTCCTTACATTTTCTTCCGGCACAGTTATCTCTGTGTTTAAATCTCTCGAAGAAATTGAGGTTTCAATATATAAACTTTACTGGTACAATTTTAACCATTACTGGTACAATTTTAACCAATTTAAAAAAATTTAAGTAGCTATAGGTAGCCCTATCATTTTAAACCAACTGCTTGAAAATTTTAATCTATATGGCCAATACAAAACATATGACATTTTACGATTGGAGAATTGAATCATTACGGCATAATTTCAACAAACGGTTTTTGACGTTTACTTTTACAAAATGGTATTGATTTCTCAAAAAACGTAAAAAGAAAATTGGTTTATTTTTAAAGAAACCCATTCTTTCATTATAAAAATATTAAGCTAATTACTTTAATACAGTAATAGAAAATTATCGCATGTTCAAAATGCGTATTCAGAATTTATCGTATAAAATAAATAGTGCCGCAACTGAAAAATTTCCCATACAGAAAGTTAACTTTGACTCGATTTTCTCCAAACTACATATTTTGAGATGTGACAGTCTTTTACTATTAGGTGTGTGATTTGTTAATTTACTTTAAACGAATATTATTTTTACACAAATAAAATTTTCGTTTATGGTTAAAATATGTGAACAACTAACTTCTTATTACTTTCACTACAATGTTTCAAAGAATCAAAAAATTATTATTATGTTGGCAATAATGCATTTATTCATAAGCTTTTAGTTTTTAGCATCCCACCCAACGAAACTATCGCACATACGTTTAAAAGACGACTGAGTGATCGTAATTCCTAACAAGCCGAGAAAGCAGGCAAATTATAGCTAAATTATTTTTAAATTTTCTAAATTGCTAATTATTTCTGAGTATTTGGTATGATCCACATAAATATCATTTAATCACCAAAAATATGTTAACATCTAGAATGCGGTGGTTAATTTTCAATTAATTGTCATATCTATTTTAATATTACTTCGTCTTTGTTGTATAAATTTTTGCACTTAAATAATAAATGTAAAAGTTGATATCTTAACTCTTAACGTAAGAATCTAATAAATACACAATAAAAATATCTACGAAACATATAATTCTAAAAAACATATATTGAAGCTTAAGTTTTTTTTGGAATTATATGTTTTCGTTTACGGCAAACTTTGCTTTGAAACTGTTGAACTAAAATGATTATGATTGATTGCTTAATCATCTTATAAAAGGACTATAAATTTTGACTGCACATTGAAAAATAAAATAGCGGGAACAGTTTACATAGTCAAACATATTTCAATCTCATTATTGTTGTAAGCTTATTTAAAAAAAAGACCATCGAGCCATTCATTAGTCGATAAAGCGTATATCTCAAAACAATTCTGTGGAACTTTGCCAAAATACGATATCTACATTTTTTTAAATATTTTGTGATAAGGTCTGATTTCGATTGCGAAACATTACATATTCCGTTTAGCAATAAAAGATAAATTAGAATTTTCTTAAATTTATTCTCATAAAAATTTATAGTTATATAGGTATCGCGTTTTGTCAAACTTCCACAGAATTTAAGTCATGTTTTGGCACTTTGTATTCAATCTAACCTTCTAGCACTAAAAATAAAAAATTCAACATCAAATTTTGATTGATTGTTCTTATAGTTTTTTTGAATCCATTTTGTATAAAGTCGGAATATGTTAGTTTCCAATTATATAATTTTGATGGGATATATTATTTCAAATCAGAAGAATCTTGTTTAATGGAATTACGAAAACTTGATGTTAGCTTAAATTAAAGTTTATATATTTGTTTACATAAATTATTGTTTATGGCTAAATTAGACTTTATGGCTAAATCGTACAACTTGTAAGTGTTCTAGTATATACATAATACATATGTGTAGAAGCGAGTCAGTTGCGGCTACTGATGTCCACTTATTCAAAGACTTATATTTTGCAAATTTTGTAATTTTTCCTACATTTCCGTAAAAACTGAAATGAGTGTATTTCCATATAAATCCAAATAAAACAAGATTCCAATTGGCAAAAATTCGGGAATAAATCGGCCACCAAAAAACATTTTTAGACAATTTGATTTTATTGTAGCGATATAATATATGGAAATCGGTAGTACAAAGTCCTCCACTTTAGACAAGTAGAATCAAGTTATAATTCTTTTTAATGTAATACAAGTAATAGCTTAACTTATTGGCTGTTGAAAAATTATATCTTCATTTATCAAATAATTTTAAAAAAAATTTATAAATTTGCATATTAGTACCTCTTTTTCAAAAAGAATACATTAATTTTAAAATATTTGTAGGGGAAACATGCCGAATGCTTGAAACTTTTCACTAGTCCGGTATACTTTAATAGAAATTCCTTAAAAAAAAAGGTTTAATAATTTTAATTTTGATTTGATTTTGAAAAAAATATATTTTTTACCGAAAGGAAAGAAAAGTATATCCGTAAAACCTGAAATGCTACAATAAAGAGTACTGATTTCTTAAGTCGTATAACCAAAAACTTAATGTATTAACAAGGATGCCGTTTCGATAAAGGAGGATTGGTAACTCACTAGTCTAATACACACCGGCAACTGGACTCTAGTGAAGATTTATTACATCGGTTAATGATTAGGACTTTAATAGTTTAGAATGTATTTTGCAATGACCAAATTAAACTAAATAATAGTTTATCTTGGCCGTTGAAAATGAAAGTTAAATCTTAGATTACTCCGATCTAAGACTATCTGCCTGAAACACTAACAGCATAAAATAACCATAAATAAATACAAATTAATTCTTAATGTTAATATCTTTTATTTATAACACGTTTACGGTTTACCACAATCTTCCATCCCATCAATTGATATCAATAATATTTTTTCAATCAATGGTATACGTTTTAAAAATTAGTACGGTTGCGGTGACTATACCCTTTGCTTATAATTATTATTATCGTTATTAATATAAATTGAACTTACTATTTACACATTTAACGACAGCCTTATAGTTAAATAATCTTATTCTCATTAAGTTCATTTTTATATTTTTAATTTAAATTTAAATAATTTTTCTAAACTCTAAAATCTGACAATATCTGACTACAGTATATCTAATAACTTCAATTGAATTTTTCAATAATTCTTGTAAAGAAATATGCTTTTTACTAAGCTAAAATAATTAATATTTTCAAATAAATAATCTGCATAAATGCATAAATCCTTTCATTGTCCTTATATTAGACATTTTGTATTTACAATTTACAAAAACTTTAACAATTTATTTAACAAATTATTAGAATCATAATAAATTAATTATTTTTTGTAGAAAAAACTTAATGTAAAACCGCAAAATTTGAAAAGTATGGTCAAAATTTTATAACCATTACCAAAATAAATCAATAGAACTATAAGTATATTTATTTAAGTATTTGATGACGGTTCATTTCTAATTACTATACAATAAAAAAAAATGTTTATCCAAAAAAGCAATACGGAAAAAAACTAATGATATATACTTTTTTTTGTTATAAAGTTATATAACATTCGGAAAACCTTAAACCAAAATTTACAAACATAAATATTTATGTTTTGTATATATATCTACATATATACTATCATCAACAATACAAAAATTAAAGTTTGATTCGATAAAGTTCGTTGAAGATTTTCCTTTATATTTTTTTTTATTAAAACAATCGATAATTTCGTCGTCTTACGATTGGTTAGTACATCAGTTTTTTTTTTTTTTTTTTATGAATGACGAGAAGGCGGTTGGAAACTACGCTTTAAATGTTGCAACGTAAATTACAACAAAATCAGTGTACAATATTTTTTTTGGTACATTGTAGTGAATTGTGGGAGGTCTTCTAAAAATGTTGGTTGGTGGAATGTTTTGGTAAAAAAACTTTAAAAAAAATGAAATTAACTTTCAATAATATTGTTTTATTTACAGAAAAATATTTAAATGAAAATATATATTTGTATATTACATAAAGAAAATAGTTTTTAACAACATAAATAAACATTTTTAGATGTAATATTTACATTTGAGGCTATAATGAAAATTGAACATATTATTATTTATATAATTGGAATATTTTTACTCAATTATATTTAATTTTATTATTAAACAAGCTGAAAAAAGCATATTTCAAAATTATTGTTTAACATTTTAAATAGAAAACTTTTCAAGTTAATGTTGTGCTTTATTTTAGAAAATTTACAATTAAACATAATATTTTTTTTGAATATCAAACTCCGCCCAAAAAAATTTTATTTTATTATTGTGTTCATAGAATATGTATTATAATTCGGACTTGAAAAAAATATATATATATATGTATATACATATTCTTTTATTGTTTACATTATTTGGCCCTGTTTCTATTTTATTAAAATAATCAATAGAAGATTTAATATGCATATGTATTTATGTAGATAGATATATATATGTGTATGATTTTTTAAAACAACAATAACTTCCGAAAAGGATGGAGCAAAAATTATGTTATGCGCATGTTAAATTTATTTCAAACCAAGAAAAACCTCTATAAAACCTCTGTAAAGGGGTTAATGTCTGCTGCTAGCTGGTAATGTATTTAAAAAATACGATTATAAAATTAACAGTCAAATACCAAACTTATAAGATTGATTTTTTCAGCATAAAAATGAAATAAAAAAAAATAAACATCATACAAAGTAATAATGTGCATTAAATAAAAGCAAAAATCATATATGTATAAGATATAGTATCGATCAAGTTCCTTTTTTAATTATGCAGCACATATACTAGATTTAAAAATCACTGAGTTTATATAGTTTATAAACTTTAATAAAATATTGAATTTAAAACAGAAAGTTTATTTTCAAAAAAATCTATTGTACAGAGGCCAGAGAAAAATATTAAATTTTAAAAAAGAACCAATAAATTATAACTATAAGTATATTACACAATTATAATTGAATTACAGGTGATCCTTCTTAACACGGCATATGAATAACACTGTTTGGTTGTATAAGGTTGCCAACTTATGACACAAAATTAATTAACATGGTTTAAATTTTTTTTTCAATTGTAGTATTTTTATTGTGACACCATTTCAAATAACACCAAGTATTCTTGAAACCAAACTACTGTGCTAATTATGGAATACCTGTAAACATTTCATTTAAGTTTACAAGGACACTTGAGCTACTAAATATCAATATAAACCAAGTTGGCCTCATAACTGAATTTCTAACTATTATCTCACTAAGATAAGTTACACCACTCTGTAGAATCCGTGGCGAACACAACTACCGTGGCTGTACATATCCTCTGTGATTGTGAATGGTATATCTATCAACAGGTACAGGCTCTTTAGACAAGGGTTTCTATAATCAGAGGATACCAGCTAATCAGCTACCTGGTATTCAGCTATCTTACGCAAATCTTCACTAACAACTGAAGTTTCTCAAGTGAGATAAAAATTTCGTTAGGTTGCCAAAGCAGATCAATTGGTTTTTGGGATTAGTTGGCCCAGCTATACATTTATTTAGCTATGTAGCATAACTTATGTACTTAAAACCATTCTTTAATATTGTTTTTAGCACAAAAATATTTTCATGATGTCACAGTGTTGTTTCCAAACTTTCAATATTACAATTGTATATAATAGTAATTATTCATTTTTATTGATTATCGTACATTTTCAATGCAAGTGCATATTTGGTTCAATGTATTTATATCGTCCCCATATATAGCGTATCGTTTATTATATGAATCGTTATATCCACCGCAGTCAATTAATTTATGTGAATTAATAGCTAAAATAATGTTCACATTTATATTGAATTTTGGCTATGGAAGTCCATTAATATAAATATCATATTAGGTTTACCAAATTAATTGCTAGATTTAATAAGTAGATTTATTTTGAAATATAGATTTTATAGTACGAATATATTTATAAATACGTTAAGATTTTGTTAAATTTTTTTGTTAAAAAATTTAATTACACTACAGTGTGGCTTACATTTTAATAGTTATCGTATCTATCAAGAGTTTTTCCTAGCATTTCTTGTCTGTGAATTGTATTTTACACATTGCTTTTCTGTGAATGAATTTTCCTGGAACTCACCGGGTACCATTTTATATTATATTTCGGTCTATCGCTTAGAATCACAATAGTTAGTATAGTAAGCAAAATTATTTGACTTAAACACTATTTTCTAAATTACGTGTTGTATATTAAAAGTTTCATAGTTTCTTTCAGTGAATCTATTTTCCTGTAATAACAATTTTCAGTAAAATACTAGTTGAGTCTTTTAATACAATATTAACATATACAGTGGAATTTTCAGTGGGTTTTTTTTTGTCCCCTCGTTCATCGTAAATTTTTTTTTGTTCGCCGAGCACTTCCTCTGCAATTGAGCATTTAGCTATTTTATGTATTTAAATTATACTCATAGTTAAAAATTATTTACTATATCACTGATAAAAGTTATAAGTCTCTAACCAATAGAACAATATTATACTGCAGCCATTCAGCTTGCTGCAATAGCTTTTTGATAAAATTTAGATGATAACCCTTGTATTGCTTATGAAACCGTACAGTTGCTGCAGCGACATACTCCATACTCCATATTTCCGACGATGCTATAATATAGCAATGTTTTGTAACGAAGTCTACTAGCATTTAGTTTTATTCCTAAGCTCAAGGAATTATACGGCTTTCTTCTTTCATGGGCCAGGGATGTAGAGTTTTGAATATCTTAATCTATCTCTTGTTTGTTGATGAAAGCGTTTTTCAATATCTACTTTATATATCATTTTAGGAAACAGCAGAAAGACTAGATCTCAATGTATAGAATTTAATTTTAGCAACAAAATTCAAATAAGTTCATTATTCGAAAAGTTAATCACTTATTATGAATCGAAATAGCCACTGCAGCAAAATTGCCATATATTTTCGAATGTAAATAGAGATTTTTCCTGTAATATATTAAATGTTGTGCCGTTAACGTTACCGCTTGTATAGTGAAACTTGAACCTTTATTTAAAAAAAACATTTCTAATAAAATATATAGAAATGGAAAAATATTAATTTGTGTTATTGTTTAATGAGGCATTGAAACACTAACCAATGGCTTATAAGTTTTATTGAGTTGAAAATGAAATCAATTCAAACTCTATCTATGTTTAAATTATGATCCTGACCGTTAATATCTAAAAATTTTTCTTATATTTTCTTATAGACAAGATTACTAGAAGATGCATCTATAATTTGTAATTCCTGGTCTACTCGGCAAAATGTAAGTAAAACTTTGTTTTTATAGTACTCAGATAATTGTCGCAGATTTGGTCGCTTTAGTTCAGAAATCAATATTCGCACTGTGGTCCAAGTATTTCCTGTGAATTACTTGAACTTGCGGTTCAAGTAATTGAAAGGAAATAAAATATTTGAGTAAAATTTGTATTTTTATAAAACTAATCTTCACTTACCTTTAAGTATGAAGTTTGTGAACTCCATTTAAAGTACGTCAAAATTTTTATTGCTTATATGATCCCACTTTACGGATTTGTTTCTCCATAACTTATCATTTTAGCTAAAACTTTCTTAGCTGAATGAAATTTGGGCTCTGTAATTTAAAAGGAAATATAATATGATTTTTGATAATAATTTTTAGAAACTTCTAAGTTTCTTTAGTTGCTTAATTTCTGTGAATAATAACTCCTGTTTGGGCATTGTTTTTGATCATGAATTGGTTTTTCTCTAGTCCTTTTACGACAATTGCTTAACATTTAGTAAACTTATGTTAATAATATACAGTCTTTATTAACACAAATAAATTACATT
The DNA here is from genome assembly GCA_963932195.1 of Empis livida. Lineage (NCBI taxonomy): Eukaryota > Metazoa > Arthropoda > Insecta > Diptera > Empididae > Empis > Empis livida. Next base: position 26,837,412 of record OZ010648.1, read on the forward strand.
TAATTGGATTTTAAGCAGTATAGTATTATACTTAATGAAACAATTATTTAACAGCAGACCTAAAGTTGTAAAACTATTTTAACGTTAACCAATTCCAGTAAAAAAAAGATAATATTAACCCGCACTCATTTCTGGTAATTAGAGAAAAATCATATTTAAAATTATTAGTGAAATTGAATTTTTGTTAATATCCCTTTATTCAGGAAAAATTTTTGTACTTGATTTTTGTATGTTTTTAAAATAATAGAACATATGGTCTAATTTGCTTCAACTTTTTTATCTAATTGTCTTGTGTCCTGAAGGACGACAAATATTTAATATATACTTATAAAAAAATTAGTAAATGTTTATACCGGATATTGCTATTTACATAACCACAAAAAAAAAAAATATTTCCGGTCACGCAGCCTTTAGACTGACCCTTTTGCGGTTTTATATGTGATTCGTAAATTTTATTCTTCAGATTTCTATATTAAGTATATTTTATAAAATCGATTATTAAAAAAAATTACTTTTAATACAGAAAATAGCCACTCGCTCTAACAAAACAATCAAATAGTATCTACTTGCAAATAATATTTTCTCTAAAAAAATTGTATATTAATAAAATTAAATCAAATAAAATTAAAGCGCATATTTGACACAGGTTGTAACATAAAAAAATTATATATATGTATAAATAAACATATGTTTTTTTTTAAAGATAGTCTATTCAAAATTATATAATTTTTTCAAATATTATGTTGCATTAAGTTTCTTTTTTATTTTAACCCATAACGAAAATATTAAATATGGAAATATGATAATAAAAAAGAGAAACATTATTCTAATTATTACTTTGATTGTTTTTTTGGAGCGTGTTGGCTTTATTAAAAATTGACCAGCAATCTCATAAATATTTCACATTCCGCATTCACCAGGTTAGACACACCCTCACTAAAAAATAAATAAATAAAGTAAAATGATGAATGACGAAAGGCATCAATTTTTTAACACTCATCTAAAATTTATATATTTAAAAAATAATGTTTATATCATACTATGCTAAGAAACATACTTTTTCTTGTGTAGTTATTTATATTTTGTATTAAGTTATCATCACAAATAATATTTTGTCTTTAAAAAATAATATAAATTATAATTTTATGAAAAATATTAAAAATTAAATGGATTTTTAAATTGTGATTAGGGAGAAAAATATTATCTTATTCTTTTGATTTTCTTTGATTTTAATGGTGGAACGTAACTTCAATAGTTTGTAAGTTTTGTATTTTTTTGTATATGTAAAAAAATGAAGAAATGTCTTCCCTGAAACCAAATCCTTATACATGCAAATTGCATGTATAAGGATTTGGTTTCAGGGAAGACATTTCTTCATTTTCTTCATGCAATCGACTTTTCTTCATGCAATCGACTCAGCGGACTTAAGTTTAGGCACGATTTGGTATCAAACAGGTATTTTATACTGTACGGAATTAAGGTGTCACAAAAAATGCTCTAATTCACGCTTCTCTTTGTTGCATTTTCAGAGGAAGACTTGTTACCTCTATGTATCTTTCATAAGTAAAATATGAGCTGTTTGTTATTTCTGCTTTGCTCAATGAAATTATATCTATTTACAGCCCATTCTTCTAAAAATTTCTTAGCTGTAACATACATTGCAAGAGTCCAAGCTGCTTAATGACAAGTAAGAATCCACGGTTTTGATTTTTAATCCGTTTCTTGCAGCTTGCAGTCGGCCGTGGAATTAAATTGTTCACTCTACTGAAGACCAAGGTGGACTCGTGATAAGGCTGTAAAATAATATTATGGAGGTGGAGATAGAAACATTAATGGCCAGTTTCACAGTAAGAGTTTAAACTCTGGACAAAGTTTAAACTAACAATTTAAGTAGTATTGAGAAAGCATTTTTGAAGAAAAAAAAAACAAATTGAAGGAAAATTATCACATGTCATGTTTTAATGCACTGAAAAATAACCGATGGTGGCTTAAAGGGTGTGTGCTAAGCGGTGGTGCATTAGGGACTTGGTTCAACTCCTGCCCCAGAAATCGATATTGGTCTAAGTTTACTCAGCTTTAAATGAGTATCAGTAATAAAATTATAATAATATGTAATTCAAGACTGGGAATATGCTAGCGGTGGAGTCTATTTGCTACTAACAAATGTCTCACTAATAAAACCATTATCTTCTTACAATTAAAAGTTTCTTGTTAGGAGACCCTTTAAGGACCAGGCTTACACGAGCTGTAGCGTCAAAGAGACAGAGAGAGAGAGAGAGAGAGAGAGAGGGAAAAAAAAAATTTTCTTTAGTGATATTTGTATATGGATTAAATATTATTTTGCAAAGTAAATTATTTCACGATAGAACTACTTACCACAAATTGAAATCGTATACAGAAAAATCACCTAAAACAATGATACATTCTCAATCTACTAATCTAGTTAGATGATTTATTTAAATCCAATTAGGTGATTTTAGAAAATTATTTTGCATTAAATAGGGGATAATTTTTCCACAATTTAACGATAAAGTTTAGGTGGCTAATTAGATGATTTCCTAATTAAAAATTCGCCGACTGCAAAAGAATTTCTTTTGTTGGAAATGAATGACAAAAATTATTTTTATCTATTTCTTATAGATACACATTTTTCTAAAAACAAAACATAATTTTAAATCACAAGGTCTTTTTTGAAAATTTATTTAAATCTATAATTTTAGTATTAATTGCGAATAGCCTTTCTAAAATGTTGGCGAAATACTATTTTTTAGTTATGAGTTCAACATATGGAAAACAGTATAACATCTCTAGTGCTGGCGTTGACTGAAAACTCTGGCTAAAAAAAGTTGAGCAATGTTGAAAAAATAGTTTTACTTACGGAACTGCCAATCGTAATTTCTTTTTTGTGTTGGTATCACTGAACTAAATAAATATTTTTCTTATTGAATTGATATTATTTGTTTATTAAATGTAATTAAACAACGAAAATGAGATATTTTGGTGATACAATTAATTATAAATTATTAAATTTTATTTAATAGAGGAAAAAATGTCCTTAGTAAAATGCGCCCATCATTGCCAGGCTATTGGCTGGCTATTTTAGCTGGCATATAACTATAACTAAAAATAGTTTTAATTTTACGCCAACATTGAAGAAAGGCTTTAACAGATAATTTTATTATTGATATTTACATTTAAAATCATCGATGATGTCGCCGACGTGAAACGAACCAAGTACCGGTTGCGCCACAGTCATAGTATACACTACCTCTAGGTAACCGACAGTTCTCAAAAAGAGGTTAATTGCGATATATAAATCAATTGAATATTTAAAAATAATCAGTGAACTATATATATATATAGGCAAATCTTACCTATGTCTCAATTGTTCAATATATTAGAATATTCATCTAATGTGTATAAAAATCACTTACTTATTATTAAGCCAGTGAAATAATTAACTAAAGAATTACAAAACTCATTTAACTTAAGAATTACAATTAACTAAGGAATTACAAAAAACATCTGAAGTAACTTTTCACCTAATTTGGATTATATATTTCATCTACTCTACTCTTACGAGAATTCCATCATCTAAAAAAGTTTAATTTCTCCAAATTTGTTAAATATTCGTCTAATTCAAAGTCATCTAGTTGAATTTAGATATTTTATCTAAATTTTTTTTCTTCTGTGTTATCTTAATTTTTCATTTCGTATTAAATTTGTTTGAAAAGTTAATTTCACTGACAACTTAGTATGCAGCTTAACAGTCGATCAGTATTTTTATTGCTTTCAATCAGACCGTGGACTGTGCGAAATTAGGTTGATAACATGGCAATTTGAAAAGAACTACGGTGTTTATACCAATCTAAGAAGGTTCATGGGTTTAATTTAATAGAGATTTACGCTAAATGAATTAGATTTCATGTCCAAATCTTCAATATAGTTTTGATTAATATCAGTCTATAATACTACTTAATAATATAGAATTTAATTACACTCCCTCTGTTCCATATTATGATATACATTTCTATAGAAACATTTCGATTATGGATGGTTTATACAATTATAAGATTTTTTAACTATAATATTAACGTATATGAATGCGGAAAATATCTGTTTAGAAAGAAGAATGATCAAATCCCAGCGAAAACTGCTGATAAGCGAAATTGTATATTGTAGCTTTTATTACATCAAATCAAAAACGTAACAAATTAACACTAAGTACGATTAATTATTTGCGAGTAAATTTGATGTTTCTCGTTTGACTGTTTGTAAAATTCGGCAAAAACCAAGAAACAATATAATGAAGGAAAGATATGTGACGATGCGACAACAAATAATATAAAAATGTGGTCGAAAACGTAAGAATTATGTTGAAAATTTCAGCAAATTAAAGATGCCCTTCTTAAGATGATCGTCGTGGTACTATTCGCAGTTTGTACACGGTTAAAATTTGGTAGTTCCTACCCGTTTAAGTAGTTAATGTCAGGGTAGTTAAATTCAAGATTTTTAAAAATTGATGCGTTGATATTATAAAACTGATAAGAAAATAAATTTCTTGTTATATTTTAGTTCAAATTTACTATTTTTTTGTTGTCCTTTTTTTAATTAACTAACTTTAAATAGTAAATTAATTTTGTATTTTAATAATTTGTGTATTTTAATTTGGAACTAAAAAAATACTATAAATGTATACCATAATTTGGAACAGAGGGAGTATTTAATAAGGCACTTTGTTTCATAGGTCAAGATTTAAATATGTTTATTCAATATTATTTAAGCATCAAAAAAGATTTATCTTGGAGTTAAATTAATGATTTAAGAAATATGGTATATTTCTGATAATGATACTAAATGTAAATCACAATTTCTATAAAACATAATTGTTTATAAATGTGTCATGTCTTTTACATTCAATTTGATTGAATTATCAAGTAAATTTAATTTTCCCTAAAATGTGAAAACTACATAGACGCATTCCCGCCATAATCTATTCAGTGAAACATATTTAAAATTTTACAGAAAAAGTTTCTATTCAGTGTTTTTTCCTTTATTATTTATGTAATAATTAATAAATTGAATATTTTTGTATATTTTGTCTTACATTTTGTAGCATAAATACATTATATATGAACACTATGGCGTGACACTAATAACACTATTTTTTGTAATTTTCCAGCGCTTTTCACAAAATCACTATGGAAATATTGACAACAGGTGAAAATTTCGTTGAACTTTTGTTGGTAATAGTGAAAATTGGGCCAATACATGGCTTTTCGTCCAAACTATTTCTTTAATAAAAAAACGTGTTTTTTGAAACTTTTCTCGCTTAATAAATTTTCACGAAATGGTCTCGGATATTTTTGTAAAGTTTACTAATCATTTTTATATGAATGTTTCTGCCAGGAATCTAATCCATAACATCACAAGAAGTTTAAACTCATATCAATGGAAAAATCTTTGAATTTTTAAATCTTTTCAAAGAAACCAGAAATTTGGAGTACCTTCCTTAATATGATACTTCACATATAATTAATTTTTGCTCAACAAGTATTTTACTGAAAGAAATTATTCAATTACTTTTGTTTATAATTAAGTTAATAAAAACAAATTACAAAAAATTTTGGAAATAGTTATCCACATTTTGGACAATATTTATTCCTTTTAATTTAATTATTAAATAAAATTTATCTAACTAAGTAAAAAAAAAATATTTAAGAAGGAATAACAAAGTTTCCAGGTTTTTATAGCTTTAACTTTTTTTTCCCGGCTGTTATCCCAAAAAAAAATATATTAATTTCTGTATACCAGCACTGATATATAACTGGCTATCAGTCTGTCTTTTAACAATTTCTTTTATCTGTTTGGCTAGAAAAATACAAATTTAAATTTAATTAAATTATTTAAAAATATAATTTGTTGAAATCATTAAATTTAATTATAAACTTAGTTTAGTTGTTTCTATTATAACGCAACTAAGTAAAATTTCTGAAATTAACAGAAACCAATATTGAATATTAGTAGAAAAATGCCACATCGAATTTTGGACAGCCATATAAATTTTATTTCACTTGTTATTCCTCCGCTTTAGTAAAATAATAAAAAAAAATGTTTCGTTTTTCTGATTAAATACTATATTCTGGTTTTCTCTAGGGTGATATATTTTCGGGATTGAACGATGGTATTCTGAGCAGAGCAGAGGCACTTGCAGCTGTTGATATTGGAAAACATCAGACATCACACGCACATTCACAAATGCCTTCTCAATTAAAACATGATGTAATGTATCATCATGGGATAAGTGGACCACCACAACGACCGCTACAGGTAAATTTTCTATATAATATATTTTTGTTAATTCATCTCAGTATGAAAATTTTACATTTTATCGAATGTCTTAACTTTAATGCAAAAATAGTAGTAGGTCCGTGCCTTTGTTATGCGTGCACATACGTCTATTACTCCAGGGACAAAATTGTATACAATTACATTAAAATATTTTATATGCATAACCCATGTGATAAAGTTCTGGTTTTATCGTTAACTCTCGATTCAAGACTGTAAATAAGTCAATGAATAACAATTAGTTTTATATACAAAATTAAGCCTTGTACTAGAAGTAGCTAAGAAATTTAATGTTGCATTGTATACAAGGCAAATAATTATGAACAAAATGCATGCTATGTTTATTCATAGTTTCCCAACATAATTTCAAACTAAACTTTATTTTATTTCATGCAAACACAATATTTTCTACACTGTCAAAAAATATTTAGATTTCCTTGGTAAAATTAAACTTTAGCTAATTTGAGATTTTTTTAATTTTAACTAATCCGAAATGACCGGCGGTGGTTTAGCTATAGTATACTATGCTGTGGTGCAGAATGTATACGGTTCGATTTCAATCGGAGGCAACGATGTTGGTCTAACTTTTCTTAGATTTAACGAAAAATCAAATTTCACTTTAATAATTTTATCTTAATCAAAGCGAGTGCATAGAAAAACATAGTTTTTACAAAATTAGTTATGGAGTTGACCTGGAGATGAAAATTCATAATTCTTTTAAAATATTGTTAATTATATTAATGAGGCAATAAAAAAAAAGACAATGATTTTATATCTAGTTCATTACCATTTTACTAGTTTATATTTCATTTTTAACTAAACTAATTGTAATCTGAATAAAATTAACTGTGCGTAACCAGTTTTCAAAATCATGACACACAGCTTTTGTTATGGGAAATTGCTTAATTTTTTTTTTCAATTTAGGGTGTAAAATTGGTAACAATAGTTATTTTTTTTATTGCTTATTATTTTGTATGATTGCAAGTGTAATGCCACGTGATGCATAATTTGATGGGTAACAAGTAGACGACATTTGGGTTTTCTGTCACAATGCTTACTAAGTGGCTCTTGAAATTAAAGTGTTTAGTTATACTATATATACTCCCCTATATATACTTTACTTTATTATCATATATATTGTACCTTCTGATTCAACTACGTATATATAGGTATCGTCGGTGATAATTTAATTGAACATAGGTTTTTTTTTTTAAAACAAGGGGTGAAGTTGAGAGATGCGCTAAGGCTTACACTCTTTTTACATATATTTTAATTCTAATAAAAACTTTCTTTTTAGTATATTTACTCAAAGTATAGTACGAAACTTTATTTACATTTATCTAAATTTAGAAACTAATTTCTTTATTTATTTGTTATTTTTTTCACTATTTTTTTTTTGTGTATAGCTCTCTTATAAATGGCAAAATTTGGAACAGAGAAAGTATTTCTGCAAAACAAATTGGACAATTTATATTGTTTGTCTATATATTTGTTTCCTTGAAGGACTAAAATAAAAAATTACTAGTAAATTAATTAAATAACAAAAAGATAAGTTTTATTTTTAATGAACTTTCTAAGATTAATTGCTAGATAACAAAGAGCAATAATAATTACCTAAAAAAAAATAATTATTAACCTATTATAATGAATGATGAATTTGGGGATGTTAGTTGATTTTTTATAGGAATTTTCCTTTGACTGAATTTCCCCAAATTTTAATGAATAATAATTTCTACTCTTGAAATGATGATTTGTGTAAGGTATTTTCACTCAAATTGTTATTAACACTGGATTAATTTAAATATTTATTATGATTAGTAGTCGATAAATTAATTTCTTACAATACAGAATGAATAAAATGAATCAATTTTGATATTATTATTAAGCTGGAATTATATTCAGTGCGTCAGTGTCAACTTGGCGCTAACAGATAAAATATACAAGTATATTGTAATTCTAAGGAATAAAGTAATTTTGTTCAACGGCTCATTTTTACAATCTGTAAATATATCAGAGTGGTAGTGCACTAGTGGTACTAATTGCTTTTAATACTGAAAAGAATCTTTAAAAAAATTTGAACGATACTACAATAATTGAAAAAAAGCCTAAAATAAATGAGCAATTGCACAAAAGAAAATGAAAATTTGCAAAATTAAAATGAAAAATCGTACAAAGAAATTTTCATATGAACATATTGCATGGTGGCGTTTTTGCTGGGCAGTTTATCATAAATAATGCATCCATAGCGTATCACTTTTTAACCGCTTTGTAACATAACACTTTGCATTTACCTAAACCACCTACTTTTAAAGATATATTGAATAGATTTTTGTAAAGCTATTTCATAATCTGTCATAAGATTTTTAGGTTCAAAATTCAAAGCAAAAATATGTTTATGGACCTTCTTAGTTTTTCTGTCAATTAAAATATAAATTTTAGGAAATTCTTGAAAAATAGAGTAAAATATTAAAATATATACGTTGTGCCCCCAAACCTAAAGCATAGTATCGTATCGCCGTGGTATATTGAAAAAGTGGTATATTGAAAAATTATAAGAAAAGCAAATTGACGAAATTTTTAGAACGGAACAACCAAACCAACCAAACAAAATGATCAAATGTCAAAATTTTGCCGTGAAATAATGTTTTGAACATTATTTCACTAGCGAAAAATTGTTACATTGAAAAATTTTGTTAATTTTTATCTTTGCGTAATTTTTCAAGAGATGTGAAATTGTTAGCGTAATTTTTCACGAGATGTTAAACTCAAACATATTTGAATATATAGATCATGTTATAAATCTCAAAGTTTTAATGTAGTCAATTTACACAACTCCGACGCTTATCCTTAAGGGATTCTATTCATTCTACATAATATTAATCCTATATTTTTTAAATTTATTTTAACCTTGTTTATATTATATTTTGCATCACCGTCAAATATATTTATTCAATATAAATTAATAACATATTTTAATAATTCAAAAACCCTTAAAAATAGTTTATTTATATATATTTTTTTTTTCATGCCTATGTTAATACTAATTTCTATATAGAGACATATGTTAAAAACAGAAACAGCTAAGTGTATTTTCGTGTGTTTCACATTTAATGGGTATTATCAGATATTGTTTAAGGGTTTTAATCCCTAAAATCGTAATGCTAAGATAAATGTAATATAAAATATACATTACTTTTATATTAAAAAAAACAGTTCAACATATTTTTTTTCTGTTTTTCCAAGATAATTTTTTGGACTGGCAAAAGAACTACAAATTGATTGTAATAAACGAATAACTGGTTCATCCTGATCCAGCCCATATAATCAAGTTGAGATTGGTTATTGTTGTATATATAACTATATATATATATAGATTTTATTGTCATGAATACGATTAAGAAAATTTTGAGGGTTAAAGTATCAAAAAAAAAAAAGTAACTTTACCTAAGAATCGGCGAAGTAATAAAAATAAATCATAATTTAATTCTCCCCTTGGTTTATATTCGTCTCTACAGAGAAAATCATATAAAGGGAGGTTGTTGTTTTTTTTTTTTTTTGCTATTCATGCACCACATTAACAACATGTTAACCCAAAAAAGTATATAAAACAAACATATTTAAGGGTATAATGTAAAAAAATGTCGATTACGTGGGCAACCCCAATAGCAATTTGTAATTTTTTTTTTGTTGATATTATTTAAAACAACAACAGATGGTTTATGCAATGATTCCATTTCCTGGCTATTTTTTGATGTGTGATTTACTCTTTCAAGTTTCTTATGTTCCTATTATATATATACTTATAAATGAAATTTTGAACATGTACACCCTTTGATTGCAATGCTGGGCTGTAATGGATCTGAAAAATAAAAAAAAAAAAAAATTTAGACAAATATTTAATTTGTTATACTCTTGTAAGAATAAACAAGTTTTTGTCATAATTATTAGTCAAATCATTTATATTTTCCTTTAATATAATGTTGAATTTTGATTAGTTTTCATAATTAATATTTGTTTTTTTTTGAAAACGTTACATAAAATTTGATAGTGCATAACAATCGCAACATTTACATTACAAAAAAAAAGGATTATTGTTATACATAATTATAATGTTTCATTGCGTAAATAAACAGAACCATCAAATTTAAAAGATTTAGTTACCGAAAGCACCTTTCGCGCCAAATTAATGATTTTATTGTTATACGAAATATGATAAACTTAACTAAAACTGTCAAGTTTCATCATTTTGATCAGTTGAAAAATTACCAAAAAATCGTTATTTCCATAATTTCCATAAATACGCATTACATACTATGGACTTCACACGAGCTCACACGCGTAGAATAGAAACTACTCTACTCGTGTGAGAAAACTAATGTTAGGGTTTCCGATTCGGGTTATTACTAAGTTGAAGGCTCCAGCATTATGCATATATTCTGCTTTAGTATCTTCCATATTCCTAAAGAAAATATAGCATGTAATCAGGATCTCAAAGAGATACGCTCCAAGTATTTTTTAATATTATTGATTTAGGTCGTTCTAGTGTAAACATTTTGATTAAATGTAATATTAAGAATTTGTTTCAGATGCATCACACCATGGATGGTTTAGATATGTTGGATCCAACTGGTTCAATTACTACCTTAACACCAATGTCTGATAGTCCTATAACACCTTCTCATCATCAATTACATAATTCATATCATGGTATGAATCATATGATTAGCCATCATCATTCTGGACCATTAGGTGGACATACGCCTGGTAGGCATTATGGTAACGAATTATATTAAAAATTCAAATTTTTGGTAATTCATATTTTATATATTAAAGGCCATCATGGTCATCCTGGTGCACATCATCCTGCTATGGCAGCTGCTGTTGCTGCAGCTGGATTACATCCAGATACAGATACAGATCCACGCGAATTAGAAGCATTTGCTGAACGATTTAAACAAAGACGTATTAAATTAGGTATTACTCCATATATATTTTCATCTGACGTAATTACAAAAACATGACCAGGTTATTTTCTAGTGCATATTTTCAATTTCATAATACAAAAATTGAAATTAATGACTTAAACTATATAACATACGATCTTAATTATATAATATTTAAGTATAAATTAAGTAAACAAATAAGCATAATGTTTTTCGACAGTTTTAGTTTAATGATCTTAACGAACGTTTAATGATCTTAACTCTGTCGTGAACTATCATACTTTTTTATTCAATCTTATAATTGGTGCTTGTTGCAAAAACTAATTAATATTTTTTAAGTTTTGTTATAAATTGATTGACTATATAAATTACACAAAATTGTAAGGACCGGGGGTTTGGCGGCAGTGTGCGCTATGCAGTGTGCAATAAAGACATCAACTTGTTTCATTTTAAGCTTCTTCCGAATAAGAAATATATTTTTAGTGATTCGTATATAATTATTAGATCCAAATTGCATTAAAAATTAAACAGCAACTTCAAATACAATTGTCCATTTGCAAAACATAGATTAGCCAGCTAAAAAATTAAATAACGACGGCAAATGGGAACTATTCATTGTCTGAACTATTCATTTCCTTAAAATATACTATAGAAACCATAAATATATGCGCCGACAAAATAAAAACTGCCTTTACTCGAAATGAATAGAAGTGGACATCTCAAATATTTCTTATTTAATGTACTCGTAATTATCGAAGATCAACATGTCGCGAAAGGTTTACCAGCTGATTTATAAAAATATTGGAAAAATTTATTTAATACTTAACAGACAGATTTTTCCAAAGTAACATTCAACAGTTAATCTAATTTGCATTATTTTTATGGTATCAACGTTTTCTTGTTAAGGTTTTATCGATGACACTTCGAAAAATAGATTTTTGATATAATTTTCTTCGAGATCCAGTGATGATCGTTCAATTGTTACTTTCTATTAATTACTTACGTATTTTGATTTAGTTATATGCATTCCTGTTAATATATAATAGCTTGTATATAGTGATTTTGATATGAAAACGTTAGAAAATTGTCCATCTTGTATTTTGTCCATCTTGTATAATGTATATACTATGAAAACAGTTATTTAATTTTGTTTACATTCATTTAACAAATAAGTATTTTCGAAAAAATAACTTTATTATTAAGGTGTTACCCAAGCTGATGTTGGAAAAGCTTTAGCAAATTTGAAATTACCTGGAGTAGGAGCTCTTTCACAGAGTACAATTTGTAGGTTCGAAAGTTTAACACTTTCACATAATAATATGATAGCATTAAAACCAATTCTACAAGCTTGGCTTGAAGAAGCGGAAGCACAAGCAAAAAATAAAAGAAGAGATCCTGATGCTCCTAGTGTTTTACCTGCTGGTGAAAAAAAAAGGTAGACCCCGTTTTAATTGAAAATCTTATTTTACATTTTTTTATTTATTTCAATCATTTTGTGTCATGCTATAAAAAGTGTACAGAATTTTAATTTGAATTTAGTTTTTTTTTTTTAGTTGAAATAAATTTGATTTAATAAATCTTTAGTAATCTATATCGAGACTTTTTTCAAGAAAAAGGACTTCTATAGCTGCACCTGAGAAGCGATCCTTAGAAGCTTACTTTGCTGTTCAACCTAGGCCTTCTGGTGAAAAAATTGCTGCAATTGCGGAAAAATTGGACCTGAAGAAGAATGTTGTTCGAGTATGGTTCTGTAATCAAAGGCAAAAACAAAAACGTATGAAATTCGCTGCACAGCACTGACAATCAAATAATACAGCCACACAATTAGGTATAGTTAGTAGTGTCACGGCCTCGATGACTGGTCCCGGATCAACTGGTGTTACTGGATTCGGATACTGATGTACAAATTACCACTAGAAGCGCAAAATACTACTTCTTTTTGGATGCTGACAACAGTGCTTAGAGATTTCATCATATAATATCCATCAATAAAAAAAGCAACCCCATCACTTTACATAAAACTATAAAGGAGCTACTTAGAAATCGTCTACACTTCGTACTGGAAACCTAACGATATTATACAAAGCAATTTGTAGGTAAAAAAAAAAAAAAAAAAAACAAACAAAAAAAAAAAACAAACAAAAAAAAAACGAAAAATTTTACAAAGTAAGGAAAAAAAACTGCTAGAGTTATTTTTATATAATATTAACAGAGTATATTTTTAGGCCTTTAAAAATTAATTTTTATTAGTCTTGTAGTACCCCTCCCCCCCTTGTGCAATAATTAAATTTAATAATAATATTTTTATTTTATTTTATTTTTAATAAAAAAATTTTTTTTTTTTGCCACAGCCTAATAGGTTCGACTGAATAATGTACCATTTTTGTCTTGGTTATCACCCATCTAACAGAAATATTCAAGTTACCTAATTTCTGAACATAAAAAAAAAAAAAATTTTTATTAATTCTTATTTATTATTATAAGAGAATCTTTTATTAGGCTTTTAATATTGGAAAAAAAAACCTGTGGCAATTAGTATAAATAGATATAATGTATTACAATATTTCATGTACATAAATAATTCTGACTAAAAAATACAAATAAAATTTTTAAATTCTTTGTTATCTATAGATTTTTAATAGAAAACTAATAGACGCCTCAAAAATTTCAAAATTGATTTTCATATTATAGAAAAAAGATATTATTATTATTTTGAATCTTATCATAAATTATGTTAGTTAATTTAAACAATTTCATTTTTAAACATTTATCCTCATTGACTTGCAATAGTATTGCGAATAAGTTCGCATTTAAATTATCATTTTACTGGAAATTTCATATATATTACATATATATATGACATTCAATAACAATTCATCATTTTCAGGAAATTATAAGATATGTATTCATTTAACTTTTATTCTCAAAAACAGATTAGGGGAGATTCGTCTAAATCCTATACCACTTTTCAGAGTTCTATTAATCGAAACAAATTTAACAAAAGATTCAAATTCTGTAAATGGTACAATTTAGGAAACTTAATGTTTTTTGGATGGTACGATTTAACTTAAGATTACAGCTTTATACACAGCGTGCTCAATTTAGGCTACTAGACTCAAGTTAAGATTTTACTATCAATAGAAAAATATGAATAAAATTACATTTTTCTACGAGTTTACAATCGTAGAAAAATATGAATAAAATTATATCTTTATACAATTTTAATTTCAAAAAACGCTTTTGAAATTAAAATTATGAATAATGTCTAGTATAGCTAAAATTGTGGACAATTAACTTTTGGTATCACTTATTAATAGCACAATCTATTTTCAATTGATATCAATAAAGTGATTTAATTACTGAATACAACAATGGCAAGCTTTAAGAAGTGGTAATATTTCGGCAGCTCTCCCCTACATACTTGGGCAATTCACGCAAACCCTAATGCTAGAGTTGTTGGAATTTCCGAATATACTTTTAAAACTGAGGACACAAATTGTTGCATTATAGATTGTAGAATTATTTTTATATAAATGATTGCCCGAGATTAAAAAAATTAATTTTTTTTTTTGAGAAATAACTAAATTTTTTCAAATTTCTTCCTATTAAGGCGACAAATTAGTTAAGAGGCAATTAGTACAGACACTAATTTTTTCTTAATGAATTTTTTCCTAAAACTGTATTGTTGTTAAAAAACTTAGCCCTGTGGGTACATATAATGTCAATGTTTGTGATCAGTGAAGGCAGCATCTTAGATGTATACGAATATCATTCGAATTTTGTATGAACATTTATTCAAAATTTCTAAATATTTTAGAAAATTGAAAAAATATAAAAACAATGAAACATTTTAGACCTTGTATGTGAATTGCCCTAAAAATTTATTTTGAAAATACTCGTATATTCGATTATTGGATATTTGCAAATTTTACTAAAATATTTTGCAAAAATATTTAATTGAAAGTTTAATATTCTGGTAAATTATATTTTTTTTTTTATTTTTCTGATAATTAATATTGGAATGCTTTAATTATTATTTTTCTATTCCAATATGCTTTTAAAAATAATATAATTTCAAAATTAAACTAAAATTAGTGTATTAATATCTTAAATTTCATTTAATAATTTAATAGTGTTATTAGATTTTATCTAATTTAAATGACAAAAAAAAAAACATTAATTAAAAACATTAATTTGTTTTTTTGTAATTGTGAATAATAAGAATCTACGATAATTAGACAATTTTTTTTTTAAATCTCTCTTAAAAACTAATAATGTACATTGTAATTCCATTAATCATTTGTAAATATTCAAAATAAAATAAAATTAGCGTAATTTTTTCAACTAATATTTTTTTTTTGTTATTATGTATTATTGCATAAAAAAACTGTTTTCAGATTTTCTATGAAAAAATACGCAAAAAAAAAGCTAATTTTAAAATCCGTAAAAATATTTAATTTTATTGTAGTTTTTCTATGGATGGCAGTCCAAATATATTTACAATTATAGGATCCTTAACAAAATATGGAAAAACTATTATTATTTCTTAATAAACTATAATACTAAATATTTTATAAATTTTAACTTTTGTTAATATCTCAATATTCTCTAAAAAAAAATTTATGAATGCAAAATTTACCAAAAATAGAGATAATGGATAAATTAAACAAATTTTAATAAAAATATCAAAATGTAAATAAATATTTCATAAATTTTCTAAATTATATGATGCATTCCACGCAAAACTGGTGGTAGATACCAGAAATTCAATCTAGTTTTATTTATTCTTGCCATACTTCGTTATGGATTAATTTAAATTTTTTTTTACAAAGATTCAGTTTCATGAATGAAATTTTTAATTATCTCATGGATACAAAAAATTTCACAGGTTTTTTCTTTGCTATATCTACCAAGATGTTTATAAATTCTATCCATTAGAAGATTATTGAACTGGATTGATGCCTAAACATATTTATTAGCATCTATATAACATTATTCTGCATTCTAAAAGCTGAAGTATGCATCGTAGTATTATGTAGGATAAAGAATTTAAATAGTGTAACTAAATTTCTAAAGTAGGTTTCAGGTATCAAGAAAAACAAAAACAGAAGCTGTTACAAATTAATCAACTTTGATGCATATTTGCAAATCTAAATTACAATTTTTCATTGTATAAAACATTTTAAAAAGACGGACGAATATTAGCGCTATTTAGAAAACGATTGATAAATTATCATCATCTTCTAAGATTTTATAGCCTTGGTGTACTAATAATTTAGGTTGAAATTTATTTTCTTAAATAATAATTTTAAACATTTTACAACAGACGAACATATAAAACGTTGACATGTGGGATAATTTGTTACTCAAAAAATGACGTAACAAATATACCTACTCCTTTATATATCTTTGTTAATATAAACTATGTTTCAATATGAAACTAAAAAACATTAAAATAAATCTACATGATGTTAAATTAAAAATAAAATGGAAGCAAAAAAATCAGAAGCCATAAAACACATGATAATTAAATCTAATTAAAGGATTTGTAAATGGCCATGGAACCAAACTGAAGGACAATCCACAATTTTTCCAAAAAAAAATATAGGTAAAAACAATAATTTATTTCATTTTGTCACCAATTTTCAGTAAATATTAATATCTTATTTCAGAAAAGAAACTAATAAAATATTACTACCGTATTAATTATTAAAACTTGAAAGATGATTTTGTGAAACTTTAAGTAATATGCAAAACTAGCAAAAGTAGTAGAATTTGGAAAAAGTATTGGTATAGTACGTGAATTATTTTGATAAATTAGTGAATTTCTATTTTATTTTTTACAAATAAATACATAGAAAATTAACAACTTATCAAGACGTAGAACTACTTAGAAGTCTTACTAGGAACATCATGGTCAAATTAAAATTTGTTTTTGCTTAAAATCAAATATCTTTTGAACTTTAACTGATGAAAAATAATACATATTATATTAGAACAACTTTTTCGAAAAAAATACTTACGTCTATTTTTTTAATATAATTATTAAGATTAGAAATAATCCAGCTGTGATTGTAATTTATAATTAAATCTAGCAGTTACCAAAAAAAGATATAGTTTACATATTAGCATAATTATAAAACAAATTTTTTTTTAAATTGTGTATAATATTTGTAGAAAATTAATTAAATAAGTAAATAAAATGAAATTCTATACTGATAAAGTATTAAAATTATTATAATTACTTATAATCAAAAAGTTGATTAGGGCTTCTGATAACTAAGCTTTTAAATCGTAGTCGATTTAATAAATTTTGTTTTTTGCGATCACGCAGTGGTAAAGTGAACATCCTCTTCATATCGGAAACCGTATCAAGGCAGTGGCTACCACGAACAAAATATTTGTGATTCGAATATTCAATATTACATTTTGATACTATGAAATAAAAATATTCGACGTCGTTCGAATGATCAGCTTTACCACGAACGTTACTTTACCACACCTGCGCATTTAATGCACGGCCGAATATTTATATACGATATACTGCCGCTATATTGCTTGCAAATAATATTTTTATTAGAACGTTTCTACAATATTGGCGTAAAACTAAAACTATTTCATTTATGAGTTGAACATATGTAAAACAAAAACAGGACAAGAATCTCTAATGCTAGTATTGACTGAAAATTCTGGCTAAAACAAGTTAACCAGTGTTTCTCAAAGTGGGAACCACGCCCCACTGGGGAGCAATTTGGTTATTAAGGAGGGCACGAATCAAAAATATATACAAAAGAAGTACAAATGAAATTTAAGGGCTGTTGAAATATGAGCCATTTAAATTTATTCACTTAAATTTTCTTTTTTTGTAAAAACGTTTTAACTTAAAATCATTTAAATAAGAATTCGTAGCAATGCAAAATGATGAGTCAGTTAAAACTTATTTAGTATAAAAGAACAGATGGCCAGTCTTTGTAAGGAAACAGAAATAAAATATTCAAGTTTAACCAAATGTGCAAGAAAACTATTGTTACCATTTCCATCGTCATATTTAGCAAATTGTGGTTTTACTGCCATAAATGATTTGTTGCTAAAAAAAATCGGCTGAATATAACTAATATTTTATTTTAGGTTCCATCTTAGTTAACTTCAGTCTTAAGTCTGCCCGATTAGTTATATTAAGTAAGGATCTCCAGTAAGGATCTCATTAAATTAAAATACATACTAAATAATTAATAATAATTAAAATAATATAGAAAAATCTTTCCTTAAAATTATTCCGTACTTGAAATTCGTTTTGAATTTTTCTTAAGCTTAGTATGCTATCGACCGTAAAATGAAATTGTCATACAAATTTAATATTTCGTGAAAAATTACGATAACGCTTTCATTTTGTGGTGCGCTGTTTGTTCAATCGTGAAATAATTTACTTTGGAAAGATTAAAGTTAAGAACATTTTTCAGTGTA
Organism: Empis livida; assembly: GCA_963932195.1. Taxonomy (NCBI): domain Eukaryota; kingdom Metazoa; phylum Arthropoda; class Insecta; order Diptera; family Empididae; genus Empis; species Empis livida. The sequence continues at coordinate 26,856,167 of OZ010648.1, forward strand.
AAAATTTTTCGCTAGTGAAATAATGTTCAAAACATTATTTCGCGGCAGAATTTTGCCATTTGATCATTTTGTTTGGTTGTTCGGTTCTAAATAATTACTCAATTTGCTATTTTATACATTTTCAATACTACTTAATATTTTCTTCTCGATCAAACTTTTTCACAATTTTTTCACGATAGTTTTCAAGAGCGTGGAAAATTTCATTTCACGGTGATACGATACTAAGCTTTAAGTACAATCCATAACAAGTAGTTTTGAAGGGTGCGAAAACGGAGTCCCTCCTTTTTGTTTATTGAGAAGAGGTTGTGGGCGGGGAAAGGAAATTGTTATTAAATTTTTAATGTTTTTGGTGCGTTCGTTTTTATCGTTCCCCGTTTCAGCATCTGTCTGTATCAATTTTTTTTCATTATTTTTAAACTGCCGAAGGAGCAACATTAAATATATCAGTGGAAGAGAAATTCGATAGCGCTGATAAATATATTAAAATTAATAGTAATTACAGAAATAAATTATAGAGAAGTAAAATATTCCTTATTTATATTTTTATATAAATGGAGTATGATGCTATTGATATAAAATATTATGTAAATGAATACTATAGTTATATGTTTTTACATTTTTATTTAAATAAAACAAAAATGATGTTGAAAAGAATAATTGAAAAAATACGTAATTACAATTAACACAAATAACAATTATAGCAAAAATGATGCTAAAATATTTTTACTTTTTAATATTTAAAAAAAATGATACTTAATACCAATATACGTTATGTTAATATGAAATGAGAATTTTTTTATAAAAATTTGTTCTTACTTTTATTTTATATAAAAGTAATAATGTGGACGATGGTAATTAAAATATAGGAAAGTTAATATAAATTACAACAAAAATAATGAAACATATCAACAAAAATATAAATAAACTACATATCAACATTACTGAATAAAGCTTAGTATTTATTTATAATTTTTGTCTTTAAGTTTTTAATAATCTTTCTAAGTACATATATATTAAAAAATGTAGGATTGAACTAAATTAAAACTTGTCATTGAATGATTATATAAAATCACAATACTACTAATTTTTATTTCGAATTATCTGTTTCTTGTATAAAATAACATAATATTTAATTTACTTAGAATCAAAAATATATATTTAAAAAATAAATGAGGTAGAATCAAAAATATATATATTTAAAAAATATATTGCTTATATTTATACAGATTAAATATTGCTTCGTACTAAATCAGCGTATGAATTTCTCTAACAAAAAATAATCCAATATCTTTTCAACACAAAACATTTGTATAAAAGGAACTTAAATTCACGGGTCCATTTAAATACATAAATAAAATAAATCTTTTGCAAAATATATTTATTAGTTAATTAACTATTTCTAATTTTTTACATTTACTTTCCGTGCTCTAAGTTTTGCAATTTTGTCTATCAAGTTAGTATAATCCAAGTTGCTCAGAAAATCACTTTATATAGATTTTTCACGCCCGTGAAAAATATCGTGAAAAAGTTGTGGGAAAAAGTTTGTTGGAAAAGAAAATTTAGCCAAATCTACCAGTATTTCATGTACCATAGTACTACGTAAATATAAAACCGAAAGATTCTATAGGTTGAAAAGAGTACCTTAAAAATTATTGATTTTGGTCTAATTCTAATATGTAGTTCCAATCCTGAAATATCGGAATGTGAATTGAAAGTTAAATGCTTTTCTAAGGAAAGATAATTATCTAAAAGATCAGAAGCATGTAATAACACTACAGAAATATTATGCAAAAATTTGTAAATATTATGGTTTTCCGAAAGTTAGTCAAATTGTTCACTATTGACAGCCCTATCAAGGATTTGGAATTAAAATTCAACTTTAAACTATCGTTCAGGATTTAAGTTTTTCGGAAAAATTTAGTTGTTTGTTTAGTTGTTTGTATACAATTTTTTAACTAATTACAAGATTATTAAAAATAATGTTCTACTTAGTTAGAACTAGTTAGAAGATTACTATTAATTAGAAGATTACATCCAAAAACTTAACTTCCAAACTTAATTTATAAATTACATCTCTCTTTTGGCGCTACAGCTCGTGACGAGCCTGGGCCTACCTTAAAGGGTCTCTGTAACATTTTATTGCAATTTGGACCTACTAATTTTATATGGATTCCGAACCATAAATTTCTTTATAGTGAAGAAACTATTAATTGCAAAAAGCTAATGGTTTTTATTAGTGAGACATTTGTTGTTAGCAAATGGTCTCTGCCGTTAGCATTTTTCCCAATTGCATATCTTGTACAATTTTCAATCTCATATTTTGAATTCTAACGAAAAGATTTGTATTAGTAGGCGGGAATTTAACTTGAACGCATTCTTCTTTGATTTATTTCTTCGCAACTATTATAGTTAAGGTTTCTATTAGTGGTAGTCTATTAGCGGTCGTTGTACTTTTATTTTTGAACACCAAACACACTGATTGTTTCAGTTTTTTGTTAATTCGTGTTGGAGTATGTATAGTTTTTATAAAAAAGTTATTCTAATCTGGTAAGTTTTATTAGTATTTTCTTTCATATGAGAAATAACGAATTTTTCTTTAGTAGTACAATATTAAAGCCGTTCAATTTGAAGATGATGCCAAGTACGAGTAAAAAACGATCAATTGAAAGTGAACATCGTTTGTTTCAAGAAAAATGGGAGATTAAATATTTTTTTATTCAAGAAAAAGGTAAAATTTTTTGCTTGATATGTCGACAGACTATTTCGGTGTGCAAGGAATACAATTTCAAAAGGCATTATGACACCATCCATAGTGAAGAATATGAAAATATCGTTGGAAAAATGCGCGAGGAAAAGTTGTTCGAATTAAAGACAGTTCTTCGAAAACAACAAAGCATTTTCACTAAACCAATCGCAGAAAATGTGGCCGCCGTAAAAGCTAGTTATCGGTTATCGCATGCAATAGCGAAAAAATCAAAACCATTCATGGAAGGCGAATTTATTAACGGTGAATGTTTAATAATAGCTGCTGAAGAGTTATGCCCAGATATGATCAAAAAATTTAAAACCATAAGTTTGTCCCGAAATACAGTTGCGAATAGAATCACTGACATTGCTTCAAATTTAAGAGGTCAACTTCGCTCAGTTGCATTGAATTTTGAAGTGTTTTCAATTGCAATCGATGAGAGTACTGATGCAACAGATATAGCACAGCTAGCCGTTTTTATTCGAGGATGTGATGGGAATATGACAATAACTGAAGAGTTATTAGAAGTAATTCCAATGCATGGTACAACAACTGGAGATGATATTTTCGACATCCTTATGATTGCTATTAAAAAATATGATCTTCCAATGAATAACTTGATATCTTTGGCAACTGATGGGGCCCCTTCTATGACGGGAGCTATACGTGGTGTCGCTGGTAGACTAAAAGATTATGTTAAAACCGAACATAATAAATCTTTTCAACACTTCCATTGCATTATCCACCAGCAAATCTTATGTTCAAAAGTAATTAAAATTGATAATGTATTTAAAAAAGTTGCTAAGATTGTTAATTTTATTCGAGCACGCGGATTAAACCATCGGAATTTACGACATTGCTGAAAGATGTGGAATCTGATTACGAAGATTTGCCATATTATACTGAAGTTCGTTGGCTTTCGAGTCATAAAGTTTTGAAAAGATTTTTACAACTGTTGGATGAAATCGTACTTTTTTTAGAAATTAAAGATTATGACTGCTCAGAACTGAAAGACGTTAATTGGATACAAGATTAGGCTTTCTCAGTTGACATTACTGGCCATCTCAGTCAACTCAATATTAATCTTCAGGGTAAAAACATGATTATAACTTCACTTTATGACCAAATAAATTCATTCAAACAAAAGATATCACTGTGGAAAATACAACTAAAAAAGAAAATGTATCAAATTTTTATAGTTGTAAGACTCTTTTGCTTAAACATCCAGGATTAAAATTTGACAAATATGAGAAACAACTGGAAATGTTGGAAGAAGATTTCGAAAAGAGTTTTTCTGATTTTGAAAGTAGCAAATGTCATTTCAATATTTTTTGCTCCCCGATGTCTATTGACATTGAAAATATACACGAAAATTTGCAAATGGAATTTATAGAGCTACGATGATTCTTTATTGAACCAAAAATATAAGGAAATTGGTATTTCAGAATTTTACGGGTACTTACCTGCAGAACGTTTTCCAGGAGTTCTACATTTTGTTAAAAGCATATTATGTATGTTTGGTAGCACGTATATTTGTGAACAACTTTTTTCACAAATGAAGATGAATAAAACTGCGCAGCAGTTAATAAATTGAATAAAATATTCAATTTATTAACATTACGAATTGTGTACTCAAAAAAAGACTTCCAAACCCTAAGCAACATGTTTATTCTTTTTTGTTTGGATTAGTGCGTAACCCTCGAGCATCACTTAAAATTTCTGTTTCTGGATGCAACACAGATATATCTTCTCCATAAAATTAGTTTATTTACAAGAGATTGTGAAAGGAAAACTACAAAGTGCTCCATAAACATGATACAAATATACAAAATATGGCAATGCGCATATCTGCCAACTTCATTATTTTGTTTGAAGTTTCTGTGTGACGTAATAATATCCATTGTAAAATTGTAAACAATTGTGTTGTGTTATATGAAATTTGGAATATTAAAAATAATAATTAAATAATATGTGGTGCACAGTATTTATTTGTAAAAACAATAATAATAAGCCTTTAAATTCAGAAAATGTTGGTAGTTTTTTTACGTTTCCGAAAAATCAAAGTTTGCTAAAACAATGCATTCGGTTTTGCAAACGTAAAGACAAATTTAATTGGAGAACCGCAAAAATTTGCTGTAAACATTTTGTGAAAGTAGATTTTGTAAATTATTTACAATATGAAATGGGTAAATATACAATATTTTTTACATATAGAATTTTATTAATAATTTTTTTAAGGATTAGCAGATAGATTGCAGTTGAAACCGGGATCTGTACCTAAAATTTATATAATTTGTGAGGATGAAATTAAAGAATCTGAACGTGCTGAAAGGATGAACGTTCGAAAAAATAAAAACTTGGTTGGAAATTTATTAGAACAAACAAATGTTGTTGAAAATAAAACAAGTCAATTTGATGTGCCAGCTGATGTTGAACCTGAAGAAGACTGGAAATTAAAATATGATGAAATGTACAGTATAAATAATAAAATTCAACTGGAAATTGATCATCTAAATACGGAAATGTATATTAAATATTTATATTTGTATGTCTAATTATTTTAGTTCTTGTTATTTTAGGAAAAATTTGAAATTAGAAAATGTTCGTTTGCTAGAAGCCGAAATATCTAACAATCTTGAAATTGATAATTTTATTTATGATTTCATGTTGACTGATTGTCTCTTATGATGTCGGACATCGAGTTATTGGCAGTAAAAATTTACTTCCTTTTCAAAAAGGTAAATGTAATAGTTTAATATATTGTACATAATATAAACCTTACTTTTGGTAAATTTTAAGGCATTATACAAAGCAACAATGCTCTGAAGTTACTCCATGAAAATTTGAAAGAACGTTTCGGTTTTAAATATATACTTACGTATCGTTTGAATCAAGATATTCTTGAAAATTTTTTTGGTGTAATTCGCTCTAAAGGAGGCATTCATGACCACCCAGACAGACAAGAGTTCAAATACCGTTTAAGGTCCTATATTTTAGGACATAATGAAGGAGCTTTGTCTGAAAATGGAAATGTATTGTATTAGCGGAACCGACATTGACAGGCATGGATTTACTTCAGTTCAATAATTTTTATTATTAATTAATTACGTTTATTTCACATTTTAGGATCTATGTTTAAAAGTATTTTGAACATGAACATTGAAGTAATAACAGATTACGCAGAAGATAACGATTTTGCTTCAATGGAATATGATGGATTGGAAAATCTGACTGGATACATATGCAAAAGGTTGCATAATGAACTTCCAGATATTCGTGTCAATGCTGAGAATGATAGTAGCTACACATGGGTGAATCATTTAAGTGAAGGCGGATTGTCGAAACCAAACGAACAAATGATGGGATATATCATATATGATGGAACTTGAAATGATATTCAATGAAGCCAACGGGGAAGAATTATTAATAATAAAAAATTATATAAGTCACATGTTAAATTTAGTTGAACATGTGGACTGCAGTAATAAAATAAAACAACTTTTTATGCGTGTTAGAATGTATTTTCGCATAAGAAAGTTAAACCGGCAAATTTTAGAAAACTTAAAATCAAAAAAAAGAAAATACAAAAAAATTATTACTTGAAAATTTAAATAAATATAATTAAATTTCCGGTAACAATTGTCTTTTAATAAATATATTCCTATAGATAGATTTTTTGAAATTGAAAAACGAATAAATTTCATATAAATACTACGGCATATACATATTTTATAGATATTGTGACGTCATGCGCAGAACAGTGTCAAAATGAAACGCCGGAATGCCATATCTTGTATAATTGTATCATGCTCCATAAATATAAGCGTGAACAAATAGATTGGCTGCAAATGACATGGAAATTAATATATTTTTATAATAGTTTCGTATTCCGAATCCGACAAAAAAATAAGATTGACAGCTGTTTAGGGCTGCCTAAATTTGGTTGTGTTGCTTGTATTTTTATTATATTGTGGTTTATATATATATCCTTTGCTTTGTTTTGTAATCACTACCGGTAGAACAGTTCAATAAAATAACAATTTTAATTTGGTTTAGATCAATATCGTTATAATAATAAGTATTTGTATAAAATTCCACAATGATTATGAACGTGTTTGTGCCGAATACTATATTTTATAATGATAATAATATGGAACTTTATGGAGATTTGAAGATAGAGAAAAATTTGCTTTCATATTTTATAGTTCCGAATTATAATTGTGCTAATAGCCCAAGTAGTTTGAGAAAAATTTGTTGTATTGTTTCAAATCCTGCAGATGCACCTAAGGATATTCCAATCGTATTTTGCAAAAATGGTGATAACATTTATTTAACAAATAATAACATATATTCAAAGGGGCTTAATAATTGTAATGTTTACATATATGACAATCAAATAACAACTTTACCTTTAGATAAAACAAAATCTTCTAATTATGATCTATATTATCTAATTTCTCTCGTAAACCGAATTGAACCTGGTAATTTTAAATATTTTCGTAACAAATTTGATTTAACGAAATTGGAAACTTCTAATTTTATTTTAAAAGACTTGAGTAAAACATCTTTATACAAATATTTTAGGTAATGCTGTACTTTTTTGGATTTATCTAAAAGCAAAAAAATTTTTATTAAATGTTATTTTCGGTTCAGTATATAAATTTTTGTGCAAATAAATTTCTTTGCATTGAGCTTTATAAGATCCTTAAAATACACGTCATTTTATTTTATAGTTAGCCATAAAATTTGAATATCAAACTTTTAGGAAGCAATTATTTTGGAATTCGATTACTGATGTGCTTCTTGGAATATTATTTATGTATTTAATACTTTCTTCAAATGATTGCGCAGATGAATTATTAAATATATCACAGGTAATTAATTATTTTCATTTTCTGATCGCTAATTCATTAATATATTTTACTTTTGTAGTATATTATTTTTCAACTAAGAGTATTGCTGCAATCACTAAAAGGAAATCCGCTTGGATTGAAATTAAACTTGCAGTTGAATAATTTCTTATTAGATTGTTTTACATACCATGTTGATTTGTGGGCCACATTTTTAAGTAGAAAAGTTAATTGTGTACTTAATTTCCTTTTTTATTTTTTAATAATTTTAGCAATGGTATATCCAGTTATCAGAAATTTTTTCATACCATTATTTGCGATATGTGGAATACTAGGTTTATCTTTCCAAGTGGTTATATTTCTAAATATAGTGTCATTTTTAAGTTTACATGCTCACTGTTTTTATATATATACAGCTATGTAAGTATTCATATTCGAAAAATTATACTTTCCAACATTCATAACTTTAGTTACTGTTTTATTATTAAAGTCAATAAATGCTTATATTTGTAGTTTATATAAAATTGAAATTATTGGCGTTGATGTTTTATGGAAAATGGCGATAGGAAAAAGAAAAAATCGATTAAAAAGTAAGTTAGTATTGAAGTTACGTTAAAATTCCATATATTATTTAGAGATCTCATAAAATTCCAAAGAAAGCATAGTATATTTTGATAGTATATTACCATTCATACGGACTTCTTGTTCGTAAATTCTTTTAAAAGCTGCAAATGGGCTTTAATGTTTCTACTATATAAAATTAAAGTTTTCCATATTTTTTTCAGATCGTGTTGAAACTGTAGAACAAATGAATCGGCAGTGTTATTTAACAGTACTATTTCTTACATGCCTGCTTTTTGTTATGCCTACAATAGCCATGTACTACATTGTGTTTGCTTTCGTAAGCGGTTTTGTGCGAAATTTGAATTATAATGTTAAAAATTTTGTTAAATATAATTATGTTTTAATTATTTTAATAACTTTAAATATATTTCATACTTTCACAGGTACGATCCTTGATATATATATTAAAGTACATTTTATACCAAATCCGTAAATGTGTGCTAAAATCTTCAGTAGATACTTACATCAAATGGTTCTTGAATTGTTACAACGACATGAGTATGAAATCTTCTTCGTATTTTTTAAAATATAAAATATTAATTATATGTATTTGTAGATAATATAAAAATTATTTTTGTGACAGTAATTAAAAAGCCAAATTTACCAACAACATCAATATTTAAAATAATCCTTGGAAAAGATTTACCGGTGGAAACAACAATTTTCTCTAACTTAAAGAGGGATTTTTCGGATCACATGACACCACGCCAATATATTAATTCTATTTTACATGGGAAAATTGTAGATTTCAAATAAAATAAATACCAGTAAAATATAAAAATCTTGATTAGTTAAAATTAAAATTTAAAAAAAAAACAAATTTCCCAATTTTCAATTCAGAAAATTATTTGTTGTAAAAAAAACAAGTATAAATATAATGCATATACAATTTATGATTTTACTGTATTCTATTGTTATAAAAAAATAAGTAAAAAATGTTTTTTACACACAGGGGAAAAAAGCAAAATAACAGATGGAAACATCTTATGCAATACAATGAATAAAACTTAGGCAATCCTAAGCAAATATGTTAAATTATAACGTAAGATACCAAAAAATTTAATTTAAAAGAATAGTACTAATTTAAAATAGTATCTATATATGTAAAGTAGTCTCAGGCTATTTTTAAGATTTCGGGATTTTTTTTTTCATTTGGAATTAGTTTTATTAGTTAGAATTGATCCTATCGAAAATGAGCGACATTTTGGTAAATTTTTGAAGTGCTTTTTCCTGTAAATAAGGATTTTTGCAACACCAGTTACTGAAAATTTACGAAAACTAAATTTAAAAAATTGGCTTACTAGAAAAGTATTTTTTAAAAATTGAGGTCATATCAGTGCTTGAAGAGTACATAAATATAATTAAAAAAGTCACCACTGTAAAAACAGCGCAACATTTCAAAATTTATAATTGAAAAGAAGTGAAAACAGAAATAATTAAATCACCTCTCGGATGGTATTTTAAAGTGCAGTCAGTGTTCGATGAGAATTTTTTGGACAAAAATTAAAAATAGATCTTATCGTGGTTCATTTTTAAGAGCAACTTCTTACAGCAATATTCTGGATATTCCTCAAAATCAGGTATGCAAACTCGCAAAATTTTGGGTTCGGGTTCAAAACAATATTTTTCATAGTTCGGGTTTCAAGGAAAAAGTAGAAATTACTCATTTATTTTGAAAACGGTTTTAGACATAATTTTAAATCCAGATAGATAGTTTTATCGTGGTCATTACTTCACACCATTGGTATGTCTTGGGATGTCGTTGATCTTCTAGATGTGTGCTTTTAGAGTTGTCGTTGGGTTGAAAAACTCCGGCCAGATATTCCGCCAATGACTTAGGTTTTTCTAGGCTGTCTCGGCTCCCATTCACCATTTTTCTTTTTAACTGGGAAGAGGAATCAGGCTGAAGCAGAAGACTCAAGAGCAAAAGACCGATCGATTTACTGTAACATCAAATCATCTCCTAGAAGTCAAAATTTTCCTGCAAACAACAGTAGACCAAAGTGAAATAAGAAATCATTTCTTAGGCTAAAGAAAGAAAAAAAAAATACTATATGGAAAAAACAGTGCAAAAGGAAAAATAATAATCAACCTTCTTATCCTTCAGAATTCAACAGGTTTGCTTATGATAATATAGTTAATACTCTGCCACGCCCTCAAACCAAAGTTGAAGCTTGGCTTAGAAGGTTTGGTGTCTTGATTGGAAGAAATCATACAACTATTACTAATATCAAAAAGGAACAAAAACTGGTTGAAGCTAACATTGAAAAAGTCAATTATGGAGAACCATTGTCAGTAAAAGAAAATTATTTAAAAAGAGAGGATAAAATTAAATTAATTGTAAACGAACGATTATACTACACGAAAAGCAGCAGTATGGTTTTGTTGAAAACTTCAGTACAAATTTTTCATAAATGTGATTAGTACAAAATGTTTATTTTGTAGAATTAAATCATGTTAATTTTGAAGACTGCAGTATTGTTTTTAGTATACTTTTATGTTAATTTTTCCAGTACCTATGAATTTTTTAATTTATGTTAATTTTTCTATAAAAATAGGCAAACTATTTTTTTTTTATATTTAAATAAACATAATAAAAAATATTTTAAACAACTATTATGAATTTAAAACCAAAATTTTGTTTTAACAATGTTTAGATTGGCCTTTCCGGGCACCGTCTTCTCTGAAGTTTGTCTTTTCGGCATTTAGTCTCTTCTGGTGTTTGCTTTTCTGGCTTTTGTCTTTTCTGAATTTTTTGAAAAATTCTAGATTATGTCCTGTCTGAATTTTGTAAATCTAGATTTTGGACCGCTCCCCTGTATATTATTTGGTTTTTTATTTATTATTGCGAATACTGTATTATTTTGATCTAAAATACATTAATCTGGTATTTGTCCAACTTATAAAAATAAAAAAAAGTTCTGCAGGATAAATACTACACAAATACGATTACTATTTGGCAGTTTCTCGCGCGAAAAACTGTTGCATTGATTTCTCTTATCGGATCGATAAAAATTAAATTACGGGGTAAAAACTAAAAATCTATTAATTTAAATATTCAATTATTAAAGGTGGTAAATGGCATTCATTTTAACCAGAAAGTCGGAGAATATTTTTTTCATGGTAGTCTCGGTTCTGTATAGAAATTATTCGGTTATATTTTGTGGGCTAGTTTTTTTATTCAAAGAAAATACTAAAAATTTTATAATCGAACGGAAATTTGTAAATAAAATGAATCTAAAAGCTATAATCAAATTTAAATTAAATTTGTTTTAAATTTTGTATAGTGAGAAAAATGGCCTTATCTTAAATGTTTTATATCTAAATATTTCATTATTAAAGCATAGATTAAAAGATGTATAAATTTTGTATGTATTTTATAATTTATGGCCTTTATTTTTAAATATAAGAATTGTGATATTAATTTAATATTTAAAAATTATTTAATGTGTAAGCTTTTTTAGATAAACATTATGAATCATCAATACGGATTTATCTTATTTTCATAGCATAGAACATAAAGGTAAAATTTGGCTTAATACAGTAAATTTATTAAATTGCCTACCGGCATTTTATTTTATCCGGATTTTTTTTTTTATATATAAGTTTCATTTGAACTCTTTGTGATAACATTTTAATGATGTCTTTACTGATAAACTTAGAATTTTGTTATTTGTTACTTCAGCACAAAACCGCGGATATTTTGGATACAAAGGTTACAGTGCATCCCAAATTCAAAGTATATCACAAATTTAACAATACCCCTTTAATTTTTATATATAAAAAAAATGATTTCATTTTTCGTTGATTTATATCCCTATTTTTCATAAACGAATAAATTTTCCAAAAAATCTCCTTTTTTTAGTTTTGAAAGTTTAGTATAAAGGCAATAAAACACAGTTCTATATATAATGTTTTTGTAAAATGTATTTTTGAAGATGACCTTTTAGTTTTCTCTGCAGTACACATTGCAAAAAACGTATTTAATTTACTCATTTTCCATAAATTACAGTATTAAATTTTATAACTTGCTTGGTATGCATGCATGAGTTGTTTATATTTTTAGTACGGCTTTGAACGAGAACCTCCTATACCATTGTCATTTTTCATAGGACCGCCAGCATCACGACGACTACCCCCTCTTGAAAAACCACTTCTATTATTTCCTCGATTGTTGCTGTCCATGGAATTTTTGAAATTTGGTCGATCAAATGAAGAATTACCACCTGGACCATCAGATTTTGGTGATTTACATCTGGAAAATATTAAACATAAATAATAAGTAATGTTATACAATTATATAAGATAATATAAAATTAATATATTGATATATATAAATCAATATAATATAAATCAATTTTAAAATTCAACATAACTGCACAGAACAGAAATAATGACTCTCACCTGTTACATTCATTTCTCCATGCAAAATTAGTATTACTACATTCAGAACATTTCCAATCGCCGTCTCTTTGTTGAATTGAAGTCGACCTATTTTGGTTATTGCCTCTGTTTCCACGATCTTCTCTAGAGTAATCATTATCGCTACCACCACGATCGTAATTTCGATTATTAAAATTCCGCTCATTTCCCGAATTTGCTGACATTTGACCTGAACTGCTTCCTCGGCTACCAGAAAATCCTGATTTCCGACCACCTCCTGATTTACTCCAATTATTCTGCCTTTGAGCTAGCGATACTTTTATTACAGAACCATTAAAATCTCTACCATCAAACCAAGATATGGCGGATTGTGCTGCGTTAATGTCATCATATGTAACGGTGGCTTCTCCTTTTGAAACACCTGATTCTTTATTTTTATATAGCCAAATTTTAGGTTTCATAGTTTTTTTGTCTTTCTACAAAAAAATGAAAAAGAGGATATGTATTTGGTTAAATTTTTAAATCAATATTTTGCGTTTTTAAAACTAGTATTATCAGGATAAATGATCTAAAGTAGATCCAACTGACCTGAACTCATTAAGAATCAATATTTTATTATTATTGTCGTATTAAAAACGGCAATAATAATTATACATTTAAGGTTTACTAAAAAATTATTACTTTTATGATACCAATAGCTCCAAAATGGTTATGTATATCTGATTCAGTTATTGAAGAATTCATTCCCGATACAAAAATTGTGTCTTCTTGAGTAATCATGTCATTAGTAGTACTAGCTGAAAATCCGGCATTAGCTAAAAAATTGATTTGTTAGAACACTTTGCAGCGAATATAAGTATTAAAATGTAATCAAAGTTAAAACATTACCTTTATTAAAACTGCCTTTGTTATTACTGCCTCCGCCTCCGCCCCTGTAAAAGATATAAAAAACTGCAATAGTTTGTATAAACACAAAATGAATATATTTATAATATCCCTAATTGCATCATGTATGCAAAATTTAATTAAATCTATAGTATAATGAAAATTATTAGCATAAAATGAAACTGAATATACAACATATAATTATGATTATAAATATGATTAGAATTGTGTAAATGAGAAATTGCACAGTGGTATATTTTTAAACGACAGCAGCAGTAATATAACTGTATAGCTAGATTCATACGGCAATTATACTGGATTTGCAATGTACTGGCGAATAAATTAATATTTTAGTTTTCCAAATTATCAATTGAGTACTACATTCTACATGTAATTATAATTTATATATGGGCTTTAAATTTTTATTGAACAAGAATATATCATAATGTATTATTATGATGTAGTTCAATAAGAATTTATAGATCATATTTTGATATTAGCGATTAACTTACCCGTAGCGGGAGGTAGATCCACGATTTTTATCACCTAAAATATAGATTTTGTACCTCATAGTTACATAAATATATTTTTTATGAATTACCATAATCAAATTGATTTCTGCTACTACCATAATCCTCTCTGCCTTTATAACTGTCGTCTTCATTTGATTTATAACCTAAAAAAAATATTAAAAACAATTGAGTAGTAAAATATCAATTTGAGTTTGAAATATCAACTTTTATAAAAAAATTTATGTTGCAATTGAAATTTAAGATTAATGTTTACAATTGGGTTTAACAAGAGAATGTTAAAATATGATAATTTTCGATATATTTAAACGGAATCTTTTAACTCTTTTCGAACTTGATAACACTTCCATTTCCAATCCTGAGTGATTTTCCTTTTCTTTAATTAAAAATGTTTATATATACTTATAACATAAGATCACAGCATCACAAACATATGCTCTTCTGCTCTTAGAACAGAAAATAAAATTATTTGACAATAGCAGTAAAGAGTAATTAATTAATATATCAGTAATCTTAAATCTTTTTTCGTTTTAAGGTAAGAAAAAAATTAATTAAATTTGGGTTTCAAAATAAGCTGGAAAAAAATGTTGTAAATTTAACTGTTAACTGAATTAAATAAATCATAAACTATAATTTATCGAAAGTCTCATTTGCGCCTTATAAAGTAATATGACATATCATATTTAATATTAATATTATCTTCACTAGAAGGTTCTTCAAGAATGAAGGTTTTCTAAAAAAAATTCTTCAATAATTATCATGTAGTGCTTTATACAGCAATTAAAAATATGCAAACTTATTAAGCATTTTGATATTACATTAAGCGTCTTCTTCACTGGCACAAATGCCTCATTGATGGAGACTATTTGTTAAAACAGTATTTTACGTAGCTTTGTTATCACTATAATAACATACCGATATTCTTGGAAGAGTTATCATAATTCCACTTCTCTTTTTTTTCGAAATTTCCTGACTGATTTTGGGGTAAAAAATTTGTAGGTGGCATAGAGTATTGCCCTTGCATATTAGACGAATAATCCTTTCCAAAATCTCTGTATTCTAATGATTTAATCGTTAAATACTATTATAGCTACTTTACTGATTTACTTACGATCACTCATATTTATAAATTGCTAGCGTATCTTTTTAATAGTTAATTTATGTCGATTTTAGACAACCTTACATTTATTGGTTTGGTAATTATCCAAAACCTAACTTTGTGTATATGTATGATGGCTGACAATGACTGAAGCAAGTAAATTTATGCATACAGTATCTGTGAAGTGAACCCAGCAAATTTATTATGATCGAAAAAATAATGGTTAACCGATGAGTAAGAATCAAATCCATAAACAATTATACTGGATTTGCAATGTAAAGCTAACGTAACATAAAGAAACGCAGAAAATACGTAGAAAAGCAAAACTTATTCGCGGTAAAATGTCAAAAATTTAAAAAATACTTGATGATTTTTTAAAAATAATTTTCGTCTCACGACCCTAATTTTTTGAAAAAAAATTGGATATTTGCATATTTTTGATAGAAAGAAGTTCTGATTGGTTCAAAAAAATATCAAAATATTATTTCCAAATATCATAACTTCAGGTTAGTATTTTTTAAATAATATTTTGATATTTCTGTCCAACGCTGTAAAGTTAATATTTTAGATTATGTCAAATTTTATTTTAGATTGTGTCAAATTTTAAACTTTGTAAATGAAGAATATTTATTATTAAAAAAAAGACGCATTAATCTATGTTTTTTTAATTAATTAAATATTTTTATTATTATTCTAAATTGGAATAGATCTATAAAGTGATACCATATTACAAAAATTTTGTAAATACTTTTAAATCATTGGTATTGCCAACTGGAAAAACTACCAATTTAAAAATATTATTGCTAAAAGTTACGGTTCTGGAGATGCCAACTATTAATATAGTAATAGATGGTATAGCATAGTACAGTTGTTAAAGAAAACATTAGCCCTTACAAGAAAATTATAATATCTTTAACAACTTTTAAAATCTTTTCATATATATTAATCATACCACTTTTCGATCTGTGGCATGTTAAAAAATCGAGTTTCAACCGTAACTACAATTCTGAAATTGGTGGTAGTGTACTAACCTGTGGTGCTGTAGCTACTGGTGGTGCAGTAGCTAACAAATGTCTCACGTTTGTTTCCCACCCCGAACATTGATGTTTACTCAGCTTTAAATGAGCACCAGTAATAAAATTATAATAAAATGTAATATTAGACTGGGAAAATGCTTGCGGTCGAGACCATTGCTTACAACAAATGTCTCACGTTTTTTTATTAATGGCAAGTCGTATTTTCTCCCTTTTATTATTTGAATTATTGATGCGCATATTCCCATCGTTAATCTGTTACTATTTATGTCGTATATATGCGTCATGGTATGGGGCTCTCTTTTGTATAATGATGCGTCAAGCTGAAAAACAAAAATTACATTTGAAAAAAGAAAGTTTATATTTTTTTCAATAAGTTAAATTAGTTTATATCTAATTACAAAAATTTTGAATGTCAAATAAAACCACATTTGGAAATTTTCAGATAAACATTTTCAAAAAAAAAAAAGCACCCAACAGGTTCAACTAGATTAGGAGTGCTTATAATTTTGGTTGGTTCGTTCACTAGAGGCAACTCTGGAACCAAATGACCAATTGAATTAATAATAGTTAAAGCAGATCTCGTCGGTAGTGAGCAGTTTATTCGGCTTCCCTATCTTAGGTTTCTTAGATTTAGGCAATTTTACATTAACCGGTTTTGAAACTGAACTTAAACTAGAAGACCTAGACTCAAATTTAACTATTTTATCTAGTGTTTCTTTAAGCAGGGTTTCAAAAGACGTCATTTTAGCATTAACTTCATGGCTAAACGAATCAAACTTCTATGTTAGTGTACTTTCAACTTTAGATGTTCTATTTAAATCTAGGCATAACACCTTTTATTCTTTTTATAAAAAGGGTTATGCCTATTGCCAAAGAGTAAGCTCCGCAAGCGCAGTGAAGTGATCACAATTTTCATCAGAGATACCCAGACAGGCACAATGGAACCAGTGACCACAGAAACCCTCACAGTATAGCGCTTTATGGTCGGAACCAACCACTATATTGAACTTTGGACACAGCGAGTAGGAGTCACTTGCTGGATGCACTTGCATTTGGCGAAGACATAATAAATTTTCGATAAATATTGAGACAAAACAAGTGAAACGCAAAAACGAAAATGACAATAAGAATTTCTGTTATTATTATTGCTAATAACTAAAAAAAAACAAAATTGCACTTTTGAAAATTTAACAATAAAACACAGTTTCAAAATATTCCAATAATGGTCAAAAATATTTAGGTCAAATAAAACAAAAATATAACAATAGAAGAAGTAAAAGTAAAAATTGCTTTTTTCGATTGTATATTGTTCTAGACTTTTCTTTGTTTAATTTAACAAAGTATGAATTTAACATAATTTTAATTGTTTGTTATAAACCAAAATTAACAACCTTGTGGACTTGTACATATTTTTTAAGTTGTAGTAATGCCGTTTATATTGTAGCCACTTCTGTAAAAAGAAATTAAAAAAAAGAACATATATAAAAATATACAAGAACATGCCCAGATTAAAAGTAATATTAAAATTGACAATTTGGTTTGCCAAAAACAGAGATGTCAATAACCGGCGAGGGTTTAATATTTTTATCTTTTATGTTGCCCATACATTATACAGGGTGGGCCAACTTGGACTGACTGATTTGAAATGCTTATAATTTTTGTATTTTTAAATATTTTTATTTTATTTTTTTTGCAGATAATACAGAATTTTATAAAATTTTATAATGTCATCATACTCAGTGCAAGAACGTGTAAAAATTGTTGAATTTTATTATGTTTCCGGACGATCAATTCAATTGGCCCAAGAATTATTGCCGAGGGATGTACCACAACGGCTACAATATGCCAATAGATTCATTTTGCTAGCGACACAAAATGCCAATTTTTTGAATAATCTGATTATGAGCGATGAAGCACATTTTCATTTAAATGGATATTGCTCAATTGCAGTCATAAACGTTGCGCAACGTAATGCAAAATGTCTTAAGTAGAGCCATTAACTGCCAACAGGAGAATGGACGCCATCTAAAAGATGTAATTTTTCATACTTAGCTTAAAAAAATTTATAATTTATACTTTCATTTAAAAAAAAAATAAAATAAAGAAATTTAAAAATACAAAAATTATAAGCATTTCAAATCAGTCAGTCCAATCGGCCCACCCTGTATAAGTGAAGTATATTTTGATCGCATGTCAGTTCCATTCTAAATCTTTTTCTATGTTGTTACACATCGATGCGTTGACATTTGACAATGCTAAAATGACAATATAAATTCTTGATTACAAGGTTAACTTTCTTTTTAAGACCCCGAACTAAAATATTGTTACTATTCGTAGAATTTATTCAAAAATTGTTTTTCAATTTAATTTCAAGAAAACTATTTTTTATCAAAATATTATTTCAAAAAATTTGGGTCGTTAAAACGACAAACAGTATTGTCGCGCGTGAATAACTTACACTTGTATTGTCGCGCGTGAATAACTTTGCGAATGTAAATATATTGTTTACCTATAGTTTAATTTTTCACGTATTTTCTGCGTTGCTTTGCCGCCCTTCTCTTTCTGAACAAACCAATATGTGAACTAAGTTAAATATTGTTAGCGAATACAATTTTAGGAAGGATGACATGAAAATGGATGGTAATATTTTTTTAATTAAATTAATAAAAGCTAGGCCAATTATTTGGAAGAATAACTGTAGTGGTAAATGCGGAGAGAATAAAAAGATTAATCAATATGAAGAAATTGCGAAAATAATAGGGACAAATTGTAAGTTACATTTTATATCTTATAAACAAATTGGTTTCTTTATTTTGAATAATATTGAAATTTTTGTAGCTAATTGGATTATATTGCGATGGAATATGTTCCGAAATAGATTTTTCAAAGAATATAGATTGGTCAAGCATAGACAAAATGATTACAAAATAAAATTTAAATATTTTAACAACATGATGTTCTTAACAAATAATTTGCGGCAAAAGAATATACCTGATTTTAAAACAGTAATTTATCAAGATAAAAATTTCGGTCAGTTTTTTTCTTTAGCTGAGAATAACCCGGAATTTATCCTTGAAGAAACACTTCTTAAAAATTGGTCATCAAATAATAGGAATTATTTTGTATTTAATGAGCAGAAAATATTAAATACTGCAAATGCAAATATATCAAACAATAATTGTAAAACAATAAGAAAGACTGACCGTCAATACAATGAAGAACAAAACATAGGCCCTGAAGTGTCTGAAAACAGAAATCGTTGTGAAGATATAATTTTCGGTGAACTTGTTACAGCTATGTTAAAAGAAATGCCAATTGACAAAAAGAAACTTATTAAAAAAGAAATAATGAATATTATGTTATCGTAATAATAAATATTATCATCCTGTAGATGTAGATAATTCGAGAATATCAACCGTAAGTATTGTATAAAATATAAATAAAAAACTATGTAGTAAATATTTGAACCAATTGCAATTTATAATTAACTTTTATTAGCAATGTTACATATTTTTGTTATTTTTACAACAGTTAGAACAATAAAAAGTTCTTATATTAAGACGAAAATTTATTAAAATTCTTATATTAATATTAAATAATAAGTATTCCAAATTATGAAAAGGATTTCAATAAAAAAAATATTTAATGTATATTAGTTATAAATGATTTAATTAATAGGAAATAAGGCACTATAATACTTAATATTATAAATATATGTGTAATATTTTTGTTAAGCAGCATTGTTTATGTAAGGCAATAAATTTTGTAGTACAAAAATATTTGTTATGTGAAAAACTGACAAATTAAATTTGAACTAAAATTGTTTTGTAACGCATTTAAATTATATGTTATTAATCCCTCCATTAATAGCGTATTTTAAAAAGCATTGCGATATTTTGTAAATAGACTGTATAAGACACGTAAAGTAGATTTCAAATCCATGTTAACAATATCTGTCAATTAAAATTATTTATAATAATGTACACTTCGGTTATAATTGAATTTACCTTCTGGTCGAGCTTTTGGTTTTGGTAAACCTACTTCTTGCATTAATTCGAATGAAAAACCAACATTATGACTCATTTGCTCCAGATTTTGTGGAGTAAGATGAAAGTCGTATAACGGAACAAAAAATCCACCTAATATTCCCATTAGTAAACAAAGGTAAACACCATCTCGAAAATCAGTATTTAAATTATTAACTTCGAAATTTAGTTTTGCCAAATGTTTATTTACAAAAGTTACTAATGACTTCTTTACAACAGCTAATTTTTCGGGTGCACAGTCAAATAAAGTATCAAACGCATCTTTTTCACATCGCATACCAACATCTTCATACTCTGACGTAATTTTTTCCTGATATTTCCTAAGTAAACCAATTTGAAAAAACGTGTTAGTAAATATAATCGGTTCAGTGTTCCAAATAATTGTATCTTGTAGATAATAGTGTTATTTATTAAATTTGTGGAAATACTCACTGTGCATTTAACATTCCATCGTGCTTTTGTGCTATAATAACAGTGACAAAAACATTTTCCGGTAGACGTATTGGTGCTCGAAAGAAACGACTGAGTGCCACCAATAAATGTAGGATTGCAACTATATTTTTGGAATGGACACTTTCGACTGACCATTTTGGAATTTTTTGATGAAAACCTAAACTCTAAAAGGAAAGTTCAGTCAATTAAAAAATACTTAAATTAATTTACTAATATATAAAACGTACATGATTTACAGCGTTGAGTACAATATGTAATTTTTGTCGTTGACCTTCTTCGGATTGAGTAACTTCTAGCACATCTAATTTTTTACCAGAGAGTTTTTCCCACAGTTTATGTAGAACCTTACAAAAAGTTCTTTATAAATTACTTATTATAATTGCAATAATAATTAAACAAACTAAGGAAATCAAACATTTATATGAAAATACTTTCATTACCTGTCCGTCATACATATCTTCTTCAAGATTTTGTACTATTATTCTTTGAAAGGCTAGCTCATCATTAATCCAATCGATAAGTACTTCTTGTAACTTTTGTACTTGTGGATCATTAAATGATTGCGGATCAATAACAGCACGTTGTTCATGTTCAGCTGTAGAAAAAATTTATTTATTTCAATGTCACTAAAAACCAAATACATATTAAATTTATTTTGCATACGAATAATTTTTTGCTTTATTTATTTAAAACAATTATAGCACACAATTTTCATTGTATATTATACAGAATTTAAAAAAAGTACTTTTAAAATATAATTTAGTTATAATTCTATTTCACCAGACCTATTATACTTATTTATTTAAAAATCTTACCCAAAGCGTAATCTTCTGCTGGAATATTCGGCTGATTCGGGTTCCCAGGAGAATCAATTGCAAATTTCCCTTCATCTTGTACGTCTTGAACTAAAATTTTAATATAAATGTAAATTTCAATCAACACCCAAACAACATATATGTATATATAAATGTTACTAAAAATAAATATTACTGAATTGCTATAGTTTACATTACACAATTCAAGAACATAACTGACATACCCTCCTTGAGTTTCTTTTTCCTTCCCAATGTTCCTATTTTGTCCCAAAAACTTTCATCTTTTTCTCCAGTTTTAATTGCGTTTGGGGGTCTTGGAGATTTAGGTCGAGCAGTAGAAGTAGCCATTACAGAATATATATTATACAAAATTATAAATTGCAGTGATTGATACTGGATTAAATGACATAAGTCTTATAAGTCTCATATAACAACACCCTTTAAGCTTACGTGCCGTTTTCAGCGAAGTCAAAGCGAGTCACACTTTTTCAATACCCTTAAACAAATCCTGAGTCCAAATGATTCATATATGAACAAATGATTCATAAATAATTTCTGAAATCTGCAATATGACTTCATTTCATGATTTTTACATCATGAATCTGCAATATGACTTCATGATGTAAAAATCAAACGTTCATTGCCTGATAATTAAACTCACCGCGATGTAAAATATCAAAATTTTTTTAATTGAAATTGAGTCATTTACGGTATTGCATTTGACTCAGATTTGTGTTTCAGTAATGTATTGGAAAGGCGAAACGAAATTGAGGAGATAGAATTGTGTTATAAAATGAAAACGTATTTAAAAGCGATGAAAAATATGATTTAATAGTCCAATAAATTACAAACACATTTTTTGGATTTAAATACAAACGCAAAATTATATAAAAAAAATTATTGAAAAATATATTTATTTTTACACAAAATTTTTACTTATCAAATTTTTAAAACTTTTTTACAAAGTCGTTGTACTACCATCAACCAGAGTTGTTAAATAATGAATTACATATTTTAGTAATGCATTATCATTACCCAGTACTGCAGTCATATACTTCATTTATTTTTTAAAAATAATTTATACTTAAAAATTTGGAGTACATAATTACCATATTGGTACTTCGTAATTCATTACATCGTATACGTGAAAAGTAATGCATAATTTTATTGCATTCCAGTACTTCAAGTTTTTTTTTGTGAATTACTTTGAAGTATTTAGAATTACTTGTTACTTCAATGAAGTACTTATAATTACTAACTAAGTACTGGGTAATTCAATGAAGTACCGCGAATTACTTTGTAATTCAATTGATATAATTATTTTGTCTTATTTGTTGAATATTAATGATAATTGTTAATAGTTGTTTCATGTTATTAACACAATTTTTAATTTCTATTTCTTTTCAATATTCTGAATCAAATATACAAACAATATAAATTCAAATTGATAAAACGAATCCTATAATTTGCTATGCCTTAGATTACTTATATATTAACTCTATTCTTATATTAGCGAAAACAACTAACTTTAACTCTATTCTTATATTAGCGTAATTCAGAAAACAGCTTGTGAAATTTTATATGCTACATAATTTTTTTGGAAAAATATATTTATTTTTGAAAAAATATACGTTTAGTAGTTGGAAAAATATATTTATTTTGGAAAAATATATTTATTTGTGAAAAAATATACGTTTAGTAGTTTAGTAGGGCAACTCAGCTGTTTTCCCCAAAGGATACCGATTTTATCGATCTATTGCCATTATAAGTTCTATTGGTAACCCGCAATCACACTTGGTTGCTGGGGACGATTATTAATAGCTGTCGCATTTTAATACTACAAATTTGTGGCCTTTTAGGTGCTTTGTTGAGTTGAAGTTGAAGATAGAAAAATTATTTGTCACTTTGTCAGGAACGCAGATATATATTGTGTCGTTTGTCCCAGTTAAATCATATTTTATTATTTTTGAAGTTAAAATTATTACATTAAACTTGGTTCACAACAAAATAAAAAATAAACCATGGGTAAAGGTTTTAATAATTATATGTGTAAGAAGTTTTTCCATCCGGCATCTAGAGATAACTTGAAAAGAGTAAGTACGATTTATTTTTACAGATTATTTTTGTATTTACTAATATTATGAAATTTAAAGGTATGGATGGCAGAACAACAGGCCGAAGCATATAAAAAGAAACAGGAAGAACTTCGGAATCAATATGAAAAAGAACAGGATCTTCACGATAATAAGGCAATGCTTAGTAGAGAAAGCAAAGATAAATTAAGTATGAATTTTATGTATGAACCCCCTCCAGGAGTCCGCAAAGAAAAGGAGGACACTGGATCGGAATATAAATTTGAATGGCAGAGGATATATAATGCTCCGCGTGAAAGTTACTGCAAGGGTGATACTGAGATTCGAGATCAACCTTTTGGCATACAAGTTAGAAATGTTCGATGTATTAAATGTCACAAATGGGGCCATATAAATACAGATAAAGAATGTACTATGTATAGCATATCAATGAGTGAAGCTAAAAAAATTCATTCTGAAACGGAAGCAAACACAATTATGTCTAAAAGCTTATTAGAAGAGCAAATGAAGGAAGATGGATTAGCAATGAAGAAAAATATGATGTCACCAGAAATTTTACAAAAACATTCAAAATCAAATATAAATAGTTATATAAAAACCGAGCAAACTGAAGAAGCCTTTTTAAGATCTCTATCGAAGGAACAGAAGAAAAAACTATTAAAAAAACTGGAAAAGTTGGAGAAGTTAAACAAAAAGAAGAATCACAAAAAGGTATCCAAATATAACCACAAAACATCGTCTCCAAAGAGGTCTGCGAAAAGGACTTCGCCAACATTCCAATCCGAAAGATCACATAAAAAAAATAAAAGCCGTCATAATTGAAATGAGATTATTTCAGAATTTCATAATTGAAATATAACTAATATTTTGTTGTACAAGTTTATGATGAAACGAAAAATAAACAATAAAATTATTTAATTTTTAATATTTTTTTTTTAATTTTCTTGACGAGAATAGAACTTCTACATTTTTCTGAAATTCTGTTATTTTTGCCGTGGAACATATTTTTGCAAATTTTTTTTACTAATTTTCTATTAATATGAAGTATGACGACGCCCACAGACTATAAATATCTAATATAGATAAAATTAAGAAAAAAAAACTAATATTTAGTAATTTTCAATTCAAAAAATTGTTGAAAAAAAATATTGGTAGAAAAATAATAATGTATAATAAAATACACATAATATTTCTGACTTGGTAAAACCTAAAAGAATATTGTTATTTTCGTCTCCGGTATTCATATGTAAAGGAAAAAGTTAAAAACACCCAACCCTTTGTTTACATGGTCTTTCTTTTCCACGATTTTGAAATCACGGTAATCAAAAATCAACGTCAAGATATTCTCAAGATATCGAGTATATGATATCGAAATTTATTGTACCTGGGATGATGTTACCCGATAGATCGAGCTGTCAAACGATAAATATTAAGGTCGATCTCCAGTGTGAGCTTCGGCGTAGAACCTCAGCGTGGAAAAAAGTTCGACATATGGGAAACAGTGTAAGCAGCTCCAATATGAGCGCTTGCGCCTGGCTGAATAAAATGCCAACGCGCAGATTTAGAAATGTTCAATAATGAAGCTAACATTACATGGTTGCCAACATTTTTTTTTTTTTAACATTATGGCTGCATTGAATTTTACAACAAATACTATTTTATTTTGACATTACGGGAAGAAAATTTAAAATTTAAAACTGAAAGAAGAAACAGAATATGAATTACATGTTTTCAAAATTTAATAATACTCAGAATATGAATTACAACTTTTCAAAATCTAATAATGTAAACAAATTAAAATATTTACAGTTTCGCCGAAATTTTATCGGCGCCAGCGCTCACATTGGAGCTGCTCTGGCTTTTGTGCTGCCGCTTAACTTTTTTCCACGCTGAGGTTCTATGCTGAAGCTCACACTGGAGATCGACCTTTACGAAGAAGTTCCATTGTCGTTCTTGCTGAATGCGCAGTGGCTCCATCTTGCTGGAACCATATGTTCGGATTATTCTCAATTTCCAGACGCAAAAAATTTCCAATCATTGTCCTATACAGAGCCCCGTTAACGGTTTCTGGTTGACCCTCCGCAATGTCAAAAAAATATGGACTGATAACTTTATCAACCATAACACCACACCAAACAGTACATCTGGAAGGGTGTAACTGACGCTGATGTAATGCACTAGGATTCTGAGTGTTCCAAAATCTAAAATTCTGTTAATTCTGTTTGTTTACATAGCCATTTAAGTGAGCTTCATCGCTCATTAAGGTTGTTTAAAAAGTTATTATTTTCTCTGGGTATTTGTGCAAAACGAATACCACATTGCAGGCGTGCCTAATGATCTCGGGGAAGCAGTTGCTGTACCATTTGAATTTTATACGGAAACATTCAAAGATCCAGTTTCAAAATTCTTTGTAAGGATGTTCTGGATCCTCGTCATCGGAAGGAGACTCCCAATTGGCTAGAACGACGACGAGTAGATACAGATCTTCGTTCACACTCTGCCGTACAGTCTCCACAACTGCTTCAATGCGCACAGACCGATGAGTACCTCTTCCTGGAAGATGTGACACTGATCCCTGTTCTTCAAAACGGCAGACAAGGTTCTTAATTATGTTGTTACTGGGTGATGTTCTGACATTAAAATGACGACGATAATTTCGTTTAGTTGTGATAATAGACCTGCCAGAAGAAAAAAAAAATCCAATAATTTTGACGCGTTGCTGTATGTAGCCATCATATATCTCCAAAAAAAAACTAAATAACCTAAAAAAAAAGAAAACTACTAAAAACAAAAAAGTTATGAATATTTTTAACCCTTCAGTCTTATTTGTGCCACCCTGTATTTTGATATCGGGTGAGTTTTTTTAAAAAAATATTGTTTGATTTTTGAAAAAAAAAGTAAATATATAAATCAATTATTGATAATATAATATATTAATAAAAAATATTAATGAATGAGTTGTCCATAGATTAATAGATTAGTATGGTCAATGTGCTCATTATGAAAACGGATGGATTAATAACCCCTGCTAGTTTGGACGCCAGCGTAGAAGGGATGGCTAATGTAAGAACATTCGGTGCTATTCTTAAAATTAATTCGCCACAAAGTTATGAAGAAATAGAAGAAGACTTTTTTAATTTTACTAAAGGTTGCACCAACACCGTATCGTCACCAGCACCTATTAATAAAAAATGGTTAAAGAAAATAAATTCAAAATTATAGAAACCAACATTCAGAGGAGAAAGAAATTGCAAATAAACGAAACCAAAAATACCTACATTCGACCTAGTACTGCACCGAACTCTACAGTACAAGAGAACGTTTAATTTGTCCAAGCAGCCAAAATACCCAAAGCGATAACAGTAGCAGTCAACATAATCAACACCACTCATCCCGGTTTAAGGCTAACGCCACCAAATTGCGGGCTTATCCCCTCTTTAGCTGCTGCTGGAATTGCATCCAGGATGGATTTTGGACTAGCAGCTAGCTGCTCAGCAGATAAGATTTGGTGTGGATGATGGGCATGGATGATACCGATCCTTATCCCATTTACTACGTCATTATAGCTAGTGCCCGACCTGGAGGACTGAGCCTCTGCTGCGGGTCTATGCTTGACGCCCTGTTTTTCCGAGGTTCGTTGCCTCTTCTTAACATTTTGCACGTCCGGAGGTGTCTGTGACGGTGTACGTAGCCTCTTCGGGACTTGAGCAGGGGATAGGGTGTCTTGCATGGGAAGGCATGCAAGATCATACGCTTCTTTTATGGTCTTTCCTTTATTACGGTGGTAAGAATACCGTCTTCGGCATGCGCCGCTTAATCTTTTTTTTGTTATCAGTCAGCGTCAACTGCTTCAGCTCTGCTGATAATTGAGTTTCCTCTATGCTGCTGAGTTTAGAGGATGGTTTTACACCTCTTCCTCTGACTAGCTTCCCTGTCGCATATCAGCGATTTTTTTAAACAATATCTTAATAATATAAGTCCCATGAAATATATATAATTTATTAAATTATTATAAAAGTAACAAAACCTAAAACACAAAAAGATATCAAAAATATGTCATTCCGAATGTTACGGTGTTAAAAGTTCTACTAATTTTTCAAGCTCTTTTGTATTTTTTTTGCGCATCAATTAGCTCCGAAGTAAATAGTTTTAGATGCTTCTGTCAAAGCTTTCTGAATATAATTTTGAGGGGTATGATGTGTAGATTTAATACGGATACGTTAATTCATACAATCAGTTTCAAAATTTTCATAAGAGCCTTTCAAAAACTTGCGAACAACTTTAACTATTTTTAACTATATAGTTATACGCCAGCGAAACTAACCAGCCATTTTCCAATGTCAGCCAAAACACTATAAAAAAACTTAAATAAGCATGTGCATCTGGCAATGATTTTACTAACTAAGCAATCAACATAACATAAAATTTAATAATTTATAATTAATAATATCATCAAAATATTTCATTTCAGTTGTTTAAATAAATTTAAATAAATGTTGTTTAAACTTATTAAAATATTTATTTCGTTCATTGAATTTTTATTTCGTTCATTGAATAAAATGACAAGATGTACAATATTTTTAAAAAATATTGTACATCTTGTCATTTTAATATACATTTATAATATGTAGATATAATATTTAATAATAGTTTCACGTACGACTTTAACGTTCATAATTTAACGTTGCGAAATGGATTTTGGAGAACCACTAGCGCTCAACTGCACCCTAAGACATGTCCAAATATCTTCTTTGATTTTGCACTCAGTATTATTTGAACATTTACCCTCCAAAATATTATAATTCAATTTTATAATACCAATAAAAATGCTCTTTTGATGCTTGGTAATTTTCGACTGAAATGGAAAAAATAATACACAACATTCTTAATTATATCATAATATGTTATTATTATTCACAAAGAGTAAGAAAAATAAAAAATTATTATTTTTTCTTCTGACCATTTTTTTATAATTTTATTACAAAAATATTCAGTGAGTAAAATAACAGCTCAGTGAGCTCACTTCAATTGTCAATTTCATTAGTTGAATCGCTTTTTGTTTTTACTCACTCACTTTATTAGCTGAATTTTGGTACAGGTTTAGTGTTTTTTGTAACAGCGTTTGGTAGAAATATCAAAAAATACTATAGTACAGGTTTAGTGTTTTTTGATATTGCTAACAAACGCTGTAACAAAAATATTATTTTGTTTTTAAACGTTGTAAATGCTGAATATTTATTATTACAAGAAATTCGTCTTTTTAGTTAAATTAAATATTTTTATTATGATTTTAAATTTTAATAAATTTATCATTAAAAAATTAATATAGCAAAATTTCTGTAAATAAATTTCAAATCATTGGTAGTGCCAACTGTAAAAACTATGAAAAAATATTAAAATAGTATTTCCAACAAAATGCAAAATATCAAAACATATTCTGTAAATAAATTTCAAATCATTGGTAGTGCCAACTGCAAAATTTCTGTAAATAAATTTCAAATCATTGGTAGTGCCAACTGTAAAAACTATGAAAAAATATTAAAATAGTATTTCCAACAAAATGCAAAATATCAAAACAAATTTCTGTAAATAAATTTCAAATCATTGGTAGTGCCAACTGTAAAAACTATGAAAAAATATTAAAATAGTATTTCCAACAAAATGCAAAATATCAAAACATATTTTGTATATGTTTTTTTTTCAGTTTCAACATTATTTTTATCTTAATTTATTAAATTTATAAAAACTGCAAAAACATAATTTAAATGTCAATTTAATAAAAAATTATTTTAGAACTTGAGTTTGACAATATGGGTTGCAAAGAAACAGACTACCCAAAATGAGGCTTTATAAACACTTTTTTGGTAAATGAAATTTTTAATCAGTTGGAAAGAGATACTGCTACTATTTCTTGTCCTTTATTTCTTATTCGTAGGAATAGTGTTATTGTTGCTCGCAAAGTAATATATTGCCGAACGCGGCCATTGTAGGATTTTGAAATATATATAGAAGGTTTACCACGTGTGATTTTTTTTCATTAAAAACAAAAAATTAAATAAATAAAATAAAAAAATATTTATAAGAGTATAAATTTTGAATTTTTTGTGTTGCATTTTATTTTAGTAAGTAATAATAATTATAGAATATAATTCAGAAATATAAGTAGATCTTATATTGAAAAATATACGGCTTTTTTTTAAAAGTGTTACTCTCAAATAATGGGAATTTATGCGATTAGAATTGCGACCATAATGATTCAAATAACATATTTTATTCTATCTATTTGTTTCAGAAAATGATTTCAAAAAGAGCATTGCTTATATTATCAGTACCAGGATTTGCTTTGGTTTGGGGTTTTTTTATGTTTAGAAAGCGTAAAAGTGCTGATGCCGCTAAAAAACCGGACAAGGAAATTGAGAAAGCTGAAATACTATCAAAGCCAACGGAATCTGTAAATATTTCGAAACGTGTTGAGAATATTAGAAGCAAATATGGAAAATCAGCTCCGATTAATATAAATAATACCAAAATGAGCTACAAAAATTGTGCTGCTATAGAGCAGAGTGATGATGAAGAGTTATCCAGCTTAGTTTTAACACCTTCACATTTACCAGATTCGGTATCAACAAAGGATATATTAAAAACTAAAACATTTATAGCAGAGGACGCAATTATAGTAAAAGCGTTACCAAATTTAAAAACAATGCCAGAATTTGATGTAATAAAAGATTCAGATAAATCTAGATGTTTTGTTAGATCTAATAATAATTCAAATTACTTACAATCAAAGAAAGTTATACATTATTTAACTACACAAAAAAGTGGTTTATCACCAGATTCTGGAAAAGGTTCAAGCTTACCACATTCAGAAACACAAATAAATATTGTTACTTACGAATTCATTTTGCCCACAAGTTTAATCGGGCAATTATATGGTCGAAAAAAAACCTTTATAAATCAAATAAAATATCAGACAGGAGCAAATATATCTATTAAAAAACATCCAATATCCGAAAAAATTAAAATTTGTGTTATTAGTGGCTGCGAAAATGAAGTGAATTCAGCATTATGTCTGATACGTACAAGACTTCCCGTTAAACGTTATCCAAATTTAACATTGCAAAGAATTCATATAGTGTCTCCACAAACTATTGTACCATTATCAGCGGAGCATAGTCAATCTTTACAGGTAACTATTATTAACAAGGATTATATTTAAATAATTTAAAGTACGTATTTTAGCAGGAGAATTTTATCAGCCGGTCGACCAATCTTAATTTGCCAATATTTTAAAACATTTTCTTTTAAATCGAGACAGTTAAATCTTTTTCACGATTAAAACTGTGTCGCTATTTTATTCATATTTTCCACTTTTTGTTTATTCTATTCTATCTAAATTTTTGCAGTTAATTATTTTTAAAATTTCTATAAAACTAATTTATTAAATTTGTAGTAATTTATTTTATGTTATTCATGTCCGATGTTTCGCTGATTATTTTCCATAATATCTAGACAGAGAATTAAAACAAAAAAAAAACTACATATAAAAAATTGTTGGTACACTTTTTTATGTGAATATGTTACCAAGTAAACTTTTAACAAATATGTGTGTAAATATTATTATTTTTGTACCACTATCCGCAGAACAATTGTGTTAATATAAAAAACGGCAACAGTTTGTAATTATTTATCTGAGGTTATATGATTGAATTATAGTTTTTCTCCAATATCTTACGGAATATAGGTTTTTTAATTAAAACAGAATCATTTATTAGTTAAAATTAATTTTATAATTTTAGATGAATCTAATTGAGGGAATAAATAATGATGTGATTATAAGTTCCGTTGTAAATGGGGGTCAAATTTTTGTTCAACAACCATTACATCCAACACATCCATTTTTAATTGTCCTACAGAACTGTTTAAATAATGTATATAATCACAATGATACACCAATGCTGCCAGAAATTACAAAGAATGCTATATGTGTTGGAAAAGTCGACAACAACTGGTATCGTTTACAAATATGTGAAATTACAGAAAACAATTCTTGTTTAGCTAAGTTTGTGGATTTTGGAAATTATATTGAATTAAATAATAGCAATATAAGACAAATCAGAACTGATTTTATGTCAATTCCATTTCAAGCAGTTGAATGTATACTATCTAATATACAGCCTATTGGTAATTTTAAAAAAAATAGAATAATAGAAGAAAGTACAACTAATATAATTTGTAGATAAGGAATGGTGTGAACAAACATCATCAGTAATACTTGCCCTTACAAAAGATATAGTGTTACAAGCACAGATTGCCGGATATACTAATGAAAATGTGCCCGAAATATATCTATATTCAAATTTAGGACCAAATGTAAGTTAATTCGATATTATTACAAATATGTTTTCAAAAATTTTTTTTCAGAATATTGTATTCATTAATAAAGAGCTTGTCGCTAGAAAATTTGCAAAATGGGTGGAAAAGTAATCATTTACAACAAATTATATTATAAATTTTATTAATTATAAGTTATACAAATACTGATATTTCAATTTATTTAAGCTGATTTTTTTAAATTTTAGTGTCTATTTTTAATAAAATAAAAACATGATACAAGGTAGGCAACTAAAGATTTTAATTAATACTTTATTTGTGAATATTATTACTTAAAATCAATTATTACAATATAAAACAAATATCGTTATCGCCGAGATAAAAACAATGTTTTATTTTTATACAATAAAAAATATCTCTAAAATTTACAAATTTGTATATTATTATTATTTAATTAACTTAATCCAAAATTAAATCTATTTAATCGTCTTCAGAAATCTAGGAAAAAATGTTTTTTTAATTAATCATATTTAAATTAATTTGATTAATCATACTTATAAGATTTATAATTAAATCCATGATAAAATAAATTAATATTTAGGATGTTGTGCTATTGTGACTGAGAACTATCACTTTCAATTTGTTCTGAATAGCAATGTTTATAGCTGAGATAATCTAATAGTCGTCTCGGCAATGGTAATGATTGCACCAAATCCTTTCTAATAACCATTTTTAAGATAATAAATCTGAAATTAATAAAAACCCATTACCTTTAAATGAAATATACATTTAAAATTAAATAATTCGTTGTCTGTTTAATTTTAAAATGAACCAAACCACTGAATTATGAAAATTTATATTGTTTAAAAAATTATTTAACTAAAATTCAAAATCCATAGAGACTTTTATAAAAATTGGGTTAAGTACTATAAACATTTATATTGAAATTTTAGCATGAATGATTGGAGAAAAATCCGTTAAGTTAAAATTATGTTTATTTGTTTATAAAATAAAAATCTATTTAGTTACCTGCACATGTGTTGTAAGCTTTGAACATGTTTGAATCTAGACACTGGATTAGTGAGTTGAACTCTCATCGGCCCGTGTTCTGGTCTGCGATGCAAGAAGAAAAGATATCTAGAACAAAAATAATTCTAATTATCTTAAATACAGTTACATATTTTTATAGTATAATGTATGATTAATAATATACATTATATAAAATAGATATCTTAGCTATTTTATTTTAGATATACCTTCCACTTCTTGAGTGCTCCACAGCCTTTTCAATAAATTCAGTTATTGTTTGGGACTTAAATTTGGCATACGATCCGAAAGAAAATGTCCCTAAAACGAAATTATGTAATGCAATTCACGGAAATAAATTTATATTTTATAATAAAATGCTATTATCCATCAGTAAGCTTTTAATAACTATTTTAAATAAATTAAATAATTATATTGCATACAGATTTTACAGTCACATACTGAATAAAAGAATTACAAAATATGCAAATAAATTGTATTTCCTTATAGAAAATGTTTAAAATTTGTTTAATATAAAAGTTGACCGCCCTTTTTTTAATTAAATTATTTATTTACAATTTTACTGTTGAATTTAATATAATATTTATAGCAAATGTAATATTCACCTTGATCTTGTTCAATTCTAACATGTCTTACACAGTTATTTAGTTTAAAACTTAGCGAGAATATATAATGATCATCAGAACTATCTCTAACAATAAAGCTACCATCTGGTTCATTAGACAAAACTTTTTCAGCAGCTTCACTTGAGACTGGTCCCCAGTACCACCCATACTACAAAAATATTTTAAATTAAAAAATATTATTAAAAAATATTTTCAGTAATTTATTCTTTACATCTTTCACTTTTTCAATGCTAGTAGCAAAATGTAATGAAGAATTTAATTCAGTTTTTTTTTTCTCTTTTCCTACAATTTCATCATCCATTGAATGAGTTCCGACTAGAATATAAAATAATGTTTATCAGATTCTAATTATATATATTATTTAATGTGTTAATATTTTTTGGGGAAAATTAAGGATATTTGCCTTTATGAAAAAATAAAAAACCTAAAATAAATACCTTTAGTCGGAAGTGGAGGTAAAGCTCTAAATTGAATTTTTTCCTTATTTTCATTAACATTCAGTTGATCAGGGCTTCTATTTGTACCGAACTCTGAAGATTCTGTAAAGGTTTTAAATCTTTGATTGCGACCGAATCTAAATATACTGCAAAATTTTTGTTTTAAATTCATTGAAAACTGAGATTTTTTAGCAGTACTAATATTTAATTTATTGCTGTTATTCTCATTTTCTTGTTTTCCAGACAAAATCATATTATTTTTTGTAGAAAGAGATTTTACTTTGGAAGATTGTATAATTGTAGCATTTTTTAAATATTGCACAGATCTAGTTGCTCTATTAGATTTTGTGGTATTTTTCAAAATTTCATTATTTTGCATGGAAAATGATTTTTTATAAGTATTTCTATGAAGTCCACTTGAATATAATGTTTGGTAAAACTGTTTAACTTCTTCTAAAGTTAAATGCAGAGGTTCTAATGAATTTTCTGGAACACTTTTTCTCTTATTTTCTGATCTGTTTAATTTTGATTTCGTTTCAATTTTATCTATTTCATTACAATCATCTAATAAATTTCCTTTCTTTTTTCGTTTATTAAAATGAAGATATCTTAATCGATAATGTTTATTTTTAATAACATCACGCTGAGAATAATATTTATTATCAGGCCTTATCATATCAATTGGAGAAGCATATATATCTGAATCTACTGGCACATTATAAAAATCTGAAATTTCTCTACTTAATAGCGCATCATGGGACATGGCTTGAGTTATAAAAATAGAATCATCTGGTTTATTTGAATTCGATACAGTTAATGAATTATGTGAACTAGAAAGACGACTACTTAAAGAATTTCGTGAATGCGGTCTATTATTCGTGGATGTATTACCTCCATTATGATGTAATGGACTATATAATGCTTTGCGATGCTGATAGTGATCTAAATTATAATTTTTTTTTAACCCATAATACATATCATAGTCATGAATTTCCGATAATGCAGATGGATTAAATTTACGTAATGTAGAGAATTGCTTATCATGAAGTACTTTGAAATCTTTTTCATTCCAATGTAAATTCTCAGTTATTTTATTTCCAATTATTCCGTTATTGACATTTATAATTTTTTTATTATAATGTGGTTCGTCATATATATTATCTAAATGTCCACAATCTGTGGCATACATATGTTCATTAAAACATTGTTCCTCACACTTTGCTGTACGTTCTTTGCTATTGACTAGAATTAATTTTTCTGGTGTGCATCCAGGAATGGCGTTTGATATTACATTAGATGATAATTGACATGCATAATCCTCTAAAACATTTGATCTTATTAATGTAGTTTGTGGTGAATCCTATAAATTAAAAACTAAACATTATTTTTTACACTAGATAAAGACTACGATAAGAAATAAAAATTATTCTATAGAGTATGTACAAGTAATACTATCGTATTAAATTATTAGTATGTATAGTATTCTTAAGAGAGAATAAATTATTTATATTTAATGCTTTACTTGAAATTCCGGTGGAGGATCAATTGGAATCACTGGACCCTTCTTAAGGGTGTTAAAATTTTCTATGTTCATTCCACCTTCCGGAGAATTTTCTAAAGAATCCAATAGAGACACTTCACCATCACTTTCAAATAACTGCAATAAAGTGTCCATTAAAAAATATTAGTGCAATAAAATAAAAAACTATTATTGATTTTTAATGCCCTGAGAAGGACCCCAGAATATAAGAGGTAACCAAATTTATTAAAACTTTTATAATTTATAAATTTATACAGATAACTAAATCAACATATTGCCAGCTAATTGGCAGAATTAAAAAGTTAACAATTTTTTTTTATAAATTATTAAATTACCTCTAATTTTCCAATACTAATGCGATAAGAATCTATACTTGATTCAAAACTACTTGTTAGAGGTAAGCCAGAATCATCACTAGCTGACGTTCCAGAGTTAAACTCAAAGCTATTAGTATCCATTAGCTGGCTATCGCATTCATTTATTCTTTTTAAAATATTAATCGTGTCTTCACAATTTTGAAAATGCGATTGAAAATCGGGGATATGGCTCATTATCTTATCTTCTACAACATATCGAATGTACCTAAAACAGAAATGTTGGGTCTTACAATTTAAATTAAATCGCTTATTATACCACTACAATGAAATAATATCAAATAATTTGTCTAAAAATTCAATTATTGAAATTTATTTAAGGAAATATAAAAATTTAGGATAAAATTTGTTTGGAAATAATAATGAATTACGTTGTTTTAAGAAATACGTTTGGGAAGATTAACATGTTTTCTCAGTCGGATCTACCAAGAAGTAAGAATATAAAAAAAACAATTATACGCAATTTAAGGTAGAAAATAATTATGCAAATTATAGGAAGCAATATATATTTTCAAGATAATTTCCTATTTTTATTTATTACTATCTACTACTAATGTTCAGTACTATTACTGTGACTATGTATACCAAAATTAAGGGTGTGCAAATCCATATTTTTGAAAGTACTTTTTTGAGACTAGATAATGTGGTGTGGAGTATGGAAAATTATGAAATTTTAATTGAGAATTATAAAATTGACCTTCTCCAAAAACTTTAAAAAGACAGTACAGACCACATCAGTTTGATGTAAATGGGAATTACATGCATCCAATTAGTGAAAGATTTTATTGTAAAACCTACTTTTCTTAATATATATTAACAATTTTATAAACCCATCCATATGGTTTATCAAATTTAGGTTCTATGATTGTCAATGAATTATGTTGTTTATTCCTGCAGAATATATATTACACACTGAAGGCTACAATTATTACTTTTCCCAATTGAAATCTCCAAGATATCGTCACAATATTTTTATAATTTGTACACCGAAAAATTCTATGTGCTTATATTTGGAATATTGAAAATATTTGGTAATTGACAATTTATGGCCTCCATGTATTATCAAATATTTTAAAAATAATTCCTTTAAATATATTTACCAAAACTGATTTCCTAAACATTTTATAAGGAGTTTTTTTTTCTTAGTATACGTCGGTTAACCATATCTATATACATATATATATATTACGTATAAAAAATTTTAATCTGAATTGTCTCGGCAGCCATCACAACTAAATTGTTTACTTTTTGCAGTAACGCGTATTACAGCAATAGCAGTATAGAGCATCCAGTAAAATAAAAACCAACGCAACGAATCGCAAAATAATTAAATATTGTATTGTATTTCATATTTCTAATTTATAAAAATATTGATTTTCCTATTTTAAATAAAATAATAAAAAAAAGATAAAATGAAAATATTAAAATTTTATTTTAATTTCAAATTAATTCAATTAAGCATTTAAACGCATACTCTTATTTGTATTGACGTAGATATTTGTAATAATTTCCAAACATTTTTCTTACAGCCGTCTTCACGACCTTAACTTTTTGAAATAATTGATACCTTTGATCGCAAGTTAAAATAAAATTTTAATATTTTCATTTTATCTTTTTTTTTATTATTTTATTTAGATTAGGAAAATCAATCTTTTTATTGATTCAACAAATAAGAACTACAAGTAGTTCTTTTAGCATGTAGTTCTTATCGGTTGAAAACAATGTCAAAATAGCTCTACTTAGATAGTCTACTAGGTGCATAAGTATTGATTGCTGTTCCCGGATTTTTTTTTTATCCCGGGATTCGAGATTGAAAATTTATAAGATCATCCGAGAACCGGGAAATTAATTTTTAGTACATATTATAAATTTTACATTATTAAGCAATTCATTATATTTATTAGTAAAGAAAAAAACATAGAACAATAAAAAGAAAAGAAAATTTTAATGCATCAATACTTTTAAATATATACTTAAAATAAGATTAAAAACTAATTTTAAGTTTTTAATGTTTTTAAACAGATATTCGTGTCAAAGCTGTGCTGGAATGGTCACCTCATATGTGGCAGCCTTTGATTCGGTGTGGCAAAATGGATTAGTATTTAAACTTTAAAAAATGAATTTTCCAATTTATTTGATAAAAATAATAAAATAATTTTTATCAACATTTCTTGTTTTTTTATTAACATTTTGTTTTTCTAAATAGCACTAAAAGCAGAAACTTTACAGCTACTGGTGGTACTCCTTAGGGTTATTTGACCCATTTTATATAATATCTTTATTTCTAATTTCCCTAAAGTTAATATCTGTGATGTTTGGTTATATGCTGATGACACAGAATTCACAATACATGTTTCACGCGTTAAAATAGATTTTTTGTAATATAATAGATTTTTTGTAAAAGCTATTATTTTTTATATATATAACAAATAATAGATTTTACAAAATATAATAAATATAATCTTCTAGTTAATTATAAAGTTATCATTAATTTTCAACTGATTATTAAATTCAACAGAAAAATAGCAAATTTTTTGAATATTAATATGTTTGCTTTTGTGTAACATACAAGTTTTACATTTATCGGCTTAAAAAGAATTATATTTTAATTAGTTCAATGAAATAAAAATTATAACTGCAATAATAATAAAAACCTATTAGTAAATAAAATATTGCTTAAAATAATTAAAATATTGGTTGGTATGTAAGTATATAGTACCGTAGCTATAGCGTTGCTTGGCGTTTCGTTGCATCAATTATATTGTGAATCCAGCATAAGATTTTATTAGCGCTTACGACATTTCTGTGGTTTAGTGGAAAATAATGTAAATGGCGTGACGTCTGGAAATCCAGGCCTAAAATTACACGTGCACATTCTGCATTTTTTACTTTGACATTTAATCAGTCGGAAAAAAACAAACGTTGAAACCAGAAATTATGGATGCGCATGATATATTTATTAAATTGACTCGCGGTGTTCACTTCAATAAAAAACGAAAAACTACGAACGAAAAGGTAAAATTACTGCTTCTAAAATATATTTAAATTTTTCTCAATTCATCTTTTTAGATTATTGGTGAAAGTAATAATAAATTACTTGAAAAATTGGAACCTATTCAAATAATTAAAGAAGAGTGTTCTGATAATAATTCTGGAACCATATGTGATTCAGATAATGATAACGAAATTCAATCTGAAAATGGACACAGTAAAAAATTTTTTAGAATAATCTGTGATAAAACTGAAGAGGCTTATGAAAACGAACCAACTTGCAAAAAGCCAAAAAGTAATATTAATCCAGAAGCTAAAAAGAAAATATTGGAACAAGAAGAAGTAAAACATCTTTAAATATTATATTATGTTACTTATTAACAAAATTTGTTTTAGTTAAATCATTTCCGAAATTTAAATCGTATTAGTGCTCATGGTAAAAACATACCACCACCAATTCAAACTTTTGATGAACTAGCAGAAAAATTTAATGTTCCAGTTAAACTTCTAGATAATCTTGGCGCTTGTGGCTTTCCGCTACCAACGCCAATTCAAATGCAAGCAATTCCTATAATGTTAAAAGTATAATTTACACATTTTCTGATTATGGCTAAATTCTAAAATTTTATCATTTTTAGGGCCGTTCGTTAATGGCTTGTGCGCCCACTGGTTCTGGTAAAACAATAGCGTTTTTGACACCAATTATTCGTGATTTAAAGGGTCCTCAAAAGAAAGGATTCCGTGCTATAATTTTATGTCCTACTCGTGAATTAGCGAAACAAACTCAGCGTGAATGTTTACGATTAACTGAAAAAATTGCCATAAAATCTCATGTGATTAGTAAAATAAAACAAGTAGAACAAAAATATGGCCCAAATAGTAAGAAAAACTATGATATTCTTGTGTCGACACCAAATCGGGTCAAATTTTTACTACAACAAGATTCACCGTTGTTGGATTTGTCCAAGTAAATTAAATGTTTTAAAAATTGTTTGTGTCCTAATTGAAATTTTTCGTTTTTTATGTAGTATTGAATGGTTTATTATAGACGAAGCTGATAAGTTAATGGAGGAAGGACAAAATAGTTTTAAAGAACAATTTGAAAGTATACTAACTGCATGTACAAATCCAAATAAAAAACTTGCGTTATTTAGTGCTACTTATACAGCGCCAGTAGCAAAATGGGCTAGTAAAAATTTAAAAGGTCTAATTAAAGTTACAGTTGGTGAAAGAAATTCAGCGACGGATTTAGTAAATCAAGAATTATTATTTGTTGGGTCAGAATCTGGTAAATTATTAGCAATTAGGGACTTAGTTCGCAATGGATTAAAACCTCCAGTTTTAGTTTTTGTTCAAAGCAAAGTAAAAAATTATTAAATCTATAATTCCTTATATTGTATGATATATTTTACTAGGAACGTGCTAAACAATTGTTTGATGAATTAATTTATGATGGCATAAATGTTGATGTTATTCATGCTGATAGAACACAACAACAAAGGGACAATGTTGTACGAGCATTTAGAGAAGGAAAAATATGGGTATTAATTTGTACGGAATTAATGGGTCGTGGCATTGATTTTAAAGGTGTAAATTTAGTTATTAATTATGACTTCCCGCCAACCACTATTTCATATATTCATCGTATTGGTCGTACTGGTCGAGCTGGCCGACCTGGGAAAGCAATTACATTTTTCACTCAAAATGATACGGCTAATTTAAGAAGGTAATATTTAGAATTATTTACTTAATTAAATTTATAATTTTATTTCTAAAGCATTGCTCATATAATCAAAAATTCTGGAGGTAAAGTTCCTGAATTTATGTTATCGCTTAAAAAACCAAAAAAATCGGAAAAGAAAAAGTTAGCTAATTTTGCACCAGAAAGAGAAGATATTACGACAATACCCAAATTTATTTTAGAGAAACGTAAAAAGATGAAAGAAATTAACGAAGAAAAATTATCTACAGAGGAAAAAACAATAGAAAATAAACATAATAAAGTAAAATTTGTAAAGAAAAATGGAAAAAATGTTAACAAGAAAATATGTACGATAAATATGATAGAAAAAGGCGGAAAAGTAAATAGATTAAAAGCAAAAAAAAAATTGAGAATAGATAATAAATGAAAAAAAATTTAATATTTGTAGTTTTTATTTAAGGAACATTATTTTATGTAATAATGTTCATTATATTATAATATGTAATGTATGTATATATAACACTTATTACCTCTGAAAAATTATTCGATAAAAACGAACGACAAGGCGAAGTCAAAGTTACGTAGTATTTTTTTTTAATTCGCAATGCTATGTATTTTCTGCGTTGAATGACAATCATATGGGTAATCATTTGTTTACTATACCAGCTGCTTTTATTATTTGACTTCTTCACTTAACTTTTTGAAATAATATTAAATTTATAATTTTAAATTGATGAGGTGGTTTAACAAGAACGTAATGAACGCGTACAGAATGTGCTGTCGCATTTCAAATAT
This sequence comes from Empis livida, assembly GCA_963932195.1. Classification (NCBI taxonomy): domain Eukaryota; kingdom Metazoa; phylum Arthropoda; class Insecta; order Diptera; family Empididae; genus Empis; species Empis livida. The sequence goes on from OZ010648.1 coordinate 26,897,574, forward strand.
ATCTGGGAAAGCTGGACCGAAGTGGTGGTCCAGATATCTCGACATTCAATATTCGTTCTTTTCACTTTCTTGTATAGCCAAGGCAAGACGGCTATTCAAGAAAGTGAAAAGAACGAATATTGAAAAGACTGCTACGAATATCGTCTCAATTAAAAAAAGTCCAAATCGTCGCTTAACCACGATAAACGAAGCTCTTGCAGAAATCTTTACATGGATATTGAAATCACGAATGAAACCTCTACATTGCGGAAAAGCATGCAATCATGTCGCTCGTCCCCAGATAAATCGCCGGGGCCTGATGGCGTGGTACCAATCATGCTGCAAAAAAGACCACTAATTGCTCCTTCTATGGTGACGATTTTAAAAGATGTTTAAGTTTGGGATATATCCCGAAAATGTGGCAAGAAGTTAAGGTTACATTTATACCAAAGGGATGTAATCCAAGTCATGCCACGCCTAAGGATTATAGACCAATATCAGACGACATCGATATATTTGTTTGTGGAAAATATGTAGAAACATTAACCGAAATCGTACAGGAAAATGGACCAAGCAATGTGGATTAAACATTAATCCACAAAAGACAAGGAAAAGAGAGAAAGCTTTTAGACATCCATGCTTAAATGGGTTCCCTCTTCCCTTGTCGACAGGTATTAAATACTTTGGACTATTTCTACATCCCAGCTAAATTGCAAACACACCATTGCAGATACAGTGAACAAGACATCAAATGGTTAACTTTAACAAAATGATAGGAAAAACGTGAGAACCGGGCCATATATGTATTGGAAAACCAGCAATATATGGCACGGTGAGGTGTTAGTAGGAACCATGACTTTGACATTCTCAACCTTTCTGATTATGTTACCCCAGTATATAATTTTGATCTGTTTTATGAAACAGTAATTTTTCTTTTCATTCTTTTTATTTTATTCAGAACGAAAGTGGCAGAATTCAATTTGTAGTATTTTTTAATTTCAATTAATTTAATTTTTTGACGTACGCGATTTCAGCTGAACGGGACACAAATATATGATGGATTTTACAATTTCCATATACGAAGTCAGGTCAAAGTGAAATTCATACTAAGCCATACATATATACATTTTTGTATTTCCATACATATTTTTTTTATTTTATTTATTATATTTCTTAAAATTGTTTTAACATTATATTATTTTTTTTTTAAAATAATCTCTTTTTACTTGTTACCGGCCAACCACGTTTATAGGCTATCTCACCTTGCGAATAAACCACTACTTAGGCAGAATTAATTTCTATGTTCCATTTTAGCTTTCTTAGACCAAATTTACTAACACCTAATTATTTTAGCTAAAAAAATTACACTGCTAGAGGGCTAATATCAAGAAAACATTTTTTTTATTTATTTATTTTTTTATTTGAATGTCACGAAGGTATTTTTTCTTATTTTTATATTATATATTTGCTATTTTAATTTAAAGAAGATATATTTTTATTATTATTTATTTATAGTTATTATTTTTAATGCCATTATGACATATTTATTTACATATTTCTTTAAATAAATATTGGCTAATTTGGTCAAACTTTAAACCGAAAACATAGATTCCAAATTAAATTGTTAATAACTTTATTTTCATATTTCATTTCGTATGAACTTACATATACTTAGGATAAAAGTGCTAAAAAGGGAATTGTGCATTGGATTTATATTAAATTTAATTTATATTTTTTTAATGTTTAATTTTTTTTATATATAATACATATAATTAGGCGTTGTTTTAAATGTGGTGAAATTGATTGTCAGCAATTTGAAATAATTGATATAATAAAGGATACAAGAGCATATTAAAGGATACAAGGGCATCATTTGATACAAGAGCATATTATTAAATGTATTTACAAATTTTATTAAAAAAAATATACATACTATGTTCATAAAAACAAAAATTCTAATTGCAGTTTTAATATGCTGTTAATAAAAACAAATATTCTAAGAAGTGCACTTTTAATATGCAGTTCTATTTTATTTCTTAAATCGAAATTTTTGTACATTAACAGAGACCGTGGAAAACAATTTTCAATTGTGTTATCCCGTATAAAGAGTTTCCGTTAAGCGAGGAATGAGTATTTTATTTTAAATTTTATTCAATACACTTGCAGAAGCTCCACCAAAATTAAACAAAATGAATTTATTGTTAGAAAACAACTTCTGCTATCAAAAGAAAAAGATAAAGAAAATAAAGATTGAAATATATTATTTACAAATATACAAATACAATCAATCATAAGATATGAAATAGAATTGCATGATGGCACAATACAGTCAAATAATGGAAAGATGACATACATAATTAGTAAAATATATGTAATACCATACCATTGATTAAGAATAATAGCAGATGTGTTTTTTCTATATACTTTTTTTGTACATATTTTTTTAGAAAAATTTAAATACTCTGGTGCGAGTTAGTTGTATTGTGTCTCATCATACAATTCATATTCATATATATTATGATTGTATTTGTGAATACAATGTTTTATTCCTATTTTCTTTATTTCTTCTTTTGATAAATACCCGAGATTACAAAAACAAATTATTTAACTCTATTTGCTGATGAGATATTTTTAATTTCCGTAATCGCATTTTTTCCTTTGCATATGAATACCCGAGGAGTGAATAACAATCTTCATAACTCTCAGGTCTACGCGAAAAATACTACGAAGGCATCAATTTTATGTGTACATATTGCTTTTGGTATATTATTTTCCTATCTGATTTACTCTACTAGTGAAGTAAAAAATGTGATGTATGGAAAATTTTGAATTATATTTCTTTTTATATTTTTCTTCTTAGCTACTTATTCTTTTTTTTTTTTTCTTCTTATTTATTTATTTATTTGGTCTTTCTTTAAAGAAAATAACAATAAATTTGCACAACAACTATGACTTTATTTACATAAATAATACAATAATACGAATGAGCTGATATAATTTTTGAAACTGAAGCATTGATATTTTTTGTCTACTGAAAAAGTGATTTTTATTTTTATATATATTTTTTTTATTGTATTTTAATAATTTTAATGGATAAATGGAACTGAAAAAATTAATTTAAATCAAAATTAATCATTTGTAAATAATTGTTTAATTAAAGAAAGTGATTAAAAAAATATATAAATAAAAAAAAAAAAAAAACAATTTTAATAAAAACACGTGCAGTTATTTAGAAAATATTTAACATATATATTATAAAAATTCGGCCATAAAATCTTAAAAACGAAAAGAAAAATTATTTGATTAATTCGACGTAATAAATTTTAAATAACAAGATGACTAGGTACTAATCTTAATTTATATTCAAATAAGATTATTTTTCTTTTTTATAAGAAATCTCATAACCTAAAAAAGAAGAAAAAACTGATTAGAAATTTATAATTTTTATTTGCAATACTATATTATTTAATATTAAAGTCGAGCTTATACAAGTTTTGCTTAGAAAAATTTATAGTTAAATATATATTAAAGCAATAATAGGCGAAAAATATATAATTTGGAAGAAGAATATTTTACTCCATTATCCGATAATGGATACGAACGCTGTATTGGATTTTTTAAAGACTCAATTTGATAATTTTAAAAAAGAATTGCGTCAAGAAATTGAAGCGGAGAGGAAAGCGAGTAAAGCTGATTTGGCAGAAGTGGTTGAAAAAGTTAAGGGTGAAATAGTGGCTGAAGTAAACAAAAGTATTTGTAGCAAAATTAATTCACTTGAAGATCAAGTTAAACAATCACAACACGCAATTGAGAGTCAACAGAAACAAATAAACAAGCTAGAAATACTAACTAAGAAAAACAACTTTTTAATCAATAACCTAAAAGAACTGGAAGAAGAAGATCTCCTAGGCATAGTTGTTCACTTTATCACCAAAAGATTAAATACTAATATTTGTAACAAAGATATAAACTTCGCCAAACGTGTGGGTAGGAAAAATCCGCAATCAAAAAATAGACCAATTTTAGTTGGTGTAGTCAACAATTGGAAAAAAGAAGAAATCTTCAAGAACATAAAACTATTGGAAAATAGTGATTTCACTATAAAAGGAGATTTCACTTACAACCAAAGAAAAATAAGAGCCAAGCAATTTGAAACAAAAAAAGCACTGGAAAGTGAAGGCAAAAAAGTAGAAATCAAAAACAGTCTCCTTATTGTGGATGGTGTCCCAGTTGATTTTACCAAAACAATAAATCAACAGATGCAAACAGAGGTTGGAAAACGTAATAGATCTCCAAGCTCAGAAACTGAATCTGTAAACAAAAATAAAAAAAAAGAGAACAGAGCAGTAAGTGCTACAAGAATCAGGAAAAACTCGATCGGCACAACACCTATTACAACAGCAGAGAAGGAAAAAACAAAGACACCAATTCCACAACCAACAGTAATATAACACCAAATAACAAAAACCAGGAGGAACCAAAGGCAAAGAACAGGCAAACGTAAACGGATAACGATTAAGATTACACGAAAAGAAAGAAAAAAAAAAAGAAAAAAACAAAATAAATAAATAAGAAAATAAAAATATAGATACATTAGAGGAAGGCAACGGGAAACCACCTCCGAAAAAAAAAAAAAAAAAAAAAAAAAAAAATTCCTAGTAAAACAACAATGACTACGATTACCAGTGCGTCGTCAAAAAACATCAACAGTATCAATAGCAACAACAACATAAATTATACAAAGAAAGTAAATATTAACATTGGCACGTGGAACGTGAGAAGTCTGTTGCAGGCAGGTAAACTAAAGAATCTCGAATTAGAAAAAAGCAGATTGAAAATCGACATTATCGGAATTAGCGAAGTGCATTGGAAGGGTAATGGTGAAATTAACACAGAGAAAAATTATTTTGTCTACTCAGGTCCAATGGACGAACACAGAAAAGGAGTCGGGTTCTTAATTTCAAAAGAATGGAAAAAAAGCATTACCAGCATAATTCCGAAAAATGATAGAACTATATTACTACAGCTAAAAGGTAAAAATAATTTTATTAATTTAATTCAAATATATGCCCCAACAGCTGATTGTGATGATAGCGTCTGCGACAACTTTTATCACGAACTGGAAGATTTGACCAAAGAATTGAAAAAAGAAGATACCACCATCATCTTAGGCGACTTCAATGCAAAAGTGGGTCGTATTGAAGTTAATAACATAGCTGGAAAATTCGGCCTGGGCGCAAGAAACGCAAGAGGTGATAAATTAGTGGAATTTTGCATTGACAATAATCTATCAATAATGAATACATGGTTCGAAATGCCGGAGAGAAGATTATACACGTGGATATCACCGAAAAATAATTCTAACACAATTATTCGCAACCAGATAGATTACATACTGATCAACCATCGTTTCAGGAATGCGGTTAAAGTAGTGAAAACATACCCCAGTGCAGACATAAGCTCAGACCATGTTCTGCTGGCTGCTAAAATTAATATCACTTTCAAAAAATTAGATAAAAAAGTAAATACAGTTAAAGCTGACTTTTCCATTTTAGATTGCGAAGTAAACAAAAATTACATTAGTGGTGAATTAAACAGAAAGGTAAAAGAAGTCCAGCCACAAATAATCAGTGAACCTGACATCAATAAGAAATGGCAAATGTTCAAAATACCACTAGAAGAGAGCATAGGCGTAATAGCAAATCAGAACATGATTGTAAGGAAAAAACAAGAGTGGATGACCAACGAGATATTAATTTTAATGGTAGAACGTAGAAATTACAAAAATACAAATGCAACAAGATACAAAACACTAAATAAATTGATTCGTTGCAAAATAAGAGAAGCCAAAAGTGAATTTTGGAAAAAACAATGTGAAGAAGTCGAACAACTAGACAAATTACATAACTCGTTCAAATTACATAAAAAGGTAAAATTGATAACTAGCAAAAACAAGAAGAAAAAACTGAATATACTGAAAGACAAGAATTGTAATATACTAACATACCCGGAAGATAGACTACACAGGTGGCAGGAATATGTTACGGAGCTATTTAAAGACACAAGACGTGAATTACCACCTTCTGATGACTGTTATGGTCCAAGCATCCTATTGGATGAAGTTAGATCAGTTATCAAAAGATCAAAAGTCAGATTAGCGGCTGGTCCAGACGTAATTCCAAATGAAATATTGAAATTGTTAGACGATGAGGCAATTAAGTCGCTAACTGATATATTCAACCACATTTATGATTCGGGTGTAATTCCACTGGAATGGCTAAAATCAACATTTATTACCTTACCTAAAAAATGTAATGCATCATCGTGTGGGGATTTCAGGACCATAAGTCTTATGTCGCACTCTTTGAAGATTTTCCTGAAAATAATTCACGAAAGAATATACAAAAAAACTAGAAACTGATTTCAGTGATACGCAGTTCGGCTTCAGAAATGGTTTAGGTACCAGGGACGCGTTGTTCATGTTAAACACGCTATCACAAAGATGTAGGGACGTGAACGTAAACATACATGCGTGTTTCATTGATTATGAAAAAGCGTTCGACAAAGTGAACCACGAAAAATTAATAGAGATTATTAAAAACAAAGGCTTAGATAGCAAAGATGTAAGAATTATTCAGAATCTATATTGGAATCAATCTGCAACAATTAGAACTCAAGATGGCATTTCAGAAAATATTGACATACTTAAAGGTGTTAGACAGGGGTGTATCTTATCTCCAGTCCTATTTAATACATATGCAGAACACATATTTAATGAATCTATAAATGCGCTCGAATTGGGTATTGTCATAAATGGTGAAAGAATTAGCAACATAAAATTCGCAGACGACGCTGTGCTGTTAGCGACTTCAAAAGAAGACCTACAAAGGATGATGGACGAGCTGGTAAAAAGCTGCAGAAAATACGGATTGAGCATCAATGTGAGTAAAACCAAATATATGATCTTCAGTAAAAACGATCCCACCAACGACAAATTAAAGATTGAAAACCAAGAAATTGAAAAAGTGATGAAAATTAAATACCTGGGGACGTATATAGATAAAAACGCAAACAACAAATTAGAATTTAAATGTAGAATAGAGCAAGCAAGAGTAGCGTTCAATAATATGTACAAAATATTTGCCAGTAGTGACTTAAACTTGAAAATAAAAATGAATTTAATGAAATGTTATATCTGGTCAATACTATTGTACGGGGTAGAAACGTGGACGCTAAACAAAGCTGACATTAAAAAACTAGAAGCATTTGAATTATGGTGCTACCGTAAAATATTACACATCAAATGGTTTGATCGTATAACCAACGCTGAAGTGTTACGTCGCATGAACTCCAGAATCCAAATAACCACCATAATCAAAGAAAGAAAGATAAAATACCTTGGTCACATTTTGAGAAATGAAAAGTATAGATTACTACAATTAGTGCTGGAGGGAAAAATAGTTGGAAAAAGAAGTAGGGGTCGTAAAAAAACATCGTGGCTCAAAAACATGACAGAATGGTGTAACACGACAACGGAGAACTTGATAAACACAGTCAAATCTAAGCAGCGAATTCGAGTATTGTTGAGCAACATCCGGAACGGATTGCCACTTTAAGAAGAAGAATACAATTCTTATAACTAAACATAAATACGTCTAATCCAATGATTAGAGGTTAGATTTTGTCGCTTGTTCTAGACAGCTGGACTTTTCTTTTTCAACTTGCTTTCACTTGGTGTATTTAACAGAATTCTTGCCAGTGGGTTCGGGTGGTCTGTTAATCTATTTACATAGTTTCTTGTAGATCTTTGAAGTTCTTCTTTTACCGTTGAATGTTAAGATCGTTATGTATCTCAATATTTTTCATTGCGCTCTTTGAATTATCTCGATGCTACTGTTCGAAGTTGTTCTCCATAGCTGGCATCCATAGGACCAAACTGGTTTTAAAATGGATTTGTACAAAAGAACTTTATGTTCCAAATCTAGTGGCGATTTTTTGCCGACCAACCAATACAAGCTGTTAATTTTTAGTTTCAATTGATTTATTTTGGTTTCGATGTTTTTTCCAAGTTAACCTGCGATCAATGTGTACTCCTAGGTATTTAACGTTATCGGCCTTCTTTCCATTTTGAAATAACAAAAACTGAAAATATAAAAACAGCGATGTTTAAATCTATTGGGATATATTGTACCAGTACCAGCTAATAACGCTGTTGGGATATTATATCCAAAATTCCAATAAACCTAAAAATTTACGTTAGATTTTCTATAAAATAGATTTGCTATTGTAAAATTAAAAAAAACACGACTTGCTTCAATAAGTGTTTCAACACTACTAAAAGAATTTTTTGCAAAGGAACGAAGTGAAATGAGAACACCTTATCATAAAACACTAAAAACTACGAAATGCATAGTTTTAGTATACAAAAAAACCCTAACAGCTATAAATACATTTTTTTTGGTACGCATTATCCCATTAAGCGACAAGGTTAAGTCCACTTTAAAAAATATCGTGTTACTGATTACAATAGTTGCAATTATATTACAAATATGTCATCTTTTATTTTTAAACAATTTGCAGTGAATATCATTAAAACACTATGATTTTGTTAATTAGATAGTATTCATAATGGAATAAATTTTAACTTTTAAAAGTGATTTATTATGCTGCCCATACACTAAGAAATTTGGTTGCGCAACTGGTTGCGCGACGGTTGCCCAACCACGCCACACACCTAAGCAACTTTTATGCAACCTTCGTTGCAACCGTCATAAAAATAAATTTTTTTTTGCTGTTTAAAAGTGTATTGACAAATAAATGTAAAAAAATAATTTTAAACTATTAGCTTACCTTTTTAATTTAAATATTTATTTTGTTATAATATTATATTTAATAATAAAAACAAGCAATTTTTGCGAAGTTGTAAAAATAACTTAAACGTACTAAACAAAAACATGTATTTTTGTCATAAAACGTCAACAAATGTCATTTTGGTTGGCAACTGCCCCATAGACAATGCAACTTGCAACCAGCAACCGACGCCCCGCCCATAAATATCTAAATTTTTGATATTTTTGCAATCGATTTGGCAACCATCAAAATGGTTGCATAACCGTTCCACAAACTAAGCAACTTACCATAGTTTGCAACCAGTTGTGCAACCAAATTGCTCAGTGTATGGGCAGCTTTAGTAAAGTTATAATATTATATAGTAATAACAACTAGAGTATTGCCTTTACAAAAACAAAAAACTCATTTCATTAATTTTGAAAGTCCATTCGCGACTTAAAAGCAATATTTTTTGAATAATATTTATAAAATTTCAAATATTTATAATCCCAAAAAACACAATACCATTATCTTTAATTTAATCAGTTTAATATCAATATCTTTAATTTAATCAGTGTAATATCTCAGTTTAAAGATAAATGGACTTAAAGCACTTTCAACATAATCTCAACATATATTTAACAGTACCACGAAAATTCTTGTACCGTGGAATTAGGCATGAATTTTAAAACTGTAAATTTAGTTATTAACACGTTCACGACCGAGGTGTTCAGGCAAGGCTGGCCACAAACCAGATGATAAATTGGCACGAAATGAGTTTATTGAAAATCAATGATAGAATAAGTAATTTATTTATGTGTTTTAGGGTTTGTGACGTTAGAGATAGTAGGACGCATATATGCGTCGTCGGTATATAGAACAAAGATTCGTTGTATAAACGACGCATACGTGCAGAACGCACATATGTGTCGGTATAAAAGAAAGTTTAAAAGGTTCTTACATGGAAAAGTACGACGCATATATGCCCCCCGGTTTATGGAGAAATTATATGCGTTAATTATAACTTCCAGCCAACGGCTATTTCATATGTTCAACGTATTGGTCATACTGGCTGAGCTGGACGACCCTACGAAATCAATTTCCGTTTTCACTCGAAATTTTACGGCTAATTTAAAAATATTAACAAGAAAAAAATGTTAACAAGAAAATTTCTACAAAAAATGATTGAAAATGGCGGAAAAGTAAATAGATTAAAAGCAGAATAAAATTAAGAATAGTCACTAAATGGAAAAATATTTAATATTTGTAGTTTTTATTTAAGGCACATTATTTTATATAATATAATATATATGAACACTTATTAGCTAAAAATATACTCGAGAAATTCAATTATCCAAAGTTGCAAATTAAAACGTAAGATTTAAGCATTACTTTCTAGCTTAGGCTTTGTAATTTGGATGGTGTAATTTTTTTTCACTTTTAAAATCTGACATCTTCAGAAACTAAAACTTTATATTTTAAATCAATATTAAATTATTTTCTTATAAGGTACATTGTACATAAGTAAGCGTTACAACACATTTTTTGACTTAAAAGAGATCTTAATAGTAATTTTAATACTATATTCTTAAAAAACTTAATAAAAAATTATAAATCCATTAAGACTAAATTCAAATAATATAAATATAATGATTACAAAACAGTATTTCCAATAACTTTTATATGATTTCATGTTTCACACAACCAATCACATGGTAATTTAGGCATTTTACTAGCTGGCCATGGTAAATAACCCGATGTTTTAAATATCCAATAATCATAACTAACTTTTAATATTAGTGCAATTAATAAAAATATTTCGGATGCTATTAAATAATAAATATAATCAGTCCAAACATGTGGTGATTGACATAATTTTATTTCAGTTAATTCAATTACTCTTTGTGGCATATTATTACATAAAATATGATTATAATCGGGAATGTTACTGTATCTTGCCAAAAGCCAAATCTATAATGCACATAATTAGTTAAAAAAAAAAATTTATTCAAGGAATTATTTTACCCTTAAAACTTTTGCCGAGTTACAATCACATGTCAATTTATTACCACCTAAATATAGGGCACGTCCTGTTGGATTATTATCCAATGCATTTGACAATAAATATTCAGGAATTTTATCAATATGATTTCTGCGCAAAAAGAATTTCTGAAAATCTTCAATAAATTTGGTACCTTCAAGTTCATACATTGATGAAATTTGATTATTATCGGCATCAAATGTTAAAATATTGAAATAATCTTTGTTATTATGAAAATGATTCCCGATGCTTGTAATCTGGAAAAAAGGGTTGCTTTTGTTATTATAATGTTTATAAATTGCATTAAAATATTTACATTATTATTAGAAACATTTAAAAAAATTGTGCTTGCTGGTAATTTAGCTGGTAACTCAGTTAATCCTAAATTTGAACAATCGACTTTAGCAAATGTTAAAACTAAATTTTGTTTTGCAGGCACTGTTTCCTAAAAAATATATTAAATTAAAATTATCGTCGGTAAAAGAAAAGTGCTTATTTATCTATTTACATCAAAAACAAATAATCTTTCCGGTTCGCATGAACAATTACCATAACCTGGTATTCTTGGACATTCTATATGTAATTGTTTGATCCTTTCTAGTTGTCTAATTGGCATATATTCTGTTGTATTGAACCAATTATATGTTGTATTTAGCAAACAGTGTGTTGTATCAGGTGCAACAAATTTTACATTACCCCTTTCTACAGATTCCTCCAAAAAATCACAAAGCATCCTCCTATTGCCCCTAAAATTTATACAATAAAATGAATAAAAATATTTAAAGTAAATTTTTAGATATATTAATTTCACCTTACGTCAACAGTTAAATTTTTATGTGAATTTAAATTTGGTGTTCGTGATAAATTATTAAATGATATATCTAAATATTGAAATTGTTGTAAATAAACAAAGGCACGATTTGATATTTCTTTTAAATTATTATTTGATATGTTAACACATTTTGCATTAGCAAAATTTGAAAATTTATTTGTCATTTTTGTTATATTACCATCAGTAATACCAACTGAATTGAACATCGTTAAAATATTTGATGATACATCTAATTCACTTACTGTTACATTTCTCATATGTATATTTGTCCAATTACTGTTTATTTTACATCCAGTTAATTGTATTATATTTGTAATATTACAACAAATCCATGAATTTAATTTTAACGGATGTAGACGACATGGACAGTGTATTTGTTGACCCCAGTCTGTTAAATTATATAAATTGGGATTAGTACAATATTCTGATTCAGCATAAAAACATGAACTATTTGCAATAGTTGAATAACGTTCCGTTGTTGTAGGTATTTCAGGAGTTGTTGTTATTAATGGTGATGATGTTTGTGTTATTGTAATTGATTGGCTAATTTCGTCATCAGCAGAAACAACATTAATAAAAATAATAGTAACAATAGTTAATATTCTCCATTTTAATTTGTGGTATTCGTAAATCTATATATATAAAAATAATTACAAAATTAAAATTTGCACCAAGTGTATTTGTAAATTATTAGCAAGAAAATACAAATTAATCGTTTATTTGCATTGGTTTGGCGTTAAATATGTTTTTATTTCTATATACATAATAAATTAGAGCGCACCTTCTAAATATGCGCAAATAAAAATAGTAGTTAACAGAAAAATTATCAATTTAAATTATGTTTGTTAAGTAGTTAGGTTATAGAATGAAGATATTTAGTGTATATTTATCAAATAAAATTTAATATTTTGTCAATTTTTTAAATAGAATATTGAGGTTTTAATTCTTGACAATTATCTACTAAAGGTCAGCAATATTTATGGAAAATATCCCATTTTATACAATTAAAATATGTTTGCTTTATGAAAATACAATAATTAAAAATCTTATATTTTATTTGAGTCTATATTTTATTTGAGATTAAAAATCTTATATTTTATTTGAGTTTCTTAGCAATATAATAAAAAATTAAATATTGGATTATAAATACATATTTAAAAAATAATTAACAATTGTATTTTACAGAAGAATATTAACTAAATTAAAATTCAATTGTATTTAGCTAATTTTGAGATAAAATTTAAATAATATTTTGAATTTAGAGAAAGTAAACAAGATAGTAAATATACATATGAAAATCTGAAATTAATTTTACGTATAAATATTTTTGTTTTCGTTTTTCTGTAAATCTTTTTCCGGTCTACAAATATGTAACTAAATTTAGATTATAATAAAAAGACTAATACTTTGATGCAATTAATTTCTTATAACTCTGTCCACAAAACAAAACTTTATTGTTAAATCTATTTTTAGAAATATCTTATATTGTTTTATGTACACTATTTACCTTCTTTTGCTGTTTCATTATTGTTTTTAAAAAATATTACTTTTGTGAAAATGTGATAACAAAATAAATGAATTTTAATTTATATTTTCCAGAAACCCTCATAAAAAAATTACTTAGCATTCACTTCACAAAAAAAAACTGTATAAAAAATATATTTCATCTTTAAATTAATAAAATTTAGATAACAAAATTTAGTTTATTTTATGTTTTATTAGAGATTAAGATATTTTATAAGATATAAAATATTAAAATATACATATAAATAAAGAAAAATCACGATCACTAGCTAAAACAACCTTGCTACTAAAAATTAAAGATCTTTCTACAATGCTGCCTTAAAGTAAAACTGCAAAATTTGATTAACAACAATGGAACTAATAGAAATGGAATGGAAATAGATTTCTTATTTTTGTATCCAACAGCTAAGGGAACTGTTTTTTTTTGACATTTCGATTTATTTATTTCGTATTCAAAGATATGGTTTAATTTTTTATATGCAAACTTTAAGGTTGCCGAAACAAGAAAAAAATGAAGAATCATACCTTAACATTAGTACATTTAAATAATTTATATTTTTTCAAATGTTATCAAAAATATGACGGTTTCCAGAAAATAGAAAAGTTAGAAATGTAATGGTGCTAAATAAACAAACAAAAAATATGTAAAAATGCTATAACACATATTAAACGATTAAACAAAAGCTAATCCGCAAGTTATTGAACAAATTATCATTTTATTTTTCTATTTATAAATTACATTATGATATAAATGTAAAATTTCTTTGATATATTACAAAAAATATTTAGTGAATTTTAATTACAAATGTTTCCACAAAAATTCTAATTAAAATTTACATACTTAAAGCAAAGCAACTGTTGCTTTATTTTCATTTTTACGTTTCAAATACATAGATTTAAGATAAAATAAATAAACAAAACAAAAATTGAAAATTTTAAAAAATACCAAACAAATTATAAAACTATAAACTTTGAGAAACATTTCTTGCCATTTTCTCTTTAAAATTAAACTATTGAATTAAAATAAAAATAAAATTAAGAACATCTAATGCTGGGTAAAACTGAAAACTATGGATAAACAAAAATTGAATATATGGAAAACAGTATATATCACACTGGCGTTTACTGGAAACTCAGCCTAAGAGCCTTTCCACAATGTTGGCGTAAAACCAAAATTTTTTATACGCCAACACTTATACGCCAACTAAAATAACTAACCATTCTCCAATGTCAGCATAGCCTAAAAAAATTAAAAAAAACAAATAGTATTGCCAACAATATAAAAAAACCTAAATAAGCCTATGTATCTAGCAATGATGGCCACATTTTACTAAGAAACTCACAAAAAAAAAAAATTACGATTGGCAGTTCAGTAACTATTTTTTGTTAACATTGCAAGTAAATCTATATATATAAAAAAAATGCTAAATTTCATATAACCAGTCAAAAATTTGCTACAAAATTTATGGTATCTTTTTCGTGCTGCCTCTTTTCACCTTACATATCTAATCGAAAATTTACAATTTTTTTTCTATTGCTATCTTGTTTTAATTTTCTGCAAAAGAATCACTTCATCATAATGAAAATACCCTCATCACAATGAAAATCATACTTTAGCCAACCCTGACATTCTGTGTGTTCACACTTGTATTATGCAGTACTTTGTTTGATTGCTCGTTTATAAACGAAATTATTTGTGTATAAACTAATTTTATGGAGGAAATATTTGTTTTGCATCGAGAAAATTATTGTGAAGTAAATGATTTTCAAATGATGCACGAGTTGTGTATTCAAAGAAAATTATTTTGAATCTAAATATTTTTTGTTGCTTTAAATACAAACATTAAAAGAACAGAACATTTTTTAGATTCAAAATAATTTTTTTGAATACACAAAATCGGCTGTTATTAAAATTTGTCTGTTACGATTAAAACAATCATTAAAAGGATAAAAAAATTATTAAATTAAGTAGCTTTTTTTGTTTAAGTTATATTTGCTGATCTGTAAAGAGATTATTTAAACTTAGATAGTCAAAATACAAAAATTATTTAAACTTAGTTAGTCAGAATACCCATTCTGGTTCCATGCTCTCATATAGTATATTCATATAGGCCAGCGACCTGTGTATACAGCTATGTCCTTGCAGGGACACCTTAGAAGGTTGACTATTTTGCTTTTCTTGTAGGACAGCCACGTATTTTTTAGACGTAGCGCACTTAAGTAGGTTTTTCCATCTGCTATTTGCTTTGCTTAAGAAGTATAGGTAGCGATCTTTTTTAACTGTACCGATAGGAGGGTCCAGGTGCTCACCTGAGTTGGTGTCTAAGCTGGAACTCTTCCTTGCAAGCTCATTACCTTTCTCGTTACCCTGTATGTTCCTATGTCCTGGAACCCTATTAGAGTTACATTGAACTCAGGGTGGCGTTAAGAGATTTAGTAGCAGCCTGACTATCGCCAAGTTCCGTTTCGGAGAGGTGTTTCATTCGGCGAGGGGTCTTCTTCAGATTGCCAGCATTTCGGACTGGAATATCCCGGATCTGTCAGGAGGTCGATCGGTTTGGGCTATGTTACACTGTTCGGAGTAGACACCGCCGTCTACCATACAGTACATCTTTGAACCTTCGGTGTGGAATACTGGTTCTATTCCCGGAATAGATTGCTTTCTTTTCATTTCCTCCTTGTAGGAAGTTGAGCTCTGAAGCCCATGTGTAGTTCCATTTTGGGGATTGTACAGTCCTTCGAATCTGCGATCAGCTTCTTATCTAAATAATTTTGCTGTATCCGTATAGTTTTTTCCCCCAGCCAGTTCCCATTTGCTTTGAGTTTAACTGCGCTGCAGCTGGCTTAGTACATTTAATGTGTAAGTCGGGCAGAAGGAAACATAGGACTTGTCCCTTGGCGTTGTCCTTAACGCTCCTGTGACACACATGCAAGCTCCTCTGTGAACCTTACGTAGCTTGATTCGGTGTTATTCCTTCTTGATTGCAGGCCACAACACTATTGATCCGTATGTAAGGATAGGATGCATTTTGGCCGTCTATTTCCAGTTTTGGACAGGTATTTTTATTTTAGGAGTGAAGGTCTATCTTGGGTGTGTTGACCATCAGACCACACTCCTTGGAGCATTTGTCATCTCATGGCTCTTTCCCTAATTTATTATGTGAGTGTATTTTGCGGAAATCAGATCTACGTCGTCGACATACGCCACCCTTGTATGCTTCATTACGTAGTTCAGTAAGTAGGTTGTTCATCACCAAATGTATCGATAACTATATGTTAAGTCGTCAAGATTTTTGATGAATTGTATGGAGGCAAAATCCGAATGAACCAATTCCACATTTTAAGTTTTATACTGTAACGTATGGAACAGCTAGTGCACTATTTCGCGCAACCAATTGTTCAGCAACGATACTCTTCCAACAGCATCAAATGCGATTTTAAACAATTTTTATGGAGATGATTTCATTGCTGTTGCCAACACAGTTCAAAAGCTATTGTATCACGCTGTTGTGGCTGCCTATGGACGATTAGTTCGCATTCAGAGTCAAGTTCAATCCAGACACAATATGTACAAAACGGGATATCTAATCGAAAATTTTCAATTCATTGGGATTTTTATTACCCACTATCGTTGCAGTCAAAATAATCCTCCAGGAATTATTATTGAAAAAATTATCATGGGATGATGTTCTACCAACAGATGTTTCCCCAAAGTGGTTAAAAATTTACTATAACTTTTTGAGCAATTACGAATCAATCGTACGTCACAAAGTAATACGGAATACATATTTTGATTTTCTGATGCGTCAGAATTATTTAGCATATCGGCTGTAATGAACGTAAAAAGAGTTTATCAAGATCTATATATAAATATAAATTTATATTTATATATAGATTTTGATCAGTCCACATATAGATACTTGTATTAAGGGTCCAACAAAATTTGGATACTTGTATTAAGGGTCCAACAAAATTTGGACCCTTAATACAAGTATCTATATCTGGACTTGAACTTTATGGTGCTAATTTAGTTACCAATATGTATAAAGACATCAGTTCATTACCAAGATAATTGTGTTGTACTACACAGATTGTGCATCGCAAGGGATTGCAACAGAAAACAAAATTCATCATAAATTGTGGTGGAAAGTATACTACTTTGGTTAGATCAGCATTCGTCTACTTCTTTCATTTCTTGCTGATGATGATGTAATTAAAAATCAATTAAGAAAGGATATTCATGCATTTTTTGTCAAAAGAAGAATCATGTGTTATGTTATAATCGTTGCTGCATAAATTTCATCGTTAAATAAAATATTAAGAATAATTTGCTATTGTTTACGGTTAATAAAATTACATAAAAGCAAACGTTAGTTGTTAACCTCAGAAGAACTTAATACATCATTGAAGTTTTGTAATAAATTTGCTCAACAATCAACCTTTGATGGAGAAATCGAACTACTGATGTCAAAGAAACATATGCAAAAGAAAATTGTTCTATTTACTCTTGTCGCATTTATTGCTTCTGGGAGTATCTTACGAGTTTTGGGACTGCTAAAAAATGCTACTTGTAGCTATGACACTACATTTCATTATCCTAAAAGATCACATCCTGGTTTTAAACATTAAGCGTTTAAAGTTTTGGTTAATTTGTGGAACAAGTCTTATTAAAAGGGAAATATGCAAATATGCAGTTTGCTCTGGGTATCGAGCAGCTGCTAATCAATAATTCACCAAAGGTGTTACTCCAAGCGTCGTGGTTTTGTCTACTGTTCTTGATAATGCTAGTCCTAATCTTGCACTATTTGTTTGCCTGAGCGCATAGGCTGTACATTTAGATTCATTGGTAGTCGTGACTTTCTATCACACATTTGCGGCTATTGCATAGGAAATCCACAATAGTCTGAAGAGGGGAGAAATGAGTAGGGAGCTCTGGTAGCCTTGACGAAAGGTTCGCTAGCCATTGGCCAAGCATTCGACCCTTCGAAGTAGCAGTGACATATGACTATATGTAATGGTTGAGCTGTGATGGTGTCCGATGTTTAGCCCCTTAAACCAGGGTCAAAAGTGAAATTTCACACGAAAAATGGCATCACATGCTAAGGTATACGGCAAGTGACGGTATCCTATTGGAGGGATACAAGTCAATATATAAGAATTTATTTAATTTCTTTTGTATTTATTTCATTTTTTTATTGACTTGTATTCAAAAATTTTTTGATATATTTACTTTGTATAAATAATAAAAACAAGTCCTCCATGTAGTATAAAAATTACGACACATGAAAGGTATATAAATTAAAACTATACCCAATAAAATAGCTGTGCACACGCATACGCATGTATAATATATCACAATAAGAATTCTGCAAAAAAATAATCCACAGTAATACTTTTGGTATACATGGCTAGGTTACCTGAAATATATAGGTTAACGAAAAGATTTTTTGAAAAGTTAAAAAACACCAATATTTTGCGTAAATTGCAATTCATATCCGATGTAATATGGATTGGTAAGTGAATTAATTTTATGGGCTTAGAGGGATATTTATCAAAACCAAGTAAAATTTGTGACACACAACACTGGTTTTTGGCTTTTGTTTGTGTCAATTGTCAAAAAAAGATTCTAATGTGAGAAGAAATTGTTTTTATTGGCAGTTACGAAAGAAAATGTCTTAAATATTTTATTTATCATCTTAATAAAAACTTAATACAATTGATTAAATGCATCAGATATGAGCAGTCAAAGTCATAAAATGTCTGGAGGCATCAGCCCAAAGCGTACTGGAGAAATTGAACTTACAGGTAAATTAAGACGCTATGATGACATCTAATTGCAGTTTTGATAATTTGTTCATTTATTAATAAATTTAAATTTCTTGTTATCAATATTTTTATAATTATATTTATTGTTTCTGTTATAGCTCAATTTTCTGATCAAATGGCGCAGGTTAGTATTATTTGTCTCTTCTAAATTTAATAAACTATGATAAAACATTTATTTCTACTCCCATAAATTTTAGTTGTGCATGTCAGAGGATTATTCAGATGTTATATTTGTTGTTGAAAATGAAAAACTTCCGGCTCATCGGGTTATTTTAGCATCAAGAAGTGAATATTTTCGTGCTTTATTATATGGTGGAATGTGTGAATCAAATCAGTCAGAAATTGTACTAAAAATACCATTAGATGCTTTTAAAGCACTTTTACGTTTTATATATTCCGGTCATATGTCGTTAACACAAATGAAAGAGGAAACTATTTTAGATACATTAGGACTAGCAAATCAATATGGTTTTACTGAATTAGAATTAGCAATATCAGAATATTTACGACAAGTTTTATCATTGAATAATGTATGTGCTATATTAGATGCAGCCCGTTTATATAATTTAGATGCATTAACAACTGTTTGTTATACATTTATGGATCGTAATGCTACTGATATTTTAACACATGAATCATTTAAAAATTTATCAAAAGAATCATTAGAACAAGTATTACGTCGTGATTCTTTTTTTGCGCCAGAAGTACAGATCTTTGTCGCCGTTAGCGAATGGTGTAAAAATAATTCTAATGTTGACATTGAGGTATAATTAAATTATTTATAATGAAAAAATAGAAAAAACCACAAAAATATGAATTTTAAAATTGTTAAATGCTTTTTTTTAAGTCTGTCGTATCATATGTACGTTTGCCGTTAATGAATTTGGAACAATTATTAAAAGTTGTAAGGCAATCAAAAATTTTAGATCCAGAAAAATTATTAGACGCAATTGAAGAGAAAACAACATCAAAATCATTAGAATATCGTGGTGCTTTATGTAAGCAAACATGTAAAAATTATTTTATATTCAGACTAGAGAGAATTTTATAATTTGTTTGATTTTACTTTTTGCTTTTAATTTATATTTTTTAAAAAAAAATTCAATTAAATATTTGAAATATGGTATTATTTTTAGGGCCTGAAGAAAATATAGCCTCATTAAAATTTAATTCACGAACAATTCAAGGGGAATGGAGATCAGCATTATTAGATGGTGATGTAACATTATATGATTTAGATAAAGGTTATACCAGGCATACAATAACAGATTCAAATGATTCGGGAATTGTTGTTGAATTGGGTACAATCAGTATTATTAATCATATAAAAATTTTACTTTGGGACATAGATTCACGTTCATATTCATATTTTATTGAAGTATCGGTTAATCAAAAACAATGGGATCGTGTTATTGATTATTCTGAATATCATTGTAGATCATGGCAATTTTTATATTTTCAAGCTAGAGCAGTTCGTTATATAAAATTAATTGGAACACATAATACTGTCAATAAGGTAATATTTTTTTTTTTGTTATTTTTTTATTAATTTAAATAGCTTATTTATGCTCACTGTGTTACAGGTTTTTCATGTTGTTGCTTTAGAAGCTATGTTTACAGAAAAAATGCCAAAAATTATTAATGATATTGTTTCACCAATTTATAATGTTGCTACTGTTGAAATGAGTGCTGCTGTAATGGAAGGTGTTAGTCGTACACGAAATGCATTATTAAATGGTGATTGTAGTAATTATGATTGGGATTCCGGATATACTTGTCACCAGCTTGGCAGTGGCGTTATATTAATCAGACTTGGTAATTTGAAAAGATCTAGTTTATACATATTACAGAATCATACTATTCTTCAACTGATTTTGTGTCCGATCTAACTGAATGGAAACAAATTTTGTGTTATTTATAATTTAAAGAAAGAAATTTACAAATTAGTTTACATTAAAATAATAATATTTATAAATCAATTTTATTTTTATTATATAAATTTTAGGTCAACCTTATTACATTGATTCATTTCGATTATTACTTTGGGATTGTGATGATCGTACATATGGATTTTATATTGAAACATCAACAAATCAGAAAGATTGGGAAATGATTGTAGATAAAAGAAATTCTGCAGAAAAATCATGGCAAAATTTTAAATTTCAACCAAGAATAATAGTTTTTATTAAAATTGTTGGTACTCATAACACCGCAAATGAGGTATAAAATTAACAGAACATTAAATTCGTAAATAATTTTCTATTTTATTCTATAGATATTCCATTGTGTACATTTTGAGTGTCCATCACAGGATCCCAGTTTCAATAATGCTATTAATCAAGGCAAAAAATTTGTTGAAAAAAATAAATCGAATTAGACAAAAAACTATTTTGATATATGTATATTTATAAAAACAGTATAAACAAAGTCAATGTAGGCTTGCTTTTAAAAAGAACTCAATTATAGATCCAAACAAGTTTTTTACAATCTTAACAATCTATTTCCGAATTTTTATAGTCTGGACAATTGTGATTTTATAAAATAAAATTTCTACTTGACTTTTCTTGTTCTTTATTATTTTTCGCGGCAATAAATAACAAAATGTTAAGGTTTTATAATAACTATACTTATATTACATTTGTTTAACTAATTTCTTTTTATTTACTTTTACAAAACTAAAGAACATCAATAAAAACGCTTAGCTTTATTTAATATCAAAAAATATTGAAAGAACCAAGAAATAGAAACAAAAAATATAATATAATGAAGATAAATAAATATCAAAATACATCACTTAATTCCATTTGTTTTATCCCTAAGATTTTATTTATTAATTCTTATTATTTAGTGCGATCATTTATAAAGTTTTTCTTTTTTGAAATAATGGAATTTTACTTTTTAATATACATATTTAAGTTTATTATATTTACATATATAAAAATATTATATTTTTGTTTAATTGTTTTTAATTATGTCATTTTATAATATCAAGGAAAAATAAAATTTGAAATAAAAGTATTTAATATTTGTTATATTTTCTTTTGACGCTCCCTGGAACGATATTGTTTTCTCGTTGCAAAAATTATATAAATTATGCTTGTAGCTCAATTTTTATGAAAATGATAAAACATTTATAGTAATTACTGAAACAACCTATTATCGAACAAAGAAATTATTATTTAGATATTATGGACCACTGTATATTATAATAATTTATGAATGTTTACATTAACATATTAATTTATAAATTTTTAAGTAGCAAATTAAATCTACAAAAAATTAAATAATTTTAACTATATAAAAGTATAAAGTATAATTACTCTTAATTAAATATTTTTATGTCAACAAGAAGTAATAAATTTAATATATATTTTTTTAAAATTATTAATATATTATTTTACCAGAAAAAAAGAGAATCAAATTTTATGAATTTATTACAGCAATCTATCAAAATGCAATGTTGATATATATATTATATTTTAAATGAAATTTAAAAGCTTTAAAGCGTTTTTATGAACCATTATAAATTAATAAAATTATTTTTTATTTTAATAATTTAATATAATCAAATATGAAAATTTTTATTGATATAAAATATAATAAATAACAAGCCTTATGTTACTAAAACATTTATTATCGACTTAAAATTTTTACTTTTTAAATTTGTACAATAATTTCAGGTACCAGGCACATAATCAATAATTATTTTTTAATTTTATTGCGGTTTATATATAATTCGAAAGAGACAAATAAAACTTATACGGCTTATTAATATCCTTTTTTTTTGGTTTTCTCCTATTGAACCTAAAGGAGACTAAAGAACCAAGTATAAATCAACATTTTGTGTATTTTATTATAACTTTATATAAAACAAAATTAATTTTTACACAATTATAGCAATTATCATACATAGTTTGATATACTCTGTTATCTTTAATTAAAATTATTTTGAAATGGGGAAGTTTTTGGAAAATATTTGAATTTTTCCAATATAATATGGCTTATAATCATACTGTAATTCGAATCAATTAAATATTTTTTTGTTTCAAGCTTCAAGTAAACGTTTAGTAAAAATGTGACTAACCCATATGTTATGGGTTTATTTGGTTGATTTCTTACAATATGGCTTACCCGTATTTAAAAAAAAATGTATATTGATAGTAATTGTCTAAAAATAGTATAATGTAAAAGTTAATTTGTTTTTAACTTATGCTTATATGACAGCAATGCAATTATTATGAATTCTCTAAGCCATGACATATAAATTAATAAATATATATTTACTTGTATAAATTACTCAATATACTCAATACTGACCGTAGTGGTGGTAAATAATGAAACACGAAAATATATTTTTGCTGACCGTACTCCATAGTATTTATGACGACAGCGAAGAAGTTAGCAAAATACTTAATTTTTAAAGAAAAATTAACGAAATTGCGATATAAAATTTAAAAAAAAACGAAATTGCGATATAAAATTTTCTCTAACGCAGAAATTCTGGTGTAACAAGTGAAAATTTAGTATTTAATGAAAAAAAAATAAAATAAATTTAGAATTTAAAAAAAAAGAAAAGAAAATTGCATCTTGTCCACGAGCAAATCTTGCAGAATATTTAATTACTACAATATTTAATCAATATAACCATAGAATTTTTTATTTCAAATATTCTATTTAAATTATTTTAAGAATTCAATTTACCGTGGATCGAATTAATGTTCTTTCGATTTTTTTTTAATTTCTTTCATAAATGGTAAAAGAAATAATTTATAATCAGCTGCATCTTCAACAACATACTATTATCAAATTCGAGTCCTCATTTTCATAATACTGGAACAGTTTCAGGTCATTTTAATATTTTCGTCATTTCATATCTGATAAATTTAAATAGAAGAAAAATTAATTGAAACGTTAACTTAAAATGACAATTCCTCTATAATATGAAGCTGAATCCTACCTGTAAAAATATTGTCTAAATTTTTAACTTTACACAATAATCTGTTAGTAATAAATTGCTTTTGTAAACCAATACAATTTCTATAATATTAATCTAATTTACTAAAATATACAAATTTTTATTTCCTTACTTGGGCACTAAAATTTACCAGATGTGCTAGGTTTTCAGATTATATTAATTTACCATAAAAATCTTTTCCATATCCTCATTTTTTTGCTCAAATATGTTACAGTGAATAATTATGAGCCTCAATCTACATCTACCCAATTTGCATTAACACAATGGAGAATTGTGGTTTTTTTCATTTTTCGCATACACATATTTGAATAGTTTTCAATTTCAATATTTAAACACCCAGCATTCCGAGCATATTATATAAAGATGGAATATATATAGTCTATTATATTTTTGTGCTGCATTAAAAATTTTCATTTCGTTATACGATAAAAATGACTAAAATTGAACAATTTTTCTCTGAATATAATGGATAGAAAGGTTTCAGCATTTGGTTTGGTTTTTATATCATTTCCATAGGGAAAAAAGTTAAAGGATATAATCAGACCCTTTTTGTTGTTAAATATAATTTTTTGAGGCAACACACTGTGCAACTAACTACTACCAATATACATATAATATATGTATATAGTAAGCAATATATAAAAGAGGAAATGAATTGCTTTTTTGACACAAAATATTATTCATTATATTAAATGGTCCATGAACACAAAACTGATTTTTCACTGACATTATGTAATAAAAAAACATGGACAAAAAATGGAGGAATAAAAATTATGCACTTTGCTCCTGTTTTTTTGTAGTCAGAAACCACCTGGGGACAACCCTATAATAGATATATCTAAATTGAAATTGAAAAGTTATAATAAAAAAAATACGTATTCTTTTTCTAAACATGATTTGGATTGATATTAAATTTTAATTACATATATATATTTTTTAAGAAAAATTCACTTTTGTATTACAAATAGAAATGGAGTTTTAGGAGCTTTTAATTTCAGAAACTAAATTAACTAGATTCATTTAGGTTGCGATATAATAGCTAATGTCTGGAGTAATTCAAAGAACTATCACTAAGCAAACGGATAAAAATTTAGCAATTTAAAGCGACTGGTCATGTAAGACAGAGTGACAGAGCCATATAATAGAATATTTGCAAATGGGCAGAAGGCAAAATAGTGCTTTTTTTGCGAGTATCATAACATAGCAAATTAGACCTACTGATTTTATACGGATTCGGATCCATACATTTTTTATAGTGAAGAAACTCTAATTACAACAAACTACATGGCTTTATTAGACAGGAATTTCTTATTATGAATTTATTTCGACTGTTTGGTTTTTTGTTTGTCTTAAATTATATTTTATTTTAATTTTATTGCGGGTACTTATTTAAAACTGAGTAAACTTATGCCAACATAACGGACGGGAGTTGAATCGAGTACCAAGTGCTCACCACCATTAAACCACTATCGGTATATTGAAAACATGCAATGTTTTCAATATATCGGTATATTGAAAACATACATTGCATGTTTTCAATATAACCACTATCGGTATATTGAAAACATACATTGCATGTTTTCAATATACCGATAGTGGTTTAATGGTCATTAATGCAGGAAATTAAGCGGATGATAGCTAAAGACACAAAATCATATTACAGTTTATTTGTTATTCATTGATTGAATTTACAGCTAACGTTCCGAATTTACTATTAACATATTTAATTAAAATTATTATTAAAATCAAATAAGTTCCTGTTCGGAAACTAAAGTTAAATTATATACAAATATTGAAATATATAAATATGTATTATATTACTATCAAAAAATTTAATGTAAATTTTAACTTTTTTTATACAATTTTTGTAAGCTTAATATTTATTTATATTTGAAGTAATGAATTTATCAACAAAAACAGTAAAAAAATATATAAACATAAAACAACATAAAAATAATCGTATAACATATTTATAAAAATTTATATACATAGTTTGCCAGTATATTATCGCATTTGAGTGCACTAAATTATCTTTTAAAGAAAATTGCGTAGAGAGGTATAATTTTGATGAATGTTTATCATAAAAAAAAACATTTTCCAGTTTAATGTGGAGTAAATGAGAAAATTTTCACATTTTCGAAATATTTTCTTTTTTATTTTGTTAATATTTCATTTTATTATATGGCTTTTTAAAAAAAAAATATAAATGAGGTTGAAAGATTGTTAGTTTGGAAGTAATTTACCAAAAAATGAACCTTATAAGTTATATGATGCATTCAATTTGAAATTAAATAAACTTATTATAGAAAAATATCTTTATTTCAATTTTCATTTTTGGAAAATGTACTGAATTACTTGACCTAAAAAAGAAAAAATGATTAACATTTTTTTTGTAGTATATAAAAGTTTAAAGAGGTAATTTATTTTGTTATTTTGTTTTCAAAAATCTGTAACATATTTATTGTTGAGATTTTTTTTAAAATATATAATAAAATATTAAATTAAATGTTTTTAATAGAAATATTAAATTAAATTAAAAATAAAATATAACTAATTAAAAATTTAATACGTATTTAGATTTACTTGACCTAAAATTTTTTACAATTTAAATATATTAGTGAAGAGGGTAATTCAATTTTTGAATTGAATTTTTATTAACTAATAAACTATATTTTGATATAAAATTATTAAATATTTTGTATACTTTTTGAAAAGTAAAATAATGTATTTAAAAAAACTTAGAACTAATTCTACTTTTTTTTAATTATCATTATGTTACTTTCATTACATCTTTTACGCTAAATAACTTCAAAAGTCTTTAATTTATCTTATTAAATTTAAAGGAGAATTTAAACCTAAATATACACGAAAACTCACCCTAAAGGGATGTATACTATAGTAATATTCTTCAGGAATATTAGATCAATGTGTACCTTCTTATTTTTTGTAATTCAACTTTTAATGGACCTTTTATTTGGTTTACATTTCACCAATTCTTATTGCTATGTTTATATATAATTCGGCGGCCTATCAATTTTCTATTATTATTATTACTTACTTACTTACTCCATGGCGCTTCCCTCCAAGGTCTTACTTACTTACTCCATGGCGATACAGCCGTGGCCTCCCTCAAATACGGCGTCTGTGTTTGATCTGTCATATAGTTCCTGCCAACCCCCACGAAGGTCTGCTTCGTGCGGGTTGGCAGGAACCACATGACAGATTAAACGCAGACGCTGTATTTTAACCCATTTAGTTACACTGAACTCGTTATATATATGGATAAATGGGTGTACGGACAATTCGTAGAAAAATAATTCGTAGAAAAGCAATTCGTAGAAAAATAATTCGTAGAAAAGCACAATTCGTAGAAAAATAATTCGTAGAAAAGCAATTCGTAGAAAAATAATTCGTAGAAAAGCAATTCGTAGAAAAATAATTCGTAGATAAGCTAATTTAGCTAATTCGTAGAAAAGCAATTCGTAGAAATACAATTCATAGAAAACCAATTATCCGGGAAATTCGTATAAAATAATATTAAAAAAATTCTCGTTCTTATAAAATGATAGGTACCCAATCTCAGCGTAACTCAGAGCCAACGGCGGGAAGGTGTTGGGAATATGGCTCCATTTTTATTTTTATTTTTTTTTTTAATTTAAAATATAATTTTTGTATGTAGAAAGAAAATAATTCGAAATAATTAGTAATATCAATTCATAGATAAAAAAGAAATTCGTAATAAATTCATACGTTTCTTAAAATTTTATATATTAATTCGTAGAAAACTTATTCGTAGAAAAAAATAATGGTCGGAGGGTTTTTAAGGCGCGCGCCTTAAAAAACCCTCCGACCATTATTTTTTTCTACGAATAAGTTTTCTACGAATAAGTTTTCTACGAATTATTTTTCTACGAATTATTTTTCTACGAATTGCTTTTCTACGAATTATTTTTCTACGAATTATTTTTCTACGAATTATTTTTCTACGAATTATTTTTCTACGAATTGCTTTTCTACGAATTGTCCGTGAATCGGATAAATGTATTGTTCGTTCTTATTCTAAAGGTACCATTTGTTATTGGATCATATATACTTCTTAATATTTTGTGTTCAAATACATCCAGCCTATCTTCAGCAATTCTTTTTAACTTCCATGTTTCGCATCCATAATTGATCACAGCCCTAATGATTGTTTTATATATCCTTGCCTTTGATGTTCGTGTGATTAAAATAGATCGAAATATTTTGTTCTTCATTGCAACAAAATAATAATTGTAGCACTGAAATAGCTGAAAGGAGCTCGTCCACCGCTCTTTTTTTAATTCGGCATTATCAGCACTCGGTGATTTATTATTCTTTAGTTTTTCAATTTGTTCACATACATCTGAATACGTTGAATCTAGTATGCCATTCGCGTTCGTTGGCATTTCTCTCACGATGACTTCGGAGTTATTCCTGTATATTGAGTTTGAGAAATGTTCTGTCCATATTTCTAAAATCTCGGTTTTGTTATTACAATTCTAGCCTGGAAGCCGTTCTTAATTTCAATAATGTTTTACTATATTATAAAAACATTAATGAAATTAAGAACGGCTTCCAGATGTATTCTCTGGAATTTACTCTACCGTACCATTTAAATTTAAACTACTCTTTTATATCAGGCTCTTTTAGCTTGTCTATGTAAGCTAAAAGAACCTGATATAAAGGAGTACTAGCAGCACTACCTAGCATTTTGTTTTGTTGCTGATGATATTCTAGCTCTAAAATTTAGCAACAGTAAGTTGTGGTCAGAGTCAGCTGCCGCTCCTTTGCAACTCTGGACATTAATAATGTCGATAAAGTCTCTGCATGTGATTGCTATGTGATCGATGGATCGATCTGATTGTGATTAGGATAATTACCACCTGGGGGTCTCCACCAAACACTTGACCAGGAATCAAACAGTTACAAGACTGGATCAGCAATCGGTCCCTACCCTGTGTGTCAACCCCCGAACCACGGATTATTATTATTATTTATATAATTAATAATAATATAATTTAATTATTATTATTAATTATACAATTAATAATACATAATAATTAATTATTATATTAATCATATATATTTTTTTCGCTATTTAGGAAATGAATTTAAATATGCTATCAACATCGAAAGATCAGTTAAATAGAAATACCATTCAAATTATATTTTAAATAGGAATACCATTTAAATATACCATAAAATTACAATTTAAATTTTTATTTATGTTATTTATGAAAATAAAAATATAAATTAATTATTATTAAAAAATAAATATCTCTTTCATATTTTAGTTATTTATAGTTAAATCTTTAACGACGTTTTTTTAACTTAAAAAAAGCTTTGGGGTTTGTTCTCTTAAGCCGTCACTTTCAAAAACATCGCTTTCCCACTCCTCTAAATATAAGATTGTTTTTAATCAGATATATATAGGATTGTTTTTAATTTTTAAAAGATGTGGCCTGGATAGTTCTCGTATTCGGCACTTCCTAGGGCAGACGCTTGTATATTTTTTTAAAGAAAAATATGTGAAACTGACAAATTGCTAGCAGTCCATATATTATATAGTCGAAGGAATTAGCTGTTGTAGTAAAAATTTATTTGACATACTTTAATTTGTTTGAAGGTATATGTTATTGAAATGAAATATATTGATTTCTTAGATTTTTCTATTTATTAGTCCAGTACAATCGAGCGAGATGTAATTTTTTCTTTATTTCAACCCTTACATTCATCTTCGTTCTGATTTTGGTGGACCTGCTATATAAATATTTACTAAATAAAATTGATCCAAACCAACAGCGAGGTACAGAAGCCGCAACTTGGATGCAAAGTATACAAAAATTTATTACTATCCGTCCCAACGTTAATGATTAACAATATAAAGAAGTAATAAGGGTCCGTGTCCGGCCGCTCAAGTTTTAAGGTATTAATATTTTTACTCAGCATTTCCAATCTTGGTCACAGCCTTGTAGCAAATTATTGAGCAATGTTGAAAAATGCAAAATCCGATATGTAGTATATGTACTATATCTTTTTAACAGCTTCAAAAATACTAAGCTTTATGCAATAAGCTGTTTTTGTTTTGGTATAATATTTAAGTTCATAAGTTCTCCGAATTGTTGATACTAATTTTTATATTATATTCCAGCAAATAATCATAAAAAGTTTCACCGTAATTATGAACTATGTTAGATCTTATAAATATTTGAAGATAATTTTTCTATTTAAATATTACAATTACAACCCATAAATATTAAATAACTTATATAAATAAATGAATAAAAAAGGTTATTAAACTAAAATTTACTTTCAAAAAGTAAATTTTAATACTCTTGTGGTAGAACTAATAATTGTTACAAAATTTACTATGTAAAAATATATATATATTTCATGATTCGTGGTCAAGGCAAGAATATTGAAATGAGGAAAATATAGTTTTTAGTTGAATAACTATTTAAATTATCTAACACAGTTAAAGAAAATGTTTTTGAATATTTAATAAGAAGTTCCTGACTATTTTACCCCAATAAAACTTTTTCTTAAATATATATGTAATATGTATATATATAAATATAAATAAAGATTAATTATTCTTGCATGGATAGAACATTTAATGAAGTTTTAAAAACAAAAACTATATAGAATATTAAATATTTTAATTTCCTTCTCAAATTTTTTTCTTGTTTATATAAATAAGTAAGGTATCATTATGTTAACTCAATTAATTAATACTCCTTTTAAGCTCAGAAATTTCCCTGGGATCTGGAAATTCGCGGAAGTAATCATGATAGATAAACCGGGCAAGCCAGCCCAGAAAACTAAGTCTTTTCGCCCTATCTCATTTCAACCTATGATATCCAAGTTGATAGAAAAACTATTTTTGAAACTTCTTAAACCTATAATAGAAAATAACAACCTAATCCCGAACTGTCATTTTAGCTTTAGGGAAAAGCATACCACCATTGATCAAATTCGTAGGATTACAGACACAATTGAAAAGGCTTTGGAAGAAAAGAAAATATGTTCTGCAATATTCATCGACGTCGCACAGGCGTTTGATAAGGTGTGGCACGCTGGTCTTATAAATATATTACGCAACATTCTATACCTATACAACATGTCGATTTTCTCAGCTACTACCTATCTAATAGATACTTTCGGGTCAGGCATCAGGACGAATATTCAGATATTACACCCATCAAAGCCGGAGTTCCCCAAGGCAGTATCCTGGGTCCGATTCTGTATTTGCTGTTTACTTGCGACCTACCAGCGTCGAACGATATATTAGTAAGTACCTTCGCCGACGACACAGCTTTGCTAGCAAAAGATAAAGATTAAAATAACGCCACCATTAAACTAATGCGAACAACCTAATTCAAGACTGGACCAAGAAAAACTACATGAAATTGAATGATACAAAGTCAGTACATATAAACTTCACAAATAGAATTAAAAACCACGTATACTTGAATGGAAATTTAGTTCCTAATTCTTCCTCTGTAAAATACCTAGGCATTACCCTAGACGTTAAACTCAAGTGGAAAGACGACGTATAAGTATTTACTGTATGTTTAATAGTCTTTAGGTGTTGTTGCTCTGTTACTCTGTTAAAATATAATATATTAGTTAAACATATTTCTATTATATATGCTTTTAGTAGATAGAAATTTAGCAAACATTAACCCATATAATTTAAGTTGTACATGATATAAATTTTAGATAAATTTAAAGTGACATAACGTCAAGGTCTTTCAAGGCTATAAGAAAATATTATCATTTTTCTTCTAAAAATTTTTTATCCTTATTTAAAGGAAAAAAAGGATTTATAGAGATACATATATATATAAAACGAAATGAATAGAATATTCTGAGTATGTTTTATATAAATTGAAAAAATTTCACCTTTTTAGTAATTTTTTCAATGCAAGTGAGTACAATACATATATTATAGTGAATTTTATGTACTGTTATCATTGTCAAATATGTTGTAAAAATAAGATTTTAGAATAATTTTTCGACAAGTGTTTAAATGTATTTTTCGACAAGTGTTACATTATTTTCTCTTATCCTGCCTGGTGAAGTCTGTATACGAGTCTAATCTCCGTTCTGTCGGTAAAGATTCTTACAAGAAAATTAAAATATTTTAAGAAAGAAAAGTTTCTTTAACAAATAAAATTTTTTATTATATTAAGTACTTAGCAATTTTTTTTAGGAAAATATTGACATCATTAATTAATCAAGGAATGAAATAGAAATAGACAGTTTAAGCCGTTTATCAAACTACTGAACCCTTCGGTACGGTACATGTTTTTTGTTATAAGAGAAAAGAATATGGTTTACTTAATTTAGTCATCGTTTATTATTGGTATTAATAAAAAAAAAATAATTTAAAATTTTTTTCCTGGAAGGTAGTTTTTGCAATTTTTCCTGGAAACTTTTTTCCTGTTCCTGGAAAATGGTTTTTTCCAATTTTTCCTGTTCGAATTAACTAAATAATAGTTTGCCAGTATTGATCATTAAGATTTTGCAAGACAGATGACTAATAATGTTGGTATGTATGTATTTGGTAATTTTTTTGTTGATTTATAATTTTTCTGGTATTATTTATAATACTTTTGGGATGATTTTCATATTTTCCCAAAATCGGCAAATAGTCTATCTGTAGATTTGTCATACTAATTATATATTTAAATAAATTATCATTAAATGTGACAGACGGGTTGGATAATTATAATTAAAGGATTAATATTATCGGTCGAAGGTATTACGAACTCTGCAATATTTTCCTTTCAAAAAACCTCGAAATGTACCCTATTTCTCCATAACTAAAAATATAAAATTTTAATGCTTCATCCATGTTTTTCATACTTTATCGCTCAGCAAAAAAAAAAATCACAGTGAATTTTATTAAAATATTATATAAAGTAAACGTGCATATAAAAAGGTAAATATTTTTTATAAAAACTATATTTTTCGAAATTCTACACACAATAATGTACAGAATAAAAAAAACTAGATAAATATGAAGAAAAAAACTAATCATATTTTTTTCCATATTGCAAACATAGGATAATATGTCCTTGCACATATTATCCTATATTTGCAATATGAAAAAAAATGTGATTAGTTTTTTTCTTCATATTTTTGAGTCAACATAATTTTTCGAAAAATTACTTCCTACTTCACAACCTTTTATAATATGATTTTTTTTACTTATGCTTTTTGGCATATTATGAAATAAAATTTATTTTGCTTTAAGGATATAATATAAAAAAATATAAAAAAAACTATAATTTTTTTAATATAATACATATATGTAAAAATGTTTGTTGTCCTAGATAAAGGTTAAAACATTTTTATTACATTTATGTGTTAAGTATATTCATATTTAAAAAAAATGAATTTATATGTTTTAGAAGCATTGTATATTTTGAGATACATTCTTTTCTAAATTATGCGCAAAACTGTCATGTCGACGATAAGTATAAGTAAAGAGCATAGGCTTAAGATCACAACAACTACGAAAAGTAAACTAAACTAAAAAAAAATTAATTTCCGGAAATTTTTTGTTTACTAATATAGTTTTGTTTATTTTCACTAGGTATGCATCATACTTAGTATCTTTTCTTAAAAGGATTCTTCTATTTAAATTTTTTTTTCAGTTATTTATATTTATTTATTCTTACTAAAGTTTTGTTTCAGTACATGCAAGATTTGAAATTTATTTATAGCCCCTAAAGGTACAACGACAAACTAACTTAAAATATAGCTTAACCATTAAATTTAGTACATAGAAGAGTGTTTATAAAAAAGTGTTATAAATAAAACGATGTACCTTAAAACATAAAAATAGGATAATTTTTTTATTTATTTAAATTTAAATTCGAAGCAAAATTTGTTATTTTTACAAATTTTTAATATACGAAAAATCACAGTTTGACATTATGTTTTGAACTTGAAAACTCGGAGAATAATGCAAAGATTAATAAATATTTGACATTGATTTGGATAAATGTCAGAAACTATTTTTTTTAAAGAAAACTTTATGGAAGCTTAAAAGTCTTCTTTTCAATTTTACTAACGCAAACTTAAATTTATCTGATAGTACTTCTGCTTAGAGGGTGTCAATTTGATCGAAAAATTGAAATTAAAGGCATATTGGATTTGAAATTACATAAATATTAGTAAAGATATCAAAAACGATATTTATCCACGATAATCTAAATCTGAAATATATTTAAGCCCTGGCATATTTAAGCCCTAAACCTGTAAATCTTTTCAATAATTTTAAAAACTAAATATACTAAATATATAATCTTCTGTCGATGAAGGTTAAAATCCTTGATATTGAAATTAAATAAAACATTAAATAGCTTCCCTAGCATTCTAAATTTTTCATACTACATTGTTAAGATTTCTAAAATAGGTTTGACTAATTTTGACCAGGAATATACAGAATTTTCCTGAATGGAGTATTATAAAAGTTTAGAACATTAGTTCTAAATTTTTAATAATAAATTCGCCTGCAAACCTTTTTTAATCTATTCAACAACGAAAAAAATATGTTTTGTTACTCTTTTTGTAAATATTAAAAATTTCTGTAAAATTACCTATAACATTAAATTTTTATACAGGCTAAAAAAGTATATGATGTACTTATTTTGAAACTTAAGTAATACAGAATCAAAAAGAATAAAAACACTTAAAAAATTGATGAAATAAGTTTTTTTTGCAGTGAAACGTAATGCACCATTACATCAAATTGATATACATTGTTAAGGATATATCATTAACTATAATAGTAAAATCTCAACCATTTTGATAGTTTATAATAATACTTGTGAAAAAAAGTATATAAAAGGATTAGGTTTTAAGCTGCACTTGGATATTTTTATTTTACTTTTTAGCCAGGAGTCAAGTAAAAAAAAATATTTTCCATTTTATATTTTTGTCGAAATTATTCTTTTTTTATTCTTGTTATATATAAAAAGTTTTTTTCTTTAAAGTTTTTTTTGGTATAAATATTTCCGTATATTTAAGAGAATATTACAAGATGAAATGATAGAAGATTTATTTTGTTGACAGGGTTATTTTGTAGACCGTTTGAAAAATAAAAATGAATTGAAGAATGGGAAAAATAGCTTCAACTTAACTTTTTAAATGATCGATTGCTTTAAACCGAATAGTTTGTGGATATGAAAATGAAACTCTTCGGCGTATCTTATGTGATTACAGAGAAATAAATTATTAGGACTGAGGTTCGCTAATCTTGATGATAATACTTTCTGCTTCACGAAAGAGATTCTAGATTTGCTTGATAAGATTTTCTTTAAAAACCCTTTAGTAAAATTAAATTTAATAAAAAAAGTTCCTCATGGCTGGGTTGGTTCATGGACTTAAATTTTGAACCAATCCTCGTTCAATTTACTTATCTATCTATTCGCTAAAATTTTTATATACAAATATGCAAGATTTAACCTAATATTCTGATTATGTATAGTCCATATTTGTATTTATGTTAAACAGAACCTTTGTGAATCAGGAAGCCTTATTCGGATATATCTGACAATAATCCTTCCTGATTCACAAAGAGTTTCAAAAATACTCTATTTAATTGTTTAATTATGGCCTCACCGTAATGGTTTGGTCATCTGTTAAGGGTACATAGGTAGATAAGAAGTAATTCCGTTTTTGTCTCAAATCACTGCGGTCTTTAAAGGCCTTCTATGAATTATCCTAGCTGATTATATTATAATCCATTCCGTAAACGCGTGAAAGATCTATATCACCTACTGTGTGTCGTTAGCTCCACTGGATGCACGGAGCCGTCTACGAAGTGTTGAAAGCCAGCGCAAATCAATCCGTCACATAGTGAGGTATTTTGTGTTAGGAAATTGCTTCGACCGTAAACATGTATCCTAGTATTATTTACATTTTATTGTAATTTTAAGCTGAGTAAACTTAGATCATAGACCAGCATCGAATATCGATACCTTGGACGGAAGTTTAGCACAGTGCACTACCACTAAGCTACAGCCAATCTTTTAATTGAATTTTGTAACTTATTAGTCCCTTTGTGATATTATTAGCTAAAATCTATTACAATTATCAGTATCTTTCTTCACCCTGTGGTTGGTGAACTCTGTGATCACATTAAGAAATTTTTTTATATATAAAACGATATATATCGTAATATACGCCAATGAAAAAAAAAAAAAAAGTTATATTTGTTGTCTTATAAATACCATATAAATAAAAGATCCTTTTTTACGCTAAGGTAACTTTAGAGTTATTCCCTTTTTTGTGCTTCGTATATGTTTTCTTTTTCCTTTAAATTTTTATTCTTATTTTATATCGTTGTTTTATTTATTTATTTTAGGTGATAAAACTTTTGTTATTATTACTATTTTAATGCTCATTTATTGTATATATGTATTAGTTTTTAAATATATTTTACTATTTTTCGTTTCAATATTATTTTTCTTCATTTTTACACAATTTATAAAAGTGCAAAAGTGCGACTATGACTATTAATCAAAATGATACCAGAAGATAAGCCATCAGCCATTAGGATGGAAATATCCCCAAAAGGCATTCATTTCTAATAAATTGTAGATGATATTGTATACAATGACTATAAAAATAATACTTCCTACATTTGCAAAACAACAAAAAAGGTATAAAGCTTGTAAGAAAATGGACAAGGTAGAAAATATGATGTAGTTTTATAGTTTTTTTTTGTTATTTTTGTGGCACTGTGATTATTTAAGTTTTCAATTATATGGATATTTACAATCCTATAACAATGTAAGATTTTTTTTTTTCTTGTGATGGAGATTTTTAAATTTTTTGAATAGCAATCACAAAAGGATATCACTCTAATTGGCTTCTTTTCATTAGAGTTAAAAAGGATATATATTTACTTTTTTTGAAGTTTTTTTGGTATGCAATTTTTGAAGATGTGAATGTAAAAAAAAAATTATATTATATTTCTCTTCTAGAAATTCTAATTTTTCTTTTTTCTTGTTGTTAATATTTTACCTGCGGAAGAAAATGATTTTTTTTGTTGTTTGCAGAAAAATACTAAGCATTCTAAAAGAAAATAATGGATAGGAGCACAGTAGATAAAAAATAAAATGTTTGCTTTTAATGCTTTAATAATTTTGTAAGAGTTGAGATTTCTAATGTAAGGAGTTTGTTTAATGTCAATTATTAATTTTAAATATGTAAGGATGCCGGTAAAATATTGGAACTGATAAGTCAATACCTGCTTTGATAGTTAGAAATAATTAAAGTATCAGATAATTAAAGTATCAGATTGAACGCAATAAGGTGATAGTAAGGTGATTTTCTCAGTTATAAGTGACTTAGTAAAATAATTTCTTTTAATCGCGTTAAAGCAAATCACCTTTCTAAGCAATGCTATAATTTTGGGGATATTTTGTTCAACTCTTAAACTGTTTTTACTGAAAATTGTAACTTAATATGTACTAATTATCTTGTCTATTTCGAAACGAATTAGCTTTTATGTTGCCAATTATTGGATATAAAATTTATTTTTACATTAAATTAAAGTACTGAGATAGATCTCTGTCTATTACTTAATTTTGCAATGTTAGAAAAAACGAATTATTTTTTTGCAAAGTTTTTCTTATAACTGAAAAACCTATAAATTTTTAAAAATGAATTTTTGTCCTTGAAGGCAGAGCATAACTGTGCTAAATTAATAGGCAAACCTACAAAAATATCTACATAAATTTTATTTTAAAGTTCTGCAAAAAAAAAATCCTATCTTTCCTTGATAAAATATGTAAAATTGCAAAGCAAAATTTTTGTGTAAAAAATAACGATTTTTTTTGTTTTCGCTCAGATCCTGTCAGTAATAGAAATTACAATTTTTTTTTCTGTTGTTGATAATATACAAAAAGGATTATTTTCAACCAGATAAAAAAAATATATATTTTTTTCTTTTCTTTGCATAATAAATTCGTCGTTTTTTTCACATTATTTTTTTTGGTCAAAGCATAATTTAAGATATTAGATTTTTTTCCCAAGAAAATATGGTATATTGTTGACGTAGGATTTCAAAATTTTTTATATAAGGGAACATAAAAAAGATATCGTGTTTTTATTTTCAAATTAAAAGAAAAATAGAATCACAACACTAAAGGCAGCCAAAAAATTAATAAGCTACTTTTTAAATAAAATTAATTTTCTAAAATCATACATCGATTTAAGAAAAAGATATATATTAAAATTTTGGGCTAGTTTCGAAGTGTGATATTAAATTCTAGACTGACTTTAAACTTCAGTTTAAGTTTAAAGCATTCTCTGTTTCTCAGTGCCAGTTTAAACGTTATCTTCGGTTTAAACTTAACCCAGCAAAAGATTTTACATCTTCGATGTTGGTATAAATTTACTCAGCTTTAAATGAATAACAGTAATAAAAGTACATACAAGAAAATGTAATTTAAGACTAAGGAAAAAATGCTAACGGTCATACCATTTCCTAACAACAAATGTCTAATTAATAAAACGCTATTAACTTATTGCAAAAATAAAAAATGTATGGTTCGGAAATTATTAGGTCCAAATTACAATGTTATGAGACCTATTAAGAGAGGCTCCACCACAAGGTGTAGCGCCAAAATAGACATTTTATTTATACACATATTTTTCAAACGATCTATATTAGTTTTGAAATTTAAAATGTATTCATACCATATAAAAAGATCTAGTTTACAAAATATTTATGAAAAATTAAAACATAAATATGAAAATTAAAATAACATCCTAATTTTACCTAGTATTTTTAATAATAGTATACCTATTATTAAAAAAAAAGAACAAAAACTTTAAAAAATATTTTAATTATTCGAAAACTATATTTAAACTTCAACAACTTTTTACCCTTTCATAAATTCCACTGAAACTCTTTTTAAATATTTCAAACTCGAAAAATCTTCTTTGAGTTCAACAGCTCCTTTTAAGACACTCTCTTTAGGAGACGAGCATACTAAATTTTACTAATCGCGTATTTAAATTTTTAAAATTCCTTTTAAATAGATGAGCATACTGCCATTACTTAGTTAATTGGTTACTCACTTATATTATTAAGAAACTTATAGATAATGCTAATTTAATTTTTGCTAAATTAACATAGATAACGACAAGTTGGAGCAATTAAAGTCATCTAATTAAATCCAACGAAAATTGTTAGCATTAAAAAAATTTTTAACATGCTTCAAAAACAATGTATATTACTAATATTATTAGTAATATAATAATTTATTATTACTAATAATAAATTATTTATTATTATTAGTAATACAATATTAGTATATTATATTACTAATAATAATTTAATAATTAGAAATAAAAAATAAAAAATGCACATTTTGAATAAAATTTAATGAATTTCTTTTTGTAAAATTTATACTTTTTTATTAGTAAATAATATAGTTAAAATACTTGCATTAAATATTACATTTAATGCAAGTATTTTTTATCTGTTTTTTGTTAATTATCAGCATTTCTCGAGAAATCTCGAGAATTGCAAATTAAATTTCTCAATTTCTCGAGAAGTTTATTTTGTCGAGAAATTACAACCTCTAATTGTAGCAACCTTGATTAAAACAACAAATTTGATTTTGAAAATTCAATTTCAGCAACCTTTTAAAAATTAATAAATTTATGTTAAATTATGGAATTCTTTGCTAATAAAAATAAACAAATTTTAATATATATTATTAAATAAACAAATATAGTATTAAATATATTATTATTAACAAATTTAAATATATTATTGATAAGTTTATTAATAAATTAAGCTACATTTAATTTTTATAAAATAATTTAATGTGAACACCCAGGAATTATGGCTGATTACGTTGAGCGAAAAAGATTAACTCTGCATGAAAACTTAACCGTTTTAAATGATCTAGGAAATGGTACCTCTAGCAAAGAAGTTAAATGAAAATAAGGTATTGATAAATGTGTACTGTCACGCATAAAAAGCAATAAAGAAAACATCGAGCAATATGTATCGAAAACTTATGTGAATCCATCAAGGTTAAAGCACATGAAAAATCCGCAATATCGTGATTTGGAAAATGAATAGTTGGGCGTTGTTTATTCAGGAACGAAATAAAAAATAAACAAATTTTGCGTTGTTTATTCAGGAACGAAATAAAAAATAAACAAATGTTACCAATGTCCTTATAAAAGAGAAAGCTATTGAAATTAATCGGAAAAACAACGAGTCTGACAACTTTTGAGCAAGTGATTGCTGGGTTTATAAATACAAAAACGGTTTGGCATACGTACTATATAAATGGTGAGAAGTTGGAGTGCGGCAGTTCCATGGTACCTGTATTTTTTAAGCAAATTCCAGAAAATAGTTGTAGATGAAAATTTGTATATAGTACGTATGCCAAACCGTTTTTGAACAAATATACAATTGCGACAAAATTGGCCTGTTCTACAAAATGCTACCCAAAAAAATTATTGTTCTACCGAGTGACAGAGCAGCCATCAAAGGATAGGATAACAGTGATGCCGTGTACTAATTCAACTGGTACACTTAAATTAGAGTTGTTAGTTATTGGTAAAGCACAACGACCCCGATGTTTTAAAAACTTTACCATTCCCTTGAATTACAAGGCCACTAAAAATGCCTGGCAAACTACACCTCTTTTTAAAGAATGGTTTTATGATGTGACAGTACACTTAACATCAAAAGGACTTCCCGCGAAAGCAGCGTTACTTGTGGATAACGCACGATGTCATGGAACAGAAAACATGCTTTTTGAAAATGAAAATTTTAAAGTTATGTATTTGCCCCCAAAATTGACATCATTGCTTCAGCCTATGGATCAAAATATCATCAAATCATTAAAACAGAAGTAACGGAAATCACATGCAGGAATTACGTAAATTGAACTTGAAAGACGTATGCCT
This sequence comes from Empis livida, assembly GCA_963932195.1. NCBI lineage: Eukaryota > Metazoa > Arthropoda > Insecta > Diptera > Empididae > Empis > Empis livida. The sequence goes on from OZ010648.1 coordinate 26,938,563, forward strand.
TTTACAGCTTGAGGCATGGAACGAATTACTTCAGTCCACAATACAATCTTCTTTTACTATACTTTTCAGCTCGTTGGACGATATAAGGTTTAAACTCCGCTTAATCATTTTAATGAAGCGGATATACTAATATCAAGGTTATACAATGATGCCGTGTACTAATTATAAATATATACGCACTAGAAAAACTCCTGTCATCGATAAAGATACAAAAATTATGTTAAAAAATTTACATAAAAAAGCATTCAGTTTTTTAGGATATACATATATTCAATGCAGTTACTTTCCGCATTCGTGGAAAGAAGCAGTTGTTTATGTATTCCAAAGCCTTATAAAAATCACAAAAAAGTTGAAGGTTATAGACCGATTAGTCTATTAAGTTTACTGGGAAAAGTAAGTTCACCATAAAATCTGCAAAATCTATTTCTCACCTTTTACCAACTAGTGTACCACAAATACTCTTCGTTGAGCCCCACATTATATACATTATATAATATCTTTCCATCAGATATTCTCATTCCAGTTCAAACTATTTTAGTCTCGTTTGCAGATGGTACTAAAAATAGTAACCTGAAATTATAATAATTATGAAATAATTTTGATGATTATGAAATTGTGATACATATTTTGAAATAATTTTGTCCTGAAGAGGCAAAATTATTTCAAAACAAGAAGACTACAATTATTTTTAAGAAGTCATCAAATATTTTAAATTTTTTTAACAATTCACAGCATTGAAGTTCTAAAAGTTGAAAGTTGGGCAACTTCGGCGGTGCTTTCATTTAACTGGCGTTAATAACTTTACACTGCGAATCTATTAAATTAAAGTTTAATAGATTCTTAGTGTATTGTTTTCCTATAGTTTCACTTTTCTATGATATTTTTACGTTGCTTCGACGTTCGTCATCGGCAATGCTTCATTTCGAATCCTCTATTAAGTGTAAAATTTAACAGGGGCTCCAATAAATATAAATTATAAAATCTTACTTTAGAAAATTTTTGTATTTAATTGATACTATATTTATGTTTACTGATTTTTTCAATTGTCAAGATTGAATTATTGTAGCCATTGTCTTAAACAACACTTCTGTTGAAATTTCAAATTTTGCGAGTTTAAAATTTTTTTTTTTATTTTTTCTGGTTTCATGGAAATATCTTAAAAGAACAAACAACGAAATTCTATCCTTTGAAGTTGTGGAGAAAATGTTTGAAATAATTTTTATAGACTATAGAGTATCTTAAGGATATTTCTTTCAAGGACTTAAAGAATTCTTTAAAGTATAGAATAAAATCTTTCGACTTTAAATAAATTAAGAAAAAAAATTAATATATGTAAATTTGAAAAAAGTATAGGTACTTTATTTGTTAATTTTTATTGAATTCTTAAATAGGAATACATTTTTTGACCTAAAAATTATTGCATTAGAAAAATTATTTCATCAAAAAAATTAACCAAATATCACTTAATTTAATTAAAAATTAATGAACTTTAATAATTTTAATTAAAAAAACGCCTGAATATTATGATCACCACTTTTACAATATTTTTATAATGGTGTTTACTATATCAACTAATTTTTATTTCAAAACCCACGTAATATTAAAAGATAAGTTGAAAAATGCATTTTAAAATCGAAAACAAATTGTATTTAAAGTATTTTAGCAGAACTTTTTGTAAATTTTCTACTAATTAGAAATTTAAGTGTTGTTCACAATCATGTAGAAAACCCTTGACTATATAATATATGGACTGATAGTAACCAACTTTTGAAAGCAAAACTTATTAAGTTAAATTTTTCTATGAATTACGATTTCTTTATAATACACGTAAGAATGTTAAAACATGTAATGTTCAAATAATTTAAAATTGAATAGGATACGGAACATTTATAAGAATATTAAAGAACATTTATAAAGGTAAAGGTAAAAATGTTTCAAATTCTGTTTTTTAATATTTTGGAACAGAACATGTGATTTTCGGAACAACCAATTACGACTATGTCATCCTTAGAAAGAAATTCGTTTTCTAGGGTCAACTACAGCATCATTTCTTGAAAAGATTTTGGACCTACTTTCGGTGGATTATGGTAGTTTTGTATATATACAAAAACTACCATAATCCACCTTATGATCCACAGAATTTTCTTTTAATTTAAACTTCTGCTTATAACAATTATTTGAAGCTATCTTATCAGTTTGTATATGTATATATTAGTATTTAATTTATTTATTTAAAAATAGGATATATCCGTGCCAGTATCTAATAAAAAATTATTATAAACTCCATCGGTTTTAAGAGAGACATAACTACTTAAATTTAAGTTCAAGTTGTATACATTATTTTGGACTTTATGAGCAAAGTTTCGATTATTATTTTCGCTTCATTTTGTGGATCCCCCAGTTGTTGGAGCCTAGTGAGTTTTCCTCAGTTGCTTGCAATTGTATGATTTGTGTTTGTTAGTTATTATTGTGAAAGCGACGATTTTGAGGATTTCTATTGTTATTATTATTATTTATTATGAGGTCCTTCATTTAAAATAATTTCTGTTTTGACATACATAATTACAATAATATGAATTATTAGAATTATTAACTATGCCGGTTGAATTTTTATTTTTCTGGATGAACAAAACATTACAATTTGATGGATTTTTTGTACAAGAAATTACAAATTTTGCTATAGCTTCATGCATATTTGTAAATTGACCCAATTGCATTAAAATATATACACTAAAATATATAAACTTTTAACTTTGGTTTTGCGCACTTTTACTTTATCTTTAATTATTTAAAACACTAACTTTAAAAAAACTTTCCCACAGCAAATTATTATACAGAAAACTCATGACATCCTTGAATTGAAAGATTTAAATTTAAATAATCGTTGCTGAACGACTGAACTCAGAGAAAATAAATAGGCTTGTTTTTCTACAAAAAATCAATGCCTGTTGGATTAATTTCTTAAATTAATTTTTGTTTTTAATATGATATCAATTGTTTTTTTCTTTGTTATTTATAATGAATTTTGCTCCAGTTTGAGTTTTTCCATTTATTTGATATTAAATTCATAAAAAATAATAATTTCATATATTTTTCGTTCATATTTTTGGTATTCATATTTTAAATCTAAGCCTATAGTACTTTCTATCGATACTATTGATAGTTAAATTAAAACTATTGATAACTATCGACTTACTGCTAGCAATATCGATAGTTTTTCAACATAAATTATCTTTTCACGTCTGTTTATTTCATTAGCCCAATGTTGATAAACCTCTATCTAAATTCTAAACTAACGCACAAAATCAAAAAAAAAAAAATGCATGCAGTTAAATGTAAAATTAAAAATGATGGAGTTCGACTTTTAAATTCTTTATTTTATGGAGTTCGACTTTTAATTTCCGAGTAAATTTTTTAATAAATTTTTTTTTTAAATAAAACTATTTTGTACATTATCTTTCATTATTATTGTGGTCGATATCGTCTCCGACTAAATCTTCTTCAGTTATAAAATAATGTTGTTTTCGGCAATCTCTTGGTCAATGATGTTGGTATTACGTAACACTCTATGATAATAATGTGGATTTTGCTATATCATCTTCTTCATAAAATTATTGTAAGGATAAAAACACATTTTCCTAATACAGTGAACTCTCTTAGAGAGAGTTCAATATATTAGCTTACAAAACAATTATCTTTTCCCCAAGATAATTGTTTTGTAAGCTAATACAGTGAACTCTCTCTAAGTCAAAATCGCACGGGACGGGACTGAATATTTTTTTAACTTATAGAGCATTTCGACTTATAGAGATTTAAAATAAAAAAAATATATATTTTTTTAATATAATAATAGGAATATCGTGGAAGTTGTGGAATTTAAATTTTATTAATTTAATCAAGAATAAACAAACCAAACAAATCACTTTTTTTAAATATTTTGTTAAACCATAACAAAATTTTGAAATAAATTTGGCGGAACATCATCTTGTGATAGTAGTTTCTGATATATGATGTTCAAATTTTCCGTTAATTGCGTATAGGGTTTCTGAAAACTCGGGTTTTTAAGACTCGACGAGTCCGAGTCCAAAATTAAAAAAACTCGTCGAGTCCGAGTCGAGTCCGAGTCCGGTGTCTTTAACAAAAAATATTACAAGAATCTGATAAAATAATATTATATGTTAAAAAGAAATGTACTCAAATTTATCAATTAATTAATTTATTTTCAAAACTTAATAAGCTTTCAAACTATATAATTGTTTTTAATTACTTTTTTCATTTTTTGGTTTAACGTACAAATATTTCAAAAAAACTAATGAATTGAGAGATTTGTCAGCAAGTCTTGATCTGATTTTAGTGCAGAAGTTGCCACTAATTGAAAACGTTTTTTCATTTCAAAATCAAAACACATTAGTATACCTCACCAAGGGTTTTTCCCTTGGTGAGGTATACTAATGTGTATTGATTTTTAATTTCATTCATTATTGAGTTTTACAGTCTTCTGATCGTTTTTTTTTTACGTTGAAAAATAAAAGTGCCATTGTTCTGCGAATTCGTACAAAGAAATTTCTCGCTAAACCAACATTGTAGAATGAATATTAATATAGGCCTGGGTTTCTACCTTGGTGAGGTATACTAATGTGTTAGGGAGGTATGAGATTTTGTTTATTTTTATTATGTTTTTTTTAAAATTAACAATTAAAAATAATTTACAAAACAAAAATAAAATTTAAAAAAAATTCTTCTGAATTAATTATGCTGGAGGTAGGCGTAAGCGACAATGAAATTTAATAAATCGATTGACCTTTTTTTTTTTTCAATTTTAAAAATTTGGACTCGGGACTCGTCGAGTATTAGAGTCGAGTCCCGAGTCCGCGAAACTACCCAAATACTCGACGAGTCCGAGTCGAGTCGAGTCGAGTCCAGAAACCCTAATTGCGTATCACTAGGAACCTCAAATTAACATTTTCATCTTCAGATTCAACATTACGCTCCATAGGTTCCGCGACTTCGCTTATTTTTGCAAATATTTCTGAATCATTTAAAGAATCAGCAATCAGACGATGTAGACACATTCACAAATGAATAAAAATCTAAGGTCAAACTTAAAGCATTTTGCAATATACTCCATTGTGGAGGATCGATAGAATATATTTCTTGTAAATATGAATCCTCAGAATGATCTAAAATAAATGGATTATTTATTAATAGCAAATCGTCATCAGTATTCCAAAGTTCCTTAAACCCTGCTTTAAGGAAACAGTTTTTTATTGTTCGTGAACTGACTTCATTTTCCCATACAAATGAAAGCTCATTTGTTGCTTCGAGTAAAGTAATTTTTGTAATCTGATTTTTTTTTCGATGTCTTTAATGTACCTTTTTGCTAGTCTTGCTCGATAAAAATGCTTTAAATTCTTTATTATTCCCTAATCTAGTGTTCGTGCTCTTGAGGTCATATTAGGGGGAAAAAAGAATAATTTAATTGAACTCAATTTGCTTACAATATTTTTTGAATCCGCTGCACAATTGTCAACAAAAAAAATAACTTGTCTGTTCTGTTCCATAAACGCTCTATCAAGTTTTAACAGCCATTGCTCAAAAATTTCACAGTTCATCCCTGATTTTTTATTAAATCTGTAATCTACTGGAAGGGTCCGCACACCTTTAAAGCATCTTGGATTCTTAAATTTTCCAATAACAAGAGTGTCAGTCTTATTCGAATCAAGCATTACAGTTATTCGCTCCTTGCTATGCTTCTCACCAAAACATTTTTGATTCTTGAAATCATGTTTTATCTGGAAGGCACAGAAAAATTAAGCAGTTTCATCGGCGTTAAATATGTTTTCAGGACTGTACTCCGAAATTAGATTTGAAATTTTCGATTTCCATTGATTGAAATCAATATCATCAACATCTCCACTTTCACCACAAATTTTCTTGTAAACAACATTATACCGCTTTTTGAAACATGTCAACCAACCATCGCTAGCATTAAAATTAGTTAAATTCAATTTATTTGCAAAAGTTAGCGCCTTTTCTTTTATAATCGTACCGGACAAAGGAATATTACAGGGAGTTGTCTCTTCAATAAAAGTAAGTACAGCTTTATTTAGAATATTACTCTTACAATTTTTCATCCTTCTTCTGTTCAAAACCAGTTGTGTTTTTAATATTGACATTTTCTTTTTATCGAAACCAGTTGTTTTTTAATATTGACATTTTCATTCTATAAATACACGTACCTGTACTTGGTGGAATTTTGTATTGACGGGACACATCTATTTTACGTTTTCCTGAATCAATTTCCCTAATAATTTGTAATTTTTCTTTTAATTTTAATGTTTTTAGAATCCTTTTCGGCATGTTGAGTTTTTTGACTTACACAAATTATTTTAATATTAAATTTCACAGGCCGATGTGATTAGTTTGAGTTATACAGTATTTTGACTCATAAGGGTTTTGACTGACAGAGAATTAACTGTATTATGTTTTGTAAGTGATCTTTACTTATTATTGGTAAAATTTCGAGTCATTAAAAAGTAACATGGACACTGAATTTTTTGGCATGAAAATAAAATTTGCATGATGAAAAACTATTTGGATCCTTACTTGGTAAATAAATTTAAAAAAGAAGCCTTAAATGTATAATATAGAATAGACTATAGAGCATTGAATTATTTGGAAAAATGGTTTGATTTCAAGAATTCACCTTACACGTACTTTCAAGCTATCAACTAGATGATGAAGTCTTGAAAATTTGATGTGGCCACCATTAAAGGATGAAATTTCACCAGACTGTTTACACTCCGAAATATGTGCACTAAATTTAGTAATTGAAGTCACTTGAAGGCACATCTTCTCTTGAAAAGTGGAACTATTTCTTTTAAAAAGAGCCAGCACCAAATTTATTCAAAATGGCTTAGTTCTTTTTTCGAATGCCAATGTTGAAAGAATCTTTAGTGCGATTGGCAATCTATGCACCAACGTACGTAACCGAGTGTTAGAGTTGTACGAGTTTCTAATACAAGTATTACTTTTAGAAAAGAAGATATAAATGAGTGAACGAAATACAAATAAATTTCGGAAATTGTAGGTTTATCTATTGAAGATATTTCATTTTCTTGTTCACATAATATTATCCATATAAAATGTCTAATCACAAGTTCAATAGAGAAAGGGTACAAAACATTTTGTACAACTGCCGAAGCTTTTGTACGCCCAACTGTAAATTTTTTAGCGATTTCGGAACCACGATATGCTAGTTCTACAATTTTAATTCCACATTCTGATTCCAAGTATAATAAATTATACCATGATAAATATGTAATAATTCATCATTTCGAGAATTATCTTTTGGCGTAAAGAAAGATTTTAATCTTTGTGAAGAAGCTGCAGGTACTTTGGCTTCAATATTTTTTTTATAGTTCGCGTCGCGTGTGAGTTCGCGGGAGTGCTTTAATACCATCATACATAACAGTAAACGTTATATTCCACAGTTTGCATCTTGCTTTGCTGTTGGATTTTTTATTTCCAACATGAAAATTATATTTGTTTTGCCAATCTGCATTGGAATCGCATTTGCTTGTCTTGGTTTTGGAACCATTCTCTACCTCACACATTTCTGGGTTATAATTACTTTAAATTAAGTTAAAAAAAATACATACCTAGTTGATTTTTATTATAAAATGAAATTTAGTTATTCATACCCAGTTAATTGTTATTAAAAATAAAACTTATTATTTAGTTTTTCACTTAATTAACAATACAGTTAATATTTAATAATTTAAACTGACCACTTGAAATACCACAAAGGAACTAAAGCTTAATAACACAATAGTATTTTGAATTTCCTATTATAGCCTACTGCAGTAAAAAATTAAAATTTCCACATTTCCAAAATTATTATGCTATTTATATCCGTTTACTTGCACTCGTGCATGAATAAGTTTGAGCGATAATAAAAGTACCTCATAAATACCTCATAAAATAAAATAAGATGGTGAAAATAGAAAAAACATATATTTAACAGAAAAATTTATATAACAAATATAATTTTTTGCTTAATTAATTAAAAAAAATTAGCATCGGATGGAATACCGGACAAATGTATGTCCGGTCCTTCTCATTTTTTCCCACCGGGCAACTAGTAGAAATGACATTTCTAAATCGGATTCTATATTTGAAATAAATACTAGTACATTTCCAGGTTTAGCTTGGCAAATCGGTGGTTGATTTTCAGGTTCGTATGTAAAATTTAATTTTCCAACAAATCTTGTAATTATTTGTTGTTCAGACATCTAAGACATTAGTACTAGAAATCCATTGCTCGTAGCAGCACTGAATTTTGCAGCACAGAATTTTGTTACATTTATCTAGGAATTTTCTTTATAATTGTTATATACAATTAGAAAAATTTGAAATTAATAATATTTAACATACCTTTAATTTATTTTATTTTTTCACACCATCTTTACTCTGTCACATCACTAAACAAAATGGCACGAATGAACATGCGCGTCTAACTTTACACTAAATGGTGTATTTTTCAACATTGGAAATGCATTTTACGTAATTTTTAGACACCTACTGCGCGTTTTCGGAAGTATATTCATAAAAGAGTCAAGTACTCATTTTTTGGCTTAAGATTACACAATGTTGTACACAATTATATGAGTACGCAAAACATGTGTAATTTACCCATATTTTGGACAATTTATGACATAATTGTGTAAATTTTGCTCATTTTAATAATGGAATTTCACTATAAATTTTTAGAGTTTATAAGTATAACCATGATAGATATTTTGTGTGTACCGGTACGCCAGTACACATAACCGGTATAAGGCATAATTCTGATTCGCTCTTTATTTTTTCTTCCATGGGAATTTTTTTCATTTTGTGCAACTAAAGTTCTTTCACATAAGTTTATAACTATTAATTTAGTTCCATCAACATGATCTGGATGTAAGCTTAACTTCATTTAATTTATTAACAAAAGCGGGAACGTTTGAAGTATTAGCTGAAAGCGCTTTCCCATATATTTTTATAAATCTTATTCCATACCGTTTTTTTAAATTTTTGCAACCATATGTTAAATAAAAAAAAATCTATAAAACGATATATGCTTTCATGATTCTAATAGTGGGTTCCCACTATTTTTTACTGGCGACCCAATTTTCGACGCGAAAATTTCTGACGACCCAGCATGGAAACAAAGTATATTTGAAAAATATGTTTTGTTTTGGTTTTAAATATTTATTTTTCCGTTATAATATATTTTATATATTTTTATATATACATATAAATATATCTATAAAAATTAAAAAAAAGGATAAAAGTCAGGAACATAAAATAATATCAATTCAGTTTATAAAAATAAAAAAAAAAAAATAATAATTATTATAAGGAACATAAAAAATTCAGACAATGAAATACATATTTAATTTGTACGTTCGCGTATTTCATCACACAGCTGATCGAATCTTGGTTCTATTTCAGTGAGCGCTGGTCTCATTTTAATTTCAATGTTATCAATCCGGTTCCGATATTTGTTTTTAATATAAGTGAGGGTTTTTAATATAAGTGAACCCTGATTCACATAAGTAGGTCGACACAAATGGCAACAAAAAATTAACAGCCAATTTAGATAGTAACGAATATTCTTTTCTTATAGATAACCAGAAATTATTCAAATTAACTTGGGTAAAATCTGCTTGTAGATTCCCATCACTTGAAAATTCTGCTAGTTGCTCCTGGGCCTTTATATCAAGATGTTTCAGATCTTCTGCTTTTACGCAAAATGGTTGCCTGATCCATTCATATTTCATTATATCAAAATCGTTAGGATAATATTTTTCAAAGTTTTTTTCTAGCATTATTAGATGGCTATAGATATAACATTTTGTATCAATGAGAATGGTAATTTATTTTCCTCCATAAAATCGTTTGTTAATTGGAACATGTCAATATTATTATCTGCTAATCTGATTTTCCAAATTTGAATTTTCTTAATAAATCCTTGTATTTTATCGAACATAACAAACGTATTACTATGCTGACCCTGTAGGAACAAATTCAATTCATTGAATTTGTCAAAGATGTCTGCCAAGTAACAAACTGTGCATAACCATTTTTCATTTAAAAAAAATACTTTCAATTCGGAATTTTTATCGATTAAAAATAATTGAACTTCATCTTTCAATTGGATTAATCTTTTTAAAGTTCGACCTCTATGCTTTACTTACTTTTATATGAAATAGAACATTTTTTTAAAGAAAATCTGAAGTCTTCGAGACCCAAAGGAAAAGCTAGGCGATCCAATTTTGGGTCGCGACCCATGCTTTGGGAACCTATGTTCTATAGCTTTAATGATTAAAATAGCATAACTAATAGTATTTTTGTGGCTTGGTTCGTTTAAACACCAATTATGAAGAGCTCGCTCTATGTCAGGTACTGCAAGTTTGACAATCCTATTAGATTTATTATAATTATTGAGTTAATTGTAAAGTTTTAGTTTACCTTATTTTAGTTTACTCAAATACGATAGTTAGTACTGTTGCTTATTGAATATTGTTCTTAGTTTTCTAACCATCTTTTATTTTCTTTAATATTTCACAATTTTTAGACGAAAAATTATAATCGTGCAATTAATTTAATTTAGGAAATAAACAATATTATTGCTACTATTTTACTCAATTTAAAAAACGTACTCTAAGTTAGTAATTATCCTGCAATGAATAAAAATCCAATCGTTAAAGAAAGTTGCATTGTTCGAAACAATAAAAGTTGCGTTTGGGGAATCTTGCAAACATAAAATGTTTGATTTGTAGAAGTTGTATTTGCTAAATTATTACTGTATATAGTCAATGTAGAAAACTAATTTCAGTATTAACAATTTTACATTCAAGCCATTAAATAATAAAAATAATTTTATTTAACCAAAACAAATTTAAATTAATTACAATCAAATTTTGATTAATTTATTTATTATATGCTCCAAAAAATAGATCATAATTTCTTATTATAATAAAAATTATAGTGAATTTCTTTAAGATTTAAAATCAGAATTCGTTGAAATTAGTTTTATAACCCAAAAAAAAAATTGAATTTTTTTTTTCTCTGTGTAATATTTCAGAAAAAATCTTAATACTTTATATTTTTATTATTAAGAATATTTAGCTTATCTTAAAATCTTATAAAGAAAAAAAATTACATTTTTTTTTTACATATATACTACATATATATGTATAGATATAAAAAACATGATTATGTTATGTGTAAACAGATAATCTTAAGGGTATTATAATTTATAATGTTCCAACCCTAATAATTCTTTTTACGTACATTTTCTTTTTTTATATACATTTTTTTATTTTACGCATATTATAAATAACTTTTCTCTTTTTCCTGTGTATATTTTCTTTTTTTGTTTGGTTGAAAAGCACCAGGAAAACAAATTAAAGAAAATATTTACTTATACACGCACTCAACATTATATATATTAAAACAAGGATATAAACATGCATTTGTCTATATCGTAATTTTAGTTCTTTTTTTCTGTTTGTTTTGGTGGTGTGTGTATTTTTTGTTAAGATGAACATTTTCTTTTAGGGATTTCGACCCAAAACTCCTCAAAAAAAAAACTCCCAACCAAAAAAAAAATTACTTTTTACATAACTTTAAGAAAATATGTCGACTGTCTTAAAATATTATTATTTTCTTATATTATAAAGATGTTAACTCATTTTCATTTTCTCTCTAAATAAAAAAAAATGTCTATAAAACGACATATATGCCTATTTATGTTGCCATTTTGATAGAAAATAAGATGAAGCTAATATTATGTATAGAACATATTAAAAATGTACACTAAGCACGCACAACAGAACACAAAAAAAAATTATATTTACTTTCTCATATTAATAGAAAATATTATAAATAGCTGTATATATTTATTAAATATAAGTATGTATATGTATAATTTAGAAAAAAGGACAACTTACTTTGTCGTCTGATATCTTTAATAATATATACGCATATAAATATATGTATATATATTTATAATAATTTATCTTTACAGGCCGGGATATAACATCTAATATCAAAATTTCGATAATTTTGTTAAATTTCTGTACGATAATGTCAGCAAAAATAGTAAAATTAAAAAAAAAGAAACTGTCTATATTTTGGTTAATTAATCAAATGTGACGCAAAAGTAATGTTTACCTTCTTTACTAACAGGGAAGCGTGCGACATCTCCTTCAAATGCTGTCTATTATCTAGCTTATCTATATCATCTTCTATGTTATTTATATTTTTCAGCTTTCTTTTGCCAACCCTTGACAGCTTTAAATAGTTAGGTTTATCTGTTATCTTCATTGAGCCTGAATCCTTTTTTATTCATTGACCCTGAGGCCTACTTTTTTTGTCTCTTGATATAATAGACAACAAACGATTGAAATAGGACATCTGTTCATCTGCACTCAATCCTTTGTTTGTACTTGAGATAAATATTTTTATTGCATATGGGTCCCAGCAATTTTACATGCATTCTGAATCATAAATTCCTTTTTAGGGAAGAAACTTGGATTCTTTTGGTAGTGAGTTATCGTTGCTAACAAATTTCGACAACCTTATTAATTTCTTTCAATATTAAAATGACATTTAAAATAACAGCATCGAATTTTTTTATGATTCTTTTAACTAGACTACGTTCTTAGTTTTTATTCCGGACCAATTTGGCCTTGGTCAAAATTGGTCCGGAATAAAAACACATTTCTGTTCTGAGTTTGCTAGAAATAAAAACTTTTGACTATATATCTAGATTAAAGAAATTAACTGATTTTCTTCAAATTCGAATTGTTATATAAAAAAAATTGTAATGAAATTTTTAATAATTATTTATTAATTCACAAACCGAAGGTTTGTTTATTAATTTATGAAATTATTTGAAATATTTCAAGAATTTCGTTTCGAAAAATAACAAAAAATGTATGTATTATTAAATTTCGATATTTTACCATTGACCTGATTTAATTTTATTTCAGAATTTTTATAGAAATAATATTTTCCCAACCAACGAAAATATAAAAAAGTAGAAAATAGGAAAAGATAAAAAACAAAACAAATTCTATGCTTAACGATATATAAGATAAAAATGACAAGGTTTTGATGAAAATTTAGAGATTTGATATCTTAATTGTGTCCCGTCAGAACATTAAGGACGCGGTGTGTTAAGAATGTTACTCAAAAATTATTTTATGTATATTTTTATATTTTTTTACTAAAAAAACACAGATATCTCTAAATATATTTTAGTTTATCAAAATGAAAAACAAACGATAACACTTTCAACACTCTTAAGATTTTTTTTTTCATAGAAATGTTTTGTTTTCTCTTGCTGCCCCTTACAATCTACAGTAAAATAAAAATACTTCCCAATTTGATATGAGTACTGGGGCATACCACTACTATATATACTATAAAACTTAAGATGTATTATTACATCAGTTAAGGAATCTTTTATTTATTTCAAGGACACTTTTAATATACTCACTCATTGTTTTCTTACATATTTGTATATGATTTTCCACAAAGAAAAAAAAGGAAATAAAAATCTTAAAATATTATAAAAGAATATAAAAAAGGCAAGAAAAAAAAATAAAGGATACATATACGTATAAGGCCTTTGTAAACATATACAAAAAAAATTATTATTACTAAAATATAAAATGTTCTCTAGAGATATGTTCTAATTTATCAGCATAAATATATACCAAAAGAAAAAATATAAATAATTTTATGTAATAAAATAAAATTAAAGCAGAAAAAGGACATAAGAAATACAAAAAAAATCAATTCAAAAAAAAAATTGTTTATTTAAAACATTGCGGTCTAATGTCTTATGCCATTTTTGAAATTGGTATATAAAAATGTTTTTTTTTTTTGTAGCAAATTTTATGTTTTTGAAGATATATATTTTTTAAAGTTTTAATAGAGTTTTATGAAATATTTTTACTAATTTTCAAATATGTATATATATTATACATTTAATAGTCTTAAGATTTTGTAATGTCTAAATTTATGGAAAGTTTTTAATTTATAAGTAAAATTTTCATTCAAAATAAGATGTAGTAATTAATTTTCATAAAATATTTTTCTTTTTTTCGGAAAATTTTAATTAATATTTATGTAGTTAGCAATTTTAAATTTGATATATAAATTAGTTTTCAAAGAAATTCTAGTATAGTTATTTAATGTTGGTAAATTTTAATGAATAGAAATTTGTAGGTAATATTTTGCTAAAAACAAGGTTAATTCAAATTCAAGTATAATTTTAATTCTGTTCAATAACTTTATTTTATATACAAGCTAATATTACATAAATTAGAGATTAGGAAATTTGTTTTTAACAACTAATATTGTTTTTTTTTCATTAGAAGATAATTTCTTACTATTTTATAATAATGTTTTAATTATATGGGAAATAAGCTAATATATTTCGCGTTATTGTATTTCTTAAAAACAAAAATTTTTTTTTGTTAATAATTAGAGTTATATAGTTAACCTAGTTCAAGTCAAACTTAAATTTTATGTGAGAAGTTTTACAACTTAACGTTATGTTATATACACTCGAACAAGATTTTAGTACGAAAAAAGATGAGCCAAATAATTTTTTATATTTTTTTAAAACAATTTTTTCCCGTATGCCTCTTAAAACAAAAATTTTATTCAATGGAGAATATTAGACATAGCCCAATAGCCCAACATTGAAACAGTAAATTATTGATGTTATTAATGTTATCTCCTGGTGTTTTCAAGTTCTTCAAGAGCAAAATTTCATGGTATAACCTTCACATTGGTTTACCATCTGCATCATTAAAATGATTTAGCGGAAGGTTAAACTGAATATCGTCCAACTAGCTAAAAAGTACACTAAACACATATTGTATCGTGGACTGGGACATTCCGTTCCATACTGCAAACCAGTATAATGCAAGTTTAATTATTTTAAACATTCCATTTTAATTATTTTAATTACTTTTAAACTAAATGGTCATTTAGCGATTATTTTGCTGAAGACAATTATTTTGAGAATTATAATTATAAACTCATCAATATGGATTCCCGATGCGACATAATCAATATCATATATTCGTTTCACTTCTCCGTTCGAGGTGTCACTGTAGATATTATCATTAAAAACAGTTAACTTTTCATGCAGAGTTACTCTTTTTATTTAACGTTCCCAGCCATATTTTCTGGATATATACTTGCAGATATTTTGAAAATGATGAAAGATGGTATACATTATTTTATTATTAAACTGGCCAAGAATATATTTATTTTTTATATTTGTTTTTCAATTTCATTAGCTAAGAAATAATCATTTGAATAGAAATATTCAAAACAGTTAACCAAAGCGAAAAATAATAAAAAAAATCCTCAATGATTGATTTATGCACAGGTGCGGTAGAGAGATAGCAATATTGTTCAATGATGAGCTAATAAATAATAGACAATGCTGACGACATAGTCATTATCATCATCGGCAATATGATGATATTATATCAGATACTCGGAAAAAAAAATAGATATATCATCTAAATTCAGTTGATGATTTTGAATTAGATGAATATTTAGCAAATTTAAAGAATTTTTCTAAACTTTAGATAGATGATGGAATACTCGTAGAAGTAGTTGAAATATTTAATCCAATTTAGGTGAAAAGTTATTTCAGATACTTCTTGTAATTCTGTAGTTAATTTGTCTAAAATTTGTTTATTGGCCTAATATTTAAGTGACTTTTTATCATTTGATGAATATTCTTGAAAAATGAGATATACTGAAAAATGAGAGATACCAAATATAAGATTTGCGTTTACAATATACTTCACTTGACTAGTTTAGTAGACTGAGAATCTATCATTGTTTTAGATGATTTTTAGGTGATTTCCTAATCTTTTTTTCTACATAACTTTAAATAACACAATGTATTGGTGTAAATCCAAAAACGTAAATATAAACCTAACTAAGATTTACCATTTGGCAAAAGAAACAAAGAAACAGGTTGGCACCCCCTGCTCCAACGAGGCCAATTGGAACACTCACACCAAAAGAATCACGTTAAGGCAATAAAAGCAATGTGGTCCTGCAAAACTATGTCGGACATGGAGTTATTTACTGGTCGCAAGTTATTTACTGGTGTTACAGAACGATTATTCGAACACTAATCACTTACGGCTACATAGTATGGTATACTAAAACGCAGAAGACAAGTGAAACTGGAAACAATCCAGAGACTAGGCTGTCTTGGTATAAGGTGCCATGAAAACCTGTCACACAGCTGCAATGGAAATGTTCCGTAACCTAATGTTCCGTAACCTATATAGTTGGTATAATTGTCTGCACACCTGCTTCTATAGACCTTCTTCTATAAGGCTGTCTAATGCACTTGCTCCCCGTTTCTTGATTAAAAAATCGGAATTTCTGTTATGAATAATACATAACAACTTGCTTGAGAGTTCTCTTTTGAACTAACTCTTTACCAGAGACCAAAATTTTTCAATGGGGTTAAACATTAGACTATAGGCTGCAAGTCTAAGTATCCTGTTTTCATGAAATTCATCCTCCGATAAAACTTCGTGGATTTACTGTGACAAGGTGCATTGTTAATCCCAATAACAAATATTCTAATGTTCGTGTTCATCTGGTTTCCTTCATTAGCGTAAAGTTTTATTGAATATTTTTAAATTTAAGGACTTTAATTTCCATTTTAAAAATACCATTTTGCCCAAATTTTATGTTTTTAACACTGTGAGAATACTACAAAAATTTTTGTGACCATTCTTTTTGTAAATTGACCGTGAAATATGTTCGGGTAAAATTGCATAGAGATATTATTAAAATTAATCCTGTTTTTGTTAAACATATGTATTGTAAATTGTGCAAAAAAAAAACTCGAATTTTCCATAAAATACATACATATATTACAATTTGTAGCATACGAGTTTCTGAAATTCTGTTATTTTCGACGTTAAGCATATTTTTACAAATTGCGTTTTTCGGTAAAATATTCTCTATACATATTTTTTCATCGATTAATATAGTACTACCACCATTTATTTTGTCACTGAGCTCTCACTAAATAAAAATACGTTAAATTTCTTTAAAAATAATTTATTTGTATTTTTCTTATGTCAATATTATTTTATTTTAAATTTAATTCAATAGTCATTTAAAAACTCAAACAAAATTAAACAAAATGAATTTAGTGTGAGATTAAGAACTACTGCCATCTAATAATCAAGGTCAATACATTTGTTATCATTATCATCAAATTAATTTGTCTTAATTCATTCAAAGTTAGGCTCTGCATCAGAGGGCTCTGCATCATAGTACATTGCTTTGATAATGGGTATTGTGAATAAAACGAAGGAAATCTTCCAAAGCTTTTAGTAATAGTAAAAGCATTTGCTTGAAGTAAAAGCTAGTACCAAAAGCATTTGTTATATTTCAAGTGAATAAAATTTTGCTTTTACTTTGGAGTATATACTCTATATTTTAAAATAAATGCTTTAATTTCGAAAAAAAAAATTGAGGAAGTGTTCGAAATGTTTTGATTTTATATTTGGAATATGTGTGCAGTCTATAGCGCCAATTACACTTGGAAAACCAAACTTTTCTGACCATTGTTGTTTTGCGAGGAACCAGACTCAGTGGCGGAGATTACTACCGCATTTTGTTTATCAATTAATTTTTCCATTACAAATTTGATGAATTTACAAACAGTTAAACGATGAACACCTATGTCTTCTGCGACTGCTATCGGGAAACCAGGTTCACTTAGAAATCGGAAGAATATTTCCATCTTCTCCTTGGGGGCCAATGCACCACCTCGAGTTTCTTGGTTTTCGGGTAAAAAAATGCTGCTAATCTAATATAGGTTTTTCACTTCTAATTCAAGTTTTTTCATTTCAAATTCTATTTTTTCATTTCAAATTCAATTTTTTTCATTTCAAATTCATTTTTTTTCATTTCAAATTCAATATTTGAAAATAAACTGATATTTATTTTAAAAATTTTTAAACTGAAGAAACTAAGTATTTTTAAACAACATAAAATTTGAAAATTGCATTTTATTTTTAAAACAAAACAAACTATAAATAACTATATTAAAGATATAACAATTAATGTCGTGGTTGTCCAACTGCTGCCAAAGGCAATTTCATTGACATATTCACATAATAATTGTTACAATCTGCCGCGGTAACTGTTGCCAGGGATGTTTGGATTACAGTTTAAATTGATATTATTTTGTAGATCTGCCAGCAAATTTCTCGCTGACAATTTGATCTTTGAAAAAACCTTTTCAATTGGATTTAACATCGGCGATTATGAAGAAGGAAATACAAGAGTGTGAGTTGTTTCAATAATTTTTTCACGTACTTCATGGGTTTTGTGGATAGTACAATTATCTAAAACCAGCCATGCCCCTGTGATGTTACCAGCAGCCAGTATAACAACAAGGAATGTTATAAAAATATTTGAATTCACAGATGTGTTTGCTATTACTCCGCTA
Organism: Empis livida; assembly: GCA_963932195.1. NCBI lineage: Eukaryota > Metazoa > Arthropoda > Insecta > Diptera > Empididae > Empis > Empis livida. The sequence continues at coordinate 26,957,140 of OZ010648.1, forward strand.
TATATAATACCATTTAAATTCATAGCCGCTATTCATAGCCGCTATGTTTGCTATTACTCCGCTATATATAATACCATTTAAATTCATAGCCGCTATGAGGGAAACATTTCGTCCTCTGACAGTTGGTACTATTATATGAGCAGCAGTATTTACTTTTGATCTTGCCCTGGTTCTGCAGTTAAAAACAGCTTCATCTAGAAACACTATTTTATCTCGTGTCTGTGGAGCATTTTGTGAAAAATTAAGTGCCTATACCTTACGTAGTTCAATGGTGTTTATACTATTCATGCGGTCCAAATTGATTGTAGCATTTTTTAATGTTATTCTTAAGGTTTTCAATGCATTAAAAATACTAGTAGCTGCAGCGCACAGACTGACGTTTTCGCTTTCTAATATCTTCATTTTTATTTGTTTTAATGTAACACATGCATTTTCTTCTATTAATTTTTCAATTTTATATAATATTACATCAGTAAATTTAATGTTTCTTCTACCACTACGACTTCTTTTAACAATTTTCATGGCATCTTTTTTGTACCTATTTATTATAGACATGGCGGTATTTTTATTAATTCCAGCTAATTGACTTGCCTCGATAATGGTTTTGCCTTCTTCATAGCATTTATTAATATCTGCTTTTTGTCTATGCAAGTTTTACAGTATGGTTTTCTATGATATCCGCTAGCACGAACAATTAAGTGAGATGATGTTCCTGCGTTGCTATCATCAGATGATTCTACTGGTGGGCGAATTCGCTGATAATTACGTCCATTGGGACGAATAACAGGACTTGAATCTCTGGATGAACTGTTATCAATTTCATTGTTTAATTCCGTATTCATATTTTACGGTTGTATATTAATTTAATAATATTGGATAATTACACAAAATTTTTTAAACAAAAGAATAAAGATAAGATTTTAAAGTTAAAGCCTACTGCAATTGCTTTAACTTTAACATTTTATCTTTATTCTTTTGTTTGAATATATTTAGTTTCTTCAGTTTAAAAAATTTGAAAATAAATATCAATTTATTTTCAAATATTGAATTTGAAATGAAAAAAATTGAATTTGAAATGAAAAAAATTGAATTTGAAATTAATAAACTTGAATTTGAAATGAAAAAACTTGAATTAGAAGTGAAAAATCTAAAACATTGATTTCCGTGAACCGAAACAACGATTTATTATAATCATTGACACAGTTTTTCCTTGGTCCTTAATATTGACGTTCTTATTCTCAAGTATTGGGCCATATTAAGGTATTCTCTTTTCTTTTAACTTTTTTTTAAAAATTAGATTAAAAAAATAATGTTTGCGTTCTGAATTTTCATTGAAAGCAGAAAACAATATTTCAAAGTAAATTCTACACAAAAAAAGTGATTGCTTTCTTTTATTCAACTAAATTGTACCATTTGCTATAATTTCGAAAAACAAATAGCAAATGCTAAATCGAAAAGTCAATCATTAAAGTAGAAGCAAAAGGTTTTTCACACAAAGAGTAATAATTACTTCAAAAAGTTTAGTAAAAGCATAAGCTTCGTTTTATTCACACTACCTAATGTTGATTATTTTCTTGGATATTCCACTATTGCTCCATAATGCACATTTTTTAATGTTATCAAACGCCTTCATGAAGTCTATACACATAAGGTATATAAGTGTGTGCGATTCCAAAGATTGCTCAACTATTGTGCGTAGAGGGTTGGCTTGATCTAGTTGATGTCAGTATGGCTGTTGATTTCGTTTGCATTCCAAGGTACGCTGCGGTCATATGAGGTAATATTGATTTCCTCGAAATGTTCCCTTCATTTTTGTGTTTAAGCATCTATGTTCGCTAGTAATACGCCGTTACGATATCTGACTGTCTGAGTACTGTGACATTTGCGATTTGTGAGACTTCTTATACTCGGGTATAACTCATTCATGTTGTTTTGTCCCGGCGCTGTTTCAGCAACTATGGTTAGTCTCTCCAGGAATTATTTGTTGTCTCTCTTACCGATATCCCAGATGAATAAATTCGTTATCCCAGATGAATTAACCCTTGCCGGCCTACTGCTTTCGCAGTGAAACCACCGTTCCCATAACAATTTTAGACTGGTTCAGTGATTGTTCTGACAAAACAATTAAATATACGATATACCTAAATTCAGTTTTTTTAATTTGAGCTGCAAAGGGTTCAATATATGATTGCTAAAATAAATATTTTCCAGAGCTTTCTAAATTTCGCTTACACATTGGTTTCACAATTTATTTATTATATAATTTAAGAACATTAAATATTTCCAATAATTTTGAATATTAAACTTTTGTAATATCGTATCCTGCGATGATTCATAAACACGATTGTTATGCCTACACAATTCTGCTATGTTAGAAAAAATTCTGTCGTCGTATACCATAAAAGTAATTAATAATTAAGTTTTGAATTTTTTTTGACGATATCCTTAATAATTTTATCAGTTCATCGTTGAGGATATGTTGTTTTTTTTAATATTTTGTTATAAACAATTAAGATTTCTTTAAATATTTTTTTTCAGATTAAATCTTCATGTCTTTGTTTTTGACGCATTAATTAATTACCCTCAACAAATATATATATATATATATATATATATATATATATATATATATATATATATATATATATATATATATATATATATATATATATATATATATATATATATATATATATATATATATATATATATATATATATATTTTTTTTTTTTTTTTTTTCTTTTATCCCTGAAGCGTGCAATAAAATAAATTATCCTGTTTATTCTCTAAAGCACTTAAAGTCATTTCGTTTCCCAAAAAAATATTTCTTTTTTCAAGCTCTAAAGTATTTTTTCATCCTTTTTTTCATCCTAATGTTTGGTTTACATAGGTAAAAAATATTTAGTTTTTTTCATTTAATCGAAAAAATCTGATCAAAACATTAACTTTCACATAAAAATAAAAATGTAGGATAAAAAAAGAAAAAAAAATTAAAAATGAAAGGAAAGTATGAACAAAATAATAATTAACAGTCTGTAAAATTGGTTATGTTAACAAAATATAAAAGAAAGAAACATATTTGTTCCAATTTACGTAATTCAGTCTATAAGTTAAAAAATTTATAACAACGAAAGAATTTTTTTTTTTATGTGATAGCAATTAATAAAATTTATTTTTCTTTAACTTATTCTGGAGGTAATCGAAATCATATTCATTCTATTTAATTTATATTAAGGAAATTTCTAAATGTTTTAGATTATATTAAAATAAATGTTGATTATATTGTAGGATGTTAAGTAATGGTACCAGCATTATTCTAAATCGGGAAAAGACAAAAAAAAACGACGAAAAATAATAATAAAAACCGACATATATTCAGAATAATTTTTTTTATGTTTATGTAATATGTGCTATTGATAAAGATCTGAAAAATGTAGCTATAATTTATGATCAAAGTTAGAGTTGCCATAAGTTCCCATTTAACATTTTTTTTTTGGGGAAATGCAAGAGAGCACTGTGGTCTAGAGATCTATTGTGCGATTACTGCCCCTTTATCCTTAGCCCATATTAAGAGAGCGATAGAACCTTAATATGGATTCGGGAGCTACATTGGCGAGTTCATCTGTGGTCAGAATTCCCTTTCCTAGATGATTGAGTCTTCTTCTTGCAGCTGCTTCACAGTAGCAGAAGGTGTTCCGTTGTTTCTCTGTCACTATGACAGAGGCGACAACTGTCCTCTTCAGCCAGTCCCATTTTCTTGAAGTGATAGAGTACTGGGCTATGCCCATTCATGAGACCTATTAAGGTACGAATGTCCTTTTTGCTGAGGTTTAATAGTTTATCCACCTTAATCCTGTTTGGTATGATAAATTTTTTGTATATCGTGAGTTTAGGAAGTTTGTCTGTTGAGTACTAATTTAGAGTGTCCTCTTGATTTGCCGCAGAATGGTTCTGGCCCAATTAGTTTTGTTTTTGAACCATTTTTGACAAGGCGATCTGCTTCTTCATTCCCATCGACTCCTATGTGCCCTGGCACCCACATTAAGGTAACATAGTTGCTCTTTGTCAGAGTGATGAGTTTTTCGAGGCATTCGCAGACCAGTATTAACTCCTGCTTGTGGGAGATTAGAGCTTTAAGAACATCTTGGCTGTCTGAAAGAATGTAAATTGTTTTATTGCGTTGCGCTTTCCTACGATTTTCTTGGGAACACAGATCTACCGCTTGATCCCATTTCACATTTACTGTATTCAATTATAAATTTAAATTAATTGTGGCAACCGAAGGAATTAGTAGCATTATTTTCAGAATTGCGAAACGTGGTGTTTCTTAATTCAACCATTGTCTTTTATTATTTATTTATAATTTTATTTTATTTTGACGATTAGACTTTCATTTCTATTGTACCTAATTGTAGATCATGTCCGACTTTAGATCTGGCTTAAATTATTGCTGTACTGCCAGCAATTAGCTACTGCCGTCGTAGTCTAAGTAGTTGTTTTCAGAATTGAAATTCAGTAGCTGTATATGATTTCTATTTATTATGTAAATTTTCCTTGACGACGAAAGTGCAATGAGATAAGCATAATGTTAAAAGATATTTAAATTTTTGGTGTAAGTCTTCTTATGTTCCTTAAAATCTTCTATATTAATAAGAAATATAATCAATCCTCATATGCTGATCCAAAGAAATCATCATTGATGAGTATGAAATTGTGGGGCTGATGAAGCGGATTAGGTACTCAATTATTAATTGTATAACAGTACACCCAACTCTTTTTTTACAACGGTCTTTTTTTACACGATTTTGAAATAACACGATCCACAAAAAAGAACATAACTTCTTTTTTTATACGAAATATTTGGTTTAACACGAATTCCAAAAAAAAAAAAAATTCTTATTAATTTTTTTTATGTACTATTTGGGTAATACCCAAATTTTATTATATGATGTATAATCAAGAAACGGAAGTCGCATTTTCTATTTTTCTATTTAAATTTTATTGTTGTGTTCAGTTCGTGGAAAAATTATGTTTTAAAATTTTTTTTTTACTTATGGACTAAAATTACTATTATTATCTATTTTTAATAAAAATATGTATGAATTATATTTTCTAAAATTTATATAATATGTTTTAAATATTTTTTTTGCACGGTATTTTAGAACAACTTATGGTTAATTTTTCTATTTTACACGGTTTTTTTCAATTGTTGAACACGTCCTCAATTTTAGTATGGTTAGCATGTCTTTTATTACACGATTTTTTTTTACACGATTTTAGTTCGAACGTATTACCATGTAAAAAAACAGTTGGGTGTATTTTTCGAAAAGGTCTTCGAAAGTGCGGTAGAAATTAAATTCGCTGCACGGAGATACCAAATATGTGGGGATTGCTTTCAGTTTTAAGGGTTTTCATTTTTTTGCTACAAATTCTGATGTTTTATATTGAATCGCATTAAATTTCCATATTTTCCACATTTCTCGGGCAATTTTGAATATTTTTCGAAAATGTCTTCGGAAATTCGCTAGAAAATAAATTCCCTGCACGGAGATACAAAATATGTGGGGATTGCTTTCAGTTTTAAGGGTTTTCATTTTTTTGCTACAAATTCTGATGTTTTGTATTGATTCGCATTAAATTTCTATATTTTCCCGATTTCTCAGGCAATTTTGAATATTTTTAGAAAAGGTCTTCGGAAATTCGCTAGAAATTAAATTCCCTACACGGCGATACCAAATATGTTGGGATTGCTTTCAGTTTTAAGGGTTTTCATTTTTTTGCTACAAATTCTGATGTTTTGTATTGAAACGCATTTAATTTCCATATTTTCCCGATTTCTCGGGCAATTTTGAATATTTTTAGAAAAGGTCTTCGAAAGTGCGGTAGAAATGAAATTCCCTGCACGGAGATACGAAATATGTGGGGATTGCTTTCAGTTTTAAGGGTTTTCATTTTTTTGCTACAAATTCTGATGTTTTGTATTGAATCGCATTAAATTTTCATATTTTCCCGATTTCTCGGGCAATTTTAAATATTTTTAGAAAAGGTCTTCGGAAATTCGCTAGAAATTAAATTCCATTTACGGAGATACCAAATATGTGGGGATTGCTTTCAGTTTTAAGGATTTTAATTTTTTTGCTACAAATTCTGATGTTTTGTATTGTTTCTCATTAAATTTCCATATTTTCCCGATTTCACGGGAAATTTTGAATATTTTTAGAAAAGGTCTTTGGAAATTCGCTAGAAATTAAATTCCCTACACGGCGATACCAAATATGTGGGGATTGCTTTTAGTTTTAAGGGTTTTCATTTTTTTGCTACAAATTCTGATGTTTTGTATTGAATCGCATTAAATTTCCATATTTTCCCGATTTCTCGGGCAATTTTGAAAATTTAAAAAAAGGTCTTCGAAAGTGCGGTAGAAATTAAATTCCCTGCACGGAGATACCAAATATGTGGGGATTGCTTTCAGTTTTAAGGGTTTTCAATTTTTTGCTACAAATTCTGATGTTTTGTATTGAATCGCATTTAATTTCCATTTTTTCCCGATTTCTCGGGCAATTTTGAATATTTTTAGAAAAGGTCTTCGGAAATTCGCTAGAAATTAAATTCCCTGCACGGAGATACCAAATATGTGGGGATTGCTTTCAGTTTTAAGGGTTTTCATTTTTTTGCTACAAATTCTGATGTTTTGTATTGAATCGCATTTAATTTCCATATTTTCCCGATTTCTCGGGCAATTTTGAATATTTTTAGAAAAGGTCTTCGAAAGTGCGGTAGAAATTAAATTCCCTGCACGGAGATACCAAATATGTGGGGATTGCTTTCAGTTTTAAGGGTTTTCATTTTTTTGCTACAAATTCTGATGTTTTGTATTGAATCGCATTAAATTTCCATATTTTCCCGATTTCTCGGGCAATTTTGAATATTTTTAGAAAAGGTCTTCGGAAATTCGCTAGAAATTAAATTCCCTACACGGAGATACCAAATATGTGGGGATTGCTTTCAGTTTTAAGGGTTTCATTTTTTTGCTACAAATTCAGATGTTTGGTATTGAATCGCATTAAATTTCCATATTTTCCCGATTTCTCGGGCAATTTTGAATATTTTTAGAAAAGGTCTTCGGAAATTCGCTAAAATTAAATTCCCTGCACGGAGATACCAAATATGTGGGGATTGCTTTCAGTTTTAAGGGTTTCATTTTTTTGCTACAAATTCAGATGTTTTGTATTGAATCGCATTTAATTTCCATATTTTCCCGATTTCTCGGGCAATTTTGAATATTTTTCGAAAAGGTCATCGGAAATTCGCTGGAAATTAAATTCCCTACACGGCGATACCAAATATGTGGGGATTGCTTTCAGTTTTAAGGGTTTTCATTTTTTTGCTACAAATTCTGATGTTTTGTATTGGATCGCATTAAATTTCCATATTTTCCCGATTTCTCAGGCAATTTTGAATATTTTAAGAAAAGGTCTTCGAAAGTGCGGTAGAAATTAAATTCCCTACACGGCGATACCAAATATGTGGGGATTGCTTTCAGTTTTAAGGGTTTTCATTTTTTTGCTACAAATTCTGATGTTTGGTATTGAATCGCATTAAATTTCCATATTTTCCCGATTTCTCGGGCAATTTTGAATATTTTTAGAAAAGGTCTTCGGAAATTCGCTAGAAATTAAATTCCCTGCACGGAGATACCAAATATGTGGGGATTGCTTTCAGTTTTAAGGGTTTCATTTTTTTGCTACAAATTCAGATGTTTGGAATTGAATCTCATAAAATTTCCATATTTTCCCGATTTCTCGGGCAATTTTGAATATTTTAAGAAAAGGTCTTCGAAAGTGCGGTAGAAATTAAATTCCCTGCACGGAGATACCAAATATGTGGGGATTGCTTTCAGTTTTAAGGGTTTTCATTTTTTTGCTACAAATTCTGATGTTTTGTATTGAATCGCATTTCATTTCCATATTTTCCCGATTTCTCGGGCAATTTTGAATATTTTTAGAAAAGGTCTTCGGAAATTCGCTAGAAATTAAATTCCCTGCACGGAGATACCTAATATGTGGGGATTGCTTTCAGTTTTAAGGGTTTTCATTTTTTTGCTACAAATTCTGATGTTTTGTATTGAATCTCACTAAATTTCCATATTTTCCCGATTTCTCGAGCAATTTTGAATATTTTTCGAAAAGATCTTCGTATTGAATCTCATTAAATTTCCATATTTTCCCGATTTCTCGGGCAATTTTGAATATTTTTAGAAAAGGTCTTCTGAAATTCGCTAGAAATTAAATTCACTACACGGCGATACCAAATATGTGGGGATTGCTTTCAGTTTTAAGGGTTTTCATTTTTTTGCTACAAATTCTGATGTTTTGTATTGAATCGCATTTAATTTCCATATTTTCCCGATTTCTCGGGCAATTTTGAATATTTTTAGAAAAGGTCTTCGAAAGTGCGGTAGAAATTAAATTCCCTGCACGGAGATACCAAATATGTGGGGATTGCTTTCAGTTGTAAGGGTTTTCATTTTTTTTTGCTACAAATTCTGATGTTTGGTATTGAATCGCATTAAATTTCCATATTTTCCCGATTTCTCGGGCAATTTTGAATATTTTTAGAAAAGGTCATCGGAAATTCGCTGAAAATTAAATTCCCTACACGGCGATACCAAATATGTGGGGATTGCTTTCAGTTTTAAGGGTTTTCATTTTTTTGCTACAAATTCTGATGTTTGGTATTGAATCGCTTTAAATTTCCATATTTTCCCGATTTCTCGGGCAATTTTGAATATTTTTAGAAAAGGTCTTCGGAAATTCGCTAGAAATTAAATTCCCTGCACGGAGATACCAAATATGTGGGGATTGCTTTCAGTTTTAAGGGTTTCATTTTTTTGCTACAAATTCAGATGTTTGGTATTGAATCTCATAAAATTTCCATATTTTCCCGATTTCTCGGGCAATTTTGAATATTTTTAGAAAAGGTCTTCGAAAGTTCGGTAGAAATTAAATTCCCTGCACGGAGATACCAAATATGTGGGGATTGCTTTCAGTTTTAAGGGTTTTCATTTTTTTGCTACAAATTCTGATGTTTTGTATTGAATCGCATTAAATTTCCATATTTTCCCGATTTCTCGGGCAATTTTGAATATTTTTAGAAAAGGTCTTCGGAAATTCGCTAGAAATTAAATTCCCTGCACGGAGATACCAAATATGTGGGGATTGCTTTCAGTTTTAAGGGTTTTCATTTTTTTGCTACAAATTCTGATGTTTTGTATTGAATCTCACTAAATTTCCATATTTTCCCGATTTCTCGAGCAATTTTGAATATTTTTAGAAAAGATCTTCGTATTGAATCTCATTAAATTTCCATATTTTCCCGATTTCTCGGGCAATTTTGAATATTTTTAGAAAAGGTCTTCTGAAATTCGCTAGAAATTAGATTCACTACACGGCGATACCAAATATGTGGGGATTGCTTTCAGTTTTAAGGGTTTTCATTTTTTTGCTACAAATTCTGATGTTTTGTATTGAATCGCATTTAATTTCCATATTTTCCCGATTTCTCGGGCAATTTTGAATATTTTTCGAAAAGGTCATCGGAAATTCGCTGGAAATTAAATTCCCTACACGGCGATACCAAATATGTGGGGATTGCTTTCAGTTTTAAGGGTTTTCATTTTTTTGCTACAAATTCAGATGTTTTGTATTGAATCGCATTTAATTTCCATATTTTCCCGATTTCTCGGGCAATTTTGAATATTTTTCGAAAAGGTCATCGGAAATTCGCTGGAAATTAAATTCCCTACACGGCGATACCAAATATGTGGGGATTGCTTTCAGTTTTAAGGGTTTTCATTTTTTTGCTACAAATTCTGATGTTTTGTATTGAATCGCATTAAATTTCCATATTTTCCCGATTTCTCAGGCAATTTTGAATATTTTAAGAAAAGGTCTTCGAAAGTGCGGTAGAAATTAAATTCCCTACACGGCGATACCAAATATGTGGGGATTGCTTTCAGTTTTAAGGGTTTTCATTTTTTTGCTACAAATTCTGATGTTTGGTATTGAATCGCATTAAATTTCCATATTTTCCCGATTTCTCGGGCAATTTTGAATATTTTTAGAAAAGGTCTTCGGAAATTCGCTAGAAATTAAATTCCCTGCACGGAGATACCAAATATGTGGGGATTGCTTTCAGTTTTAAGGGTTTCATTTTTTTGCTACAAATTCAGATGTTTGGAATTGAATCTCATAAAATTTCCATATTTTCCCGATTTCTCGGGCAATTTTGAATATTTTATGAAAAGGTCTTCGAAAGTGCGGCAGAAATTAAATTCCCTGCACGGAGATACCAAATATGTGGGGATTGCTTTCAGTTTTAAGGGTTTTCATTTTTTTGCTACAAATTCTGATGTTTTGTATTGAATCGCATTAAATTTCCATATTTTCCCGATTTCTCAGGCAATTTTGAATATTTTAAGAAAAGGTCTTCGAAAGTGCGGTAGAAATTAAATTCCCTACACGGCGATACCAAATATGTGGGGATTGCTTTCAGTTTTAAGGGTTTTCATTTTTTTGCTACAAATTCTGATGTTTGGTATTGAATCGCATTTCATTTCCATATTTTCCCGATTTCTCGGGCAATTTTGAATATTTTTAGAAAAGGTCTTCGGAAATTCGCTAGAAATTAAATTCCCTGCACGGAGATACCTAATATGTGGGGATTGCTTTCAGTTTTAAGGGTTTTCATTTTTTTGCTACAAATTCTGATGTTTTGTATTGAATCTCACTAAATTTCCATATTTTCCCGATTTCTCGAGCAATTTTGAATATTTTTCGAAAAGATCTTCGTATTGAATCTCATTAAATTTCCATATTTTCCCGATTTCTCGGGCAATTTTGAATATTTTTAGAAAAGGTCTTCTGAAATTCGCTAGAAATTAAATTCACTACACGGCGATACCAAATATGTGGGGATTGCTTTCAGTTTTAAGGGTTTTCATTTTTTTGCTACAAATTCTGATGTTTTGTATTGAATCGCATTTAATTTCCATATTTTCCCGATTTCTCGGGCAATTTTGAATATTTTTAGAAAAGGTCTTCGAAAGTGCGGTAGAAATTAAATTCCCTGCACGGAGATACCAAATATGTGGGGATTGCTTTCAGTTGTAAGGGTTTTCATTTTTTTTTGCTACAAATTCTGATGTTTGGTATTGAATCGCATTAAATTTCCATATTTTCCCGATTTCTCGGGCAATTTTGAATATTTTTAGAAAAGGTCATCGGAAATTCGCTGAAAATTAAATTCCCTACACGGCGATACCAAATATGTGGGGATTGCTTTCAGTTTTAAGGGTTTTCATTTTTTTGCTACAAATTCTGATGTTTGGTATTGAATCGCTTTAAATTTCCATATTTTCCCGATTTCTCGGGCAATTTTGAATATTTTTAGAAAAGGTCTTCGGAAATTCGCTAGAAATTAAATTCCCTGCACGGAGATACCAAATATGTGGGGATTGCTTTCAGTTTTAAGGGTTTCATTTTTTTGCTACAAATTCAGATGTTTGGTATTGAATCTCATAAAATTTCCATATTTTCCCGATTTCTCGGGCAATTTTGAATATTTTTAGAAAAGGTCTTCGAAAGTTCGGTAGAAATTAAATTCCCTGCACGGAGATACCAAATATGTGGGGATTGCTTTCAGTTTTAAGGGTTTTCATTTTTTTGCTACAAATTCTGATGTTTTGTATTGAATCGCATTTAATTTCCATATTTTCCCGATTTCTCGGGCAATTTTGAATATTTTTAGAAAAGGTCTTCGGAAATTCGCTAGAAATTAAATTCCCTGCACGGAGATACCAAATATGTGGGGATTGCTTTCAGTTTTAAGGGTTTTCATTTTTTTGCTACAAATTCTGATGTTTTGTATTGAATCTCACTAAATTTCCATATTTTCCCGATTTCTCGAGCAATTTTGAATATTTTTAGAAAAGATCTTCGTATTGAATCTCATTAAATTTCCATATTTTCCCGATTTCTCGGGCAATTTTGAATATTTTTAGAAAAGGTCTTCTGAAATTCGCTAGAAATTAGATTCACTACACGGCGATACCAAATATGTGGGGATTGCTTTCAGTTTTAAGGGTTTTCATTTTTTTGCTACAAATTCTGATGTTTTGTATTGAATCGCATTTAATTTCCATATTTTCCCGATTTCTCGGGCAATTTTGAATATTTTTAGAAAAGGTCTTCGAAAGTGCGGTAGAAATTAAATTCCCTGCACGGAGATACCAAATATGTGGGGATTGCTTTCAGTTGTAAGGGTTTTCATTTTTTTTGCTACAAATTCTGATGTTTGGTATTGAATCGCATTAAATTTCCATATTTTCCCGATTTCTCGGGCAATTTTGAATATTTTTAGAAAAGGTCTTCGGAAATTCGCTAGAAATTAAATTCCCTGCACGGAGATACCAAATATGTGGGGATTGCTTTCAGTTTTAAGGGTTTCATTTTTTTGCTACAAATTCAGATGTTTGGTATTGAATCGCATTAAATTTCCATATTTTCCCGATTTCTCGGGCAATTTTGAATATTTTTAGAAAAAGTCTTCGGAAATTCGCTAAAATTAAATTCCCTGCACGGAGATACCAAATATGTGGGGATTGCTTTCAGTTTTAAGGGTTTCATTTTTTTGCTACAAATTCAGATGTTTTGTATTGAATCGCATTTAATTTCCATATTTTGCCGATTTCTCGGGCAATTTTGAATATTTTTCGAAAAGGTCATCGGAAATTCGCTGGAAATTAAATTCCCTACACGGCGATACCAAATATGTGGGGATTGCTTTCAGTTTTAAGGGTTTTCATTTTTTTGCTACAAATTCTGATGTTTTGTATTGAATCGCATTAAATTTCCATATTTTCCCGATTTCTCAGGCAATTTTGAATATTTTTCGAAAAGGTCTTCGAAAGTGCGGTAGAAATTAAATTCCCTACACGGCGATACCAAATATGTGGGGATTGCTTTTAGTTTTTAGGGTTCTCATTTTTTTGCTACAAATTCTGATGTTTTGTATTGAATCGCATTAAATTTCCATATTTTCCAGATTTATCGGGCAATTTTGAATATTTTTAGAAAAGGTCTTCGGAAATTCGCTAGAAATTAAATTCCCTACACGGAGATACCAAATATGTGGGGATTGCTTTTAGTTTTAAGGGTTTTCATTTTTTTGCTATAAATTCTGATGTTTTGTATTGAATCGCATTAAATTTCCATATTTTCCCGATTTCTCGGGCAATTTTGGATATTTTTAGAAAAGCTCTTCGGAAATTGGCTAGAAATTAAATTCCCTACAGGGAGATACCCAATATGTGGGGATTGCTTTCAGTTTTAAGGGTTTTCATTTTTTTGTTACAAATTCTGATGTTTTGTATTGAATCGCATTAAATTTCCATATTTTCCCGATTTCTCGGGCAATTTTGAATATTTTTAGAAAAGGTCTTCGGAAATTTGCTAGAAATTAATTTCCCTACACGGCGATACCAAATATATGGGGATTGCATTCAGTTGTAAGGGTTTTCATTTTTTTGCTACAAATTCTGATGTTTTGTATTGAATCGCATTAAATTTCCATATTTTCCAGATTTATCGGGTAATTTTGAATATTTTTAGAAAAGGTCTTCGGAAATTTGCTAGAAATTAAATTCCCTACACGGAGATACCAAATATGTGGGGATTGCTTTCAGTTTTAAGGGTTTTCATTTTTTTGCTACAAATTCTGATGTTTTGTATTGAATTGCATTAAATTTCCATATTTTCCCGATTTCTCGGGCAATTTTGAATATTTTTAGAAAAGGTCTTCTGTAGTTCGCTAGAAATTAAATTCCCTACACGGCGATACCAAATATGTGGGGATTGCTTTCAGTTTTAAGGATTTTCATTTTTTTGCTACAAATTCTGATGTTTTGTATTGAATCGCATTTAATTTCCATATTTTCCCGATTTCTCGGGCAATTTTGAATATTTTTAGAAAAGGTCTTCGGAAATTCGCTAGAAATTAAATTCCCTGCACGGAGATACCTAATATGTGGGGATTGCTTTCAGTTTTAAGGGTTTTCATTTTTTTGCTACAAATTCTGATGTTTTGTATTGAATCTCACTAAATTTCCATATTTTCCCGATTTCTCGAGCAATTTTGAATATTTTTCGAAAAGATCTTCGTATTGAATCTTATTAAATTTCCATATTTTCCCGATTTCTCGGGCAATTTTGAATATTTTTAGAAAAGGTGTTCTGAAATTCGCTAGAAATTAAATTCACTACACGGCGATACCAAATATGTGGGGATTGCTTTCAGTTTTAAGGGTTTTCATTTTTTTGCTACAAATTCTGATGTTTGGTATTGAATCGCATTAAATTTCCATATTTTCCCGATTTCTCGGGCAATTTTGAATATTTTTAGAAAAGGTCTTCGGAAATTCGCTAGAAATTATATTCCCTGCACGGAGATACCAAATATGTGGGGATTGCTTTCAGTTTTAAGGGTTTCATTTTATTGCTACAAATTCAGATGTTTGGTATTGAATCACATTAAATTTCCATATTTTCCCGATTTCTCGGGCAATTTTGAATATTTTTAGAAAAGGTCTTCTGTAGTTCGCTAGAAATTAAATTCCCTACACGGCGATACCAAATATGTGGGGATTGCTTTCAGTTTTAAGGATTTTCATTTTTTTGCTACAAATTCTGATGTTTTGTATTGAATCGCATTTAATTTCCATATTTTCCCGATTTCTCGGGCAATTTTGAATATTTTTAGAAAAGGTCTTCGGAAATTCGCTAGAAATTAAATTCCCTGCACGGAGATACCTAATATGTGGGGATTGCTTTCAGTTTTAAGGGTTTTCATTTTTTTGCTACAAATTCTGATGTTTTGTATTGAATCTCACTAAATTTCCATATTTTCCCGATTTCTCGAGCAATTTTGAATATTTTTCGAAAAGATCTTCGTATTGAATCGCATTTAATTTCCATATTTTCCCGATTTCTCGGGCAATTTTGAATATTTTTAGAAAAGGTCTTCGAAAGTGCGGTAGAAATTAAATTCCCTGCACGGAGATACCAAATATGTGGGGATTGCTTTCAGTTGTAAGGGTTTTCATTTTTTTTTGCTACAAATTCTGATGTTTGGTATTGAATCGCATTACATTTCCATATTTTCCCGATTTCTCGTGCAATTTTGAATATTTTTAGAAAAGGTCTTCGGAAATTCGCTAGAAATTATATTCCCTGCACGGAGATACCAAATATGTGGGGATTGCTTTCAGTTTTAAGGGTTTCATTTTATTGCTACAAATTCAGATGTTTGGTATTGAATCGCATTAAATTTCCATATTTTCCCGATTTCTCGGGCAATTTTGAATATTTTTAGAAAAGGTCTTCGGAAATTCGCTAAAATTAAATTCCCTGCACGGAGATACCAAATAGGTGGGGATTGCTTTCAGTTTTAAGGGTTTCATTTTTTTGCTACAAATTCAGATGTTTTGTATTGAATCGCATTTAATTTCCATATTTTGCCGATTTCTCGGGCAATTTTGAATATTTTTCGAAAAGGTCATCGGAAATTCGCTGAAAATTAAATTCCCTACACGGAGATACCAAATATGTGGGGATTGCTTTCAGTTTTAAGGGTTTCATTTTTTTGCTACAAATTCAGATGTTTGGTATTGAATCTCATAAAATTTCCATATTTTCCCGATTTCTCGGGCAATTTTGAATATTTTTAGAAAAGGTCTTCGAAAGTGCGGTAGAAATTAAATTCCCTGCACGGAGATACCAAATATGTGGGGATTGCTTTCAGTTTTAAGGGTTTTCATTTTTTTGCTACAAATTCTGATGTTTTGTATTGAATCGCATTTAATTTCCATATTTTCCCGATTTCTCGGGCAATTTTGAATTTTTTAGAAAAGGTCTTCGGAAATTCGCTAGAAATTAAATTCCCTGCACGGAGATACCAAATATGTGGGGATTGCTTTCAGTTTTAAGGGTTTTCATTTTTTTGCTACAAATTCTGATGTTTTGTATTGAATCTCACTAAATTTCCATATTTTCCCGATTTCTCGAGCAATTTTGAATATTTTTAGAAAAGATCTTCGTATTGAATCTCATTAAATTTCCATATTTTCCCGATTTCTCGGGCAATTTTGAATATTTTTAGAAAAGGTCTTCTGAAATTCGCTAGAAATTAGATTCACTACACGGCGATACCAAATATGTGGGGATTGCTTTCAGTTTTAAGGGTTTTCATTTTTTTGCTACAAATTCTGATGTTTTGTATTGAATCGCATTTAATTTCCATATTTTCCAGATTTCTCGGGCAATTTTGAATATTTTTAGAAAAGGTCTTCGAGAGTGCGGTAGAAATTAAATTCCCTGCACGGAGATACCAAATATGTGGGGATTGCTTTCAGTTGTAAGGGTTTTCATTTTTTTTGCTACAAATGCTGATGTTTGGTATTGAATCGCATTAAATTTCCATATTTTCCCGATTTCTCGGGAAATTTTGAATATTTTTAGAAAAGGTCTTCGGAAATTCGCTAGAAATTAAATTCCCTGCACGGAGATACCAAATATGTGGGGATTGCTTTCAGTTTTAAGGGTTTCATTTTTTTGCTACAAATTCAGATGTTTGGTATTGAATCGCATTAAATTTCCATATTTTCCCGATTTCTCGGGCAATTTTGAATATTTTTAGAAAAAGTCTTCGGAAATTCGCTAAAATTAAATTCCCTGCACGGAGATACCAAATATGTGGGGATTGCTTTCAGTTTTAAGGGTTTCATTTTTTTGCTACAAATTCAGATGTTTTGTATTGAATCGCATTTAATTTCCATATTTTGCCGATTTCTCGGGCAATTTTGAATATTTTTCGAAAAGGTCATCGGAAATTCGCTGGAAATTAAATTCCCTACACGGCGATACCAAATATGTGGGGATTGCTTTCAGTTTTAAGGGTTTTCATTTTTTTGCTACAAATTCTGATGTTTTGTATTGAATTGCATTAAATTTCCATATTTTCCCGATTTCTCGGGCAATTTTGAATATTTTTAGAAAAGGTCTTCTGTAGTTCGCTAGAAATTAAATTCCCTGCACGGAGATACCTAATATGTGGGGATTGCTTTCAGTTTTAAGGGTTTTCATTTTTTTGCTACAAATTCTGATGTTTTGTATTGAATCGCATTTAATTTCCATATTTTCCCGATTTCTCGGGCAATTTTGAATATTTTTAGAAAAGGTCTTCGGAAATTCGCTAGAAATTAAATTCCCTGCACGGAGATACCTAATATGTGGGGATTGCTTTCAGTTTTAAGGGTTTTCATTTTTTTGCTACAAATTCTGATGTTTTGTATTGAATCTCACTAAATTTCCATATTTTCCCGATTTCTCGAGCAATTTTGAATATTTTTCGAAAAGATCTTCGTATTGAATCTCATTAAATTTCCATATTTTCCCGATTTCTCGGGCAATTTTGAATATTTTTAGAAAAGGTCTTCTGAAATTCGCTAGAAATTAAATTCACTACACGGCGATACCAAATATGTGGGGATTGCTTTCAGTTTTAAGGGTTTTCATTTTTTTGCTACAAATTCTGATGTTTTGTATTGAATCGCATTTAATTTCCATATTTTCCCGATTTCTCGGGCAATTTTGAATATTTTTAGAAAAGGTCTTCGAAAGTGCGGTAGAAATTAAATTCCCTGCACGGAGATACCAAATATGTGGGGATTGCTTTCAGTTGTAAGGGTTTTCATTTTTTTTTGCTACAAATTCTGATGTTTGGTATTGAATCGCATTAAATTTCCATATTTTCCCGATTTCTCGGGCAATTTTGAATATTTTTAGAAAAGGTCTTCGGAAATTCGCTAGAAATTATATTCCCTGCACGGAGATACCAAATATGTGGGGATTGCTTTCAGTTTTAAGGGTTTCATTTTATTGCTACAAATTCAGATGTTTGGTATTGAATCGCATTAAATTTCCATATTTTCCCGATTTCTCGGGCAATTTTGAATATTTTTAGAAAAGGTCTTCGGAAATTCGCTAAAATTAAATTCCCTGCACGGAGATACCAAATAGGTGGGGATTGCTTTCAGTTTTAAGGGTTTCATTTTTTTGCTACAAATTCAGATGTTTTGTATTGAATCGCATTTAATTTCCATATTTGGAGATACCAAATATGTGGGGATTGCTTTCAGTTTTAAGGGTTTCATTTTTTTTGCTACAAATTCAGATGTTTGGTATTGAATCGCATTAAATTTCCATATTTTCCCGATTTCTCAGGCAATTTTGAATATTTTTAGAAAAGGTCTTCGAAAATGCGGTAGAAATTAAATTCCCTACACGGCAATACCAAATATGTGGGGATTGCTTTCAGTTTTAAGGGTTTTCATTTTTTTGCTACAAATTCTGATGTTTGGTATTGAATCGCTTTAAATTTCCATATTTTCCCGATTTCTCGGGCAATTTTGAATATTTTTAGAAAAGGTCTTCGGAAATTCGCTAGAAATTAAATTCCCTGCACGGAGATACCAAATATGTGGGGATTGCTTTCAGTTTTAAGGGTTTCATTTTTTTGCTACAAATTCAGATGTTTGGTATTGAATCTCATAAAATTTCCATATTTTCCCGATTTCTCGGGCAATTTTGAATATTTTTAGAAAAGGTCTTCGAAAGTGCGGTAGAAATTAAATTCCCTGCACGGAGATACCAAATATGTGGGGATTGCTTTCAGTTTTAAGGGTTTTCATTTTTTTGCTACAAATTCTGATGTTTTGTATTGAATCGCATTTAATTTCCATATTTTCCCGATTTCTCGGGCAATTTTGAATATTTTTAGAAAAGGTCTTCGGAAATTCGCTAGAAATTAAATTCCCTGCACGGAGATACCAAATATGTGGGGATTGCTTTCAGTTTTAAGGGTTTTCATTTTTTTGCTACAAATTCTGATGTTTTGTATTGAATCTCACTAAATTTCCATATTTTCCCGATTTCTCGAGCAATTTTGAATATTTTTAGAAAAGATCTTCGTATTGAATCTCATTAAATTTCCATATTTTCCCGATTTCTCGGGCAATTTTGAATATTTTTAGAAAAGGTCTTCTGAAATTCGCTAGAAATTAGATTCACTACACGGCGATACCAAATATGTGGGGATTGCTTTCAGTTTTAAGGGTTTTCATTTTTTTGCTACAAATTCTGATGTTTTGTATTGAATCGCATTTAATTTCCATATTTTCCCGATTTCTCGGGCAATTTTGAATATTTTTAGAAAAGGTCTTCGAAAGTGCGGTAGAAATTAAATTCCCTGCACGGAGATACCAAATATGTGGGGATTGCTTTCAGTTGTAAGGGTTTTCATTTTTTTTGCTACAAATTCTGATGTTTGGTATATTGAATTGCATTAAATTTCCATATTTTCCCGATTTCTCGGGCAATTTTGAATATTTTTAGAAAAGGTCTTCGGAAATTCGCTAGAAATTAAATTCCCTGCACGGAGATACCAAATATGTGGGGATTGCTTTCAGTTTTAAGGGTTTCATTTTTTTGCTACAAATTCAGATGTTTGGTATTGAATCGCATTAAATTTCCATATTTTCCCGATTTCTCGGGCAATTTTGAATATTTTTAGAAAAAGTCTTCGGAAATTCGCTAAAATTAAATTCCCTGCACGGAGATACCAAATATGTGGGGATTGCTTTCAGTTTTAAGGGTTTCATTTTTTTGCTACAAATTCAGATGTTTTGTATTGAATCGCATTTAATTTCCATATTTTGCCGATTTCTCGGGCAATTTTGAATATTTTTCGAAAAGGTCATCGGAAATTCGCTGGAAATTAAATTCCCTACACGGCGATACCAAATATGTGGGGATTGCTTTCAGTTTTAAGGGTTTTCATTTTTTTGCTACAAATTCTGATGTTTTGTATTGAATCGCATTAAATTTCCATATTTTCCCGATTTCTCAGCCAATTTTGAATATTTTTAGAAAAGGTCTTCGAAAGTGCGGTAGAAATTAAATTAGCTACACGGCGATACCAAATATGTGGGGATTGCTTTCAGTTTTAAGGGTTTTCATTTTTTTGCTACAAATTCTGATGTTTTGTATTGAATCGCATTAAATTTCCATATTTTCCAGATTTATCGGGCAATTTTGAATATTTTTAGAAAAGGTCTTCGGAAATTCGCTAGAAATTAAATTCCCTACACGGAGATACCAAATATGTGGGGATTGCTTTCAGTTTTAAGGGTTTTCATTTTTTTGCTACAAATTCTGATGTTTTGTATTGAATCGCATTAAATTTCCATATTTTCCCGATTTCTCGGGCAATTTTGGATATTTTTAGAAAAGCTCTTCGGAAATTGGCTAGAAATTAAATTCCCTACAGGGAGATACCAAATATGTGGGGATTGCTTTCAGTTTTAAGGGTTTTCATTTTTTTGTTACAAATTCTGATGTTTTGTATTGAATCGCATTAAATTTCCATATTTTCCCGATTTCTCGGGCAATTTTGAATATTTTTAGAAAAGGTCTGCGGAAATTTGCTAGAAATTAATTTCCCTACACGGCGATACCAAATATATGGGGATTGCTTTCAGTTTTAAGGGTTTTCATTTTTTTGCTACAAATTCTGATGTTTTGTATTGAATCGCATTAAATTTCCATATTTTCCAGATTTATCGGGTAATTTTGAATATTTTTAGAAAAGGTCTTCGGAAATTTGCTAGAAATTAAATTCCCTACACGGCGATACCAAATATGTGGGGATTGCTTTCAGTTTTAAGGGTTTTCATTTTTTTGCTACAAATTCTGATGTTTTGTATTGAATTGCATTAAATTTCCATATTTTCCCGATTTCTCGGGCAATTTTGAATATTTTTAGAAAAGGTCTTCTGTAGTTCGCTAGAAATTAAATTCCCTACACGGCGATACCAAATATGTGGGGATTGCTTTCAGTTTTAAGGATTTTAATTTTTTTGCTACAAATTCTGATGTTTTGTATTGAATCGCATTTAATTTCCATATTTTCCCGATTTCTCGGGCAATTTTGAATATTTTTAGAAAAGGTCTTCGAGAGTGCGGTAGAAATTAAATTCCCTGCACGGAGATACCAAATATGTGAGGATTGCTTTCAGTTTTAAGGGTTTTCATTTTTTTGCTACAAATTCTGATGTTTTGTATTGAATCTCATTAAATTTCCATATTTTCCCGATTTATCGGGCAATTTTTAATATTTTTAACCTTTTTAGAAAAGGAGATACCAAATATGTGGGGATTGCTTTCAGTTTTAAGGGTTTTCATTTTTTTGCTACAAATTCTGATGTTTTGTATTGAATCGCATTAAATTTCCATATTTTCCCGATTTCTCAGGCAATTTTGAATATTTTTAGAAAAGGTCTTCGATAGTGCGGTAGAAAGTAAATTTCCTGCAC
Organism: Empis livida; assembly: GCA_963932195.1. Taxonomy (NCBI): domain Eukaryota; kingdom Metazoa; phylum Arthropoda; class Insecta; order Diptera; family Empididae; genus Empis; species Empis livida. Next base: position 26,978,628 of record OZ010648.1, read on the forward strand.
GGAGATACCAAATATATGGGGATTGCTTTCAGTTTTAAGGGTTTTCATTTTTTTGCTACAAATTCTGATGTTTTGTATTGAATCTCATTAAATTTCCATATTTTCCCGATTTCTCGGGCAATTTTGAATATTTTGCGAAAAGGTCTTTGAATGTGCGGTAGAAATTAAATTCCCTGCACGGAGAGACGAAATATATGGGGATTGCTTTCAGTTTTAAGGGTTTTCATTTTTTGCTACAAATTCTGATGTTTTGTATTGAATCGCATTTAATTTCCATATTTTCCCGATTTCTCGGGCAATTTTGAATATTTTTCGAAAAGGTCATCGGAAATTCGCTGGAAATTAAATTCCCTACACGGCGATACCAAATATGTGGGGATTGCTTTCAGTTTTAAGGATTTTCATTTTTTTGCTACAAATTCAGATGTTTGGTATTGAATCGCATTAAATTTCCATATTTTCCCGATTTCTCAAGCAATTTTGAATATTTTTAGAAAAGGTCTTCGGAAATTCGCTAGAAATTAAATTCCCTGCACGGAGATACCAAATATGTGGGGATTGCTTTCAGTTTTAAGGGTTTCATTTTTTTGCTACAAATTCAGATGTTTGGTATTGAATCTCATAAAATTTCCATATTTTCCCGATTTCTCGGGCAATTTTGAATATTTTTAGAAAAGGACTTCGAAAGTGCGGTAGAAATTAAATTCCCTGCACGGAGATACCAAATATGTGGGTATTGCTTTCAGTTGTAAGGGTTTTCATTTTTTTTGCTACAAATTCTGATGTTTGGTATTGAATCGCATTAAATTTCCATATTTTCCCGATTTCTCGGGCAATTTTGAATATTTTTAGAAAAGGTCTTCGGAAATTCGCTAGAAATTAAATTCCCTGCACGGAGATAACAAATATGTGGGGATTGCTTTCAGTTGTAAGGGTTTTCATTTTTTTTGCTACAAATTCTGATGTTTGGTATTGAATCGCATTAAATTTCCATATTTTCCCGATTTCTCGGGCAATTTTGAATATTTTTAGAAAAGGTCTTCGGAAATTCGCTAGAAATTAAATTCCCTGCACGGAGATACCAAATATGTGGGGATTGCTTTCAGTTTTAAGGGTTTCATTTTTTTTGCTACAAATTCTGATGTTTGGTATTGAATCGCATTAAATTTCCATATTTTCCCGATTTCTCGGGCAATTTTGAATATTTTTAGAAAAGGTCTTCGGAAATTCGCTAGAAATTAAATTCCCTGCACGGAGATACCAAATATGTGGGGATTGCTTTCAGTTTTAAGGGTTTCATTTTTTTGCTACAAATTCAGATGTTTGGTATTGAATCTCATAAAATTTCCATATTTTCCCGATTTCTCGGGCAATTTTGAATATTTTTAGAAAAGGTCTTCGAAAGTGCGGTAGAAATTAAATTCCCTGCACGGAGATACCAAATATGTGGGGATTGCTTTCAGTTGTAAGGGTTTTCATTTTTTTTGCTACAAATTCTGATGTTTGGTATTGAATCGCATTAAATTTCCATATTTTCCCGATTTCTCGGGCAATTTTGAATATTTTTAGAAAAGGTCTTCGGAAATTCGCTAGAAATTAAATTCCCTGCACGGAGATACCAAATATGTGAGGATTGCTTTCAGTTTTAAGGGTTTCATTTTTTTGCTACAAATTCAGATGTTTGGTATTGAATCGCATTAAATTTCCATATTTTCCCGATTTCTCGGGGAATTTTGAATATTTTTAGAAAAAGTCTTCGGAAATTCGCTAGAAATTAAATTCCCTGCACGGAGATACCAAATATGTGGGGATTGCTTTCAGTTTTAAGGGTTTCATTTTTTTGCTACAAATTCAGATGTTTGGTATTGAATCTCATAAAATTTCCATATTTTCCCGATTTCTCGGGCAATTTTGAATATTTTTAGAAAAGGTCTTCGAAAGTGCGGTAGAAATTAAATTCCCTGCACGGAGATACCAAATATGTGGGGATTGCTTTCAGTTGTAAGGGTTTTCATTTTTTTTGCTACAAATTCTGATGTTTGGTATTGAATCGCATTAAATTTCCATATTTTCCCGATTTCTCGGGCAATTTTGAATATTTTTAGAAAAGGTCTTCGGAAATTCGCTAGAAATTAAATTCCCTGCACGGAGATACCAAATATGTGGGGATTGCTTTCAGTTTTAAGGGTTTCATTTTTTTGCTACAAATTCAGATGTTTGGTATTGAATCGCATTAAATTTCCATATTTTCCCGATTTCTCGGGGAATTTTGAATATTTTTAGAAAAAGTCTTCGGAAATTCGCTAAAATTAAATTCCCTGCACGGAGATACCAAATATGTGGGGATTGCTTTCAGTTTTAAGGGTTTCATTTTTTTGCTACAAATTCAGATGTTTTGTATTGAATCGCATTTAATTTCCATATTTTGCCGATTTCTCGGGCAATTTTGAATATTTTTCGAAAAGGTCATCGGAAATTCGCTGGAAATTAAATTCCCTACACGGCGATACCAAATATGTGGGGATTGCTTTTAGTTTTATAGGTTTTCATTTTTTTGCTACAAATTCTGATGTTTTGTATTGAATCGCATTAAATTTCCATATTTTCCCGATTTCTCAGGGAATTTTGAATATTTTTAGAAAAGGTCTTCGAAAGTGCGGTAGAAATTAAATTCCCTACACGGCGATACCAAATATGTGGGGATTGCTTTCAGTTTTAAGGGTTTTCATTTTTTTGCTACAAATTCTGATGTTTTGTATTGAATCGCATTAAATTTCCATATTTTCCAGATTTATCGGGCAATTTTGAATATTTTTAGAAAAGGTCTTCGGAAATTCGCTAGAAATTAAATTCCCTACACGGAGATACCAAATATGTGGGGATTGCTTTCAGTTTTAAGGGTTTTCATTTTTTTGCTACAAATTCTGATGTTTTGTATTGAATCGCATTAAATTTCCATATTTTCCCGATTTCTCGGGCAATTTTGGATATTTTTAGAAAAGCTCTTCGGAAATTGGCTAGAAATTAAATTCCCTACAGGGAGATACCAAATATGTGGGGATTGCTTTCAGTTTTAGGGGTTTTCATTTTTTTGTTACAATTCTGATGTTTTGTATTGAATCGCATTAAATTTCCATATTTTCCCGATTTCTCGGGCAATTTTGAATATTTTTAGAAAAGGTCTTCGGAAATTTGCTAGAAATTAATTTCCCTACACGGCGATACCAAATATATGGGGATTGCATTCAGTTTTAAGTGTTTTCATTTTTTTGCTACAAATTCTGATGTTTTGTATTGAATCGCATTAAATTTCCATATTTTCCAGATTTATCGGGTAATTTTGAATATTTTTAGAAAAGGTCTTCGGAAATTTGCTAGAAATTAAATTCCCTACACGGAGATACCAAATATGTGGGGATTGCTTTCAGTTTTAAGGGTTTTCATTTTTTTGCTACAAATTCTGATGTTTTGTATTGAATTGCATTAAATTTCCATATTTTCCCGATTTCTCGGGCAATTTTGAATATTTTTAGAAAAGGTCTTCTGTAGTTCGCTAGAAATTAAATTCCCTACACGGCGATACCAAATATGTGGGGATTGCTTTCAGTTTTAAGGATTTTAATTTTTTTGCTACAAATTCTGATGTTTTGTATTGAATCGCATTTAATTTCCATATTTTCCCGATTTCTCGGGCAATTTTGAATATTTTTAGAAAAGGTCTTCGGAAATTCGCTAGAAATTAAATTCCCTGCACGGAGATACCTAATATGTGGGGATTGCTTTCAGTTTTAAGGGTTTTCATTTTTTTGCTACAAATGATGTTTTGTATTGAATCTCACTAAATTTCCATATTTTCCCGATTTCTCGAGCAATTTTGAATATTTTTCGAAAAGATCTTCGTATTGAATCTCATTAAATTTCCATATTTTCCCGATTTCTCGGGCAATTTTGAATATTTTTAGAAAAGGTCTTCTTAAATTCGCTAGAAATTAAATTCGCTACACGGCGATACCACATATGTGGGGATTGCTTTCAGTTTTAAGGGTTTTCATTTTTTTGCTACAAATTCTGATGTTTTGTATTGAATCGCATTTAATTTCCATATTTTCCCGATTTCTCGGGCAATTTTGAATATTTTTAGAAAAGGTCTTCGAAAGTGCGGTAGAAATTAAATTCCCTGCACGGAGATACCAAATATGTGGGGATTGCTTTCAGCTGTAAGGGTTTTCATTTTTTTTTGCTACAAATTCTGATGTTTGGTATTGATTCGCATTAAATTTCCATATTTTCCCGATTTCTCGGGCAATTTTGAATATTTTTAGAAAAGGTCTTCGGAAATTCGCTAGAAATTAAATTCCCTGCACGGAGATACCAAATATGTGGGGATTGCTTTTAGTTTTAAGGGTTTCATTTTTTTGCTACAAATTCAGATGTTTGGTATTGAATCGCATTAAATTTCCATATTTTCCCGATTTCTCGGGCAATTTTGAATATTTTTAGAAAAGGTCTTCGGAAATTCGCTAAAATTAAATTCCCTGCACGGAGATACCAAATAGGTGGGGATTGCTTTCAGTTTTAAGGGTTTCATTTTTTTGCTACAAATTCAGATGTTTTGTATTGAATCGCATTTAATTTCCATATTTTGCCGATTTCTCGGGCAATTTTGAATATTTTTCGAAAAGGTCATCGGAAATTCGCTGAAAATTAAATTCCCTACACGGAGATACCAAATATGTGGGGATTGCTTTCAGTTTTAAGGGTTTCATTTTTTTGCTACAAATTCAGATGTTTGGTATTGAATCGCATTAAATTTCCATATTTTCCCGATTTCTCAGGCAATTTTGAATATTTTTAGAAAAGGTCTTCGAAAGTGCGGTAGAAATTAAATTCCCTACACGGCGATACCAAATATGTGGGGATTGCTTTCAGTTTTAAGGGTTTTCATTTTTTTGCTACAAATTCTGATGTTTGGTATTGAATCGCTTTAAATTTCCATATTTTCCCGATTTCTCGGGCAATTTTGAATATTTTTAGAAAAGGTCTTCGGAAATTCGCTAGAAATTAAATTCCCTGCACGGAGATACCAAATATGTGGGGATTGCTTTCAGTTTTAAGGGTTTCATTTTTTTGCTACAAATTCAGATGTTTGGTATTGAATCTCATAAAATTTCCATATTTTCCCGATTTCTCGGGCAATTTTGAATATTTTTAGAAAAGGTCTTCGAAAGTGCGGTAGAAATTAAATTCCCTGCACGGAGATACCAAATATGTGGGGATTGCTTTCAGTTTTAAGGGTTTTCATTTTTTTGCTACAAATTCTGATGTTTTGTATTGAATCGCATTTAATTTCCATATTTTCCCGATTTCTCGGGCAATTTTGAATATTTTTAGAAAAGGTCTTCGGAAATTCGCTAGAAATTAAATTCCCTGCACGGAGATACCAAATATGTGGGGATTGCTTTCAGTTTTAAGGGTTTTCATTTTTTTGCTACAAATTCTGATGTTTTGTATTGAATCTCACTAAATTTCCATATTTTCCCGATTTCTCGAGCAATTTTGAATATTTTTAGAAAAGATCTTCGTATTGAATCTCATTAAATTTCCATATTTTCCCGATTTCTCGGGCAATTTTGAATATTTTTAGAAAACGTCTTCGGAAATTCGCTAAAATTAAATTCCCTGCACGGAGATACCAAATATGTGGGGATTGCTTTCAGTTTTAAGGGTTTCATTTTTTTGCTACAAATTCAGATGTTTTGTATTGAATCGCATTTAATTTCCATATTTTGCCGATTTCTCGGGCAATTTTGAATATTTTTCGAAAAGGTCATCGGAAATTCGCTGGAAATTAAATTCCCTACACGGCGATACCAAATATGTGGGGATTGCTTTCAGTTTTAAGGGTTTTCATTTTTTTGCTACAAATTCTGATGTTTTGTATTGAATCGCATTAAATTTCCATATTTTCCCGATTTCTCAGGCAATTTTGAATATTTTTAGAAAAGGTCTTCGAAAGTGCGGTAGAAATTAAATTCCCTACACGGCGATACCAAATATGTGGGGATTGCTTTCAGTTTTAAGGGTTTTAATTTTTTTGCTACAAATTCTGATGTTTTGTATTGAATCGCATTAAATTTCCATATTTTCCAGATTTATCGGGCAATTTTGAATATTTTTAGAAAAGGTCTTCGGAAATTCGCTAGAAATTAAATTCCCTACACGGAGATACCAAATATGTGGGGATTGCTTTCAGTTTTAAGGGTTTTCATTTTTTTGCTACAAATTCTGATGTTTTGTATTGAATCGCATTAAATTTCCATATTTTCCCGATTTCTCGGGCAATTTTGGATATTTTTAGAAAAGCTCTTCGGAAATTGGCTAGAATTTTAATTCCCTACAGGGAGATACCAAATATGTGGGGATTGCTTTCAGTTTTAAGGGTTTTCATTTTTTTGTTACAAATTCTGATGTTTTGTATTGAATCGCATTAAATTTCCATATTTTCCCGATTTCTCGGGCAATTTTGAATATTTTTAGAAAAGGTCTGCGGAAATTTGCTAGAAATTAATTTCCCTACACGGCGATACCAAATATATGGGGATTGCTTTCAGTTTTAAGGGTTTTCATTTTTTTGCTACAAATTCTGATGTTTTGTATTGAATCGCATTAAATTTCCATATTTTCCAGATTTATCGGGTAATTTTGAATATTTTTAGAAAAGGTCTTCGGAAATTTGCTAGAAATTAAATTCCCTACACGGAGATACCAAATATGTGGGGATTGCTTTCAGTTTTAAGGGTTTTCATTTTTTTGCTACAAATTCTGATGTTTTGTATTTAATTGCATTAAATTTCCATATTTTCCCGATTTCTCGGGCAATTTTGAATATTTTTAGAAAAGGTCTTCGAAAGTGCGGTAGAAATTAAATTCCCTGCACGGAGATACCAAATATGTGAGGATTGCTTTCAGTTTTAAGGGTTTTCATTTTTTTGCTACAAATTCTGATGTTTTGTATTGAATCTCATTAAATTTCCATATTTTCCCGATTTATCGGGCAATTTTTAATATTTTTAACCTTTTTAGAAAAGGAGATACCAAATATGTGGGGATTGCTTTCAGTTTTAAGGGTTTTCATTTTTTTGCTACAAATTCTGATGTTTTGTATTGAATCTCATTAAATTTCCATATTTTCCCGATTTCTCGGGCAATTTTGAATATTTTGCGAAAAGGTCTTTGAATGTGCGGTAGAAATTAAATTCCCTGCACGGAGAGACGAAATATATGGGGATTGCTTTCAGTTTTAAGGGTTTTCATTTTTTTGCTACAAATTCTGATGTTTTGTATTGAATCGCATTTAATTTCCATATTTTCCCGATTTCTCGGGCAATTTTGAATATTTTTAGAAAAGGTCTTCGAAAGTGCGGTAGAAATTAAATTCCCTGCACGGAGATACCAAATATGTGGGGATTGCTTTCAGTTTTAAGGGTTTTCATTTTTTTGCTACAAATTCTGATGTTTTGTATTGAATCGCATTAAATTTCCATATTTTCCCGATTTCTCGGGCAATTTTGAATATTTTTAGAAATGGTCATCGGAAATTCGCTGGAAATTAAATTCCCTACACGGCGATACCAAATATGTGGGGATTGCTTTCAGTTTTAAGGGTTTTCATTTTTTTGCTACAAATTCTGATGTTTTGTATTGAATCGCATTTAATTTCCATATTTTCCCGATTTCTCGGGCAATTTTGAATATTTTTAGAAAAGGTCTTCGAAAGTGCGGTACAAATTAAATTCCCTGCACGGAGATACCAAATATGTGGGTATTGCTTTCAGTTGTAAGGGTTTTCATTTTTTTTGCTACAAATTCTGATGTTTGGTATTGAATCGCATTAAATTTCCATATTTTCCCGATTTCTCGGGCAATTTTGAATATTTTTAGAAAAGGTCTTCGAAAGTGCGGTAGAAATTAAATTCCCTGCACGGAGATACCAAATATGTGGGGATTGCTTTCAGTTTTAAGGGTTTTCATTTTTTTGCTACAAATTCTGATGTTTTGTATTGAATCGCATTAAATTTCCATATTTTCCCGATTTCTCAGGCAATTTTGAATATTTTAAGAAAAGGTCTTCGGAAATTCGCTAGAAATTAAATTCCCTGCACGGAGATACCAAATATGTGGGGATTGCTTTCAGTTTTAAGGGTTTCATTTTATTGCTACAAATTCAGATGTTTGGAATTGAATCTCATAAAATTTCCATATTTTCCCGATTTCTCGGGCAATTTTGAATATTTTTAGAAAAGGTCTTCGAAAGTGCGGTAGAAATTAAATTCCCTGCACGGAGATACCAAATATGTGGGGATTGCTTTCAGTTTTAAGGGTTTTCATTTTTTTGCTACAAATTCTGATGTTTTGTATTGAATCGCATTTAATTTCCATATTTTCCCGATTTCTCGGGCAATTTTGAATATTTTTAGAAAAGGTCTTCGGAAATTCGCTAGAAATTAAATTCCCTGCACGGAGATACCTAATATGTGGAGATTGCTTTCAGTTTTAAGGGTTTTCATTTTTTTGCTACAAATTCTGATGTTTTGTATTGAATCTCACTAAATTTCCATATTTTCCCGATTTCTCGAGCAATTTTGAATATTTTTCGAAAAGATCTTCGTATTGAATCTCATTAAATTTCCATATTTTCCCGATTTCTCGGGCAATTTTGAATATTTTTAGAAAAGGTCTTCTGAAATTCGCTAGAAATTAAATTCACTACACGGCGATACCAAATATGTGGGGATTGCTTTCAGTTTTAAGGGTTTTCATTTTTTTGCTACAAATTCTGATGTTTTGTATTGAATCGCATTTAATTTCCATATTTTCCCGATTTCTCGGGCAATTTTGAATATTTTTAGAAAAGGTCTTCGAAAGTGCGGTACAAATTAAATTCCCTGCACGGAGATACCAAATATGTGGGTATTGCTTTCAGTTGTAAGGGTTTTCATTTTTTTTGCTACAAATTCTGATGTTTGGTATTGAATCGCATTAAATTTCCATATTTTCCCGATTTCTCGGGCAATTTTGAATATTTTTAGAAAAGGTCTTCGGAAATTCGCTAGAAATTAAATTCCCTGCACGGAGATACCAAATATGTGGGGATTGCTTTCAGTTTTAAGGGTTTCATTTTTTTGCTACAAATTCAGATGTTTGGTATTGAATCGCATTAAATTTCCATATTTTCCCGATTTCTCGGGCAATTTTGAATATTTTTAGAAAAGGTCTTCGGAAATTCGCTAAAATTAAATTCCCTGCACGGCGATACCAAATATCTGGGGATTGCTTTCAGTTTTAAGGGTTTCATTTTTTTGCTACAAATTCAGATGTTTTGTATTGAATCGCATTTAATTTCCATATTTTGCCAATTTCTCGGGCAATTTTGAATATTTTTCGAAAAGGTCATCGGAAATTCGCTGGAAATTAAATTCCCTACACGGCGATACCAAATATGTGGGGATTGCTTTCAGTTTTAAGGCTTTTCATTTTTTTGCTACAAATTCTGATGTTTTGTATTGAATCGCATTAAATTTCCATATTTTCCCGATTTCTCAGGCAATTTTGAATATTTTTAGAAAAGGTCTTCGAAAGTGCGGTAGAAATTATTCCCTACACGGCGATACCAAATATGTGGGGATTGCTTTTAGTTTTAAGGGTTTTCATTTTTTTGCTACAAATTCTGATGTTTGGTATTGAATCGCTTTAAATTTCCATATTTTCCCGATTTCTCGGGCAATTTTGAATATTTTTAGAAAAGGTCTTCGGAAATTCGCTAGAAATTAAATTCCCTGCACGGAGATACCAAATATGTGGGGATTGCTTTCAGTTTTAAGGGTTTCATTTTTTTGCTACAAATTCAGATGTTTGGTATTGAATCTCATAAAATTTCCATATTTTCCCGATTTCTCGGGCAATTTTGAATATTTTTAGAAAAGGTCTTCGAAAGTGCGGTAGAAATTAAATTCCCTGCACGGAGATACCAAATATGTGGGGATTGCTTTCAGGTTTAAGGGTTTTCATTTTTTTGCTACAAATTCTGATGTTTTGTATTGAATCGCATTTAATTTCCATATTTTCCCGATTTCTCGGGCAATTTTGAATATTTTTAGAAAAGGTCTTCGGAAATTCGCTAGAAATTAAATTCCCTGCACGGAGATACCAAATATGTGGGGATTGCTTTCAGTTTTAAGGGTTTTCATTTTTTTGCTACAAATTCTGATGTTTTGTATTGAATCTCATTAAATTTCCATATTTTCCCGATTTCTCGAGCAATTTTGAATATTTTTAGAAAAGATCTTCGTATTGAATCTCATTAAATTTCCATATTTTCCCGATTTCTCGGGCAATTTTGAATATTTTTAGAAAAGGTCTTCTGAAATTCGCTAGAAATTAGATTCACTACACGGCGATACCAAATATGTGGGGATTGCTTTCAGTTTTAAGGGTTTTCATTTTTTTGCTAAAAATTCTGATGTTTTGTATTGAATCGCATTTAATTTCCATATTTTCCCGATTTCTCGGGCAATTTTGAATATGTTTAGAAAAGGTCTTCGAAAGTGCGGTAGAAATTAAATTCCCTGCACGGAGATACCAAATATGTGGGGATTGCTTTCAGTTGTAAGGGTTTTCTTTTTTTTTGCTACAAATTCTTATGTTTGGTATTGAATCGCATTAAATTTCCATATTTTCCCGATTTCTCGGGCAATTTTGAATATTTTTAGAAAAGGTCTTCGGAAATTCGCTAGAAATTAAATTCCCTGCACGCAGATACCAAATATGTGGGGATTGCTTTCAGTTTTAAGGGTTTCATTTTTTTGCTACAAATTCAGATGTTTGGTATTGAATCGCATTAAATTTCCATATTTTCCCGATTTCTCGGGCAATTTTGAATATTTTTAGAAAAGGTCTTCGGAAATTCGCTAAAATTAAATTCCCTGCACGGAGATACCAAATATGTGGGGATTGCTTTCAGTTTTAAGGGTTTCATTTTTTTGCTACAAATTCAGATGTTTTGTATTGAATCGCATTTAATTTCCATATTTTGCCGATTTCTCGGGCAATTTTGAATATTTTTCGAAAAGGTCATCGGAAATTCGCTGGAAATTAAATTCCCTACACGGCGATACCAAATATGTGGGGATTGCTTTCAGTTTTAAGGGTTTTCATTTTTTTGCTACAAATTCTGATGTTTTGTATTAAATCGCATTAAATTTCCATATTTTCCCGATTTCTCAGGCAATTTTGAATATTTTTAGAAAAGGTCTTCGAAAGTGCGGTAGAAATTAAATTCCCTACACGGCGATACCAAATATGTGGGGATTGCTTTCAGTTTTAAGGGTTTTCATTTTTTTGCTACAAATTCTGATGTTTTGTATTGAATCGCATTAAATTTCCATATTTTCCAGATTTATCGGGCAATTTTGAATATTTTTAGAAAAGGTCTTCGGAAATTCGCTAGAAATTAAATTCCCTACACGGAGATACCAAATATGTGGGGATTGCTTTCAGTTTTAAGGGTTTTCATTTTTTTGCTACAAATTCTGATGTTTTGTATTGAATCGCATTAAATTTCCATATTTTCCCGATTTCTCGGGCAATTTTGAATATTTTTAGAAAAGCTCTTCGGAAATTGGCTAGAAATTAAATTCCCTACAGGGAGATACCAAATATGTGGGGATTGCTTTCAGTTTTAAGGGTTTTCATTTTTTTGTTACAAATTCTGATGTTTTGTATTGAATCGCATTAAATTTCCATATTTTCCCGATTTCTCGGGCAATTTTGAATATTTTTAGAAAAGGTCTTCGGAAATTTGCTAGAAATTAAATTCCCTACACGGCGATACCAAATATATGGGGATTGCTTTCAGTTTTAAGGGTTTTAATTTTTTTGCTACAAATTCTGATGTTTTGTATTGAATCGCATTAAATTTCCATATTTTCCAGATTTATCGGGTAATTTTGAATATTTTTAGAAAAGGTCTTCGGAAATTTGCTAGAAATTAAATTCCCTACACGGAGATACCAAATATGTGGGGATTGCTTTCAGTTTTAAGGGTTTTCATTTTTTTGCTACAAATTCTGATGTTTTGTATTGAATTGCATTAAATTTCCATATTTTCCCGATTTCTCGGGCAATTTTGAATATTTTTAGAAAAGGTCTTCGAAAGTGCGGTAGAAATTAAATTCCCTGCACGGAGATACCAAATATGTGAGGATTGCTTTCAGTTTTAAGGGTTTTCATTTTTTTGCTACAAATTCTGATGTTTTGTATTGAATCTCATTAAATTTCCATATTTTCCCGATTTATCGGGCAATTTTTAATATTTTTAACCTTTTTAGAAAAGGAGATACCAAATATGTGGGGATTGCTTTCAGTTTTAAGGGTTTTCATTTTTTTGCTACAAATTCTGATGTTTTGTATTGAATCGCATTAAATTTCCATATTTGCCCGATTTCTCAGGCAATTTTGAATATTTTTAGAAAAGGTCTTCGAAAGTGCGGTAGAAATTAAATTTCCTGCACGGAGATACCAAATATATGGGGATTGCTTTCAGTTTTAAGGGTTTTCATTTTTTTGCTACAAATTCTGATGTTTTGTATTGAATCTCATTAAATTTCCATATTTTCCCGATTTCTCGGGCAATTTTGAATATTTTGCGAAAAGGTCTTTGAATGTGCGGTAGAAATTAAATTCCCTGCACGGAGAGACGAAATATATGGGGATTGCTTTCAGTTTTAAGGGTTTTCATTTTTTTGCTACAAATTCTGATGTTTTGTATTGAATCGCATTAAATTTCCATATATTCCCGATTTCCCGGGCAATTTTGAATATTTTTAGAAAAGGTCTTCTGTAGTTCGCTAGAAATTAAATTCCCTACACGGCGATACCAAATATGTGGGGATTGCTTTCAGTTTTAAAGATTTTCATTTTTTTGCTACAAATTCTGATGTTTTGTATTGAATCGCATTTAATTTCCATATTTTCCCGATTTCTCGGGCAATTTTGAATATTTTTAGAAAAGGTCTTCGAAAGTGCGGTAGAAATTAAATTCCCTGCACGGAGATACCAAATATGTGAGGATTGCTTTCAGTTTTAAGGGTTTTCATTTTTTTGCTACAAATTCTGATGTTTTGTATTGAATCTCATTAAATTTCCATATTTTCCCGATTTATCGGGCAATTTTTAATATTTTTAACCTTTTTAGAAAAGGAGATACCAAATATGTGGGGATTGCTTTCAGTTTTAAGGGTTGTCATTTTTTTGCTACAAATTCTGATGTTTTGTATTGAATCGCATTAAATTTCCATATTTGCCCGATTTCTCAGGCAATTTTGAATATTTTTAGAAAAGGTCTTCGAAAGTGCGGTAGAAATTAAATTTCCTGCACGGAGATACCAAATATATGGGGATTGCTTTCAGTTTTAAGGGTTTTCATTTTTTTGCTACAAATTCTGATGTTTTGTATTGAATCTCATTAAATTTCCATATTTTCCCGATTTCTCGGGCAATTTTGAATATTTTGCGAAAAGGTCTTTGAATGTGCGGTAGAAATTAAATTCCCTGCACGGAGAGACGAAATATATGGGGATTGCTTTCAGTTTTAAGGGTTTTCATTTTTTTGCTACAAATTCTGATGTTTTGTATTGAATCGCATTAAATTTCCATATATTCCCGATTTCCCGGGCAATTTTGAATATTTTTCAAAAAGGTCTTCGGAAATTCGCTAGAAATTAAATTCCCTACTCGGAGATACCAAATATGTGGGGATTGCTTTCAGTTTTAAAGGTTTTCATTTTTTTGCTACAAATTCTGATGTTTTGTATTGAATCGCATTAAATTTCCATATTTTCCCGATTTCTCGGGCAATTTTGAATATTTTTAGAAAAGGTCTTCGGAAATTCGCTAGAAATTAAATTCACTACTCGGAGATACCAAATATGTGGGGATTGCTTTCAGTTTTAAGGGTTTTCATTTTTTTGCTACAAATTCTGATGTTTTGTATTGAATCGCATTAAATTTCCATATTTTCCCGATTTCTCGGGCAATTTTAAATATTTTTAGAAAAGGACTTCTGAAATTCGCTAGAAATTAAATTCCCTGCACGGAGATACCAAATATGTGGGGATTGCTTTCAGTTTTAAGGTTTTTCATTTTTTTGCTACAAATTCTGATGTTTTGTATTGAATCGCATTTAATTTCCATATTTTCCCGATTTCTCGGGCAATTTTGAATATTTTTCGAAAAGGTCATCGGAAATTCGCTGGAAATTAAATTCCCTACACGGCGATAGCAAATATGTGGGATTGCTTTCAGTTTTAAGGGTTTTCATTTTTTTGCTACAAATTCTGATGTTTTGTATTGAATCGAATTAAATTTCCATATTTTCCAGATTTATCGGGCAATTTTGAATATTTTTAGAAAAGGTCTTCGGAAATTCGCTATAAATTAAATTCCCTGCACGGCGATACCAAATATGTGGGGATTGCTTTCAGTTTTAAGGGTTTTCATTTTTTTGTTACAAATTCTGATGTTTTGTATTGAATCGCATTAAATATCCATATTTTCCCGATTTCTTGGGCAATTTTGAATATTTTTCGAAAAGGTCTTAGAAAATGCGGTAGAAATTAAATTCCCTGCACGGAGATACCAAATATATGGGGATTGCTTTCAGTTTTAAGGGTTTTCATTTTTTTGCTACAAATACTGATGTTTTGTATTGAATCTCATTAAATTTCCATATTTTCCCGATTTCTCAGGCAACTTTGAATATTTTTAGAAAAGGTCTTCGGAAATTGGCTAGAAATTAAATTCCCTACAGGGAGATACCAAATATGTGGGGATTGCTTTCAGTTTTAAGGGTTTTCATTTTTTTTATACAAATTCTGATGTTTTTTATTGAATCTCATTAAATTTCCATATTTTCCCGATTTCTCGGGCAATTTTGAATATTTTTCGAAAAGGTCTTCGAAAGTGCTTTCAGTTTTAAGGTTTTTCATTTTTTTGCTACAAATTCGGATGTTTTGTATTGAATCGCATTAAATTTCCATATTTTCGCGATTTCTCAGACAATTTTGAATATTTTTGGAAAAGGTCTTTGGAAATTTGCTAGAAATTAAATTCCCTACACGGCGATACCAAATATGTGGGAATTGCTTTCAGTTTTAAGGGTTTTCATTTTTTTGCTACAAATTCTGATGTTTTGTATTGAATCGCATTAAATTTCCATATTTGCCCGATTTCTCAGGCAATTTTGAATATTTTTAGAAAAGGTCTTCGAAAGTGCGGTAGAAATTAAATTTCCTGCACGGAGATACCAAATATATGGGGATTGCTTTCAGTTTTAAGGGTTTTCATTTTTTTGCTACAAATTCTGATGTTTTGTATTGAATCTCATTAAATTTCCATATTTTCCCGATTTCTCGGGCAATTTTGAATATTTTTCGAAAAGGTCTTTGAATGTGCGGTAGAAATTAAATTCCCTGCACGGAGAGACGAAATATATGGGGATTGCTTTCAGTTTTAAGGGTTTTCATTTTTTTGCTACAAATTCTGATGTTTTGTATTGAATCGCATTAAATTTCCATATATTCCCGATTTCCCAGGCAATTTTGAATTTTTTTCAAAAAGGTCTTCGGAAATTCGCTAGAAATTAAATTCCCTACTCGGAGATACCAAATATGTGGGGATTGCTTTCAGTTTTAAGGGTTTTCATTTTTTTGCTACAAATTCTGATGTTTTGTATTGAATCTCATTAAATTTCCATATTTTCCCGATTTCTCGGGCAATTTTGAATATTTTTCGAAAAGGTCTTTGAATGTGCGGTAGAAATTAAATTCCCTGCTCGGAGAGACGAAATATATGGGGATTGCTTTCAGTTTTAAGGGTTTTCATTTTTTTGCTACAAATTCTGATGTTTTGTATTGAATCGCATTATATTTCCATATTTTCCCGATTTCTCGGGCAATTTTGAATATTTTTAGAAAAGGTCTTCTGAAATACGCTAGAAATTAAATTCCCTGCACGGAGATACCAAATATGTGGGGATTGCTTTCGAAAAGGTCATTGAATGTGCGGTAGAAATTAAATTCCCTGCATGGAGAGACGAAATATATGGGGATTGCTTTCAGTTTTAGGGGTTTTCATTTTTTTGCTACAAATTCTGATGTTTTGTATTGAATCGCATTAAATTTCCATATATTCCCGATTTCCCGGGCAATTTTGAATATTTTTCAAAAAGGTCTTCGCAAATTCGCTAGAAATTAAATTCCCTACTCGGAGATACCAAATATGTGGGGATTGCTTTCAGTTTTAAGGGTTTTCATTTTTTTGCTACAAATTCTGATGTTTTGTATTGAATCGCATTAAATTTCCATATTTTCCCGATTTCTCGGGCAATTTTGAATATTTTTAGAAAAGGACTTCTGAAATTCGCTAGAAATTAAATTCCCTGCACGGAGATACCAAATATGTGGGGATTGCTTTCAGTTTTAAGGTTTTTCATTTTTTTGCTACAAATTCTGATGTTTTGTATTGAATCGCATTTAATTTCCATATTTTCCCGATTTCTCGGGCAATTTTGAATATTTTTCGAAAAGGTCATCGGAAATTCGCTGGAAATTAAATTCCCTACACGGCGATAGCAAATATGTGGGGATTGCTTTCAGTTTTAAGGGTTTTCATTTTTTTGCTACAAATTCTGATGTTTTGTATTGAATCGCATTAAATTTCCATATTTTCCAGATTTATCGGGCAATTTTGAATATTTTTAGAAAAGGTCTTCGGAAATTCGCTATAAATTAAATTCCCTGCACGGCGATACCAAATATGTGGGGATTGCTTTCAGTTTTAAGGGTTTTCATTTTTTTGTTACAAATTCTGATGTTTTGTATTGAATCGCATTAAATATCCATATTTTCCCGATTTCTTGGGCAATTTTGAATATTTTTAGAAAAGGTCTTCGGAAATTGGCTAGAAATTAAATTCCCTACAGGGAGATACCAAATATGTGATGATTGCTTTCAGTTTTAAGGGTTTTCATTTTTTTTATACAAATTCTGATGTTTTGTATTGAATCTCATTAAATTTCCATATTTTCCCGATTTCTCGGGCAATTTTGAATATTTTTCGAAAAGGTCCTCGAAAGTGCTTTCAGTTTTAAGGTTTTTCATTTTTTTGCTACAAATTCTGATGTTTTGTATTGAATCGCATTAAATTTCCATATTTTCGCGATTTCTCAGACAATTTTGAATATTTTTGGAAAAGGTCTTCGGAAATTTGCTAGAAATTAAATTCCCTACACGGCGATACCAAATATGTGGGAATTGCTTTCAGTTTTAAGGGTTTTCATTTTTTTGCTACAAATTCTGATGTTTTGTATTGAAACGCATTAAATTTCCATATTTTCCCGATTTCTCGGGCAATTTTGAATATTTTTAGAAAAGGTCTTCGAAAGTGCGGTAGAAATTAAATTCCCTGCACGGAGATACCAAATATGTGGGGATTGCTTTCAGTTTTAAGGGTTTTCATATTTTTGCTACAAATTCTAATGTTTTGTATTGAATCTCATTAAATTTCCATATTTTCCCGATTTCTCGGGCAATTTTGAATATTTTTAGAAAAGGTCTTCGGAAGTGCGCTAGAAATTAAATTCCCTACTCGGAGATACCAAATATGTGGGAATTGCTTTCAGTTTTAAGGGTTTTCATTTTTATGTTACAAATTCTGATGTTTTGTATTGAATCGCATTAAATTTCCATATTTTCCCGATTTCTCAGGTAATTTTGAATATTTTTAGAAAAGGTCATCGTCGCTGGAAATTAAATTCCCTACACGGCGATACCAAATATGTGGGGATTGCTTTCAGTTTTAAGGGTTTTCATTTTTTTGCTACAAATTCTGATGTTTTGTATTGAATCGCATTAAATTTCCATATTTTTCCGATTTCTCGGGCAATTTTGAATATTTTTAGAAAAGGTCTTCGGAAATTGGCTAGAAATTAAATTCCATACAGGGAGATACCAAATATGTGGGGATTGCTTTCAGTTTTAAGGGTTTTCATTTTTTTGCTACAAATTCTGATGTTTTGTATTGAATCGCATTAAATTTCCATATTTTCGCGATTTCTCAGACAATTTTGAATATTTTTGGAAAAGGTCTTCGGAAATTTGTTAGAAATTAAATTCCCTACACGGCGATACCAAATATGTGGGAATTGCTTTCAGTTTTAAGGGTTTTCATTTTTTTGCTACAAATTCTGATGTTTTGTATTGAAACGCATTAAATTTCCATATTTTCCCGATTTCTCGGGCAATTTTGAATATTTTTCGAAAAGGACTTCGAAAATGCGGTAGAAATTAAATTCACTGCACGGCGATACCAAATATGTGGGGATTGCTTTCAGTTTTAAGGGTTTTCATTTTTTTGCTACAAATTCTGATGTTTTGTATTGAATCTCATTAAATTTCCATATTTTCCCGATTTCTCGGGCAATTATGAATATTTTTCGAAAAGGTCTTCGAAACTGCGGTAGAAATTAAATTCCCTACACGGCGATACCAAATATGTGGGGATTGCTTTCAGTTTTAAGGGTTTTCATTTTTTTGCTACAAATTCTGATGTTTTGTATTGAATCGCATTAAATTTCCATATTTTCCCGATTTCTCAGGCAATTTTGAATATTTTTAGAAAAGGACTTCGAAAATGCGGTAGAAATTAAATTCCCTGCACGGAGATACCAAATATATGGGGATTGCTTTCAGTTTTAAGGGTTTTCATTTTTTTGCTACAAATACTGATGTTTTGTATTGAATCTCATTAAATTTCCATATTTTCCCGATTTCTCAGGCAATTTTGAATATTTTTAGAAAAGGTCTTCGGAAATTTGCTAGAAATTAAATTCCCTGCACGGAGATACCAAATATGTGGGGATTGCTTTCAGTTTTAAGGGTTTTCATTTTTTTGCTACAAATTCTGATGTTTTGTATTGAATCGCATTTAATTTCCATATTTTCCCGATTTCTCGGGCAATTTTGAATATTTTTCGGATAGGTCATCGGAAATTCGCTGGAAATTAAATTCCCTACACGGCGATACCAAATATGTGGGGATTGCTTTCAGTTTTAAAGGTTTTCATTCTTTTGCTACAAATTCAGATGTTTGGTATTGAATCGCATTAAATTTCCATATTTTCCCGATTTCTCGCGCAATTTTGAATATTTTTAGAAAAGGTCTTCGGAAATTCGCTAGAAATTAAATTGCCTACACGGCGATACCAAATATGTGGTGATTGCTTTCAGTTTTAAGGGTTTTCATTTTTTTGCTACAAATTCTGATGTTTTGTATTGAATCGCATTAAATTTCCATATTTTCCCGATTTCTCGGGCAATTTTGAATATTTTTAGAAAAGGTCTTCGGAAATTGGCTAGAAATTAAATTCCATACAGGGAGATACCAAATATGTGGGGATTGCTTTCAGTTTTAAGGGTTTTCATTTTTTTTATACAAATTCTGATGTTTTGTATTGTATCTCATTAAATTTCCATATTTTCCCAATTTCTCGGGCAATTTTGCATATTTTTCGAAAAGGACTTCGAAAATGCGGTAGAAATTAAATTCCCTGCACGGCGATACCAAATATGTGGGGATTGCTTTCAGTTTTAATGGTTTTCATTTTTTTGCTACAAATTCTGATGTTTTGTATTGAATCGCATTAAATTTCCATATTTTCCCGATTTCTCGGGCAATTTTGAATATTTTTCGAAAAGGTCATCGGAAATTCGCTGGAAATTAAATTCCCTACACGGCGATACCAAATATGTGGGGATTGCTTTCAGTTTTAAGAGTTTTCATTTTTTTTCTACAAATTCTGATGTTTTGTATTGAATCGCATTAAATTTCCATATTTTCCCGATTTCTCAGGCAATTTTGAATATTTTTAGAAAAGGACTTCGAAAATGCGGTAGAAATTAAATTCCCTGCACGGAGATACCAAATATATGGGGATTGCTTTCAGTTTTAAGGGTTTTCATTTTTTTGCTACAAATACTGATGTTTTGTATTGAATCTCATTAAATTTCCATATTTTCCCGATTTCTCAGGCAACTTTGAATATTTTTAGAAAAGGTCTTCGGAAATTTGCTAGAAATTAAATTCCCTACACGGAGATACCAAATATGTGGGGATTGCTTTCAGTTTTAAGGGTTTTCATTTTTTTGCTACAAATTCTGATGTTTTGTATTGAATCGCATTAAATTTCCATATTTTCCCGATTTCTCGGGCAATTTTGAATATTTTTCGGAGAGGTCATCGGAAATTCGCTGGAAATTAAATTCCCTACACGGCGATACCAAATATGTGGGGATTGCTTTCAGTTTTAAAGGTTTTCATTCTTTTGCTACAAATTCAGATGTTTGGTATTGAATCGCATTAAATTTCCATATTTTCCCGATTTCTCGGGCAATTTTGAATATTTTTAGAAAAGGTCTTCGGAAATTCGCTAGAAATTAAATTGCCTACACGGCGATACCAAATATGTGGTGATTGCTTTCAGTTTTAAGGGTTTTCATTTTTTTGTTACAAATTCTGATGTTTTGTATTGAATCGCATTAAATTTCCATATTTTCCCGATTTCTCGGGCAATTTTGAATATTTTTAGAAAAGGTCTTCGGAAATTGGCTAGAAATTAAATTCCATACAGGGAGATACCAAATATGTGGGGATTGCTTTTAGTTTTAAGGGTTTTCATTTTTTTTATACAAATTCTGATGTTTTGTATTGTATCTCATTAAATTTCCATATTTTCCCAATTTCTCGGGCAATTTTGCATATTTTTCGAAAAGGTATTCGAAAGTGCGGTAGAAATTAAATTCCCTGCACGGAGATACCAAATATGTGGGGATTGCTTTCAGTTTTAAGGGTTTTCATTTTTTTGCTACAAATTCTGATGTTTTGTATTGAATCGCATTAAATTTCCAAATTTTCCAGATTTATCGGGCAATTTTCAATATTTTTAGAAAAGGTCTTCGGAAATTCGCTAGAAATTAAATTCCCTACACGGCGATACCAAATATGTGGGGATTGTTTCCAGTTTTAAGGGTTTTCATTTTTTTGTTACAATTTCTGATGTTTTGTATTGAATCGCATTAAATTTCCATATTTTCCAGATTTCACGGGCAATTTTGAATATTTTTAGAAAAGGTCTTCGGAAATTGGCTAGAAATTAACTTCCATACAGTGAGATACCAAATATGTGGGGATTGCTTTCAGTTTTAAGGGTTTTCATTTTTTTTATACAAATTCTGATGTTTTGTATGGAATCTAATTAAATTTCCATATTTTCCCAATTTCTCGGGCAATTTTGAATATTTTTCGAAAAGGTCTTCGAAAGTGCGGTAGAAATTAAATTCACTGCACGGAGATACCAAATATGTGGGGATTGCTGTCAGTTTTAAGGGTTTTCATTTTTTTGCTACAAATTCTGATGTTTTGTATTGAATTGCATTAAATTTCCATATTGTCTCGATTTCTCGGGCAATTTTGAATATTTTTAGAAAAGGTCTTCGGAAATTTGCTAGAAATTAAATTCCCTACACGGAGATACCAAATATGTGGGGATTGCTTTCAGTTTTAAGGGTTTTCATTTTTTTGCTACAAATTCTGATGTTTTGTATTGAATCGCATTAAATTTCCATATTTTCCCGATTTCTCAGACAATTTTGAATATTTCTGGAAAAGGTCTTCGGAAATTTGCTAGAAATTAAATTCCCTACACGGAGATACGAAATATGTGGGGATTGCTTTCAGTTTTAAGGGTTTTCAGTTTTTTGCTACAAATTCTGATGTTTTGTATTGAATCGCATTAAATTTACATATTTTCCCGATTTCTCGGGTAATTTTAAATATTTTTAGAAAAGGTCTTCGGAAATTCGCTAGAAATTAAATTCCCTACACGGAGATACCAAATATGTGGGGATTGCTTTCAGTTTGAAGGGTTTTCATTTTTTTCCTACAAATTCTGATGTTTTGTATTGAATCGCATTAAATTTCCATATTTTCACGATTTCTCGGGCAATTTTGAATATTTTTAGAAAAGGTCTTCGAAAGTGCGGTAGAAATTAAATTCCCTGCACTGAGATACCAAATATGTGGGGATAGCTTTCAGTTTTAAGGGTTTTCATTTTTTTGCTACAAATTCTGATGTTTTGTATTGAATCTCATTAAATTTGTATATTTTCCCGATTTCTCGGGCAATTTTGAATATTTTTAGAAAAGGTCTTCTGAAGTTCGCTAGAAATTAAATTCCCTACACGGCGATACCAAATATGTGGGGATTGCTTTCAGTTTTAAGGATTTTCATTTTTTTGCTACAAATTCTGATGTTTTGTTTTGAATCTCATTAAATTTATATATTTTCCCGATTTCTCGGGCAATTTTGAATATTTTTAGAAAAGGTCTTCTGAAGTTCGCTAGAAATTAAATTCCCTACACGGCGATACCAAATATATGGGGATTGCTTTCAGTTTTAAGGGTTTTCATTTTTTTGCTACAAATTCTGATGTTTTGTATTGAATCGCATTTAATTTCCATATTTTCCCGATTTGTCGGGCAATTTTGAATATTTTTAGAAAAGGTCTTCGAAAGTGCGGTAGAAATTAAATTCCCTGCACGGAGATACCAAATATGTGGGGATTGCTTTCAGTTTTAAAGGTTTTCATTTTTTTGCTACAAATTCTGATGTTTTGTATTGAATCGCATTAAATTTCCATATTTTCCCGATTTCTCAGGCAATTTTGAATAGTTTTAGAAAAGGTCTTCGAAAGTACGGTAGAAATTAAATTCCCTACACGGCGATACCAAATATGTGGGGATATCTTTCAGTTTTAAGGGTTTTCATTTTTCTGCTACAAATTGTGATGTTTTGTATTGAATCTCATTAAATTTCCATATTTTCCCGATTACTCGGGCAATTTTGAATATTTTTCGAAAAGGTCTTCGAAAGTGCGGTAGAAATTAAATTCCCACGGCGATACCAAATTTGTGGGGATTGCTTTCAGTTTTAAGGGTTTTTACACGGCGATACCAAATATGTGGGGATTGCTTTCAGTTTTAAGGGTTTTCATTTTTTTGCTACAAATTCTGATGTTTTGTATTGAAACGCATTAAATTTCTATATTTTCCCGATTTCTCGAGCAATTTTGAATATTTTTAGAAAAGGTCTTCGAAAGTGCGGTAGAAATTAAATTCCCTGCACTGAGATACCAAATATGTGGGGATTGCTTTCAGTTTTAAGGGTTTTCATTTTTTTTCTACAAATTCTGATGTTTTGTATTGAATCTCATTAAATTTGTATATTTTCCCGATTTCTCGGGTAATTTTGAATATTTTTAGAAAAGGTCTTCTGAATTTCGCTAGAAATTAAATTCCCTACACGGCGATACCAAATATGTGGGGATTGCTTTCAGTTTTAAGGGTTTTCATTTTTTTGCTACAAATTCTGATGTTTTGTATTGAATCGCATTAAATTTCCATATTTGCCCGATTTCTCAGGCAATTTTGAATATTTTTAGAAAAGGTCTTCGAAAGTACGGTAGAAATTAAATTCCCTGCACGGAGATACCAAATATATGGGGATTGCTTTCAGTTTTAAGGGTTTTCATTTTTTTGCTACAAATTCTGATGTTTTGTATTGAATCTCATTAAATTTCCATATTTTCCCGATTACTTGGCAGTTTTGAATATTTTTCGAAAAGGTATTCGAAAGTGCGGTAGAAATTAAATTCCATGCACGGAGATACGAAATATATGGGGATTGCTTTCAGTTTTAAGGGTTTTCATTTTTTTGCTAAAACTTCTGATGTTTTGTATTGAATTGCATTAAAGTTCCATATATTCCCAATTTCCCGAGCAATTTTGAATATTTTTCGAAAAGATCTTCGGAAATTCGCTAGAAATTAAATTCCCTACTCGGAGATACCAAATATGTGGGGATTGCTTTCAGTTTTAAGGGTTTTCATTTTTTTGCTACAAATTCAGATGTTTTGTATTGAATCGCATTAAATTTCCATATTTTCCCGATTTCTCGGGCAATTTTGAATATTTTTCGAAAAGGTCTTCGAAAGTGCGGTAGAAATTAAATTCACTGCACGGAGATACCAAATATGTGGGGATTGCTTTCTGTTTTTAGGGTTTTCATTTTTTTGCTACAAATTCTGATGTTTTGTATTGAATCGCATTAAATTTCCATATTTTCGTGATTTCTCAGACAATTTTGAATATTTTGGGAAAAGGTCTTCGGAAATTTGCTAGAAATTAAATTCCGAAAACGGCGATACCAAATATGTGGGGATTGCTTTCAGTTTTAAGGGTTTTCATTTTTTTGCAACAAATTCTGATGTTTTGTATTGAAACGCATTTAATTTCCATATTTTCCCGATTTATCGGGCAATTTTGAATATTTTTAGAAAAGGTCTTCGAAAGTGCGGTAGAAATTAAATTCCCTGCACGGAGATACCAAATATGTGGGGATTGCTTTCAGTTTTAAGGGTTTTCATTTTTTTGCTACAAATTCTGATGTTATGTATTGAATCGCATTAAATTTCCATATTTTCCCGATTTCTCGGGCAATTTTGAATATTTTTAGAAAAGGTCTTCGGAAATTTGCTAGAAATTAAATTCCTACTCGGAGATACCAAATATGTGGGGATTGCTTTCAGTTTTAAGGGTTTTCATTTTTTTGCTACAAATTCTGATGTTTTGTATTGAATCGCATTAAATTTCCATATTTTCCCGATTTCTCAGGCAATTTTGAATATTTTTAGAAAAGGTCTTCGAAAGTGCGGTAGAAATTAAATTCCCTACACGGAGATACCAAATATATGGGGATTGCTTTCAGTTTTAAGGGTTTTCATTTTTTTGCTACAAATTCTGATGTTTTGTATTGAATCTAATTAAATTTCCATATTTTCCCAATTTCTCGGGCAATTTTGAATATTTTTCGAAAAGGTCTTCGAAAGTGCGGTAGAAATTAAATTCCCTGTACGGAGATACCAAATATATGGGGATTGCTTTCAGTTTTAAGGGTTTTCATTTTTTTGCTACAAATTCTGATGTTTTGTATTGAATCGCATTTAATTTCCATATTTTCCCGATTTCTCGGGCAATTTTGAATATTTTTAGAAAAGGTCTTCGAAAGTGCGGTAGAAATTAAATTCCCTGCACGGAGATACCAAATATATGGGGATTGCTTTCAGTTTTAAGGGTTTTCATTTTTTTGCTACAAATTCTGATGTTTTGTATTGAATCTCATTAAATTTCCATATTTTCCCGATTTCTCGGGCAATTTTTAATATTTTTAGAAAAGGTCTTCGGAAGTGCGCTAGAAATTAAATTCCCTACTCGGAGATACCAAATATGTGGGGATTGCTTTCAGTTTTAAGGGTTTTCATTTTTTTGCTACAAATTCTGATGTTTTGTATTGAATGGCATTAAATTTCCATATTTTCCCGATTTCTCGGGCAATTTTGAATATTTTTAGAAAAGATCTTTGAAAGTGGGGTAGCAATTAAATTCCCTGCACGGAGATACCAAATATGTGGGGATTGCTTTCAGTTTTAAGGGTTTTCATTTTTTTGCTACAAATTCTGATGTTTTGTATTGAAACGCATTAAATTTCCATATTTTCTCGATTTCTCGGGCAATTTTGATTATTTTTAGAAAAGGTCTTCGAAAGTGCGGTAGAAATTAAATTCTCTGCACGGAGATACCAAATATGTGGGGATTGTTTTCAGTTTTAAGGGTTTTCATTTTTTTGCTACAAATTCTGGTGTTTTGTATTGAATCGCATTAAATTTCCATATTTTCCCGATTTTTCAGACAATTTTGAATATTTTTAGAAAAGGTCTTCGGAAATTCGCTAGAAATTAAATTCCCTACACGGCGATACCAAATATGTGGGGATTGCTTTCAGTTTTAAGGGTTTTCATTTTTTTGCTACAAATTCTGATGTTTTGTCGTGAATCGCATTAAATTTCCATATTTTCCCGATTTCTTAGGCAACTTTGAATATTTTTAGAAAAGGTCATCGGAAATTCGCTGGAAATTAAATTCCCTACACGGCGATAGCAAATATGTGGGGATTGCTTTCAGTTTTAAGGGTTTTCATTTTTTTGCTACAAATTCTGATGTTTTGTATTGAATCGCATTAAATTTCCATATTTTCCAGATTTATCGCGCAATTTTGAATATTTTTAGAAAAGGTTTTCGGAAATTTGCTAGAAATTAAATTCCCTGCACGGCGATACCAAATATGTGGGAATTGCTTTCAGTTGTAAGGGTTTTCATTTTTTTGTTACAAATTCTGATGTTTTGTATTGAATCGCATTAAATTTCCATATTTTCCCGATTTCTCGGGCAATTTCGAATATTTTTGGAAGAGGTCTTCGGAAATTTGCTAGAAATTAAATTCCCTACACGGCGATACGAAATATGTGGGCATTGCTTTCAGTTTTAAGGGTTTTCATTTTTTTTATACAAATTTTGATGTTTTGTATTGAATCTCATTAAATTTCCATATTTTCCCGATTTTTCGGGCAATTTTGAATATTTTTCGAAAAGGTCTTCGAAAGTGCGGTAGAAATTAAATTCACTGCACGTAGATACCAAATATGTGGGGATTGCTTTTAGTTTTAAGGGTTTTCATTTTTTTGCTACAAATTCTGATGTTTTGTATTGAATCGCATTAAATTTTTCTTTTTCCCCGATTTCTCAGACAATTTTGAATATTTTTGGAAAAGGTCTTCGGAAATTTGCTAGAAATTAAATTCCCTACACGGCGATACCAAATATGTTGGGATTGCTTTAAGTTTTAAGGGTTTTCATTTTTTTGCTACAAATTCTGATGTTTTGTATTGAAACGCATTAAATTTCCATATTTTCCCGATTTCTCGGGAAATTTTGAATATTTTTAGAAAAGGTCTTCGAAAGTCCGGTAGAAATTAAATTCCCTGCACGGAGATACCAAATATGTGGGGGGGATTGCTTTAAGTTTTAAGGGTTTTCATTTTTTGCTACAAATTCTGATGTTTTGTATTGAATCGCATTAAATTTCCATATTTTCCCGATTTCTCGAGCAATTTTGAATATTTTTAGAAAAGGTCTTCGGAAATTCGCTAGAAATTAAATTCCCTGCACGGAGATACCAAATATGTGGGGATTACTTTCAGTTTTAAGGGTTTTAATTTTTTTGCTACAAATTCTGATGTTTTGTATTGAATCGCATTAAATTTTCATATTTTCTCGATTACTCAGACAACTTTGAATATTTTTGGAAAAGGTCTTCGAAAGTGCGGTAGAAATTAAATTCACTGCACGTGAATACCAAATATGTGGGGATTGCTTTTAGTTTTAAGGGTTTTCATTTTTTTGTTACAAATTCTGATGTTTTGTATTGAATCGCATTAAATTTCCATATTTTCCCGATTTCTCAGACAATTTTAAATATTTTTGGAAAAGGTCTTCGGAAATTTGCTAGGAGTTAAATCCCCTACACGGCGATACCAAATATGTCGGGATTGCTTTAAGTTTTAAGTGTTTTCATTTTTTTGCTACAAATTCTGATGTTTTGTATTGAAACGCATTAAATTTCCGTATTTTCCCGATTTCTCGGGGAATTTTGAATATTTTTAGAAAAGGTCTTCGAAAGTCCGGTAGAAATTAAATTCCCTGCACGGATATACCAAATATGTGGGGGATTGCTTTAAGTTTTAAGGGTTTTCATTTTTTTGCTACAAATTCTGATGTTTTGTATTGAATCGCATTAAATTTCCATATTTTCCCGATTTCTCGGGCAATTTTGAATATTTTTAGAAAAGGTCTTCGGAAATTCGCTAGAAATTAAATTCCCTGTACGGAGATACCAAATATGTGGGGATTGCTTTCAGTTTTAAGGGTTTTCATTTTTTTGCTACAAATTCTGATGTTTTGTATTGAATCTCATTAAATTTCCATATTTTCCCGATTTCTCGAGCAATTTTGAAAATTTTTAGAAAAGGTCTTCGGAAATTCGCTAGAAATTAAATTCCCTGCACGGAGATACCAAATATGTGGGGATTACTTTCAGTTTTAAGGGTTTTAATGTTTTTGCTACAAATTCTGATGTTTTGTATTGAATCGCATTAAATTTCCATATTTTCCCGATTTCTCGGACAATTTTGAATATTTTTGGCAAAGGTCTTCGGAAATTTGCTAGAAATTAAATTCCCTACACGGCGATACCAAATATGTGGGGATTGCTTTAAGTTTTAAGGGTTTTCATTTTATTGCTACAAATTCTGATGTTTTGTATTGAAACGCATTAAATTTCCATATTTTCCCGATTTCTCGGGCAATTTTGAATATTTTTAGAAAAGGTCTTCGAAAGTGCGGTAGAAATTAAATTCCCTGCACGGAGATACCAAATATGTGGGGATTGTTTTAAGTTTTAAGGGTTTTTTTTGCTACAAATTCTGATGTTTTGTATTGAATCTCATTAAATTTCCATATTTTCCCGATTTCTCGGGCAATTTTGAATATTTTTAGAAAAGGTCTTCGGAAATTCGCTAGATATTAAATTCCCTGCACGGAGATACCAAATATGTGGGGATTTCTTTCAGTTTTGAGGGTTTTCATTTTTTTGCTACAAATTCTGATGTTTTGTATTGAATCGCATTAAATTTACATATTTTCCCGATTTCTCGGGCAATTTTGAATATTTTTAGAAAAGGTCTTCGGAAATTCGCTAGAAATTAAATTCCCTATACGGCGATACCAAATATGTGGGGATTGCTTTCAGTTTGAAGGGTTTTCATTTTTTTGCTACAAATTCTGATGTTTTGTATTGAATCGCATTAAATTTCCATATTATCCCGATTTCTCGGGCAATTTTGAATATTTTTAGAAAAGGTCTTCGGAAGTGCGCTAAAAATTAAATTCCCTACACGGGGATACCAAATATGTGGCGACTGTTTTCAGTTTTAGGGGTTTTCATTTTTTTGCTACAAATTCTGATGTTTTGTATTGAATCGCATTAAATTTCCATATTTTCCCGATTTCTCGGGCAATTTTGAATATTTTTCGAAAAGGTCTTCGGAAATTCGCTAGAAATTAAATTCCCTACTCGGAGATACCAAATATGTGGGAATTGCTTTCAGTTTTAAGGGCTTTAATTTTTTTGCTACAAATTCTGATGTTTTGTACTGAATCGCATTAAATTTCCATATTTTCCCGATTTCTCGGGCAATTTTGAATATTTTTAGAAAAGGTCTTCCGAAATTCGCTAGAAATTAAATTCCATACACGGCGATACCAAATATGTGGGGATTGCTTTCAGTTTTAAGGGTTTTCATTTTTTTGCTACAAATTCTGATGTATTGTATTGAATCTCATTAAATTTCCATATTTTCCCGATTTCTCAAGCAATTTTGAATATTTTTAGAAAAGGTCTTCGGAAATTTGCTAGAAATTAAATTCCCTGCACGGAGATACCAAATATGTGGGAATTGCTTTCAGTTTTAAGGGCTTTAATTTTTTTGCTACAAATTCTGATGTTTTGTACTGAATCGCATTAAATTTCCATATTTTCCCGATTTCTCGGGCAATTTTGAATATTTTTAGAAAAGGTCTTCGGAAATTCGCTAGAAATTAAATTCCATACACGGCGATACCAAATATGTGGGGATTGCTTTCAGTTTTAAGGGTTTTCATTTTTTTGCTACAAATTCTGATGTTTTGTATTGAATCGCATTAAATTTCCATATTTTCCCGATTTCTCAAGCAATTTTGAATATTTTTAGAAAAGGTCTTCGAAAGTACGGTAGAAATTAAATTCACTGCACGGAGATACCAAATATGTGGGGATTGCTTTCAGTTTTAAGGGTTTTCATTTTTTTGCTACAAATTCTGATGTTTTGTATTGAATCTCATTAAATTTCCATATTTTTCGGATTTCCCGGGCAATTTTGAATATTTTTCGAAAAAGTCTTCGAAAGTGCGGTAGAAATTAAATTCCCTGCACGGAGATACCAAATATGTGGGGATTGCTTCCAGTTTTAAGGGTTTTAATTTTTTTGCTACAAACTCTGATGTTTTGTATTGAATCGCATTAAATTTCCATATTTTCCCGATTTCTCGGGCAATTTTGAATATTTTTAGAAAAGGTCTTCGGCAATTTGCTAGAAATTAAATTCCCTGCACGGAGATACCAAATATGTGGGGATTGTTTTCAGTTTTAAAGGTTTTCATTTTTTTGCTACAAATTCTGATGTTTTGTATTGAATCGCATTAAATTTCCATATTTTCCCAATTTCTCGGGCAATTTTGAATATTTTTCGAAAAGGTCTTCGGAAATTTGCTAGAAATTAAATTCCCTACACGGGTATGTGGGGATTGCTATCAGTTTTAAGGGTTTTCATTTGTTTGCTACAAATTCTGATGTTTTGTATTGAATCTCATTAAATTTCCATATTTTCCCGATTTCTCGGGTAATTTTGAATATTTTTCGAGAAGGTCTTCGAAAGTGCGGTAGAAATTAAATTTCCTGCACGGAGATACCAAATATGTGGGGATTGCTTTCAGTTTTAAGGGTATTCATTTCTTTGCTACAAATTCTGATGTTTTGTATTGAATCGCATTAAATTTCCATATTTTCCCGATTACTCGGGCAATTTTGAATATTTTTCGAAAAGTTTTGAATATTTTTCGTCGGAAATTCGCTAGAAATTAAATTCCCTACACGGCGATACCAAATATGTGGGGATTGCTTTAGTTTTAAGGGTATTCATTTCTTTGCTACAAACTCTGATGTTTTGTATTGAATCGCATTAAATTTCCATATTTTCCCGATTTCTCGGGCAATTTTGAATATTTTTAGAAAAGGTCTTCGGCAATTTGCTAGAAATTAAATTCCCTGCACGGAGATACCAAATATGTGGGGATTGTTTTCAGTTTTAAAGGTATTCATTTTTTTGCTACAAATTCTGATGTTTTGTATTGAATCGCATTAAATTTCCATATTTTCCCGATTTCTCGGGCAATTTTGAATATTTTTCGAAAGGGTCTTCGGAAATTTGCTAGAAATTAAATTCCCTACACGGGTATGTGGGGATTGCTATCAGTTTTAAGGGTTTTCATTTGTTTGCTACAAATTCTGATGTTTTGTATTGAATCTTATTAAATTTCCATATTTTCCCGATTTCTCGGGCAATTTTGAATATTTTTCGAGAAGGTCTTCGAAAGTGCGGTAGAAATTAAATTCACTGCACGGAGATACCAAATATGTAAGGATTGCTTTCAGTTTTAAGGGTTTTCATTTTTTTGCTACAAATTCTGATGTTTTGTATTGAATCTCATTAAATTTCCATATTTTTCGGATTTCCCGGGCAATTTTGAATATTTTTCGAAAAAGTCTTCGAAAGTGTGGTAGAAATTAAATTCCCTGCACGGAGATACCAAATATGTGGGGATTGCTTTCAGTTTTAAGGGTTTTCATTTTTTTGCTACAAATTCTGATGTTTTGTATTGAATCTCATTAAATTTAAATATTTTCCCGATTTCTCGGGCAATTTTAAATATTTTTCGAAAAGGTCTTCTAAAGTGCGGTAGAAATTAAATTCCCTGCTCGGAGATACCAAATATATGGGGATTGCTTTCAGTTATAAGGGTTTTCATTTTTTTGCTACAAATTCTGATGTTTTGTATTGAATCACATTAAATTTCCATATTTTCCCGATATCTCGGGCAATTTTGAATATTTTTCGAAAAGGTGTTCGAAAGTGCGGTAGAAATTAAATTCCCTGCACAGAGATACCAAATATATGGGGATTGCTTTCAGTTTTAAAGGTTTTCATTTTTTTGCTACAAATTCTGATGTTTTGTATTGAATCGCATTAAATTTCCATATTTTCCCGATTTCTCGGGCAATTTCGAATATTTTTAGAAAAGGTCTTCGGAAATTCGCTAGAAATTAAATTCCCTACACGGCGATACCAAATATGTGGGGATTGCTTTCAGTTTTAAGGGTTTTCATTTTTTCGCTACAAATTCTGATGTTTTGTATTGAATCTCATTAAATTTCCATATTTTTCCGATTTCTCGAGCAATTTTGAATATTTTTCGAAAAGGTCTTCGAAAGTGCGGTAGAAATTAAATTCCCTGCACGGAGATACCAAATATGTGGGGATTGCTTTCAGTTTTAAGGGTTTTCATTTTTTTGCTACAAATTCTGATGTTTTGTATTGAATCTCATTAAATTTAAATATTTTCCCGATTTCTCGGGCAATTTTAAATATTTTTCGAAAAGGTCTTCTAAAGTGCGGTAGAAATTAAATTTCCTACTCGGAGATATCAAATATGTGGGGATTGCTTTCAGTTTTAAGGGTTTTCATTTTTTTGCTACAAATTCTGATGTTTTGTAGTGAATCTCATTAATTTTCCATATTCTCCCGATTTCTCGGGCAATTTTGAATATTTTTAGAAAAGGTCTTCTGAAATTCGCTAGAAATTAAATTCCCTACACGGCGATACCAAATATGTGGGGATTGCTTTCAGTTTTAAGGGTTTTCATTTTTTTGCTACAAATTCTGATGTTTTGTATTGAATCGCATTAAATTTCCATATTTTCCCGATTTCTCAGGCAATTTTGAATATTTTTAGAAAAGATCTTTGAAAGTGGGGTAGAAATTAAATTCCCTGCACGGAGATACCAAATATGTGGGGATTGCTTTCAGTTTTAAGGGTTTTCATTTTTTTGCTACAAATTCTGATGTTTTGTATTGAAACGCATTAAATTTCCATATTTTCTCGATTTCTCGGGCAATTTTGATTATTTTTAGAAAAGGTCTTCGAAAGTGCGGTAGAAATTAAATTCTCTGCACGGAGATACCAAATATGTGGGGATTGTTTTCAGTTTTAAGGGTTTTCATTTTTTTGCTACAAATTCTGGTGTTTTGTATTGAATCGCATTAAATTTCCATATTTTCCCGATTTCTCAGACAATTTTGAATATTTTTAGAAAAGGTCTTCGGAAATTCGCTAGAAATTAAATTCCCTACACGGCGATACCAAATATGTGGGGATTGCTTTCAGTTTTAAGGGTTTTCATTTTTTTGCTACAAATTCTGATGTTTTGTCGTGAATCGCATTAAATTTCCATATTTTCCCGATTTCTTAGGCAACTTTGAATATTTTTAGAAAAGGTCATCGGAAATTCGCTGGAAATTAAATTCCCTACACGGCGATAGCAAATATGTGGGGATTGCTTTCAGTTTTAAGGGTTTTCATTTTTTTGCTACAAATTCTGATGTTTTGTATTGAATCGCATTAAATTTCCATATTTTCCAGATTTATCGCGCAATTTTGAATATTTTTAGAAAAGGTTTTCGGAAATTTGCTAGAAATTAAATTCCCTGCACGGCGATACCAAATATGTGGGAATTGCTTTCAGTTTTAAGGGTTTTCATTTTTTTGTTACAAATTCTGATGTTTTGTATTGAATCGCATTAAATTTCCATATTTTCCCGATTTCTCGGGCAATTTCGAATATTTTTGGAAGAGGTCTTCGGAAATTTGCTAGAAATTAAATTCCCTACACGGCGATACCAAATATGTGGGCATTGCTTTCAGTTTTAAGGGTTTTCATTTTTTTTATACAAATTTTGATGTTTTGTATTGAATCTCATTAAATTTCCATATTTTCCCGATTTTTCGGCAATTTTGAATATTTTTCGAAAAGGTCTTCGAAAGTGCGGTAGAAATTAAATTCACTGCACGTAGATACCAAATATGTGGGGATTGCTTTTAGTTTTAAGGGTTTTCATTTTTTTCCTACAAATTCTGATGTTTTGTTTTGAATCGCAATAAATTTTTCTTTTTCCCCGATTTCTCAGACAATTTTGAATATTTTTGGAAAAGGTCTTCGGAAATTTGCTAGAAATTAAATCCCCTACACGGCGATACCAAATATGTGGGGATTGCTTTAAGTTTTAAGGGTTTTCATTTTTTTGCTACAAATTCTGATGTTTTGTATTGAAACGCATTAAATTTCCATATTTTCCCGATTTCTCGGGAAATTTTGAATATTTTTAGAAAAGGTCTTCGAAAGTCCGGTAGAAATTAAATTCCCTGCACGGAGATACCAAATATGTGGGGGGATTGCTTTAAGTTTTAAGGGTTTTCATTTTTTGCTACAAATTCTGATGTTTTGTATTGAATCGCATTAAATTTCCATATTTTCCCGATTTCTCGAGCAATTTTGAATATTTTTAGAAAAGGTCTTCGGAAATTCGCTAGAAATTAAATTCCCTGCACGGAGATACCAAATATGTGGGGATTACTTTCAGTTTTAAGGGTTTTAATTTTTTGCTACAAATTCTGATGTTTTGTATTGAATCGCATTAAATTTCCATATTTTCCCGATTACTCAGACAATTTTGAATATTTTTGGAAAAGGTCTTCGAAAGTGCGGTAGAAATTAAATTCACTGCACGTGAATACCAAATATGTGGGGATTACTTTCAGTTTTAAGGGTTTTAATTTTTTGCTACAAATTCTGATGTTTTGTATTGAATCGCATTAAATTTCCATATTTTCCCGATTTCTCAGACAATTTTAAATATTTTTGGAAAAGGTCTTCGGAAATTTGCTAGAAGTTAAATTCCCTACACGGCGATACCAAATATGTCGGGATTGCTTTAAGTTTTAAGTGTTTTCATTTTTTTGCTACAAATTCTGATGTTTTGTATTGAAACGCATTAAATTTCCATATTTTCCCGATTTCTCGGGGAATTTTGAATATTTTTAGAAAAGGTCTTCGAAAGTCCGGTAGAAATTAAATTCCCTGCACGGATATACCAAATATGTGGGGGATTGCTTTAAGTATTAAGGGTTTTCATTTGTTTGCTACAAATTCTGCTGCTTTGTATTGAATCGCATTAAATTTCCATATTTTCCCGATTTCTCGGGCAATTTTGAATATTTTTAGAAAAGGTCTTCGGAAATTCGCTAGAAATTAAATTCCCTGCACGGAGATACCAAATATGTGGGAATTGCTTTCAGTTTTAAGGGTTTTCATTTTTTTGCTACAAATTCTGATGTTTTGTATTGAATCTCATTAAATTTCCATATTTTCCCGATTTCTCGAGCAATTTTGAATATTTTTAGAAAAGGTCTTCGGAAATTCGCTAGAAATTAAATTCCCTGCACGGAGATACCAAATATGTGGGGATTACTTTCAGTTTTAAGGGTTTTAATGTTTTTGCTACAAATTCTGATGTTTTGTATTGAATCGCATTAAATTTCCATATTTTCCCGATTTCTCAGACAATTTTGAATATTTTTGGCAAAGGTCTTCGGAAATTTGCTAGAAATTAAATTCCCTACACGGCGATACCAAATATGTGGGGATTGCTTTCAGTTTTAAGGGTTTTAATTTTATTGCTACAAATTTTGATGTTTTGTATTGAAACGCATTAAATTTCCATATTTTCCCGATTTCTCGGGCAATTTTGAATATTTTTAGAAAAGGTCTTCGAAAGTGCGGTAGAAATTAAATTCCCTGCACGGAGATACCAAATATGTGGGGATTTCTTTCAGTTTTGAGGGTTTTCATTTTTTTGCTACAAATTCTGATGTTTTGTATTGAATCGCATTAAATTTACATATTTTCGCGATTTCTCGGGCAATTTTGAATATTTTTAGAAAAGGTCTTCGGAAATTCGCTAGAAATTAAATTCCCTATACGGCGATACCAAATATGTGGGGATTGCTTTCAGTTTTAAGGGTTTTCATTTTTTTGCTACAAATTCTGATGTATTGTATTGAATCTCATTAAATTTCCATATTTTCCCGATTTCTCAAGCAATTTTGAATATTTTTGGCAAAGGTCTTCGGAAATTTGCTAGAAATTAAATTCCCTACACGGCGATACCAAATATGTGGGGATTGCTTTCAGTTTTAAGGGTTTTAATTTTATTGCTACAAATTCTGATGTTTTGTATTGAAACGCATTAAATTTCCATATTTTCCCGATTTCTCGGGCAATTTTGAATATTTTTAGAAAAGGTCTTCGAAAGTGCGGTAGAAATTAAATTCCCTGCACGGAGATACCAAATATGTGGGGATTGCTTTAAGTTTGAAGGGTTTTCATTTTTTTGCTACAAATTCTGATGTTTTGTATTGAATCTCATTAAATTTCCATATTTTCCCGATTTCTCGGGCAATTTTGAATATTTTTAGAAAAGGTCTTCGGAAATTCGCTAGAAATTAAATTCCCTGCACGGAGATACCAAATATGTGGGGATTTCTTTCAGTTTTGAGGGTTTTCATTTTTTTGCTACAAATTCTGATGTTTTGTATTGAATCGCATTAAATTTCCATATTTTCCCGATTTCTCGGGCAATTTTGAATATTTTTAGAAAAGGTCTTCGGAAGTGCGCTAGAAATTAAATTCCCTACACGGCGATACCAAATATGTGGCGACTGTTTTCAGTTTTAGGGGTTTTCATTTTTTTGCTACAAATTCTGATGTTTTGTATTGAATCGCATTAAATTTCCATATTTTCCCGATTTCTCGGGCAATTTTGAATATTTTTCGAAAAGGTCTTCGGAAATTCGCTAGAAATTAAATTCCCTACTCGGAGATACCAAATATGTGGGGATTGCTTTCAGTTTTAAGGGCTTTAATTTTTTTGCTACAAATTCTGATGTTTTGTACTGAATCGCATTAAATTTCCATATTTTCCCGATTTCTCGGGCAATTTTGAATATTTTTAGAAAAGGTCTTCCGAAATTCGCTAGAAATTAAATTCCATACACGGCGATACCAAATATGTGGGGATTGCTTTCAGTTTTAAGGGTTTTCATTTTTTTGCTACAAATTCTGATGTATTGTATTGAATCTCATTAAATTTCCATATTTTCCCGATTTCTCAAGCAATTTTGAATATTTTTAGAAAAGGTCTTCGGAAATTTGCTAGAAATTAAATTCCCTGCACGGAGATACCAAATATGTGGGAATTGCTTTCAGTTTTAAGGGCTTTAATTTTTTTGCTACAAATTCTGATGTTTTGTACTGAATCGCATTAAATTTCCATATTTTCCCGATTTCTCGGGCAATTTTGAATATTTTTAGAAAAGGTCTTCGGAAATTCGCTAGAAATTAAATTCCATACACGGCGATACCAAATATGTGGGGATTGCTTTCAGTTTTAAGGGTTTTCATTTTTTTGCTACAAATTCTGATGTTTTGTATTGAATCGCATTAAATTTCCATATTTTCCCGATTTCTCAAGCAATTTTGAATATTTTTAGAAAAGGTCTTCGAAAGTGCGGTAGAAATTAAATTCACTGCACGGAGATACCAAATATGTGGGGATTGCTTTCAGTTTTAAGGGTTTTCATTTTTTTGCTACAAATTCTGATGTTTTGTATTGAATCTCATTAAATTTCCATATTTTACCGATTTCCCGGGCAATTTTGAATATTTTTCGAAAAAGTCTTCGAAAGTGCGGTAGAAATTAAATTCCCTGCACGGAGATACCAAATATGTGGGGATTGCTTTCAGTTTTAAGGGTTTTAATTTTTTTGCTACAAACTCTGATGTTTTGTATTGAATCGCATTAAATTTCCATATTTTCCCGATTTCTCGGGCAATTTTGAATATTTTTAGAAAAGGTCTTCGGAAATTTGCTAGAAATTAAATTCCCTGCACGGAGATACCAAATATGTGGGGATTGTTTTCAGTTTTAAAGGTTTTCATTTTTTTGCTACAAATTCTGATGTTTTGTATTGAATCGCATTAAATTTCCATATTTTCCCGATTTCTCGGGCAATTTTGAATATTTTTCGAAAAGGTCTTCGGAAATTTGCTAGAAATTAAATTCCCTACACAGTTATGTGGGGATTGCTATCAGTTTTAAGGGTTTTCATTTGTTTGCTACAAATTCTGATGTTTTGTATTGAATCTCATTAAATTTCCATATTTTCCCGATTTCTCGGGCAATTTTGAATATTTTTCGAGAAGGTCTTCGAAAGTGCGGTAGAAATTAAATTTCCTGCACGGAGATACCAAATATGTGGGGATTGCTTTCAGTTTTAAGGGTATTCATTTCTTTGCTACAAATTCTGATGTTTTGTATTGAATCGCATTAAATTTCCATATATTCCCGATTACTCGGGCAATTTTGAATATTTTTCGTCGGAAATTCGCTAGAAATTAAATTCCCTACACGGCGATACCAAATATGTGGGGATTGCTTTAGTTTTAAGGGTATTCATTTCTTTGCTACAAACTCTGATGTTTTGTATTGAATCGCATTAAATTTCCATATTTTCCCGATTTCTCGGGCAATTTTGAATATTTTTAGAAAAGGTATTTTGAATATTTTTCGAAAAGGTCTTCGAAAGTGCGGTAGAAATTAAATTCCCTGCACAGAGATACCAAATATATGGGGACTGCTTTCAGTTTTAAAGGTTTTCATTTTTTTGCTACAAATTCTGATGTTTTGTATTGAATCGCATTAAATTTCCATATTTTTCGAAAAATTTCGAATATTTTTAGAAAAGGTCTTCGGAAATTCGCTAGAAATTAAATTCCCTACACGGCGATACCAAATATGTGGGGATTGCTTTCAGTTTTAAGGGTTTTCATTTTTTCGCTACAAATTCTGATGTTTTGTATTGAATCTCATTAAATTTCCATATTTTTCCGATTTCTCGAGCAATTTTGAATATTTTTCGAAAAGTTCTTCGAAAGTGCGGTAGAAATTAAATTCCCTGCACGGAGATACCAAATATGTGGGGATTGCTTTTAGTTTTAAGGGTTTTCTTTTTTTTGCTACAAATTCTGATGTTTTGTATTGAATCGCATTAAATTTCCATATTTTCCCGATTTCTCGGGCAATTTTGAATATTTTTCGAAAAGGTCTTCGAAAGTGCGGTAGAAATTAAATTCACTGCACGGAGATACCAAATATATGGGGATTGCTTTCAGTTTTAAAGGTTTTCATTTTTTTGCTACAAATTCTGATGTTTTGTATTGAATCGCATTAAATTTCCATATTTTCCCGATTCCTCGGGCAATTTTGAATATTTTTGGAAAAGGTCTTCGGCAATTTGCTAGAAATTAAATTCCCTGCACGGAGATACCAAATATGTGGGGATTGCTTTCAGTTTTAAGGGTTTTCATTTTTTTGCTACAAATTCTGATGTTTTGTATTGAATCGCATTAAATTTCCATATTTTCCCGATTCCTCGGGCAATTTTGAATATTTTTGGAAAAGGTCTTCGGCAATTTGCTAGAAATTAAATTCCCTGCACGGAGATACCAAATATGTGGGGATTGCTTTCAGTTTTAAGGGTTTTCATTTTTTTGCTACAAATTCTGATGTTTTGTATTGAATCTCATTAAATTTAAATATTTTCCCGATTTCTCGGGCAATTTTGAATATTGTTCGAAAAGGTCTTCGAAAGTGCGGTAGAAATTAAATTCCCTGCTTGGAGATACCAAATATATGGGGATTGCTTTCAGTTATAAGGGTTTTCATTTTTTTGCTACAAATTCTGATGTTTTGTATTGAATCACATTAAATTTCCATATTTTCCCGATATCTCGGGCAATTTTGAATATTTTTCGAAAAGGTCTTCGAAAGTGCGGTAGAAATTAAATTCCCTGCACAGAGATACCAAATATGTGGGGATTGCTTTCAGTTTTCAGGGTTTTCATTTTTTTGCTACAAATTCTGATGTTTTGTATTGAATCGCATTAAATTTCCATATTTTCCCGATTTCTCGGGCAATTTTGAATATTTTTAGAAAAGGTCTTCGGAAATTTGCTAGAAATTTAATTCCCTACACGGAGATACCAAATATGTGGGGATTGCTTTCAGTTTTAAGGGTTTTCATTTTTTTGCTACAAATTTTGATGTTTTGTATTGAATCGCATTAAATTTCCATATTTTCCCGATTCCTCGGGCAATTTTGAATATTTTTGGAAAAGATCTTCGGCAATTTGCTAGAAATTAAATTCACGGAGATACCAAATATGTGGGGATTGCTTTCAGTTTTAAGGGTTTTCATTTTTTTGCTACAAATTTTGATGTTTTGTATTGAATCTCATTAAATTTAAATATTTTCCCGATTTCTCGGGCAATTTTGAATATTTTTCGAAAAGGTCTTCGAAAGTGCGGTAGAAATTAAATTCCCTGCTCGGAGATACCAAATATGTGGGGATTGCTTTCAGTTTTAAGGGTTTTCATTTTTTTGCTACAAATTCTGATGATTTGTATTGAATCTCATTCAATTTAAATATTTTCCCGATTTCTCGGGCAATTTTGAATATTTTTCGAAAAGGTCTTCGAAAGTGCGGTAGAAATTAAATTCCCTGCTCGGAGATACCAAATATATGGGGATTGCTTTCAGTTATAAGGGTTTTCATTTTTTTGCTACAAATTCTGATGTTTTGTATTGAATCTCATTAAATTTATATATTTTCCTGATTTCTCGGGCAATTTTAAATATTTTTCGAAAAGGTCTTCGAAAGTGCGGTAGAAATTAAATTCCCTGCACAGAGATACCAAATATATGGGGAGTGCTTTCAGTTTTAAGGGTTTTCATTTTTTTGCTACAAATTCTGATGTTTTGTATTGAATCGCATTAAATTTCCATATTTTCCCGATTTCTCGGGCAATTTTGAATATTTTTAGAAAAGGTCTTCGGAAATTCGCTAGAAATTAAATTCCCTACACGGCGATACAAAATATGTGGGGATTGCTTTCAGTTTTAAGGGTTTTAATTTTTTTGCTACAAATTCTGATGTTTTGTATTGAATCTCATTAAATTTCCATATTTTCCCGATTTCTCGGCAATTTTGAATATTGTTC
This sequence comes from Empis livida, assembly GCA_963932195.1. Lineage (NCBI taxonomy): Eukaryota > Metazoa > Arthropoda > Insecta > Diptera > Empididae > Empis > Empis livida. Next base: position 27,019,580 of record OZ010648.1, read on the forward strand.
GAAAAGGTCTTCGAAAGTGCGGTAGAAATTAAATTCCCTGCTCGGAGATACCAAATATATGGGGATTGCTTTCAGTTATAAGGGTTTTCATTTTTTTGCTACAAATTCTGATGTTTTGTATTGAATCTCATTAAATTTAAATATTTTCCTGATTTCTCGGGCAATTTTGAATATTTTTCGAAAAGGTGTTCGAAAGTGCGGTAGAAATTAAATTCCCTGCACAGAGATACCAAATATATGGGGAGTGCTTTCAGTTTTAAGGGTTTTCATTTTTTTGCTACAAATTCTGATGTTTTGTATTGAATCGCATTAAATTTCCATATTTTCCCGATTTCTCGGCAATTTTGAATATTGTTCGAAAAGGTCTTCGAAAGTGCGGTAGAAATTAAATTCCCTGCTCGGAGATACCAAATATATGGGGATTGCTTTCAGTTATAAAGGTTTTCATTTTTTTGCTACAAATTCTGATATTTTGTATTGAATCTCATTAAATTTAAATATTTTCCTGATTTCTCGGGCAATTTTGAATATTTTTCGAAAAGGTCTTCGAAAGTGCGGTAGAAATTAAATTCCCTGCACAGAGATACCAAATATATGGGGAGTGCTTTCAGTTTTAAGGGTTTTCATTTTTTTGCTACAAATTCTGATGTTTTGTATTGAATCTCATTAAATTTCCATATTTTCCCGATTTCTCGGCAATTTTGAATATTGTTCGAAAAGGTCTTCGAAAGTGCGGTAGAAATTAAATTCCCTGCTCGGAGATACCAAATATAGGGGATTGCTTTCAGTTATAAGGGTTTTCATTTTTTTGCTACAAATTCTGATGTTTTGTATTGAATCTCATTAAATTTATATATTTTCCTGATTTCTCGGGCAATTTTGAATATTTTTCGAAAAGGTCTTCGAAAGTGCGGTAGAAATTAAATTCCCTGCACAGAGATACCAAATATATGGGGAGTGCTTTCAGTTTTAAGGGTTTTCATTTTTTTGCTACAAATTCTGATGTTTTGTATTGAATCGCATTAAATTTCCATATTTTCCCGATTTCTCGGGCAATTTTGAATATTTTTAGAAAAGGTCTTCGGAAATTCGCTAGAAATTAAATTCCCTACACGGCGATACCAAATATGTGGGGATTGCTTTCAGTTTTAAGGCTTTTCATTTTTTTGCTACAAATTCTGATGTTTTGTATTGAATCTCATTAAATTTAAATATTTTCCCGATTTCTCGGGCAATTTTGAATATTTTTCGAAAAGGTCTTCGAAAGTGCGGTAGAAATTAAATTCCCTGCTCGGAGATACCAAATATATGGGGATTGCTTTCAGTTATAAGGGTTTTCATTTTTTTGCTACAAATTCTGATGTTTTGTATTGAATCTCATTAAATTTAAATATTTTCCTGATTTCTCGGGCAATTTTGAATATTTTTCGAAAAGGTCTTCGAAAGTGCGGTAGAAATTAAATTCCCTGCACAGAGATACCAAATATATGGGGAGTGCTTTCAGTTTTAAGGGTTTTCATTTTTTTGCTACAAATTCTGATGTTTTGTATTGAATCGCATTAAATTTCCATATTTTCCCGATTTCTCGGGCAATTTTGAATATTTTTAGAAAAGGTCTTCGGAAATTCGCTAGAAATTTAATTCCCTACACGGAGATACCAAATATGTGGGTATTGCTTTCAGTTTTAAGGGTTTTCATTTTTTTGCTTCAAATTCTGATGTTTTGTATTGAATCGCATTAAATTTCCATATTTTCCCGATTCCTCGGGCAATTTTGAATATTTTTGGAAAAGGTCTTCGGCAATTTGCTAGAAATTAAATTCCCTGCACGGAGATACCAAATATGTGGGGATTGCTTTGAGTTTTAAGGGTTTTCATTTTTTTGCTACAAATTCTGATGTTTTGTATTGAATCTCATTAAATTTAAATATTTTCCCGATTTCTCGGGCAATTTTGAATATTTTTCGAAAAGGTCTTCGAAAGTGCGGTAGAAATTAAATTCCCTGTTGGGAGATACCAAATATATGGGGATTGCTTTCAGTTATAAGGGTTTTCATTTTTTTGCTACAAATTCTGATGTTTTGTATTGAATCTCATTAAATTTAAATATTTTCCTGATTTCTCGGGCAATTTTGAATATTTTTCGAAAAGGTCTTCGAAAGTGCGGTAAAAATTAAATTCCCTGCACAGAGATACCAAATATATGGGGAGTGCTTTCAGTTTTAAGGGTTTTCATTTTTTTGCTACAAATTCTGATGTTTTGTATTGAATCGCATTAAATTTCCATATTTTCCCGATTTCTCGGGCAATTTTGAATATTTTTAGAAAAGGTCTTCGGAAATTCGCTAGAAATTAAATTCCCTACACGGAGATACCAAATATGTGGGGATTGCTTTCAGTTTTAAGGGTTTTCATTTTTTTGCTACAAATTCTGATGTTTTGTATTGAATCTCATTAAATTTCCATATTTTCCCGATTTCTCGGCAATTTTGAATATTTTTCGAAAAGGTCTTCGAAAGTGCGGTAGAAATTAAATTCCCTGCACGGAGATACAAAATATATAGGGATTGCTTTCAGTTTTAAGGGTTTTCATTTTTTTGCTACAAATTCTGATGTTTTGTATTGAATCGCATTAAATTTCCATATTTTCCCGATTTCCCGGGCAATTTTGAATATTTTTCGAAAAGGTCTTCGGAAATTCGCTAGAAATTTAATTCCCTACACGGAGATACCAAATATGTGGGGATTGCTTTCAGTTTTAAGGGTTTTCATTTTTTTGCTACAAATTCTGATGTTTTGTATTGAATCGCATTAAATTTCCATATTTTCCCGATTCCTCGGGCAATTTTGAATATTTTTGGAAAAGGTCTTCGGCAATTTGCTAGAAATTAAATTCCCTGCACGGAGATACCAAATATGTGGGGATTGCTTCAGTTTTAAGGGTTTTCATTTTTTTGCTACAAATTCTGATGTTTTGTATTAAATCACATTAAATTTAAAAATTTTCCCGATTTCTCAGGCAATTTTGAATATTTTTCGAAAAGGTCTTCGAAAGTGCGGTAGAAATTAAATTCCCTGCTCGGAGATACCAAATATATGGGGATTGCTTTCAGTTATAAGAGTTTTCATTTTTTTGCTACAAATTCTGATGTTTTGTATTGAATCGCATTAAATTTCCATATTTTCCCGATTTCTCGGCAATTTTGAATATTTTTCGAAAAGGTCTTCGAAAGTGCGGTAGAAATTAAATTCCCTGCACAGAGATACCAAATATGTGGGGATTGCTTTCAGTTTTAAGGGTTTTCATTTTTTTGCTACAAATTCTGATGTTTTGTATTGAATCGCATTAAATTTCCATATTTCCCGATTTCTCGGGCAATTTTGAATATTTTTAGAAAAGGTCTTCGGAAATTCGCTAGAAATTTAATTCCCTACACGGAGATACCAAATATGTGGGGATTGCTTTCAGTTTTAAGGGTTTTCATTTTTTTGCTACAAATTCTGATGTTTTGTATTGAATCGCATTAAATTTCCATATTTTCCCGATTCCTCGGGCAATTTTGAATATTTTTGGAAAAGGTCTTCGGCAATTTGCTAGAAATTAAATTCCCTGCACGGAGATACCAAATATGTGGGGATTGCTTTCAGTTTTAAGGGTTTTCATTTTTTTGCTACAAATTCTGATGTTTTGTATTGAATCTCATTAAATTTAAATATTTTCCCGATTTCTCGGGCAATTTTGAATATTTTTCGAAAAGGTCTTCGAAAGTGCGGTAGAAATTAAATTTCCTGCTCGGAGATACCAAATATGTGGGGATTGCTTTCAGTTTTAAGGGTTTTCATTTTTTTACTACAAATTCTGATGTTTTGTATTGAATCTCATTAAATTTAAATATTTTCCCGATTTCTCGGGCAATTTTGAATATTTTTCGAAAAGGTCTTCGAAAGTGCGGTAGAAATTAAATTCCCTGCTCGGAGATACCAAATATATGGGGATTGCTTTCAGTTATAAGGGTTTTCATTTTTTTGCTACAAATTCTGATGTTTTGTATTGAATCTCATTAAATTTAAATATTTTCCTGATTTCTCGGGCAATTTTGAATATTTTTCGAAAAGGTCTTCGAAAGTGCGGTAGAAATTAAATTCCCTGCACAGAGATACCAAATATATGGGGAGTGCTTTCAGTTTTAAGGGTTTTCATTTTTTTGCTACAAATTCTGATGTTTTGTATTGAATCGCATTAAATTTCCATATTTTCCCGATTTCTCGGCAATTTTGAATATTTTTAGAAAAGGTCTTCGGAAATTCGCTAGAAATTAAATTCCCTACACGGCGATACCAAATATGTGGGGATTGCTTTCAGTTTTAAGGGTTTTCATTTTTTTGCTACAAATTCTGATGTTTTGTATTGAATCTCATTAAATTTCCATATTTTCCCGATTTCTCGGCAATTTTGAATATTGTTCGAAAAGGTCTTCGAAAGTGCGGTAGAAATTAAATTCCCTGCTCGGAGATACCAAATATATGGGGATTGCTTTCAGTTTTTGGGTTTTCATTTTTTTGCTACAAATTCTGATGTTTTGTATTAAATCTCATTAAATTTAAATATTTTCCTGATTTCTCGGGCAATTTTGAATATTTTTCGAAAAGGTCTTCGAAAGTGCGGTAGAAATTAAATTCCCTGCACAGAGATACCAAATATATGGGGAGTGCTTTCAGTTTTAAGGGTTTTCATTTTTTTGCTACAAATTCTGATGTTTTGTATTGAATCGCATTAAATTTCTATATTTTCCCGATTTCTCGGGCAATTTTGAATATTTTTAGAAAAGGTCTTCGGAAATTCGCTAGAAATTAAATTCCCTACACGGCGATACCAAATATGTGGGGATTGCTTTCAGTTTTAAGGGTTTCCATTTTTTTGCTACAAATTCTGATGTTTTGTATTGAATCTCATTAAATTTAAATATTTTCCCGATTTCTCGGGCAATTTTGAATATTTTTCGAAAAGGTCTTCGAAAGTGCGGTAGAAATTAAATTCCCTGCTCGGAGATACCAAATATATGGGGATTGCTTTCAGTTATAAGGGTTTTCATTTTTTTGCTACAAATTCTGATGTTTTGTATTGAATCTCATTAAATTTAAATATTTTCCTGATTTCTCGGGCAATTTTGAATATTTTTCGAAAAGGTCTTCGAAAGTGCGGTAGAAATTAAATTCCCTGCACAGAGATACCAAATATATGGGGAGTGCTTTCAGTTTTAAGGGTTTTCATTTTTTTGCTACAAATTCTGATGTTTTGTATTGAATCGCATTAAATTTCCATATTTTCCCGATTTCTCGGGCAATTTTGAATATTTTTAGAAAAGGTCTTCGGAAATTCGTTAGAAATTTAATTCCCTACACGGAGATACCAAATATGTGGGGATTGCTTTCAGTTTTAAGGGTTTTCATTTTTTTGCTACAAATTCTGATGTTTTGTATTGAATCGCATTAAATTTCCATATTTTCCCGATTCCTCGGGCAATTTTGAATATTTTTGGAAAAGGTCTTCGGCAATTTGCTAGAAATTAAATTCCCTGCACGGAGATACCAAATATGTGGGGATTGCTTTGAGTTTTAAGGGTTTTCATTTTTTTGCTACAAATTCTGATGTTTTGTATTGAATCTCATTAAATTTAAATATTTTCCCGATTTCTCGGGCAATTTTGAATATTTTTCGAAAAGGTCTTCGAAAGTGCGGTAGAAATTAAATTCCCTGCTCGGAGATACCAAATATATGGGGATTGCTTTCAGTTATAAGGGTTTTCATTTTTTTGCTACAAATTCTGATGTTTTGTATTGAATCTCATTAAATTTAAATATTTTCCTGATTTCTCGGGCAATTTTGAATATTTTTCGAAAAGGTCTTCGAAAGTGCGGTAAAAATTAAATTCCCTGCACAGAGATACCAAATATATGGGGAGTGCTTTCAGTTTTAAGGGTTTTCATTTTTTTGCTACAAATTCTGATGTTTTGTATTGAATCGCATTAAATTTCCATATTTTCCCGATTTCTTGAGCAATTTTGAATATATTTAGAAAAGGTCTTCGGGAATTCGCTAGAAATTAAAATCCCTACGCGGCGATACGAAATATGTGCGGATTGCTTTCAGTTTTAAGGGTTTTCATTTTTTTGCTACAAATTCTGATGCTTTGTATTGAATCTCATTAAATTTCCATATTTTCCCGATTTCTCGGCAATTTTGAATATTTTTCGAAAAGGTCTTCGAAAGTGCGGTAGAAATTATATTCCCTGCACGGAGATACCAAATATATAGGGATTGCTTTCAGTTTTAAGGGTTTTCATTTTTTTGCTACAAATTCGGATGTTTTGTATTGAATCGCATTAAATTTCCATATTTTCCCGATTTCCCGGGCAATTTTGAATATTTTTCGAAAAGGTCTTCGGAAATTCGCTAGAAATTTAATTCCCTACACGGAGATACCAAATATGTGGGGATTGCTTTCAGTTTTAAGGGTTTTCATTTTTTTGCTACAAATTCTGATGTTTTGTATTGAATCGCATTAAATTTCCATATTTTCCCGATTCCTCGGGCAATTTTGAATATTTTTGGAAAAGGTCTTCGGCAATTTGCTAGAAATTAAATTCCCTGCACGGAGATACCAAATATGTGGGGATTGCTTTCAGTTTTAAGGGTTTTCATTTTTTTGCTACAAATTCTGATGTTTTGTATTGAATCTCATTAAATTTAAAAATTTTCCCGATTTCTCAGGCAATTTTGAATATTTTTCGAAAAGGTCTTCGAAAGTGCGGTAGAAATTAAATTCCCTGCTCGGAGATACCAAATATATGGGGATTGCTTTCAGTTATAAGGGTTTTCATTTTTTTGCTACAAATTCTGATGTTTTGTATTGAATCGCATTAAATTTCCATATTTTCCCGATTTCTCGGCAATTTTGAATATTTTTCGAAAAGGTCTTCGAAAGTGTGGTAGAAATTAAATTCCCTGCACAGAGATACCAAATATATGGGGATTGCTTTCAGTATTAAGGGTTTTCATTTTTTTGCTACTAATTCTGATGTTTTGTATTGAATCGCATTAAATTTCCATATTTTCCCGATTTCTCGGGCAATAATTGAATAATTTTTGAAAAGGTCTTCGGAAATTCGCTAGAAATTAAATCCCCTACACGGAGATACCAAATATGTGGGGATTGCTTTCAGTTTTAAGGGTTTTCATTTTTTTGCTACAAATTCTGATGTTTTGTATTGAATCTCATTAAATTTTCATATTTTCCCGATTTCTCGGCAATTTTGAATATTTTTCGAAAAGGTCTTAGAAAGTGAGGTAGAAATTAAATTCCCTGCACGGAGATACCAAATATATGGGGATTGCTTTCAGTTTTAAGGGTTTTCATTTTTTTGCTACAGATGTTTTGTATTGAATCGCATTAAATTTCCATAATTTCCCGATTTCCCGGGCAATTTTGAATATTTTTCGAAAAGGTCTTCGGAAATTCGCTAGAAATTAAATTCCCTAATCGGAGATACCAAATATGTGGGAATCGCTTTCAGTTTTAAGGGTTTTCATTTTTTTGCTACAAATTCTGATGTTTTGTTTTGAATCGCATTAAATTACCGTATTTTCCCGATTTCTCGGGCAATTTTGAATATTTTTCGAAAAGGTCTTCGGAAATTCGCTAGAAATTAAATTCCCTACACGGCGATATTAAATATGTGGGGATTGCTTTCACTTTTCAGGGTTTTCATTTTTTTGCTACAAATTCTGATGTTTTGTTTTGAATCGCATTAAATTTCCATATTTTCCCGATTTCTCGGGCAATTTTGAATATATTTAGAAAAGGTCTTCGGAAATTTGCTAGAAATTAAAATCCCTGCACGGAGATACCAAATATGTGGGGATTGCTTTCAGTTTTAAGGGTTTTCATTTTTTTGCTACAGATGTTTTGTATTGAATCGCATTAAATTTCCATATTTTCCTGATTTCTCGGGCAATTTTGAATAATTTTCGTAAAGGTCTTCGAAAGTGCGGTAGAAATTAAATTCCCTGCACGGAGATAGCAAATATGTGGGGATTGCTTTCAATTTTAAGGGTTTTCATTTTTTTGCTACAAATTCTGATGTTTTGTTTTGAATCGCATTAAATTTCCATATTTTCCCGATTTCTCGGGCAATTTTGAATATATTTAGAAAAGGTCTTCGGAAATTTGCTAGAAATTAAAATCCCTGCACGGAGATACCAAATATGTGGGGATTGTTTTCAGTTTTAAGGGTTTTCATTTTTTCGCTACAAATTCTGATGTTTTGTATTGAATCTCATTAAATTTCCATATTTTCCCGATTTCTCGAGCAATTTTGAATATTTTTCGAAAAGGTCTTCGAAAGTGCGGTAGAAATTAAATTCCCTGCACGGAGATACCAAATATGTGGGGATTGCTTTTAGTTTTAAGGGTTTTCTTTTTTTTGCTACAAATTCTGATGTTTTGTATTGAATCGCATTAAATTTCCATATTTTCCTGATTTCTCGGGCAATTTTGAATATTTTTCGAAGAGGTCTTCGAAAGTGCGCTAAAAATTATATTCCCTGCACGGAGATACCAAATATGTGGGGATTGCTTTCAGTTTCAAAGGTTTTCATTTTTTTGTTACAAATTCTGATGTTTTGTATTGAATCTCATTAAATTTCCATATTTTCCCGATTTCTCGGGCAATTTTGAATATTTTTCGAAAAGGTCTTCGGAAATTCGCTAGAAATTAAATTCCCTGCACGGAGATACCAAATATGTGGGGATTGCTTTCAGTTTTAAGGGTTTTCATTTTTTTGCTACAAATTCTGATGTTTTGTATTGAATCGCATTAAATTTTCATATTTTCCTGATTTCTCGGGCAATTTTGAATATTTTTCGAAAAGGTCTTCGAAAGTGCGCTAGAAATTAAATTCCCTGCACGGAGATACCGATATTGCTTTCAGTTTTAAGGGTTTCATTTTTTTGCTACAAATTCTGATGTTTTGTATTGAATATCATTAAATTTCCATATTTTCCCGATTTCTCGGGCAATTTTGAATATTTTTCGAAAAGGTCTTCGAAAGTGCGGTAAAAATTAAATTTCCTGCACGGAGATACCAAATATATGGGGATTGCTTTCAGTTTTAAGGGTTTTCATATTTTTGCTACAAATTCTGATGTTTTGTATTGAATCGCATTAAATTTCCATATTTTCCCGATTTCTCGTGCAATTTTGAATATTTTTCGAAAAGGTCTTCGGAAATTCGCTAGAAATTAAATTCCCTGCACGGAGATACCAAATATGTGGGGATTGCTTTCAGTTTTAAGGGTTTTCATTTTTTTGCTACAAATTCTGATGTTTTGTATTGAATCGCATTAAATTTTCATATTTTCCTGATTTCTCGGGCAATTTTGAATATTTTTCGAAAAGTTCTTCGAAAGTGCGCTAGAAATTAAATTCCCTGCACGGAGATACCGATATTACTTTCAGTTTTAAGGGTTTCATTTTTTTGCTACAAATTCTGATGTTTTGTATTGAATATCATTAAATTTCCATATTTTCCCGATTTCTCGGGCAATTTTGAATATTTTTCGAAAAGGTCTTCGAAAGTGCGGTAAAAATTAAATTTCCTGCACGGAGATACCAAATATATGGGGATTGCTTTCAGTTTTAAGGGTTTTCATATTTTTGCTACAAATTCTGATGTTTTGTATTGAATCGCATTAAATTTCCATATTTTCCCGATTTCTCGTGCAATTTTGAATATTTTTCGAAAAGGTCTTCGGAAATTCGCTAGAAATTAAATTCCCTGCACGGAGATACCAAATATGTGGGGATTGCTTTCAGTTTTAAGGGTTTTCATTTTTTTGCTACAAATTCTGATGTTTTGTATTGAATCGCATTAAATTTTCATATTTTCCTGATTTCTCGGGCAATTTTGAATATTTTTCGAAAAGTTCTTCGAAAGTGCGCTAGAAATTAAATTCCCTGCACGGAGATACCGATATTACTTTCAGTTTTAAGGGTTTTCATATTTTTGCTACAAATTCTGATGTTTTGTATTGAATCGCATTAAATTTTCATATTTTCCTGATTTCTCGGGCAATTTTGAATATTTTTAGAAAAGGTATTCGGAAGTGCGCTAGAAATTAAATTCCCTGCACGGAGATACCGATATTGCTTTCAGTTTTAAGGGTTTTAATTTTTTTGCTACAAATTCTGATGTTTTGTATTGAATCGCATTAAATTTTCATATTTTCCCGATTTCTCGGGCAATTTTAAATATTTTTCGAAAAGGTCTTCGAAAGTGCGGTAAAAATTAAATTTCCTGCACGGAGATACTAAATATATGGGGATTGCTTTCAGTTTTAAGGGTTTTCATTTTTTGCTACAAATTCTGATGTTTTGTATTAATCGCATTAAATTTTCATATTTTCCTGATTTCTCGGGCAATTTTGAATATTTTTAGAAAAGGTCTTCGGAAGTGCGCTAGAAATTAAATTCCCTGCACGAAGATACCGATATTGCTTTCAGTTTTAAGGGTTTTCATTTTTTTGCTACAAATTCTGATGTTTTGTATTGAATATCATTAAATTTCCATATTTTCCCGATTTCTCGGGCAATTTTGAATATTTTTCTAAAAGGTCTTCGAAAGTGCGGTAGAAATTAAATTCCCTGCACGGAGATAGCAAATATGTGGGGATTGCTTTCAATTTTAAGGGTTTTCATTTTTTTGCTACAAATTCTGATGTTTTGTATTGAATCGCATTAAATTTCCATATTTTCCTGATTTCTCGGGCAATTTTGAATATTTTTCAAAAAGGTCTTCGGAAATTCGCTAGAAATTAAATTCCCTGCACGGAGATGCCAAATATGTGGGGATTGCTTTCAATTTTAAGGGTTTTCATTTTTTTGCTACAAATTCTGATGTTTTGTATTGAATCTCATTAAATTTAAATATTTTCCTGATTTCTCGGGCAATTTTGAATATTTTTCGAAAAGGTCTTCGAAAGTGCGGTAGAAATAAATTCCCTGCACGGAGATACCAAATATATGGGGATTGCTTTCACTTTTAAGGGTTTTCACTTTTTTGCTACAAATTCTGATGTTTTGTATTGAATCGCATTAAATTTCCATATTTTCCTGATTTCTCGGGCAATTTTGAATAATTTTCGTAAAGGTCTTCGAAAGTGCGGTAGAAATTAAATTCCCTGCACGGAGATAGCAAATATGTGGGGATTGCTTTCAATTTTAAGGGTTTTGATTTTTTTGCTACAAATTCTGATGTTTTGTTTTGAATCGCATTAAATTTCTATATTTTCCCGATTTCTCGGGCAATTTTGAATATTTTTAGAAAAGGTCTTCGGAAATTCGCTAGAAATTAAATTCCCTACACGGCGATACCAAATATGTGGGGATTGCTTTCAGTTTTAAGGGTTTTCATTTTTTTGCTACAAATTCTGATGTTTTGTATTGAATCTCATTAAATTTAAATATTTTCCCGATTTCTCGGGCAATTTTGAATATTTTTCGAAAAGGTCTTCGAAAGTGCGGTAGAAATTAAATTCCCTGCTCGGAGATACCAAATATATGGGGATTGCTTTCAGTTATAAGGGTTTTCATTTTTTTGCTACAAATTCTGATGTTTTGTATTGAATCTCATTAAATTTAAATATTTTCCTGATTTCTCGGGCAATTTTGAATATTTTTCGAAAAGGTCTTCGAAAGTGCGGTAGAAATTAAATTCCCTGCACAGAGATACCAAATATATGGGGAGTGCTTTCAGTTTTAAGGGTTTTCATTTTTTTGCTACAAATTCTGATGTTTTGTATTGAATCTCATTAAATTTCCATATTTTCCCGATTTCTCGGGCAATTTTGAATATTTTTAGAAAAGGTCTTCGGAAATTCGTTAGAAATTTAATTCCCTACACGGAGATACCAAATATGTGAGGATTGCTTTCAGTTTTAAGGGTTTTCATTTTTTTGCTACAAATTCTGATGTTTTGTATTGAATCGCATTAAATTTCCATATTTTCCCGATTCCTCGGGCAATTTTGAATATTTTTGGAAAAGGTCTTCGGCAATTTGCTAGAAATTAAATTCCCTGCACGGAGATACCAAATATGTGGGGATTGCTTTGAGTTTTAAGGGTTTTCATTTTTTTGCTACAAATTCTGATGTTTTGTATTGAATCTCATTAAATTTAAATATTTTCCCGATTTCTCGGGCAATTTTGAATATTTTTCGAAAAGGTCTTCGAAAGTGCGGTAGAAATTAAATTCCCTGCTCGGAGATACCAAATATATGGGGATTGCTTTCAGTTATAAGGGTTTTCATTTTTTTGCTACAAATTCTGATGTTTTGTATTGAATCTCATTAAATTTAAATATTTTCCTGATTTCTCGGGCAATTTTGAATATTTTTCGAAAAGGTCTTCGAAAGTGCGGTAAAAATTAAATTCCCTGCACAGAGATACCAAATATATGGGGAGTGCTTTCAGTTTTAAGGGTTTTCATTTTTTTGCTACAAATTCTGATGTTTTGTATTGAATCGCATTAAATTTCCATATTTTCCCGATTTCTCGGGCAATTTTGAATATTTTTAGAAAAGGTCTTCGGAAATTCGCTAGAAATTAAAATCCCTACACGGCGATACCAAATATGTGGGGATTGCTTTCAGTTTTAAGGGTTTTCATTTTTTTGCTACAAATTCTGATGCTTTGTATTGAATCTCATTAAATTTCCATATTTTCCCGATTTCTCGGCAATTTTGAATATTTTTCGAAAAGGTCTTCGAAAGTGCGGTAGAAATTATATTCCCTGCACGGAGATACCAAATATATAGGGATTGCTTTCAGTTTTAAGGGTTTTCATTTTTTTGCTACAAATTCGGATGTTTTGTATTGAATCGCATTAAATTTCCATATTTTCCCGATTTCCCGGGCAATTTTGAATATTTTTCGAAAAGGTCTTCGGAAATTCGCTAGAAATTTAATTCCCTACACGGAGATACCAAATATGTGGGGATTGCTTTCAGTTTTAAGGGTTTTCATTTTTTTGCTACAAATTCTGATGTTTTGTATTGAATCGCATTAAATTTCCATATTTTCCCGATTCCTCGGGCAATTTTGAATATTTTTGGAAAAGGTCTTCGGCAATTTGCTAGAAATTAAATTCCCTGCACGGAGATACCAAATATGTGGGGATTGCTTTCAGTTTTAAGGGTTTTCATTTTTTTGCTACAAATTCTGATGTTTTGTATTGAATCTCATTAAATTTAAAAATTTTCCCGATTTCTCAGGCAATTTTGAATATTTTTCGAAAAGGTCTTCGAAAGTGCGGTAGAAATTAAATTCCCTGCTCGGAGATACCAAATATATGGGGATTGCTTTCAGTTATAAGGGTTTTCATTTTTTTGCTACAAATTCTGATGTTTTGTATTGAATCGCATTAAATTTCCATATTTTCCCGATTTCTCGGCAATTTTGAATATTTTTCGAAAAGGTCTTCGAAAGTGTGGTAGAAATTAAATTCCCTGCACAGAGATACCAAATATATGGGGATTGCTTTCAGTATTAAGGGTTTTCATTTTTTTGCTACTAATTCTGATGTTTTGTATTGAATCGCATTAAATTTCCATATTTTCCCGATTTCTCGGGCAATAATTGAATAATTTTTGAAAAGGTCTTCGGAAATTCGCTAGAAATTAAATCCCCTACACGGAGATACCAAATATGTGGGGATTGCTTTCAGTTTTAAGGGTTTTCATTTTTTTGCTACAAATTCTGATGTTTTGTATTGAATCTCATTAAATTTTCATATTTTCCCGATTTCTCGGCAATTTTGAATATTTTTCGAAAAGGTCTTAGAAAGTGAGGTAGAAATTAAATTCCCTGCACGGAGATACCAAATATATGGGGATTGCTTTCAGTTTTAAGGGTTTTCATTTTTTTGCTACAGATGTTTTGTATTGAATCGCATTAAATTTCCATATTTTCCCGATTTCCCGGGCAATTTTGAATATTTTTCGAAAAGGTCTTCGGAAATTCGCTAGAAATTAAATTCCCTACACGGAGATACCAAATATGTGGGAATCGCTTTCAGTTTTAAGGGTTTTCATTTTTTTGCTACAAATTCTGATGTTTTGTTTTGAATCGCATTAAATTACCGTATTTTCCCGATTTCTCGGACAATTTTGAATATTTTTCGAAAAGGTCTTCGGAAATTCGCTAGAAATTAAATTCCCTACACGGCGATATTAAATATGTGGGGATTGCTTTCACTTTTCAGGGTTTTCATTTTTTTGCTACAAATTCTGATGTTTTGTTTTGAATCGCATTAAATTTCCATATTTTCCCGATTTCTCGGGCAATTTTGAATATATTTAGAAAAGGTCTTCGGAAATTTGCTAGAAATTAAAATCCCTGCACGGAGATACCAAATATGTGGGGATTGCTTTCAGTTTTAAGGGTTTTCATTTTTTTGCTACAGATGTTTTGTATTGAATCGCATTAAATTTCCATATTTTCCTGATTTCTCGGGCAATTTTGAATAATTTTCGTAAAGGTCTTCGAAAGTGCGGTAGAAATTAAATTCCCTGCACGGAGATAGCAAATATGTGGGGATTGCTTTCAATTTTAAGGGTTTTCATTTTTTTGCTACAAATTCTGATGTTTTGTTTTGAATCGCATTAAATTTCCATATTTTCCCGATTTCTCGGGCAATTTTGAATATATTTAGAAAAGGTCTTCGGAAATTTGCTAGAAATTAAAATCCCTGCACGGAGATACCAAATATGTGGGGATTGTTTTCAGTTTTAAGGGTTTTCATTTTTTCGCTACAAATTCTGATGTTTTGTATTGAATCTCATTAAATTTCCATATTTTCCCGATTTCTCGAGCAATTTTGAATATTTTTCGAAAAGGTCTTCGAAAGTGCGGTAGAAATTAAATTCCCTGCACGGAGATACCAAATATGTGGGGATTGCTTTTAGTTTTAAGGGTTTTCTTTTTTTTGCTACAAATTCTGATGTTTTGTATTGAATCGCATTAAATTTCCATATTTTCCTGATTTCTCGGGCAATTTTGAATATTTTTCGAAGAGGTCTTCGAAAGTGCGGTAGAAATTAAATTCCTTGCACGGAGATACCAAATATGTGGGGATTGCTTTCAGTTTCAAAGGTTTTCATTTTTTTGCTACAAATTCTGATGTTTTGTATTGAATCGCATTAAATTTCCATATTTTCCCGATTTCTCGGGCAATTTTGAATATTTTTCGAAAAGGTCTTCGGAAATTCGCTAGAAATTAAATTCCCTGCACGGAGATACCAAATATGTGGGGATTGCTTTCAGTTTTAAGGGTTTTCATTTTTTTTGCTACAAATTCTGATGTTTTGTATTGAATCGCATTAAATTTTCATATTTTCCTGATTTCTCGGGCAATTTTGAATATTTTTCGAAAAGGTCTTCGAAAGTGCGCTAGAAATTAAATTCCCTGCACGGAGATACCGATATTGCTTTCAGTTTTAAGGGTTTCATTTTTTTGCTACAAATTCTGATGTTTTGTATTGAATATCATTAAATTTCCATATTTTCCCGATTTCTCGGGCAATTTTGAATATTTTTCGAAAAGGTCTTCGAAAGTGCGGTAAAAATTAAATTTCCTGCACGGAGATACCAAATATATGGGGATTGCTTTCAGTTTTAAGGGTTTTCATATTTTTGCTACAAATTCTGATGTTTTGTATTGAATCGCATTAAATTTCCATATTTTCCCGATTTCTCGTGCAATTTTGAATATTTTTCGAAAAGGTCTTCGGAAATTCGCTAGAAATTAAATTCCCTGCACGGAGATACCAAATATGTGGGGATTGCTTTCAGTTTTAAGGGTTTTCATTTTTTTGCTACAAATTCTGATGTTTTGTATTGAATCGCATTAAATTTTCATATTTTCCTGATTTCTCGGGCAATTTTGAATATTTTTCGAAAAGTTCTTCGAAAGTGCGCTAGAAATTAAATTCCCTGCACGGAGATACCGATATTACTTTCAGTTTTAAGGGTTTCATTTTTTTGCTACAAATTCTGATGTTTTGTATTGAATATCATTAAATTTCCATATTTTCCCGATTTCTCGGGCAATTTTGAATATTTTTCGAAAAGGTCTTCGAAAGTGCGGTAAAAATTAAATTTCCTGCACGGAGATACCAAATATATGGGGATTGCTTTCAGTTTTAAGGGTTTTCATATTTTTGCTACAAATTCTGATGTTTTGTATTGAATCGCATTAAATTTCCATATTTTCCCGATTTCTCGTGCAATTTTGAATATTTTTCGAAAAGGTCTTCGGAAATTCGCTAGAAATTAAATTCCCTGCACGGAGATACCAAATATGTGGGGATTGCTTTCAGTTTTAAGGGTTTTCATTTTTTTGCTACAAATTCTGATGTTTTGTATTGAATCGCATTAAATTTTCATATTTTCCTGATTTCTCGGGCAATTTTGAATATTTTTCGAAAAGTTCTTCGAAAGTGCGCTAGAAATTAAATTCCCTGCACGGAGATACCGATATTACTTTCAGTTTTAAGGGTTTTCATATTTTTGCTACAAATTCTGATGTTTTGTATTGAATCGCATTAAATTTTCATATTTTCCTGATTTCTCGGGCAATTTTGAATATTTTTAGAAAAGGTATTCGGAAGTGCGCTAGAAATTAAATTCCCTGCACGGAGATACCGATATTGCTTTCAGTTTTAAGGGTTTTAATTTTTTTGCTACAAATTCTGATGTTTTGTATTGAATCGCATTAAATTTTCATATTTTCCCGATTTCTCGGGCAATTTTAAATATTTTTCGAAAAGGTCTTCGAAAGTGCGGTAAAAATTAAATTTCCTGCACGGAGATACTAAATATATGGGGATTGCTTTCAGTTTTAAGGGTTTTCATTTTTTGCTACAAATTCTGATGTTTTGTATTAATCGCATTAAATTTTCATATTTTCCTGATTTCTCGGGCAATTTTGAATATTTTTAGAAAAGGTCTTCGGAAGTGCGCTAGAAATTAAATTCCCTGCACGAAGATACCGATATTGCTTTCAGTTTTAAGGGTTTTCATTTTTTTGCTACAAATTCTGATGTTTTGTATTGAATATCATTAAATTTCCATATTTTCCCGATTTCTCGGGCAATTTTGAATATTTTTCTAAAAGGTCTTCGAAAGTGCGGTAGAAATTAAATTCCCTGCACGGAGATAGCAAATATGTGGGGATTGCTTTCAATTTTAAGGGTTTTCATTTTTTTGCTACAAATTCTGATGTTTTGTATTGAATCTCATCAAATTTCCATATTTTCCTGATTTCTCGGGCAATTTTGAATATTTTTCAAAAAGGTCTTCGGAAATTCGCTAGAAATTCAATTCCCTACACGGAGATACCAAATATGTGGGGATTGCTTTCAATTTTAAGGGTTTTCATTTTTTTGCTACAAATTCTGATGTTTTGTATTGAATCTCATTAAATTTAAATATTTTCCTGATTTCTCGGGCAATTTTGAATATTTTTCGAAAAGGTCTTCGAAAGTGCGGTAGAAATAAATTCCCTGCACGGAGATACCAAATATATGGGGATTGCTTTCACTTTTAAGGGTTTTCACTTTTTTGCTACAAATTCTGATGTTTTGTATTGAATCGCATTAAATTTCCATATTTTCCTGATTTCTCGGGCAATTTTGAATAATTTTCGTAAAGGTCTTCGAAAGTGCGGTAGAAATTAAATTCCCTGCACGGAGATAGCAAATATGTGGGGATTGCTTTCAATTTTAAGGGTTTTGATTTTTTTGCTACAAATTCTGATGTTTTGTTTTGAATCGCATTAAATTTCCATATTTTCCCGATTTCTCGGGCAATTTTGAATATATTTAGAAAAGGTCTTCGGAAATTTGCTAGAAATTAAAATCCCTGCACGGAGATACCAAATATGTGGGGATTGTTTTCAGTTTTAAGGGTTTTCATTTTTTCGCTACAAATTCTGATGTTTTGTATTGAATCTCATTAAATTTCCATATTTTCCCGATTTCTCGAGCAATTTTGAATATTTTTCGAAAAGGTCTTCGAAAGTGCGGTAGAAATTAAATTCCCTGCACGGAGATACCAAATATGTGGGGATTGCTTTTAGTTTTAAGGGTTTTCTTTTTTTTGCTACAAATTCTGATGTTTTGTATTGAATCGCATTAAATTTCCATATTTTCCCGATTTCTCGGGCAATTTTGAATATTTTTCGAAAAGGTCTTCGGAAATTCGCTAGAAATTAAATTCCCTACACGGCGATACCAAATATGTGGGGATTGCTTTCACTTTTCAGGGTTTTCATTTTTTTGCTACAAATTCTGATGTTTTGTATTGAATCGCATTAAATATCCATATTTTCCCGATTTCTCGGGCAATTTTGAATATTTTTAGAAAAGGTCTTCGGAAGTGCGCTAGAAATTAAATTCCCTACTCGGAGATACCAAAGACGTGGGGATTGCTTTTAGTTTTAAGGGTTTTCATTTTTTTGCTACAAATTCTGATGTTTTGTATTGAACCTCATTAAATTTCCATATTTTCCCGATTTCTCGGGCAATTTTGAATATTTTTAGAAAAGGTCTTCGGAAATTCGCTAGAAATTAAATTCCCTGCACGGAGATACCAAATATGTGGAGATTGCTTTCAGTTTTAAGGGTTTTCATTTTTTCGCTACAAATTCTGATGTTTTGTATTGAATCTCATTAAATTTCCATATTTTCCCGATTTCTCGGGCAATTTTTAATATTTTTCGAAGAGGTCTTCGAAAGTGCGGTAGAAATTAAATTCCTTGCACGCAGATACCAAATATGTGGGGATTGCTTTCAGTTTTAAGGGTTTTCATTTTTTTGCTACAAATTCTGATGTTTTGTATTGAATCGCATTAAATTTTCATATTTTCCTGATTTCTCGGGCAATTTTGAATATTTTTCGAAAAGGTCTTCGAAAGTGCGCTAGAAATTAAATTCCCTGCACGGAGATACCGATATTGCTTTCAGTTTTAAGGGTTTCATTTTTTTGCTACAAATTCTGATGTTTTGTATTGAATATCATTAAATTTCCATATTTTCCCGATTTCTCGGGCAATGTTGAATATTTTTCGAAAAGGTCTTCGAAAGTGCGGTAAAAATTAAATTTCCTGCACGGAGATACCAAATATATGGGGATTGCTTTCAGTTTTAAGGGTTTTCATATGTTTGCTACAAATTCTGATGTTTTGTATTGAATCGCATTAAATTTTCATATTTTCCTGATTTCTCGGGCAATTTTGAATATTTTTAGAAAAGGTATTCGGAAGTGCGCTAGAAATTAAATTCCCTGCACGGAGATACCGATATTGCTTTCAGTTTTAAGGGTTTTAATTTTTTTGCTACAAATTCTGATGTTTTGTATTGAATCGCATTAAATTTTCATATTTTCCCGCTTTCCCGGGCAATTTTGAATATTTTTCGAAAAGGTCTTCGAAAGTGCGGTAAAAATTAAATTTCCTGCACGGAGATACCAAATATATGGGGATTGCTTTCAGTTTTAAGGGTTTTCATTTTTTTGCTACAAATTTTGATGTTTTGTATTGAATCGCATTAAATTTCCATATTTTCCCGATTTCTCGGGCAATTTTGAATATTTTTCGAAAAGGTCTTCGGAAATTCGCTAGAAATTAAATTCCCTGCACGGAGATACCAAATATGTGGGGATTGCTTTCAGTTTTAAGGGTTTTCATTTTTTTGCTACAAATTCTGATGTTTTGTATTGAATCGCATTAAATTTTCATATTTTCCTGATTTCTCGGGCAATTTTGAATATTTTTCGAAAAGGTCTTCGAAAGTGCGCTAGAAATTAAATTCCCTGCACGGAGATACCGATATTGCTTTCAGTTTTAAGGGTTTCATTTTTTTGCTACAAATTCTGATGTTTTGTATTGAATATCATTAAATTTCCATATTTTCCCGATTTCTCGGGCAATTTTGAATATTTTTCGAAAAGGTCTTCGAAAGTGCGGTAAAAATTAAATTTCCTGCACGGAGATACCAAATATATGGGGATTGCTTTCAGTTTTAAGGGTTTTCATATGTTTGCTACAAATTCTGATGTTTTGTATTGAATCGCATTAAATTTTCATATTTTCCTGATTTCTCGGGCAATTTTGAATATTTTTAGAAAAGGTATTCGGAAGTGCGCTAGAAATTAAATTCCCTGCACGGAGATACCGATATTGCTTTCAGTTTTAAGGGTTTTAATTTTTTTGCTACAAATTCTGATGTTTTGTATTGAATCGCATTAAATTTTCATATTTTCCCGATTTCCCGGGCAATTTTGAATATTTTTCGAAAAGGTCTTCGAAAGTGCGGTAAAAATTAAATTTCCTGCACGGAGATACCAAATATATGGGGATTGCTTTCAGTTTTAAGGGTTTTCATTTTTTTGCTACAAATTTTGATGTTTTGTATTGAATCGCATTAAAATTTCATATTTTCCTGATTTCTCGGGCAATTTTGAATATTTTTCGAAAAGGTCTTCGGAAGTGCGCTAGAAATTAAATTCCCTGCACGGAGATACCGATATTGCTTTCAGTTTTAAGGGTTTTCATTTTTTTGCTACAAATTCTGATGTTTTATATTGAATATCATTAAATTTCCATATTTTCCCGATTTCTCGGGCAATTTTGAATATTTTTCTAAAAGGTCTTCGAAAGTGCGGTAGAAATTAAATTGCCTGCACGGAGATAGCAAATATGTGGAGATTGCTTTCAATTTTAAGGGTTTTCATTTTTTTGCTACAAATTCTGATGTTTTGTATTGAATCGCATTAAATTTCCATATTTTCCTGATTTCTCGGGCAATTTTGAATATTTTTCGAAAAGGTCTTCGGAAATTCGCTAGAAATTAAATTCCCTGCACGGAGATGCCAAATATGTGGGGATTGCTTTCAATTTTAAGGGTTTTCATTTTTTTGCTACAAATTCTGATGTTTTGTATTGAATCTCATTAAATTTAAATATTTTCCTGATTTCTCGGGCAATTTTGAATATTTTTCGAAAAGGTCTTCGAAAGTGCGGTAGAAATAAATTCCCTGCACGGAGATACCAAATATATGGGGATTGCTTTCAGTTTTAAGGGTTTTCATTTTTTTGCTACAAATTCTGATGTTTTGTATTGAATCGCATTAAATTTCCATATTTTCCTGATTTCTCGGGCAATTTTGAATATTTTTCGAAAAGGTCTTCGGAAATTCGCTAGAAATTAAATTCCCTGCACGGAGATACCAAATATATGGGGATTGTTTTCAGTTATAAGGGTTTTCATTTTTTTGCTACAAATTCTGATGTTTTGTATTGAATCACATTAAATTTCCATATTTTCCCGATATCTCGGGCAATTTTGAATATTTTTCGAAAAGGTCTTCGAAAGTGCGGTAGAAATTAAATTCCCTGCACAGAGATACCAAATATGTGGGGATTGCTTTCAGTTTTAAGGGTTTTCAACTATTTGCTACAAATTCTGATGTTTTGTATTGAATCGCATTAAATTTCCATATTTTCCTGATTTCTCGGGCAATTTTGAATAATTTTCGAAAAGGTCTTCGGAAATTTGCTAGAAATTAAATTCCCTACACGGCGATACCAAATATGTGGGGATTGCTTTCAGTTTTAAGGGTTTTCATTTTTTCGCTACAAATTCTGATGTTTTGTATTGAATCGCATTAAATTTCCATATTTTCCTGATTTCTCGGGCAATTTTGAACATTTTTCGAAAAGGTCTTCGGAAATTCGCTAGAAATTAAATTCCCTGCACGGAGATGCCAAATATGTGGGGATTGCTTTCAATTTTAAGGGTTTTCATTTTTTTGCTACAAATTCTGATGTTTTGTATTGAATCTCATTAAATTTAAATATTTTCCTGATTTCTCGGGCAATTTTGAATATTCTTCGAAAAGGTCTTCGGAAGTGCGCTAGAAATTAAATTCCCTACTCGGAGATACCAAATATGTGGGGAGTGGTTTTAGTTTAAGGGTTTTCATTTTTATGCTACAAATTATGATGTTTTGTATTGAATCTCATTAAATTTCCATATTTTCCCGATTTCTCGGGCAATTTTGAATAATTTTCGAAAAGGTCTTCGGATATTTGCTAGAAATTAAATTCCCTACACGGCGATACCAAATATGTGGGGATTGCTTTCAGTTTTAAGGGTTTTCATTTTTTCGCTACAAATGCTGATGTTTTGTATTGAACCTCATAAAATTTCCATATTTTCCTGATTTATCGGGCAATTTTGAATATTTTTCGAAAAGGTCTTCGAAAATGCGGTAGAAATTAAATTCCCTGCACGGAGATACCAAATATGTGGGGATTGCTATCAGTTTTGAGGGTTTTCATTTTTTTTTGCTACGAATTCTGATGTTTTGTATTGATTCGCATTAAATTTCCATATTTTCCCGATTTCTCAGGCAATTTTGAATATTTTTAGAAAAGGTCTTCGAAAGTGCGGTAGAAATTAAATTCCCTGCACGGAGATACCAAATATGTGGGGATTGCTTTCAGTTTTAAGGGTTTTCATTTTTTTGCTACAAATTCTCATGTTTTGTATTGAATCTCATAAATTTCCATATTTTCCCGATTTCTCGGGCAATTATGAATATTTTTCGAAAAAGTCTTCGAAAGTGCGGTAGAAATTAAATTCCCTGCACGGAGATACCAAATATGTGGGGATTGCTTTCAGTTTTAAGGGTTTTCATTTTTTTGCTAGAAATTCTGATGTTTTGTATTGAAACCCATTAAATTTCCATATTTTCCCGATTTCTCGGGCAATTTTGAATATTTTTAGAAAAGGTCTTCGAAAGTGCGGTAGAAATTAAATTCCCTGCACGGAGATACCAAATATGTTCGGATTGCTTTCAGTTTTAAGGGTTTTCATTTTTTTGCTACAAATTCTGATGTTTTGTATTGAATCTCATTAAATTTCTATATTTTCCCTATTTCTCGGGAAATTTTGAATATTTTTAGAAAAGGTCTTCGGAAATTCGCTAGAAATTAAATGCCTTACACGGCGATACCAAATATGTGGGGATTGCTTTCAGTTTTAAGGGTTTTCATTTTTTTGCTACAAATTCTGATGTTTTGTATTGAATCGCATTTAATTTCCATATTTTCCCGATTTCTCGGGCAATTTTGAATATTTTTAGAAAAGGTCTTCGAAAGTGCGGTAGAAATTAAATTCCCTGCACGGAGATACCAAATATGTGGGGATTGCTTTCAGTTTTAAGGGTTTTCATTTTTTTGCTATAAATTCTGATGTTTTGTATTGAATCTCATTAAATTTCCATATTTTCCCTATTTCTCGGGAAATTTTGAATATATTTAGAAAAGGTCTTCGGAAATTCGCTAGAAATTAAATTCCTTACACGGCGATACCAAATATGTGGGGATTGCTTTCAGTTTTCAGGGTTTTCATTTTTTTGCTACAAATTCTGATGTTTTGTATTGAATCGCATTTAATTTCCATATTTTCCCGATTTCTCGGGCAATTTTGAATATTTTTAGAAATGGTCTTCGAAAGTGCGGTAGAAATTAAATTCCCTACACGGCGATACCAAATATGTGGGGATTGCTTTCAGTTTTAAGGGTTTTCATTTTTTTGCTACAAATTCTCATGTTTTGTATTGAATCTCATAAATTTCCATATTTTCCCGATTTCTCGGGCAATTATGAATATTTTTCGAAAAGGTCTTCGAAAGTGCGGTAGAAATTAAATTCCCTACACGGCGCTACCGCCGTGTAGGGAATTTAATTGGGATTGCTATGTGGGGATTGCTTTCAGTTTTAGGGGTTTTCATTTTTTTGCTACAAATTCTGATGTTTTGTATTGATTCGCATTAAATTTCCATATTTTCCCGATTTCACAGGCAATTTTGAATATTTTTAGAAAAGGTCTTCGAAAGTGCGGTAGAAATTAAATTCCCTGCACGGAGATACCAAATATGTGGGGATTGCTTTCAGTTTTAAGGGTTTTCATTTTTTTGCTACAAATTCTCATGTTTTGTATTGAATCTCATAAATTTCCATATTTTCCCGATTTCTCGGGCAATTATGAATATTTTTCGAAAAGGTCTTCGAAAGTGCGGTAGAAATTAAATTCCCTGCACGGAGATACCAAATATGTGGGGATTGCTTTCAGTTTTAAGGGTTTTCATTTTTTTGCTATAAATTCTGATGTTTTGTATTGAATCTCATTAAATTTCCATATTTTCCCTATTTCTCGGGAAATTTTGAATATATTTAGAAAAGGTCTTCGGAAATTCGCTAGAAATTAAATTCCTTACACGGCGATACCAAATATGTGGGGATTGCTTTCAGTTTTCAGGGTTTTCATTTTTATGCTACAAATTCTGATGTTTTGTATTGAATCTCATTAAATTTCCATATTTTCCCGATTTCTCGGGCAATTTTGAATAATTTTCGAAAAGGTCTTCGGATATTTGCTAGAAATTAAATTCCCTACACGGCGATACCAAATATGTGGGGATTGCTTTCAGTTTTAAGGGTTTTCATTTTTTCGCTACAAATGCTGATGTTTTGTATTGAACCTCATAAAATTTCCATATTTTCCCGATTTCTCGGGCAATTTTGAATATTTTTCGAAAAGGTCTTAGGAAATTCGCTAGAAATTAAATTCCCTACACGGAGATTCCAAATATGTGGGGATTGCTTTCAGTTTTAAGGGTTTTCATTTTTTTGCTACAAATTCTGATGTTTTGTATTGTTTCGCAATAAATTTCCATATTTTCCCGATTTCTCAGGCAATTTTGAATATTTTTAGAAAAGGTCTTCGAAAGTGCGGTAGAAATTAAATTCCCTGCACGGAGATACCAAATATGTGGGGATTGCTTTCAGTTTTAAGGGTTTTCATTTTTTTGCTACAAATTCTCATGTTTTGTATTGAATCTCATAAATTTCCATATTTTCCCGATTTCTCGGGCAATTATGAATATTTTTCGAAAAGGTCTTCGAAAGTGCGGTAGAAATTAAATTCCCTGCACGGAGATACCAAATATGTGGGGATTGCTTTCAGTTTTAAGGGTTTTCATTTTTTTGCTACAAATTCTGATGTTTTGTATTGAAACCCATTAAATTTCCATATTTTCCCGATTTCTCGGGCAATTTTGAATATTTTTAGAAAAGGTCTTCGAAAGTGCGGTAGAAATTAAATTCCCTGCACGGAGATACCAAATATGTGGGGATTGCTTTCAGTTTTAAGGGTTTTCATTTTTTTTGCTACAAATTCTGATGTTTTGTATTGAATCTCAATAAATTTATATATTTTCCCTATTTCTCGGGAAATTTTGAATATTTTTAGAAAAGGTCTTCGGAAATTCGCTAGAAATTAAATTCCCTACAAGGCGATACCAAATATGTGGGGATTGCTTTCAGTTTTAAGGGTTTTCATTTTTTTGCTACAAATTCTGATGTTTTGTATTGAATCGCATTTAATTTCCATATTTTCCTGATTTCTCGGGCAATTTTGAATATTTTTAGAAAAGGTCTTCGAAAGTGCGGTAGAAATTAAATTCCCTGCACGGAGATACCAAATATGTGGGGATTGCTTTCAGTTTTAAGGGTTTTTCATTTTTTTGCTATAAATTCTGATGTTTTGTATTGAATCGCATTAAATATCCATATTTTCCTGATTTCTCGGGCAATTTTGAATATTTTTAGAAAAGGTCTTCGGAAATTCGCTAGAAATTAAATTCCCTACACGGAGATACCAAATGTGGGGATTGCTTTCAGTTTTAAGGGTTTTCATTTTTTTGCTACAAATTCTGATGTTTTGTATTGAATCTCATTAAATTTCCATATTTTCCCGATTTCTAGGGCAATTTTGAATATTTTTAGAAAAGGTCTTCGGAAATTCGCTAGAATATAAATTCCCTGCATGGAGATACCAAATATGTAGGGATTGCTTTCAGTTTTAAGGGTTTTAATTTTTTTGTTACAAATTCTGATGTCTTGTATTGAATCGCATTAAATTTCCATATTTTCCCGATTTCTCGGGCAATTTTGAATATTTTTAGAAAAGGTCTACGGAAATTCGCTAGAAATTAAATAACCTACACGGAGATACCAATTATGTGCGGATTGCATTCAGTTTTAAGGGTTTTCATTTTTTTGCTACAAATTCTGATGTTTTGTATTGAATGGCATTAAATTTCCCAATTTTCCTGATTTCTCGGGCAATTTTGAATATTTTTCGAAAAGGTCTTCGAGAGTGCAGTAGAAATTAAATTCCCTGCACGGAGATACCAAATATGTGGGGATTGCTTTCAGTTTTAAGGGTTTTAATTTTTTTGCTACAAATTCTGATGTTTTGTATTGAATCTAAATAAATTTCAATATTTTCCCGATTTCTCGGGCAATTTTGAATATTTTTAGAAAAGGTCTTCGGAAATTCGCGAGAAATTAAATTCCCTGCGCGGAGATACCAAATATGTGGGGATTGCTTTCAGTTTTCAGGGTTTTAATTTTTTGCTTCAAATTCTGATGTTTTGTATTGAATCTAAATAAATTTAAATATTTTCCCGATTTCTCGGGCAATTTTGAATATTTTTAGAAAAGGTCTTCGGAAATTTGCTAGAAATTAAATTCCCTGCACGGAGATACCAAATATGTGGGGATTGCTTTCAGTTTTAAGGGTTTTCATTTTTTTGCTACAAATTCTGATGTTTTGTATTGAATCTCATTAAATTTAAATATTTTCCCGATTTCTCGGGCAATTTTGAATATTTTTCGAAAAGGTCTTCGAAAGTGCGGTAGAAATTAAATTCCCTGCTCGGAGATACCAAATATATGGGGATTGCTTTCAGTTATAAGGGTTTTCATTTTTTTGCTACAAATTCTGATGTTTTGTATTGAATCACATTAAATTTCCATATTTTCCCGATTTCTCGGGCAATTTTGAATATTTTTCGAAAAGGTCTTCGAAAGTGCGGTAGAAATTAAATTCCCTGCACAGAGATACCAAATATATGGGGATTGCTTTCAGTTTTAAGGGTTTTCATTTTTTTGCTACAAATTCTGATGTTTTGTATTGAATCGCATTAAATTTCCATATTTTCCCGATTTCTCGGGCAATTTTGAATATTTTTAGAAAAGGTCTTCGGAAATTCGCTAGAAATTAAATTCCCTACACGGCGATACCAGATATGTGGGGATTGCTTTCAGTTTTAAGGGTTTTCATTTTTTTGCTACAAATTCTGATGTTTTGTATTGAATCTCATTAAATTTCCATATTTTCCCGATTTCTCGGCAATTTTGAATATTTTTCGAAAAGGTCTTCGAAAGTGCGGTAGAAATTAAATTCCCTGCACGGAGATACCAAATATATAGGGATTGCTTTCAGTTTTAAGGGTTTTCATTTTTTTGCTACAAATTCTGATGTTTTGTATTGAATCGCATTAAATTTCCATATTTTCCCGATTTCCCGGGCAATGTTGAATATTTTTCGAAAAGGTCTTCGGAAATTCGCTAGAAATTAAATTCCATACACGGCGATACCAAATATGTGGGGATTGCTTTCAGTTTTAAGGGTTTTCATTTTTTTGCTACAAATTCTGATGTTTTGTATTGAATCGCATTAAATTTCCATATTTTCCCGATTTCTCAAGCAATTTTGAATATTTTTAGAAAAGGTCTTCGAAAGTGCGGTAGAAATTAAATTCCCTGCACGGAGATACCAAATATGTGGGGATTGCTATCAGTTTTAAGGGTTTTCATTTTTTTGCTACAAATTCTGATATTTTGTATTGAATCGCATTAAATTTCCATATTTTCCCCGATTTCTCGGGCAATTTTGAATATTTTTATAAAAGGTCTTCGGAAATTCGCTAGAAATTAATTTCCCTACACGGAGATACCAAATTTGTGGGGATTGCTTTCAGTTTTAAGGGTTTTCATTTTTTTGCTACAAATTCTGATGTTTTGTATTGAATCGCATTAAATTTCCATATTTTCCCGATTTCTCGGGCAATTTTGAATATTTTTGGAAAAGGTCTTCGAAAGTGCGGTAGAAATTAAATTACCTGCTCGGAGATACCAAATATATGGGGATTGCTTTCAGTTATAAGGGTTTTCATTTTTTTGCTACAAATTCTGATGTTTTGTATTGAATCGCATTAAATATCCATATTTTCCCGATTTCTCGGCAATTTTGAATATTTTTCGAAAAGGTCTTCGAAAGTGCGGTAGAAATTAAATTCCCTGCACAGAGATACCAAATATATGGGGATTGCTTTCAGTATTAAGGGTTTTCATTTTTTTGCTACAAATTCTGATGTTTTGTATTGAATCGCATTAAATTTCCATATTTTCCCGATTTCTCGGGCAATAATTGAATAATTTTTGAAAAGGTCTTCGGAAATTCGCTAGAAATTAAATTCCCTACACGGAGATACCAAATATGTGGGGATTGCTTTCAGTTTTAAGGGTTTTCATTTTTTTGCTACAAATTCTGATGTTTTGTATTGAATCTCATTAAATTTCCATATTTTCCCGATTTCTCGAGCAATTGAATATTTTTCGAAAAGGTCTTCGAAAGTGCGGTAGAAATTAAATTCCCTGCACGGAGATACCAAATATGTGGGGATTGCTTTTAGTTTTAAGGGTTTTCTTTTTTTTGCTACAAATTCTGATGTTTTGTATTGAATCGCATTAAATTTCCATATTTTCCCGATTTCTCGGGGAATTTTGAATATTTTTCGAAAAGGTCTTCGGAAATTCGCTAGAAATTAAATTCCCTACACGGCGATACCAAATATGTGGGGATTGCTTTCACTTTTCAGGGTTTTCATTTTCTTGCTACAAATTCTGATGTTTTGTATTGAATCGCATTAAATATCCATATTTTCCCGATTTCTCGGGCAATTTTGAATATTTTTAGAAAAGGTCTTCGGAAGTGCGCTAGAAATTAAATTCCCTACTCGGAGATACCAAAGACGTGGGGATTGCTTTTAGTTTTAAGGGTTTTCATTTTTTTCCTACAAATTCTGATGTTTTGTATTGAACCTCATTAAATTTCCATATTTTCCCGATTTCTCGGGCAATTTTGAATATTTTTAGAAAAGGTCTTCGGAAATTCGCTAGAAATTAAATTCCCTGCACGGAGATACCAAATATGTGGGGATTGCTTTCAGTTTTAAGGGTTTTCATTTTTTCGCTACAAATTCTGATGTTTTGTATTGAATCTCATTAAATTTCCATATTGTCCCGATTTCTCGGGCAATTTTGAATATTTTTCGAAGAGGTCTTCGAAAGTGCGGTAGAAATTAAATTCCTTGCACGGAGATACCAAATATGTGGGGATTGCTTTCAGTTTTAAAGGTTTTCATTTTTTTCCTACAAATTCTGATGTTTTGTATTGAATCGCATTAAATTTCCATATTTTCCCGATTTCTCCGGCAATTTTGCATATTTTTCGAAAAGGTCTTCGAAAGTGCGGTAGAAATTAAATTCCCTGCATGGAGATAGCAAATATATGGGATTTTAAGGGTTCAGTTTTAAGGGTTTTCATTTTTTTGCTACAAATTCTGATGTTTTGTATTGAATCGCATTAAATTTTCATATTTTCCTGATTTCACGGACAATTTTGAATATTTTTAGAAAACGTCTTCGGAAGTGCGCTAGAAATTAAATTCCCTGCACGGAGATGCCAAATATGTGGGGATTGCTTTTAGTTTTAAGGGTTTTCATTTTTTTTCTACAAATTCTGATGTTCTGACATTTTTTTTCTACAAATTCTGATGTTCTCATATTTTCCTGATTTCTCGGGCAATTTTGAATAATTTTCGAAAAGGTCTTCGAAAGTGCGGTAGAAATTAAATTCCTTGCACGGAGATACCAAATATGTGGGGATTGCTTTCAGTTTTAAAGGTTTTCATTTTTTTCCTACAAATTCTGATGTTTTGTATTGAATCGCATTAAATTTCCATATTTTCCCGATTTCTCCGGCAATTTTGCATATTTTTCGAAAAGGTCTTCGAAAGTGCGGTAGAAATTAAATTCCCTGCATGGAGATAGCAAATATATGGGATTTTAAGGGTTCAGTTTTAAGGGTTTTCATTTTTATGCTACAAATTCTGATGTTTTGTATTGAATCTCATTAAATTTCCATATTTTCCCGATTTCTCGGGCAATTTTGAATAATTTTCGAAAAGGTCTTCGGAAATTTGCTAGAAATTAAATTCCCTACACGGCGATACCAAATATGTGGGGATTGCTTTCAGTTTTAAGGGTTTTCATTTTTTCGCTACAAATGCTGATGTTTTGTATTGAACCTCATAAAATTTCCATGTTTTCCCGATTTCTCGGGCAATTTTGAATATTTTTCGAAAAGGTCTTCGAAAGTGCGGTAGAAATTAAATTCCCTGCACAGAGATACCAAATATATGGGGATTGCTTTCAGTATTAAGGGTTTTCATTTTTTTGCTACAAATTCTGATGTTTTGTATTGAATCGCATTAAATTTCCATATTGTCCCGATTTCTCGGGCAATTTTGAATATTTTTCGAAGAGGTCTTCGAAAGTGCGGTAGAAATTAAATTCCTTGCACGGAGATACCAAATATGTGGGGATTGCTTTCACTTTTCAGGGTTTTCATTTTCTTGCTACAAATTCTGATGTTTTGTATTGAATCGCATTAAATATCCATATTTTCCCGATTTCTCGGGCAATTTTGAATATTTTTAGAAAAGGTCTTCGGAAGTGCGCTAGAAATTAAAT
Source organism: Empis livida (assembly GCA_963932195.1). Lineage (NCBI taxonomy): Eukaryota > Metazoa > Arthropoda > Insecta > Diptera > Empididae > Empis > Empis livida. Next base: position 27,050,430 of record OZ010648.1, read on the forward strand.
TCCCTACTCGGAGATACCAAAGACGTGGGGATTGCTTTTAGTTTTAAGGGTTTTCATTTTTTTCCTACAAATTCTGATGTTTTGTATTGAACCTCATTAAATTTCCATATTTTCCCGATTTCTCGGGCAATTTTGAATATTTTTAGAAAAGGTCTTCGGAAATTCGCTAGAAATTAAATTCCCTACACGGCGATACCAAATATGTGGGGATTGCTTTCACTTTTCAGGGTTTTCATTTTCTTGCTACAAATTCTGATGTTTTGTATTGAATCGCATTAAATATCCATATTTTCCCGATTTCTCGGGCAATTTTGAATATTTTTAGAAAAGGTCTTCGGAAGTGCGCTAGAAATTAAATTCCCTACTCGGAGATACTAAAGACGTGGGGATTGCTTTTAGTTTTAAGGGTTTTCATTTTTTTCCTACAAATTCTGATGTTTTGTATTGAACCTCATTAAATTTCCATATTTTCCCGATTTCTCGGGCAATTTTGAATAATTTTCGAAAAGGTCTTCGGAAATTTGCTAGAAATTAAATTCCCTACACGGCGATACCAAATATGTGGGGATTGCTTTCAGTTTTAAGGGTTTTCATTTTTTCGCTACAAATGCTGATGTTTTGTATTGAACCTCATAAAATTTCCATGTTTTCCCGATTTCTCGGGCAATTTTGAATATTTTTCGAAAAGGTCTTCGAAAGTGCGGTAGAAATTAAATTCCCTGCACAGAGATACCAAATATATGGGGATTGCTTTCAGTATTAAGGGTTTTCATTTTTTTGCTACAAATTCTGATGTTTTGTATTGAATCGCATTAAATTTCCATATTGTCCCGATTTCTCGGGCAATTTTGAATATTTTTCGAAGAGGTCTTCGAAAGTGCGGTAGAAATTAAATTCCTTGCACGGAGATACCAAATATGTGGGGATTGCTTTTAGTTTTAAGGGTTTTCTTTTTTTTGCTACAAATTCTGATGTTTTGTATTGAATCGCATTAAATTTCCATATTTTCCCGATTTCTCGGGCAATTTTGAATATTTTTCGAAAAGGTCTTCGGAAATTCGCTAGAAATTAAATTCCCTACACGGCGATACCAAATATGTGGGGATTGCTTTCACTTTTCAGGGTTTTCATTTTCTTGCTACAAATTCTGATGTTTTGTATTGAATCGCATTAAATATCCATATTTTCCCGATTTCTCGGGCAATTTTGAATATTTTTAGAAAAGGTCTTCGGAAGTGCGCTAGAAATTAAATTCCCTACTCGGAGATACCAAAGACGTGGGGATTGCTTTTAGTTTTAAGGGTTTTCATTTTTTTCCTACAAATTCTGATGTTTTGTATTGAACCTCATTAAATTTCCATATTTTCCCGATTTCTCGGGCAATTTTGAATATTTTTAGAAAAGGTCTTCGGAAATTCGCTAGAAATTAAATTCCCTGCACGGAGATACCAAATATGTGGGGATTGCTTTCAGTTTTAAGGGTTTTCATTTTTTTGCTACAAATTCTGATGTTTTGTATTGAATCTCATTAAATTTCCATATTGTCCCGATTTCTCGGGCAATTTTGAATATTTTTCGAAGAGGTCTTCGAAAGTGCGGTAGAAATTAAATTCCTTGCACGGAGATACCAAATATGTGGGGATTGCTTTCAGTTTTAAAGGTTTTCATTTTTTTCCTACAAATTCTGATGTTTTGTATTGAATCGCATTAAATTTCCATATTTTCCCGATTTCTCCGGCAATTTTGCATATTTTTCGAAAAGGTCTTCGAAAGTGCGGTAGAAATTAAATTCCCTGCATGGAGATAGCAAATATATGGGATTTTAAGGGTTAAGTTTTAAGGGTTTTCATTTTTATGCTACAAATTCTGATGTTTTGTATTGAATCTCATTAAATTTCCATATTTTCCCGATTTCTCGGGCAATTTTGAATAATTTTCGAAAAGGTCTTCGGAAATTTGCTAGAAATTAAATTCCCTACACGGCGATACCAAATATGTGGGGATTGCTTTCAGTTTTAAGGGTTTTCATTTTTTCGCTACAAATGCTGATGTTTTGTATTGAACCTCATAAAATTTCCATGTTTTCCCGATTTCTCGGGCAATTTTGAATATTTTTCGAAAAGGTCTTCGAAAGTGCGGTAGAAATTAAATTCCCTGCACAGAGATACCAAATATATGGGGATTGCTTTCAGTATTAAGGGTTTTCATTTTTTTGCTACAAATTCTGATGTTTTGTATTGAATCGCATTAAATTTCCATATTTTCCCGATTTCTCGGGCAATAATTGAATAATTTTTGAAAAGGTCTTCGGAAATTCGCTAGAAATTAAATTCCCTACACGGAGATACCAAATATGTGGGGATTGCTTTCAGTTTTAAGGGTTTTCATTTTTTTGCTACAAATTCTGATGTTTTGTATTGAATCTCATTAAATTTCCATATTTTCCCGATTTCTCGAGCAATTGAATATTTTTCGAAAAGGTCTTCGAAAGTGCGGTAGAAATTAAATTCCCTGCACGGAGATACCAAATATGTGGGGATTGCTTTTAGTTTTAAGGGTTTTCTTTTTTTTGCTACAAATTCTGATGTTTTGTATTGAATCGCATTAAATTTCCATATTTTCCCGATTTCTCGGGCAATTTTGAATATTTTTCGAAAAGTTCTTCTTAAATTCGCTAGAAATTAAATTCCCTACACGGCGATACCAAATATGTGGGGATTGCTTTCACTTTTCAGGGTTTTCATTTTCTTGCTACAAATTCTGATGTTTTGTATTGAATCGCATTAAATATCCATATTTTCCCGATTTCTCGGGCAATTTTGAATATTTTTAGAAAAGGTCTTCGGAAGTGCGCTAGAAATTAAATTCCCTACTCGGAGATACCAAAGACGTGGGGATTGCTTTTAGTTTTAAGGGTTTTCATTTTTTTCCTACAAATTCTGATGTTTTGTATTGAACCTCATTAAATTTCCATATTTTCCCGATTTCTCGGGCAATTTTGAATATTTTTAGAAAAGGTCTTCGGAAATTCGCTAGAAATTAAATTCCCTGCACGGAGATACCAAATATGTGGGGATTGCTTTCAGTTTTAAGGGTTTTCATTTTTTCGCTACAAATTCTGATGTTTTGTATTGAATCTCATTAAATTTCCATATTGTCCCGATTTTTCGGGCAATTTGAATATTTTTCGAAGAGGTCTTCGAAAGTGCGGTAGAAATTAAATTCCTTGCACGGAGATACCAAATATGTGGGGATTGCTTTCAGTTTTAAAGGTTTTCATTTTTTTCCTACAAATTCTGATGTTTTGTATTGAATCGCATTAAATTTCCATATTTTCCCGATTTCTCCGGCAATTTTGCATATTTTTCGAAAAGGTCTTCGAAAGTGCGGTAGAAATTAAATTCCCTGCATGGAGATAGCAAATATATGGGATTTTAAGGGTTCAGTTTTAAGGGTTTTCATTTTTTTGCTACAAATTCTGATGTTTTGTATTGAATCGCATTAAATTTTCATATTTTCCCGATTTCACGGACAATTTTGAATATTTTTAGAAAACGTCTTCGGAAGTGCGCTAGAAATTAAATTCCCTGCACGGAGATGCCAAATATGTGGGGATTGCTTTTAGTTTTAAGGGTTTTCATTTTTTTTCTACAAATTCTGATGTTTTGTATTGAACCTCATTAAATTTCCATATTTTCCCGATTTCTCGGGCAATTTTGAATATTTTTCGAAAAGGTCTTCGGAAATTCGCTAGAAATTAAATTCCCTGCACGGAGATGCCAAATATGTGGGGATTGCTTTCAATTTTAAGGGTTTTCATTTTTTTCCTACAAATTCTGATGTTTTGTATTGAATCTCATTAAATTTAAATATTTTCCTGATTTCTCGGGCAATTTTGAATATTTTTCGAAAAGGTCTTCGAAAGTGCGGTAGAAATAAATTCCCTGCGCGGAGATACCAAATATGTGGGGATTGCTTTCAGTTTTAAGGGTTTTCATTTTTTTGCTACAAATTCTCATGTTTTGTATTGAATCTCATAAATTTCCATATTTTCCCGATTTCTCGGGCAATTATGAATATTTTTCGAAAAGGTCTTCGAAAGTGCGGTAGAAATTAAATTCCCTGCGCGGAGATACCAAATATATGGGGATTGCTTTCAGTTTTAAGGGTTTTCATTTTTTTGCTACAAATTCTGATGTTTTGTATTGAATCGCATTAAATTTCCATATTTTCCTGATTTCTCGGGCAATTTTGAATAATTTTCGAAAAGGTCTTCGGAAATTTGCTAGAAATTAAATTCCCTACACGGCGATACCAAATATGTGGGGATTGCTTTCAGTTTTAAGGGTTTTCATTTTTTCGCTACAAATTCTGATGTTTTGTATTGAATCGCATTAAATTTCCATATTTTCCTGATTTCTCGGGCAATTTTGAACATTTTTCGAAAAGGTCTTCGGAAATTCGCTAGAAATTAAATTCCCTGCACGGAGATGCCAAATATGTGGGGATTGCTTTCAATTTTAAGGGTTTTCATTTTTTTGCTACAAATTCTGATGTTTTGTATTGAATCTCATTAAATTTAAATATTTTCCTGATTTCTCGGGCAATTTTGAATATTTTTCGAAAAGGTCTTCGGAAGTGCGCTAGAAATTAAATTCCCTACTCGGAGATACCAAATATGTGGGGAGTGGTTTTAGGTTAAGGGTTTTCATTTTTATGCTACAAATTCTGATGTTTTTTATTGAATCTCATTAAATTTCCATATTTTCCCCATTTCTCGGGCAATTTTGAATAATTTTCGAAAAGGTCTTCGGAAATTTGCTAGAAATTAAATTCCCTACACGGCGATACCAAATATGTGGGGATTGCTTTCAGTTTTAAGGGTTTTCATTTTTTCGCTACAAATGCTGATGTTTTGTATTGAACCTCATAAAATTTCCATGTTTTCCCGATTTCTCGGGCAATTTTGAATATTTTTCGAAAAGGTCTTCGGAAATTCGCTAGAAATTAAATTCCCTACACGGAGATACCAAATATGTGGGGATTGCTTTCAGTTTTAAGGGTTTTCATTTTTTTGCTACAAATTCTGATGTTTTGTATTGAATCGCATTAAATTTCCATATTTTCCCGATTTCTCGGGCAATTTTGAATATTTTTAGAAAAGGTCTTCGGAAATTCGCTAGAAATTAAATTCCCTACACGGAGATACGAAATATGTGGGGATTGCTATCAGTTTTAAGGGTTTTCATTTTTTTGCTACAAATTCTCATGTTTTGTATTGAATCTCATAAATTTCCATATTTTCCCGATTTCTCGGGAAATTTTGAATATTTTTAGAAAAGGTCTTCGGAAATTCGCTAGAAATTAAATACCTTACACGGCGATACCAAATATGTGGGGATTGCTTTCAGTTTTAAGGGTTTTCATTTTTTTGCTACAAATTCTGATGTTTTGTATTGAATCGCATTTAATTTCCATATTTTCCCGATTTCTCGGGCAATTTTGAATATTTTTCGAAAAGGTCTTCGAAAGTGCGGTAGAAATTAAATTCCCTGCACGGAGATACCAAATATGTGGGGATTGCTTTCAGTTTTAAGGGTTTTCATTTTTTTGCTACAAATTCTGATGTTTTGTATTGAATCTCATTAAATTTCCAAATTTTCCTGATTTATCGGGCAATTTTGAATATTTTTCGAAAAGGTCTTCGAAAGTGCGGTAGAAATTAAATTCCCTGCACGGAGATACCAAATATGTGGGGATTGCTTTCAGTTTTAAGGGTTTTCATTTTTTTTTGCTACGAATTCTGATGTTTTGTATTGATTCGCATTAAATTTCCATATTTTCCCGATTTCTCAGGCAATTTTGAATATTTTTAGAAAAGGTCTTCGAAAGTGCGGTAGAAATTAAATTCCCTGCACGGAGATACCAAATATGTGGGGATTGCTTTCAGTTTTAAGGGTTTTCATTTTTTTGCTACAAATTCTCATGTTTTGTATTGAATCTCATAAATTTCCATATTTTCCCGATTTCTCGGGCAATTATGAATATTTTTCGAAAAAGTCTTCGAGAGTGCGGTAGAAATTAAATTCCCTGCACGGAGATACCAAATATATGGGGATTGCTTTCAGTTTTAAGGGTTTTCATTTTTTTGCTAGAAATTCTGATGTTTTGTATTGAAACCCATTAAATTTCCATATTTTCCCGATTTCTCGGGCAATTTTGAATATTTTTAGAAAAGGTCTTCGAAAGTGCGGTAGAAATTAAATTCCCTGCACGGAGATACCAAATATGTTCGGATTGCTTTCAGTTTTAAGGGTTTTCATTTTTTTGCTACAAATTCTGATGTTTTGTATTGAATCTCATTAAATTTCCATATTTTCCCTATTTCTCGGGAAATTTTGAATATTTTTAGAAAAGGTCTTCGGAAATTCGCTAGAAATTAAATACCTTACACGGCGATACCAAATATGTGGGGATTGCTTTCAGTTTTAAGGGTTTTCATTTTTTTGCTACAAATTCTGATGTTTTGTATTGAATCGCATTTAATTTCCATATTTTCCCGATTTCTCGGGCAATTTTGAATATTTTTAGAAAAGGTCTTCGAAAGTGCGGTAGAAATTAAATTCCCTGCACGGAGATACCAAATATGTGGGGATTGCTTTCAGTTTTAAGGGTTTTCATTTTTTTGCTATAAATTCTGATGTTTTGTATTGAATCTCATTAAATTTCCATATTTTCCCTATTTCTCGGGAAATTTTGAATATTTTTAGAAAAGGTCTTCGGAAATTCGCTAGAAATTAAATTCCTTACACGGCGATACCAAATATGTGGGGATTGCTTTCAGTTTTAAGGGTTTTCATTTTTTTGCTACAAATTCTGATGTTTTGTATTGAATCGCATTTAATTTCCATATTTTCCCGAGTTCTCGGGCAATTTTGAATATTTTTAGAAATGGTCTTCGAAAGTGCGGTAGAAATTAAATTCCCTACACGGCGATACCAAATATGTGGGGATTGCTTTCAGTTTTAAGGGTTTTCATTTTTTCGCTACAAATGCTGATGTTTTGTATTGAACCTGATAAAATTTCCATATTTTCCCGATTTCTCGGGCAATTTTGAATATTTTTCGAAAAGGTCTTTGAAAGTGCGGTAGAAATTAAATTCCCTGCGCGGAGATACCAAATATGTGGGGATTGCTTTCAGTTTTAAGGGTTTTCATTTTTTTGCTACAAATTCTCATGTTTTGTATTGAATCTCATAAATTTCCATATTTTCCCGATTTCTCGGGCAATTATGAATATTTTTCGAAAAGGTCTTCGAAAGTGCGGTAGAAATTAAATTCCCTGCGCGGAGATACCAAATATGTGGGGATTGCTTTCAGTTTTAAGGGTTTTCATTTTTTTGCTACAAATTCTGATGTTTTGTATTGAAACCCATTAAATTTCCATATTTTCCCGATTTCTCGGGCAATTTTGAATATTTTTAGAAAAGGTCTTCGAAAGTGCGGTAGAAATTAAATTCCCTGCACGGAGATACCAAATATGTGGGGATTGCTTTCAGTTTTAAGGGTTTTCATTTTTTTGCTACAAATTCTGATGTTTTGTATTGAATCTCAATAAATTTATATATTTTCCCTATTTCTCGGGAAATTTTGAATATTTTTAGAAAAGGTCTTCGGAAATTCGCTAGAAATTAAATTCCCTACACGGCGATACCAAATATATGGGGATTGCTTTCAGTTTTAAGGGTTTTAATTTTTTTGTTACAAATTCTGATGTCTTGTATTGAATCGCATTAAATTTCCATATTTTCCCGATTTCTCGGGCAATTTTGAATATTTTTAGAAACGGTCTACGGAAATTCGCTAGAAATTAAATAACCTACACGGAGATACCAATTATGTGCGGATTGCATTCAGTTTTAAGGGTTTTCATTTTTTTGCTACAAATTCTGATGTTTTGTATTGAATCGCATTAAATTTCCCAATTTTCCTGATTTCTCGGGCAATTTTGAATATTTTTCGAAAAGGTCTTCGAGAGTGCGGTAGAAATTAAATTCCCTGCACGGAGATACCAAATATGTGGGGATTGCTTTCAGTTTTAAGGGTTTTCATTTTTTTGCTACAAATTCTGATGTTTTGTATTGAATCTCAATAAATTTATATATTTTCCCTATTTCTCGGGAAATTTTGAATATATTTAGAAAAGGTCTTCGGAAATTCGCTAGAAATTAAATTCCCTACACGGCGATACCAAATATGTGGGGATTGCTTTCAGTTTTAAGGGTTTTCATTTTTTTGCTACAAATTCTGATGTTTTGTATTGAAACCCATTAAATTTCCATATTTTCCCGATTTCTCGGGCAATTTTGAATATTTTTAGAAAAGGTCTTCGAAAGTGCGGTAGAAATTAAATTCCCTGCACGGAGATACCAAATATGTGGGGATTGCTTTCAGTTTTAAGGGTTTTAATTTTTTTGCTACAAATTCTGATGTTTTGTATTGAATCTAAATAAATTTCAATATTTTCCCGATTTCTCGGGCAATTTTGAATATTTTTAGAAAAGTTCTTCGGAAATTCGCGAGAAATTAAATTCCCTGCACGGAGATATCAAATATGTGGGGATTGCTTTTAGTTTTAAGGGTTTTCATTTTTTTCCTACAAATGCTGAGGTTTTGTATTGAATCTCATTAAATTTCCATATTTTCCAGATTTATCGGGCAATTTTGAATATTTTTAGAAAAGGTCTTCGGAAATTCGCTACAAATTAAATTCCCTGCACTTAGATACCAAATATGTGGGGATTGCTTTCAGTTTTAAGGGTTTTCATTTTTTTGCTACAAATTCTGATGTTTTGTATTGAATCGCATTAAATTTCCATATTTTTCCGATTTCTCGGGCAATTTTGAATATGTTTAGAATAGGTCTTCGGAAATTCGCGAGAAATTAAATTCCCTGCACGGAGATACCAAATATGTGAGGATTGCTTTCAGTTTTAATGGTTTTAATTTTTTTGCTCCAAATTCTGATGTTTTGTATTGAATCTAAATAAATTTCAATATTTTCCCGACTTCTCGGGCAATTTTGAATATTTTTAGAAAAGGTCTTCGGGAATTCGCTAGAAATTAAATTCCCTACACGGAGATACCAATTATGTGAGGATTGCATTCAGTTTTAAGGGTTTTCATTTTTTTGCTACAAATTCTGATGTTTTGTATTGAATCGCATTAAATTTCCCAATTTTCCTGATTTCTTGGGCAATTTTGAATATTTTTCGAAAAGGTCTTCGAAAGTGCAGTAGAAATTAAATTCCCTGCACGGAGATACCAAATATGTGGGGATTGCTTTTAGTTTTCAGGGTTATCATTTTTTTGCTACAAATTCTGATGTTTTGTATTGAAACGCATTAAATTTCCATATTTTCCCGATTTCTCGGGCAATTTTGAATATTTTTAGAAAAGGCCTTCGAAAGTGCGGTAGAAATTAAATTCCCTGCACGGAGATACCAAATATGTGAGGATTGCTTTCAGTTTTAAGGGTTTTAATTTTTTTGCTTCAAATTCTGATGTTTTGTATTGAATCTAAATAAATTTCAATATTTTCCCGATTTCTCGGGCAATTTTGAATATTTTTAGAAAAGGTCTTCGGAAATTCGCTAGAAATTAAATTCCCTACACGGAGATACCAATTATGTGAGGATTGCATTTAGTTTTAAGGGTTTTCATTTTTTTGCTACATATTCTGATGTTTTGTATTGAATCGCATTAAATTTCCCAATTTTCCTGATTTCTCGGGCAATTTTGAATAATTTTCGAAAAGGTCTTTGAGAGTGCAGTAGAAATTAAATTCCCTGCACGGAGATACCAAATATTGCTTTTAGTTTTCAGGGTTTTCATTTTTTTGCTACAAATTCTAATGTTTTGTATTGAACCTCATCAAATTTCCATATTTTCCCGATTTCTCGGGCAATTTTGAATATTTTTAGAAAAGGTCTTCGAAAATTCGCTAGAAATTAAATTCCCTACACGGCGATACCAAATATGTGGGGATTGCTTTAAGTTTTAAGAGTTTCCATTTTTTTGCAACAAATTCTGATGTTTTGTATTGAATTGCATTAAATTTCCATATTTTCCCGATTTCTCGTGCAATTTTGAATATTTTTAGAAAAGGTCTTCGGAAGTGCGCTAGAAGTTAAATTCCCTACACAGAGATACCAAATATGTGGGGATTGCTTTCAGTTTTAAGGGTTTTCATTTTTTTGCTACAAATTCTGATGTTTTGTATTGAATCTAAATCAATTTCAACATTTTCCCGATTTCTCGGGCAATTTTGAATATTTTTAGAAAAGGTCTTCGGAAATTCGCTAGAAATTAAATTCCCTACACGGCGATACCAAATATGTGGGGATTGCTTTCAGTTTTAAGAGGTTTCAAATTTTTGCAACAAATTCTGATGTTTTGTATTGAATTGCATTAAATTTCCATATTTTCCCGATTTCTCGGGCAATTTTGAATATTTTTAGAAAAGGTCTTCGGGAGTGCGCTAGAAATTAAATTCCCTGCACGGAGATACCAAATATGTGAGGATTGCTTTCAGTTTTAAGGGTTTTAATTTTTTTGCTTCAAATTCTGATGTTTTGTATTGAATCTAAATAAATTTCAATATTTTCCCGATTTCTCGGGCAATTTTGAATATTTTTAGAAAAGGTCTTCGGAAATTCGCTAGAAATTAAATTCCCTACACGGAGATACCAATTATGTGAGGATTGCATTTAGTTTTAAGGGTTTTCATTTTTTTGCTACAAATTCTGATGTTTTGTATTGAATCGCATTAAATTTCCCAATTTTCCTGATTTCTCGGGCAATTTTGAATAATTTTCGAAAAGGTCTTTGAGAGTGTAGTAGAAATTAAATTCCCTGCACGGAGATACCAAATATTGCTTTTAGTTTTCAGGGTTTTCATTTTTTTGCTACAAATTCTAATGTTTTGTATTGAACCTCATCAAATTTCCATATTTTCCCGATTTCTCGGGCAATTTTGAATACTTTTAGAAAAGGTCTTCGGAAATTCGCTAGAAATTAAATTCCCTACACGGCGATACCAAATATGTGGGGATTGCTTTAAGTTTTAAGAGTTTCCATTTTTTTGCAACAAATTCTGATGTTTTGTATTGAATTGCATTAAATTTCCATATTTTCCCGATTTCTCGTGCAATTTTGAATATTTTTAGAAAAGGTCTTCGGAAGTGCGCTAGAAGTTAAATTCCCTACACAGAGATACCAAATATGTGGGGATTGCTTTCAGTTTTAAGGGTTTTCATTTTTTTGCTACAAATTCTGATGTTTTGTATTGAATCTAAATAAATTTCAACATTTTCCCGATTTCTCGGGCAATTTTGAATATTTTTAGAAAAGGTCTTCGGAAATTCGCTAGAAATTAAATTCCCTACACGGCGATACCAAATATGTGGGGATTGCTTTCAGTTTTAAGAGTTTTCAAATTTTTGCAACAAATTCTGATGTTTTGTATTGAATTGCATTAAATTTCCATATTTTCCCGATTTCTCGGGCAATTTTGAATATTTTTAGAAAAGGTCTTCGGGAGTGCGCTAGAAATTAAATTCCCTACACAGAGATACCAAATATGTGGGGATTGCTTTCAGTTTTAAGGGTTTTCATTTTTTTGCTACAAATTCTGATGTTTTGTATTGAATCTAAATAAATTTCAATATTTTCCCGATTTCTCGTGCAATTTTGAATATTTTTAGAAAAGGTCTTCGGAAGTGCGCTAGAAGTTAAATTCCCTACACAGAGATACCAAATATGTGGGGATTGCTTTCAGTTTTAAGGGTTTTCATTTTTTTGCTACAAATTCTGATGTTTTGTATTGAATCTAAATAAATTTCAACATTTTCCCGATTTCTCGGGCAATTTTGAATATTTTTAGAAAAGGTCTTCGGAAATTCGCTAGAAATTAAATTCCCTACACGGCGATACCAAATATGTGGGGATTGCATTCAGTTTTAAGGCTTTTCATTTTTTTGCTACAAATTCTGATGTTTTGTATTGAATCGCATTAAATTTCCCAATTTTCCTGATTTCTCGGGCAATTTTGAATATTTTTCGAAAAGGTCTTCGAGAGTGCGGTAGAAATTAAATTCCCTGCACGGAGATACCAAATATGTGGGGATTGCTTTCAGTTTTAAGGGTTTTCATTTTTTTGCTACAAATTCTGATGTTTTGTATTGGAATCTCAATAAATTTATATATTTTCCCTATTTCTCGGGAAATTTTGAATATTTTTAGAAAAGGTCTTCGGAAATTCGCTAGAAATTAAATTCCCTACACGGCGATACCAAATATGTGGGGATTGTTTTCAGTTTTAAGGTTTTCATTTTTTTGCTACAAATTCTGATGTTTTGTATTGAAACCCATTAAATTTCCATATTTTCCCGATTTCTCGGGCAATTTTGAATATTTTTAGAAAAGGTCTTCGAAAGTGCGGTAGAAATTAAATTCCCTGCACGGAGATACCAAATATGTGGGGATTGCTTTCAGTTTTAAGGGTTTTAATTTTTTTTGCTACAAATTCTGATGTTTTGTATTGAATCTAAATAAATTTCAATATTTTCCCGATTTCTCGGGCAATTTTGAATATTTTTTAGAAAGTTCTTCGGAAATTCGCGAGAAATTAAATTCCCTGCACGGAGATATCAAATATGTGGGGATTGCTTTTAGTTTTAAGGGTTTTCATTTTTTTCCTACAAATGCTGAGGTTTTGTATTGAATCTCATTAAATTTCCATATTTTCCAGATTTATCGGGCAATTTTGAATATTTTTAGAAAAGGTCTTCGGAAATTCGCTACAAATTAAATCCCTGCACTTAGATACCAAATATGTGGGGATTGCTTTCAGTTTTAAGGGTTTTCATTTTTTTGCTACAAATTCTGATGTTTTGTATTGAATCGCATTAAATTTCCATATTTTTCCGATTTCTCGGGCAATTTTGAATATGTTTAGAATAGGTCTTCGGAAATTCGCGAGAAATTAAATTCCCTGCACGGAGCTACCAAATATGTGAGGATTGCTTTCAGTTTTAAGGGTTTTAATTTTTTTGCTACAAATTCTGATGTTTTGTATTGAATCTAAATAAATTTCAATATTTTCCCCGACTTCTCGGGCAATTTTGAATATTTTTAGAAAAGGTCTTCGGGAATTCGCTAGAAATTAAATTCCCTACACGGAGATACCAATTATGTGAGGATT